>CM067172.1:72573827-72717845 GCA_034093135.1 Erigeron breviscapus | reverse complement strand
ACATCTTATTTAACAATTAGACATAAAAATAGGTTACCTTTTCGTCAACCAACACCATCTCAAGCCTGCTAATTTGATTAATCCATCGGCGGATTATCCTCACCTTCATGTTCAAGAAATCCTTTGAAGCATCTAGTTCTTCCACAAGAGTTATCTTATTGGTTGCCATTGATATTGGCTTTCAAAAGCTGAGAGAGAGAAGACTATGGATTTGGTGTTTGTGATTGGAATTGGCTTTGGTTCTCAAGTTTATGTCTTTATCTTTCTTGAATTGGTGAATTGTAGATCTCAAGGGTGTAAAGGTAGAGATTGAACAGTGCTGTCAAATCTCCCTTCAGATTTCTCATGCTTAATTGTACTTGGTGTATATACATATATAATATATATGTGTATGATGTATATCTATAAAACAGAGCATACGGCTGCTTTGTATGGGGAAACAATATGCATTTAATGCTTGAGAGACAACCACTCAACTTAAACCGTACCACCCCCACAATTTTCTGATTTATGATATATCTTTTAATTTAATTTAATCCAAAATTAAAGCCAAAATCATAATACACACACACACACCAGGCTATACATACAGCAACACAAATATACATATTCCCCATACAAACACTGTCACCTTGCAACCCTCCTCCCGCCCAAACACTAATTTGAAAATCTGGCATTAAGCCCGCCCAAAGTAGCTCATACACACACTTGTACACCTTATAAAACACACCGAATTCATCACTCCATGCGTCATACTTCCAATGTGGCAGTGCTAACAGCTTGACAACACATCTTTGTGACATAGCTTCGTGACCCTTCTTTAGTATGTAAAGGGGGATCTTACTTGATTTGATGTTTCAGTGTTAAGTGTATATTGAGTATTATATTATACAGTAGACAACAAGTTACATCACAATTATACTAATGTCTTTTAGGGATCCAATTATTTAGTTTGGAAATAATGTATATATATATATATATATACATATAAATAAAAATCATTTAGCTTGTTCTTTTTTTAAAAACGAGTCATATGCCCGCGTAATGCGGCGGTGTAATTGCAAAGTGGAACTCAAGAATCGGGAACGGATCGATGAGCATAGTGTCCGCACAATGTGACGGCAAGAATTGATATGCCGTGATGGCGACAATTTACAAAGTGATACTTATTTTTCGTTAGTTAGAACTTTTTTGTCGGTTATATATATATTCAAAAATACAACCATTAATCAAGTGTGCATATAACTATGAAAGTTATAATCATCTCAATTTATTCAGCTACGGCTTCAAACGAATTAGCAAATTATTTGCCTTAGTATTGAAATTCAGGTTACTCAACCATTGTTAGTAAATCACTTTCAACACGACGTATGAAAAACTTCATAGAGTCAGACTTAAGAAAGTAAGAAAAAATTTTGTTTTTTTATCATTAAAAGGTAAATCCTTTTTACTGATAGTGCCAAAAATCATTAAAATAGACAAAGTTAACTATGAACGAATATACATATAAATTACTATTAATCTATGTTATCAATTACCGAAATCTCGAGGTTTCGTTTAAAGTTTGTGATATGAATATCGGTTTGAAAAATAGACAGGTATAATAATTAATTAAATATAATAATATAACTAATACATCAATCTTTAGCCAGTAACTAAAAAATAATAAATTACTCCATTCCCAAATATTTCATATCGGTTTATAATGGGCTAATTTAAGTGAACATAGGCCCTATATCAAAAAAACATTTTACAAACAAATATCCCTTCCTAATTTATATTAGGTCATCAACCGCTATTTTTAACTCAACACTCTCTCTCTCTTTTCTGAAACCACTTTTTAATCCCGGCTAGTTTTTCACGCCATCAATCTCAGTGATTTTAATCTTTTAATTTCTTTGATTTTACCGCTACTTTGATGAGGAACAATAATTTCGTGAGGAACAAATCACCTTCCAAAATAATATCAAACAAAAAGAAACCAAGTATTCATCCAATTTTCCGGTGAATTTTCCGGCGAAGTGTTTGGACAGAACAGTAGGCTAGGGTTTGTTCGCGATTGAATTCTGATTCTATTGCAATGGGTATCGTGTCTTAATTCGAAAAAGTGAAAGAGTAATCACGTTTTTCACTTTTCCGGCGAGTTTCATGAAATTTCAGGCGGTGGCGGTGACGGTAACGGGCGGTGGTGGCGGTGGCTGGAGGTGGTTGCAGACGGCGGTGGGCGGAGGTGATTACGGACGGCGGTGGTTGGCGGTTGGTGGTTGTAGGCGGCGGTGGTTGTAGACGGTGGTCGGTGGTGGTGGTAGTGGTGGTGTTTGGAGAGGGTTGGGGGTAAAGGGGTAATTATCTTTAAAAGGACAGGGGCATTTTAGGCGATTCAATTCCTTAATTGAGATTTTCAAAAAAAAAAATAAAAAATTACTCCATTCCCAAATATTTCATATCGGTTTATAATGGGCTAATTTAAGTGAACATAGGCCCTATATCAAAAAAACATTTTACAAACAAAATTACTCCATTCCCAAATATTTCATATCGGTTTATAATGGGCTAATTTAAGTGAACATAGGCCCTATATCAAAAAAACATTTTACAAACAAATATCCCTTCCTAATTTATATTAGGTCATCAACCGCTATTTTTAACTCAACACTCTCTCTCTCTTTTCTGAAACCACTTTTTAATCCCGGCTAGTTTTTCACGCCATCAATCTCAGTGATTTTAATCTTTTAATTTCTTTGATTTTACCGCTACTTTGATGAGGAACAATAATTTCGTGAGGAACAAATCACCTTCCAAAATAATATCAAACAAAAAGAAACCAAGTATTCATCCAATTTTCCGGTGAATTTTCCGGCGAAGTGTTTGGACAGAACAGTAGGCTAGGGTTTGTTCGCGATTGAATTCTGATTCTATTGCAATGGGTATCGTGTCTTAATTCGAAAAAGTGAAAGAGTAATCACGTTTTTCACTTTTCCGGCGAGTTTCATGAAATTTCAGGCGGTGGCGGTGACGGTAACGGGCGGTGGTGGCGGTGGCTGGAGGTGGTTGCAGACGGCGGTGGGCGGAGGTGATTACGGACGGCGGTGGTTGGCGGTTGGTGGTTGTAGGCGGCGGTGGTTGTAGACGGTGGTCGGTGGTGGTGGTAGTGGTGGTGTTTGGAGAGGGTTGGGGGTAAAGGGGTAATTATCTTTAAAAGGACAGGGGCATTTTAGGCGATTCAATTCCTTAATTGAGATTTTCAAAAAAAAATGGTCCTGCTTTATAATGTACGAGAGATAGTGCCCGCGCGTTGCGGCGGTGAGATGGGGGGTGATAGGTCAAGTCATAGAGTATGATAGCCAAATGCCTTAGTCGTACGGGCTCCGCCCTCGGATTTAAAAATTCATCGAAAGTATATCGAATGACATCTCTAATGAAAGAGCATGAAATTTTAAGAACACCCATACAATTTTATAATTTATCGATATACGGTTTTTGAGATAAAAGATTTTGAATGAATTAGAGGAATAAAATGATTTATGATGAGAGAAAAAAAAAGTGGTTGAGATTTGAGGAGAGGGAAAAAAATGAGTGGTTGAGATTTAAGGTTATTATAGGTATATTAGGTAGAGATGTTTAAATTAGTGAATAAAGAATAGGGGTATTTTGGGTAGTTCAAATAATCTTTTCTTATAAAAAAAGGGCAAAATGCTTTATAAGATAGTATTAGATTATAGATATAGGTTATAGATGGGTATATGCCCTTATCATTACACTATGAATCCGCCAATGTTACTAATTTATCTTATAACTAAAAGAGGAGGTTGGGGGTACACTTGACACCCCTTAAAGTCTTTTTAGGCTCTAAAACTCTCTCCTAATTACTCTAGAGCTTCTTTTTTCTTTTTTTTATTTGCTTATTAAATAGATAATTATATTTAAAACTCTATCATAAATTTTTTTCTATCAAAACAAATCTTTTTAAATTTTAAAGATATATAATATCCTTAAAACTCTTCTAATAAATTATTATATATACAACCTAAATTTTTATTAATCATTCTCATTCATATTATTTCTCTCATTTCTATCTTTAATAAACAAATCAAGTTCAGTAAATTTCTCAACAAAAAAACATACGGTTTTTTTATATCACTTTAATTTTATTTTTGATATTTTGTTCGTGTTTGTTTATTATTTGATATTGAATTGTTATGTTATTGTTATTTTTCATCTCTTTTAGTTTAGTTTGTTGTCAATTGTTGTTTGATTATGGTTTCTTCTTCTTCTACTACAAAAGAGTTTATTCTTTTAAATTTGTTTTGTTCATGTTTTGTTATTTTTCACCTGTTTTGTTATTTATTATTTTAATATTTACCTTTGATATATATATTTTGAGATTATCCGTTCATCGAACGATTATATATATGTATGTTAACGAGCTTTTTTTTTCTTTTTGAACGATAACTTAAAATAAACATAACAACAATTATATTGACATCTGTCGAGAGATTTTAAAAAAGAAGAGAAATTGGCAAATCAATGGGATTAAAATATACTAATATATGATTTATTATTTTTATTTGCATTTAGATAAATAACAAATGTGAAATGCCTAATAATTGGAGTTGTGCAATTCACACGGCTAGAGGTGCAAGAAAAAACCGATTAACCGAACCGACCCGATTTGTAACCGGTAACCGAAACCGGTTAGTAATCGGAATAGTAAAAACCGATTATAGGTTACCAGAAACCGTCGGTTACTAACCGATTACTCTTTTCAAAACCAAAACCGATTATTAACCGGTTAATTATTCCAAATAATAACCGGTTAACCGGTTAATCACATATTATATACATACACTGATATATAACCGGAAAGATCGCACCATCAGATGATTTCGTAAGCTTTCAATATATCTATACTATATATAGATTAATGCTTCTTTCATCAGATCCAACATCAATTTTTGGTTGTTTTTGAGATTTGGGATGATGAATTTTGTTTTGTGTTTAGAAAATGATGTTTATTTGGAATATGGGTTCGTCGCTCAGACTTGTCGGAAATGATTGTTTTTCCCCATTGTTCACCACTTTCTCAATATTATAATGGACGGTTAAAAAAACCCGAATAGGTTAACCGGTATCGGTTAACCGGTTATTATTAATCGAAATCGGTTAGATAGGTTCCAGTTTTAAAACCTAGAAACCGGTTATTAACCAGTACAAGTTAACCGTAACCGGTTATTACTGTTTCAAAAAATAACCGAAACCGGTTATTAAAATTAATAACCGAAATCGGTTAACCGCTTCTTGCACCTCTACGGCTACACGCCTACACATGCCCAAAAAGCAAAGGAGGCTCATGTGGCAATGGAGGCCTACCTATTTCTGTTTTCTTTAATGGGGTGTACAACAAAATTTAAGGACCAATAAAAGCCCCAAAGGTAAACATCAGCTAATTTTTTAATTTTACCAACTGTATTGTTTAGTTAATTTAAATGTGGAAAGAAAATGAGAGAGGAAGAGAAGTTTTCTTTCCTAATCACCTTAAAAATGAGGGGAAAAGTTTTGAAGCAAAAACAATTACACTTTCTCCTCTTATCCTTTCCACTCATTTTCTTTCCACAATTAAAAAAATTTTAAGAATGGATTTTATGATTTTCCTTTCCATCCTTTACCGAGCGGAGGAAGAAAACATGCAAGACCTGATTCGACATTTTTAGATAATGCAGTCATTCTCGATTTTAGGTATTTCCAACAATCGCTAACATGTTGAAAATTTGAATATTCAGTTTTCAAAGTAGTTGGTATCAAAGTGATGTAACTGTGTAATGTGTAATATAATGTATTGTATGTCGCATTTGAGGAATATTTTCTAATTTAGGAACTAACGTTGTTTTTATTTATTTCCACATTTGTATCACATTATCACCCCCTAATAATCAATTATTGAAGTGGGAGCCAGGTGGACCAAACAAACAACCAATGCATTTTAATAGATAAAAATGGGTCCTACATTTCATTTTCTATTTGAACCATTCCAAACTGTGTTCCTCATTTCCTTTGTTAATTGTGTCATCCTATATTTTTTAGAGTTGTTATAAAATCTGTTTATTTGTTTAATAAAATTTGTTAGGTGGTTCAATTTAATTTGAAATGGATGGTGAATGGTTATGGGCATATGTATAGTTCATATTCAGACAAGCTTAGTTTTCATATAAATGCCACAGTTAAATATTACTGGTATGACAAAACAGACATCTAAATTGAAACATACAGCCTTGTAGTTAAACATAATGCCATTAAAATAGTGAGTTTGATGTAGTACAGCCAGTTAAAAATGGACATACAGCCTTGTAGTTAAAGATAATATGAAAAATAAAACCGAGAATCCTACAATTTGTGTCATCTATGTATATTCTATCGAGCAGTTATCTCTGTAACGGTTAAATCATTGGTTGAACTTGTTGGAAAAGTGCTTGAAGATAAATCTGTACCAAGTGAGTTTCTTTGTAAGAAAAATGCTGGCTGCTTAGGCTTCTGCAATGAACCCTCATTGCACAACATTAAAACGATAGACGACATGTTTGGTCTGTCTTCTGGATTTTGTTGAACACATAACAACCCGACATCGATTGATCTTACCACTTCAGATGGATTGCTTGGCTCATCTAAAGTTGTATCCTTGAGTTCCATTGACCTGCCTTCACTATGCAATCTCCATGCCTACAAAAAATCCAAAAACAGTTATTACTCAGTAGAGTAGAGAGATAATATATGATCAGAAAAGTAGTTTGTTGTTGGCTAAATTACATGTCCAATAAGGTTATTGTCATGTTCCGGATGAACGAATCCCCTATTTCTCTTCCCACTGACAATCTCTAGCACCAAAACACCAAAGCTGAAAACATCCGACTTTGTTGAGAAAATACCATCCAGTGCATACTCTGGGGACATGTAACCGCTGCACGCAGCAAAAAAAAGTTCTAATATTGACATAACAAATTTACAAGAAATAAAGATTTAATGAATATACAGTTGGATTATGTAGCTTACTATGTTCCAACAACTCTCTCTGTGTTTGCTTGAGTTTCATTGCCTCCAAAGCTTCTAGCAATGCCAAAGTCGGATATCTTAGGCTTCATATCCAAATCTAGTAGAATATTGCTAGCTTTTAGATCCCTGTGTATGATTCTTAATCGTGAATCTTGATGCAGATAAAGAAGTCCTCGGGCAATTCCATTGATGATGTGGAATCGCTTTTCCCAATCAAGGAGTGTGCTCTTTGTTTTATCTGTCAAATTAAAATGCAGAGTTTAACTTTTCACAGTTTCAATGGATGTGTAGTTCCTAATGTTAAATGAACGGCAATTCTATTGTCTGACCAAATATGAACGAGTCTAAGCTTCTGTTTGGCATGTACTCATAGACCAACAACTTCTCGTCTCCTTCTATGCTACATCCAAGGAGCTTAACAAGATTTCGGTGTTGAAGTTTTGAAATGCAGATGACTTCATTCTTAAACTCAACAACTCCTTGACTGGAAGTCTTAGAGAGACGTTTAACTGCAATTTCGTGCCCTTCTTCTAGCAGACCCTGAAGATAACCATTTGCGGTATGAAAAACTTAACAAACTTCAAAGTTGACTTCCATTCATATCCTTTTCTATGAGTGGCATTCTTATACTGCTTAGATTCATATTCCTATTATATATGTTTAATGAATTACAGTATAAGTCGTCTTTAATGGATCGTTGAACCAACATTTCTATCTTAGGGAGTACTCAGCATGGAATGCTATGTATACTAACCAAATTACATAAGAATACTTTCTAAGCTTACCTTATACACCGATCCAAACCCACCCTCTCCAAGTTTATTTTCTGGTGAAAAATTATTAGTAGCTTTTGCTATGGCAGAGAAGCCAAACAATGGTAGCTCCATGGCATCATTCTGGCCTTCATGGTCATGCAACCCTTTCCCTGTACATTATTGAAAAAAACAGAATTTTTGCTATTAGAATTGATATTAGTTCAAACTATTTATAACACCTATATGACTATAGTTTATCTTTTCCTTTTTACTAGTTTCCACCATTGGATCACCACCAAGTTGATATTTCTTACCTTCTCCCTTTGGTCGGGCCGGATGCCTTTTTCTCCATGCATACCAAACCAATACAGAGCTCAAAACTATTAAAAGAACACCAAGGAAAACTGCTGGTAAGATGATCAATTTTATGTTTGTTCGACGGTTCTGGGAAATTGGTTGAACATCTGCATGATATTAACATTGGCAACTTAGAGATGCATAACAACCAGGAAAATAGTAAATTTATATAATCAGACAAAGTTTTCTCTGTGCAATGTGTAGCTAACAATCCGAAGTCCAAAGCAATGGACTGGCCCAATACCTTCAATGACAACTTAAATAGGTATTGGTAGCCCAAAACTTAGAGCTTGTGAGGGCATCAAACTTGTGTTCTTGTTCCAATGTGGGGCGGTTTATTATAGGTAAATCTCAGTTACTAGTCATTCAAGGTTAAATTATCTTTAATTACAGAAAAATATAGTAAGAGAGGTACCTAATTCGGAGGAAGCCATTCTTACGTAGATATCCTGACCACCCTTGCCATATGGGTATATTCTGGTGTCTATGAGGTCACCGAACCAAAGCAAGCAGCCACTTCCTCCATTTCTGATGTCGGTATTTGCATAAGCCATACAAGAACAATTCTTATGGCACATTGCTTCACATTCCTTTAAAGTCATGCTCTTGTCAAACCAGGAAGTATGTGTATTGGGCGATTTCATATTAGAATATTTAATAAACCCATCCGATCCACAATCCAATGGTGTTCGCCTCACACAACCACCAGACCAATTTGCTGTCTCCCAAGCCTGTTGGTTTCTAGGCACAAATTTTGTCTCGTTTAAGCACGAACACGTCTGTGCACTCAAAACAGTGCAACTTCCATAAGCACCACAGATGTTATATCTATCACATATATCTCTAGGTAATGTCACAATTAGCTGCCATGTCTTACTTTCTTCTACCCAAACCGTACGTTCTACTTGCCCTGTAGAATTCAAGGTGAATCTAGATACAACTGAACTATTCAAAAGATCATAACTGAAAGCAATCTCCGTTTCATTAATAACCATATCGTACGTAAAGATCAAATTCTTGCTCAAATCTGAAGCCCCACTAAACCGTTCACCATTCCATGGTCCAGCCCGAAATTTGATCACCGAGCCCTGTCTTAGTATATCCTGAGGATACCCGTGTGTATCAACGCTATATGTTAATTCACCTAGAGCTGGATCTTGACTACTTTTCCATGCCGATAAATGCCATTCTTTGCCAGTTAAGAAGTTCCTCCCAAATTTCATCCCAGCTAAAAGAGTATCAGTTGGATAATCAAAACTCTGCCAGATAATTTTGTCATCTAGGTCCATTAGCACTAGATTTCCGGATTCCTCTAGCTTTGCTATTGTTTTTCCTGATGACGTCGTGTTGGATGACCACATTACATGATCAGTATTATTCATGATGACAAGATTTCCTGGATTTACTATCTTTACCACACCTGATGATGCTCCTGTGAACGGGCGATCTCTGTTGGCAACCCAAACCACTGTTTGAACAGAGATTTTTTTATACCAAATACCAACATATCTATTTTCAGAGCCATCCGGGGTGAAAAATCCTAGCTCAAAAGATCCGTCCGGGGAGACCAACGTGTCGTTTTCTGTCAAGAATTGTGAACCAGAAATGATGTCGTTTCCGGCTGTATAGATTTTTTGAAAGTATAATGAAGCAAGTAAAAGAAGAAAAATTGTTGCTTCTACCATTGAAATAATCCTTTCCTAGCCTCCAACCTTCTGAATAATTTCTTTTGTTGTATAGTGTTATATCTAGATCAATTTAATTAAAAGACCTAAAAGTAGTGTTATTTTCACCTACCATAATACAAGGTGCCTGTGCATTATTAAGTTTGCAATTAATTGGCAGGGGTGGCAGTCAAATTAATCTACAATATATGTATTTAGCGTGTCATAATTTCAAGATAAGAAAGTTAAATATGTATTTCGTGTGACAACTTTTCAACAAAATAAAGTTAAAGTATTATCATGGATCTTATTTTTATGTTGTAAAGACCATGACTCAATATGAAGAAGAAAATAGTGTGCATCCACTTATAAGTTAAAGGCTTACATCCAAAAAGTTTTTTTAGAAAAGTATTTAATGTATTTGTCGCTTTATAATCGTTGTCATCACTTAAGACATCCAACAACTACTTTTAAATGTTGATTGGCATGTGAGCATGTCCTTTAACAAGGCAAGGAATTACTTGGTGTATACAAACTGGTTTCTTGGTGTACCAGCATGCCATAAATAAATATTATTCGACTTCTAGTAATTACACATTGTCCATTTAATTTTTTCAATTTTTTTCAAAGGAAAAAAAGGAAAAAATTTCAATGTTAATTTGTAAGATCATGGAGATTATTATATTATGCCTCCGAATCAATTTCTATATATACAGTTACATATGAACGGATTTGCTTTTGAAATGTTTTGAAATGTATATACCACCTCCTTGTATATTTATACTTTATGCTCTGTAGAGTTCATTGCAGGATTCGTCCATGTGGTTTGTTTATTTGCGTAATTTTTATCTCTCATCGAGAATTTTGGTAGAATAGGTTCAAACTATTCAGTTTGTTGCGAATTACAGCTCTGAAATAAATTGTAAACCACGAAAATGAAAAATCACATGAATGTAACTCGCAACAAAACTGACAACATCGGGGATATAACTCACAACAAAAGTGAGTAGGGATATTTATATCCTTTCCCTGTTTATGTATATTTATATTTTTTTGAAAGGCTATATATTACATATAACATATATAAGCATAAACATATAAACACATTATTTATTTGTCCATCTATGTCATAATTCAAAATTTAGAACCTCTATACAACCCCATAAAAAACAATACGAGCCCGTCGGTCGATGAAGCCATGCACTATCAATCTATCATCTTTTGTCCTGTGTCATCACTCAACATATAAATCTTTGTTTAAAACTTATAATGTTGGGTTTATGTTGGTTTTCCTTAGCCCATGAGGAAAAGCCCACTTGATAAGCCCAAACCTAAAGTCAATGGTATTTGTTGACTTTGGATGAAAGAGTTATGTGCTTAAGAAGTTTTGGTGCAGCCACTTCTTAATTAGATCAATAATAGAAGAGAGAGAGAGATCAAAAAGAGAGAAAACCTTTCATTCCCGTTTTTTCCCTGCAGCAGCCCAGAAAACCTTCGATCCCCGGAGATTGAACCGTTGGATGGTTCCCATTTTTGGACAGCAGCTTCACAGCATCTGGGCCAACATTTTGGACCGTTGAATTCGTCTCAAGTGATCTGAATCTCGAGTTATAATGGCTGGAACAGAGGGCAGAAAATTTTGTGATGTTTTTCTTCTTTTGTTTTTAGTTTGTTTCCATACATCTTGATGCTTTATTCCAAGTGTATGATGGATTGTTGTATGCCTCTAGTATATCTAGAGAAGGCCTGATTGTATTGCTCTATTATTGGTGATAGTGGATTTTAAGCGGCCTAAGGGTCCCGTGGTTTTTACTCTCACTTTGAGAGGTTTTCCACGCTAAAAGTTCTTGTGTTTGTGTGTGCTATTGTTTGCTGATCTCATTTCCATTAAGGGCTGATTTGATTGCATTTATTGTACCCTATTTGTTAGTTTCATCTTAGGTTCACACGGGTTGGGAAAGGTTGCCAAACGAAGGGGTTATTTCCGCATTTGTGTTTACCGTTGTGGTGTTTATTTCCCATCAGAGTGGTATCAGAGCCAGGTTGCTCATTTGTGAATCTACACTTGTTTGAAAGATGGAATCTAATTCAAGTAGGATGATTTTATTGAATGGTTCGAACTATCATGTTTGGAAGACAAAAATGGAAGATCTTCTATATGTGAAAGATTATTACTTACCCGTATTTGCTACAGATAAACCTGAGAATAAAATAGATGCAGAGTGGGAGATTTTGCATAGACAGGTTTGTGGATATATTCGGAAGTGGGTAGAGGATAATGTTTTGAATCATATTATTGAGGAGAAACATGCTCGTACTTTATGGAAGAAGCTTGAAGAGTTGTATGCTCGAAAAACAGGGAACAATAAGTTGTTCTTGATCAAGCAGTTATTGAAGTTAGAGTACAGAGATGGCACTCACATTACAGACCACTTAAATGCATTTCAGGGTATTGTGAATCAGCTTTCTAGAATGGGCATCAAGTTTGATGAAGAGATTCAAGGTTTGTGGTTACTTGGTACATTACCGGATTCTTGGGAGACTTTTAGGACATCTTTGTCCAACTCTGCAAAAGATGGTGTTATTACCATGGAATTGGCTAAGGGCAGTGTTATGAATGAAGAGATGAGAAGAAAGTCACAGGGTTCCTCTTCACATTCAGATGTCTTGGTCACTGAAAGGCGGGGGAGAAGTCAGAGTAGAGGTCCGAGTAACAGGGGTAATCAGCGTGGTACCAGCAGTTCCAGTTCCAGTAAAGGAAAGTTTGCTGATATTGAGTGCTACCATTGTGGTAGAAAAGGGCACACACAAAAATACTGCAGACAAGCAAAGAAAGAGAACAGAAAGGCTAACTACAGTAATCAAAACAACAACTAGAAGAAAGATGCCGGTGGTAATGGTAATACTGAGGTTAATTCTATCACTGATGAGTTCTTTGTTTGTTGTGATTTTGATATGGTTAATGTTACTCATGATGACTCGAGTTGGATTTCTGATAGTGGTGCTACGTGTCATGTTGCTACACGTAAAGAGTTTTATTCATCATATACTCCAGGTGATTATGGGGTGGTTAGGATGGGTAATACTGGATTATCTAAGATTGTAACACCTGTCGTTTAAAAATATGGATTTCCAAAAAATTTCGCCTAACGGCGTCAAAGAAAGCGGAAGTAAACTTTAAAAGACCAAACCAAAAGAATCTGTTTGGTTCATTTATTATTTGGTGTTACTAGCAATGTCATCAAAATAAGTTCAAATGGAAATCCGTCGGTTGCCCAACATTAAACAACCGACAACATAGTAAATACGAATCATTAATGTCTAAACATAAATCAAATGTCTAATGCGAGTAGCCACTATGGGTAAACTATAGCCATCCTCATTGAAATCTACCCATGCCTCACACTTCTCACGTCTACCTGCTCACTATGTTGGACCTGAGGGCACAACACATTTAAAAAGAACAAGTGTTAGCTAACGAATTAGCTAAGTAAGATAACACATCATTAATAAAACATTTGTCCATTTAAACATTATAGAAAAGTCACATTTCATCTTTAAGGCACATATCATCACAAGTCATCACATCTATTATATCACATCTTGCATTAAACATCTTTCATATAGGATGGGTCATCCTAAATGTGCCTAGTCATCTTTTGCATCTTCACATATAACATCTAAACATCTTTGTAGTTGTGACATAAGTCACACATCTCATATAAGGTGCAAGTTTGTGTGTAGGCGGTCATAGGACCATACAGGGAACCTCACACCCGACTAGATGGACAAACCTTTCGGCGGTACATCAATGTCGTTAAGGAATGGCAAGCCAATCCCGGAGTAATCCGTATGTTCAAGACAATGGGGCTGGTCAAACCTCCCGAATTACTCTTCACATCTAAAACCATGTTGCAAAGAGCCACCCAAGCAACCACATCTACGCACTAGTCGGGCAAGGGCAAGTACGGGTTAAGCTTAACACTTTCATCTAAATTACGAGCTCGATTTCACATCTCATATAGTTTAGGTGTGCACATTTCCTAAACATTCATCATATAGTTTCATCTTAACGTTTGGGCCCTTAAACGTGCACGTGTCATGGCAACTTAATAAGTCTAGTGAACTAGATGAACAAGCAATACAATCATGCACATTTCATTTATCATCAACATATAATCACATTTCAATACATCTCAAGACATTACATAACATTTCATAGCATATCATTACATCTCATATCATATATTATTACTTATCGTGTTTCTTAACATCTCAAAGCATTTCATGGCATCTCATCTAAAAGCATATCATCTCATAGCATATCATAACAACACATATCATCTCATATCATTTCATAACAATGCATATCATCTCATATCATTGGGGTAGCATTTCAGGCTTCAATATTCATCTACATAGCCCATATCACCTCCCGTGTAACCCCGAATACCCATAAGCAAACAAGATAACATTTGGGAACTTATTATATGAAACCATGTTTTGTTGAACCCTCAGCGTGTCAAAGTAGTGTATCTTACCTCGTGACGAGCACAACGAGCAATACGCAAGGTTAATTTGTCTTGTTTGTGTTTCCGACTTCCTATAGCAACATATAACCAATAGGTAACATAAACGTGGCTTCAAAAGACCTCTCTAAGTTCCCTATACCATAAGGTAACCTAAGCATATGGTCTATGGGTCAAACGAGCATGAAAACAAGCCTAATACGACCACCAGACCTGAATATGCGCCGCATGGCTCTTCCATGCGCCGCATAAACTTGATCAGAAGAATCCAGACCAATCCATGCGCCGCATGGAATTCCCATGCGCCGCATATCGGGGCTCGATCAGCAAACCTGATTTTGAACTGCTCTTAAACGATTCCCATTCGATCTCAAACCCCAACCCCGACCTGGAGACATGAAATTGACCTCTTTTAAGACACAATTGATGCCTTCAAACCATCAATTGATTCCTTGATCCTTTACAAACATAAATCACTTAATTGATCACCCGAATAACATGAAATCAGTAAACGTTTTGCAATATAACCCAACCTAAACCCCATGGCCTGGATCGGATTCACATATAAGACTCACAAGATCAGAAATCAAAGAAATATCACCTATATTACCTGTAGATGATCATAAGGATGAAAGATCTTAATCAAAACTTGCTCGAAACACCACGAAACGAATAGATCTTGGAGGGAATTGCTTTGAGAGAGGGGAGAGGCGGCTTGGGGGGTTTTCTCACACGCATCAGACCTGGAAAATGACAATTAGGGAAACCTAATTGTCATACAACCCCTGGCCATCCTTAATAAATTCCATCTTAAGCCCCTCGACTCTTTAAACGTTACTTTCTTGGCTTAACTTTCTCACCGGAACACTTAACGACTTAACAAGCACTTAACTTTCATGACTTAACTTTAAATACTTTCATTTAACATACTTTAATCATATCATATTAAACGCATAAGCATTTAATCACATAATCCAATTAGGGCATATAACTTGACGTAACCTAACGTTGACTAACGGACAAGTCAAACGTCAAACTTGAAAAAAAGTTTAGGATGTTACAAAGATCGTTGGTATTGGAGATATTTGTTTGAAGTTTGATACTGGGATGGAGCTGGTTTTACGTAATGTAAAACATGTCACAGATATGAGACTTAATGTGATCTCTACATGGTTGCTTGATGATGATGGCTACTACAACGGTTTTGGTAATGGTAAATGGAAATTAACTCTTGGTTCACTGATCGTGGGGAGAGGCGAGAAAGTCTCAAAGTTGTACGTGACACACCCGAAGATCTCCTACAACAATGTTAATGTTGTGGAGAATGTTGACATGTCTGAATTGTGGCATAAGAGACTTGTCCACATGAGTGAAAAGGGGTTGTCCATTCTTTCAAAGAAGAATGTGTTATCCGGGGTTCATGATGTTAGCTTGGGTAAGTGTTCTCATTGTTTGGCAGGGAAGCAGACTAGAGTTGCTTTCAACAAGCATTCTCCTTTTCGAATGGAGAAAGTACTTGATTTGGTTCATTCTGATGTTTGTGGGCCTATAAAGACTAGGTCTTTTGGCGGTTGCTATTACTTTGTCACATTCATCGATGATCATTCTAGGAAGGTATGAGTTTATACCTTGAAGACCAAAGATCAAGTGTTAAGTGTGTTTAAGCAATTCCATGCCTCAGTTGAAAGAGAAACTGGGATGAAGCTTAAATGTATTCGAACCGACAATGGCGGTGAATACATTAGGCCCTTTGATGCTTATTGTAGAGAGCAGGATATTAAACATCAAAAGACTCCTCCAAAGACACCGCAGTTGAATGGCTTAGCAGAGCGGATGAACAGAACATTGGTTGAGAGAGTCAGATGTTTGCTTTCACATGCAGGGTTGCCTGCTACTTTCTGGGGTGAAGCTTTGAATACCGCAGTTCATGTGATTAATCTAACCCCTTGTGTTTCTTTACAGTTTGATGTTCCTAACAGGGTTTGTAGCGGAAAAGATGTTTCTTATAATCACTTGTGGGTCTTTGGATGCAAGGCATTTGTGCACATTCCCAAAGATGAAAGGTCAAGGCTTGACGTAAAGTCTAAGCCATGTGTATTCCTCAGTTATGGTTATGAAGACGAGTTTGGGTACAGATTGTATGATCCCGTTTCAAAGAAACTCATACGAAGCCGAGATGTTGTATTTGTTGAAAATCAGATTTTTAAAGATGTTGAGAAGACAGAGACAGTTCCTCAACATAGTGATATTCCTGCTGATTTGGATCCAGTTCCTCCACAACATGTTGATACACAGGTTGGAGATGATTTTTAGAATGACAACCAACAGGGTACTGATGATATTGATGCTCATGAGCAAGATGATGAAGACGTTCATCCATAGTTACCAGTACCAGATATGCCACCATTTGTTCCACTCAGGTGGTCTAACAGAGACCGTCATCCTTCCACCTATTTTTCTGCTGATGAGTATGTATTACTCACTGATGGGGGAGAGCCCGGGTATTATGCAGAAGCAATAGAAGATGATCACAGAAAGAAATGGGTTAAAGCCATGCAAGATGAGATGAGTTCCTTACATGAGAATCATACTTATGAGTTGGTGAAGTTGCCTAAAGCCAAGAAAGTTCTAAAGAACAAGTGGGTTTATAAAGTGAAGACAGATGAGAACTCTTCCAGACCCAGGTACAAAGCTAGATTGGTTGTTAAGGGATTCAGTCAGAGAAAGGGTATCGATTTTGATGAGATTTTCTCTCCAGTCGTGAAGATGGGCTCTATTCGAGTGGTTCTTGGTTTGGCAGCTAGTCTTGATCTTAAGGTTGATCAAATGGATGTCAAGACCGCTTTCCTTCATGGTGACTTGGATAAAGAAATATACATGGAGCAACCTGAAGGGTTTCAGGTTATGGGCAAAGAAGATTATGTGTGTAGACTTCAGAAAAGTCTATATGGGTTGAAGCAAGCACCGAGACAGTGGTATAAGAAATTTGAGTCGGTTATGGGGGAGCAAGGCTACCGAAATACGACTTCAGATCACTGTGTTTTCTTTCAGAGATTTGTTGATGATGATTTCATCATATTGTTGCTTTATGTTGATGACATACTGATTGTTGGCAAGAATACTGGAAGAATTGCCCAGTTGAAGCAAGATTTGAGCAAGTCTTTTGCTATGAAAGACTTAGGGCCAGCAAGTCAGATCCTTGGCATTCAGATTACTCGTGATAGAGGTGCCAAGAAGTTACATATGTCACAGGAGCAATAAATTGAAAAGGTGCTTCGCAGGTTCAACATGGAAAATGCTAAAGTGGTTAGTCCCCTCTTACTACCAACTTTAAGCTAACAGATGCAGATTGCCCTTATTCGAAGGAGGATGTTGAAGAGATGGATAGAGTTCCATATGCCTCAGCAGTTGGTAGCTTGATGTATGCTATGGTATGCACTAGGCCTGATTTAGCTCATGCGGTTGGTGTGGTTAGTCGGTTTATGTCAAATCCGGGTAAGAAGCATTGGGAAGCAGTTAAATGGATTTTCAGATATCTGCGTGGTTCCTCCAAGTTGGGTATTACACTTGGATTTGAGAAGCCGATGCTGGTTGGTTACACAGATTCAAATATGCCCGGTAACAAGGATAACATGAGATCTACTTCGGGTTATTTGATGACTTTTGCTGGTGTTGTGGTTAAAAAGGTTTCTGCAGGAGCTTGGCTTCAAGCAACAGCGCTACGCGGTTCTTTGTGATAATCAAAGTGCTATTCACCTTGCTAAGAATTCTATGTTTCATAAGCGAACAAAACATATTGATGTGAGATATCATTGGATAATAGATTGTCTTGAAGATGGTTTATTTGAACTTGATAAAGTTCATGCCGATGATAATGGTTCCGATATGTTGACCAAGCCATTAGCAAGGGAGAAGCTTAAGGTTTGTTGATCGATCGCCGGGATGGCGAACTCTTCCTCATGATCAGGAAAAGGGGGAGTTTTGTTGGGTTTATGTTGGTTTTCCTTAGCCCATGAGGAAAAGCCCACTTGATAAGCCCAAACCTAAAGTCAATGGTATTTGTTGACTTTGGATGAAAGAGTTATGTGCTTAAGAAGTTTTGGTGCAGCCACTTCTTAATTAGATCAATAATAGAAGAGAGAGAGAGATCAAAAAGAGAGAAAACCTTTCATTCCCGTTTTTTCCCTGCAGCAGCCCAGAAAACCTTCGATCCTCGGAGATTGAACCGTTGGATGGTTCCCATTTTTAGACAGCAGCTTCACAGCATTTGGGCCAACATTTTGGACCGTTGAATTCGTCTCAAGTGATCCGAAGCTCGAGTTATAGTGGCTGGAACAGAGGGCAGAAAATTTGGTGATGTTTTTCTTCTTTTGTCTTTAGTTTGTTTCCATACATCTTGATGATTTATTCCAAGTGTATGATGGATTGTTGTATGCCTCTAGTATATCTAGGGAAGGCCTGATTGTATTGCTCTATTATTGATGATAGTGGATTTTAAGCGGCCTAAGGGTCCCGTGGTTTTTACTCTCACTTTGAGAGGTTTTCCACGCTAAAAGTTATTGTGTTTGTGTGTGCTATTGTTTGCTGATCTGATTTGATTGCATTTAGTGTACCCTATTTGTTAGTTTCATCTTAGGTTCACACGGGTTGGGAAAGGTTGCCAAACGAAAGTGTTATTTCCGCATTTGTGTTTACCGTTGTGGTGTTTATTTACCATCATATAAAACTTAAATAAATTATTCAGCAATACACATCCACGGATATACAATCATACAACTCTAGTTGTATATTATATGGGTGATTTTTATTAGTTTTAGTCTAATAATTCTTTTAATATTAAGTATTCTCTATCATCGTTCCCTCTATTAGTTTTTCCATTCATTTTTATTTTATGTTTGGAATGATTATTAGTAGATATATTAAGAGACTATATGATCTCTCATGTTGTATATTGTATATTGTATATGTATATATATGGTATATTTGTACACTATCACTAGAAAAGTGTGTTGTCGTGAGTGAGACATTGATTTTTTTTATTTTTTAGTGTTATTTGTAGGAACACCATTCAAGAAAATAACATTTTATTGATAATACATTCGAATTACAACATAAGATTACAAAGAAATTAACAACTAACTAATCAATACAAGAAAGAAATTAAAACAAAAACATAAAACAGGAAAGAAGAAGGCAGAAAACGGGCTGAGGGTTCTGTTAAACAGAGGTCCCTTACAACTGATTTCGGGCCACCCAAGTGAACCCGTCAGTTTCCCAGGGTACAACAGCCTAAGCAGTATGTACTGCCGGAGTTAACCAACAACCCAGAATTATACCTTTAAGAACAGAATGAAGAGATGAGAGGGAGAGGAAGTGGTCTGGTGAATCCAGATTGAAGTGAAGTGAGGTGTTGGTGTTGTTGTTGTTGGTTGAACCACTACTACAATCTATTAGTAGTGGTCAAGAGCTTGAGACACCTGTTGAAACAGGTGTCAAGCTGAAGACCAACATCACCAGGTAACACCAAGTGTGTTCCACTCGAGCCATGGAAGCCATAAGTGCAAAGTGCGCCACTAAAACGCCACATTACGCCTCATCGCCCACGACCCCGGTCCCGGGCTCGGGCGCGTCGGGTGCTTCGCACCCTCCTTGCCCACTTGGGGTGTAGCCCCTTATAAGGAATTATTATTCCTCCAACACTCCTCCTTATAAACACACTTAATGTTTATACTTCTACCAATGTGGGACAAACCCACATTAGTTAAACACACTTTCAACTTCATTTTAACATATCTATTCACTTGTATATTTTATGTTATATTATTTAAACATATTAAATAACAAAATACATAAAATTTCCAACAATCCCCCACATGAATAGATATGGTTATTAAAGATAAATTCTGACAGTCAAGTATTGCAGGGGAAGTAGGTTTTACCCTTTGAACTTTCCTTTGTGGGTGCACTTAGTCTCCTAGTAGTTAGTAGAACTTGATGTCTTTGAACTAACTCCTTTTTACGTAGACGTTATTGCACATCACACAATACTTTCCCTAGTCTGGTTAACTCCTCACTTTCGTGTCCATTATGGTCATGGAACACTATCCTGGTTCTGCGAGACCTCTAGGAATTGCGCCCCACACAATTCCATTCGAAGCGACCACACTTCTCTCTAACATAGGTGATTGCTCACAATCATTATAAGCTATAAGCTTAACCTCTATGATATCACTAATTTGATATAGGAATGGGCTAGGAAATTTGCAACTTACTTTATTGTGGTGGGTTCTCCCCCCACAGTGACTGCAAACTCCCTTGATTGTTTTGGGGTGCTCCCCCACAGTGACCTCCTCTATTCGTACAATTAGGTTGTCCTGTTGAACCTAGATCATGGGATCTCCATTTACATCTAGGTTAGGTTTTCCTTCGTACAAATTTACTCAATGGCCTTTAGCCCCATTCCCCTTGACGACTTATAAACTGCCTCACTACTTAACCTTTAGTTAGCGGATCCGCAATGTTATCCTTTGACCTCACATAGTCAATAGTGATAACCCCTGTTGTGAGCAGTTGTCGTATACTATTATGCCTACGACGAATATGTCTTGACTTGCCATTATACATTGTATTTTGAGCTCTACCAATAGCCGATTGACAATCACAATGTATACAAATAGCCGTCAAAGGCTTTGGCCATCTAGGAACATATTCCAAGAAATGTCGTAGCCATTCTGCCTCCAGCTTTATCCAATGCTATAAATTCAGATTCCATCATGGATCTAGCAATGAGCGTTTGCTTGGATGATTTCCAAGCTATAGCTGCTCCTCCAATAGTAAACACATATCCACTTGTGGATTTGGAATCTTTTATATCGGATATCCAATTAGCATCACTATATCCTTCCAATACAGCTGGATCTCGACCAAAATGCAACTCATAATTCCTTGTATATCTCAAGTATCTTAGTAACCTAGTCATAGCCTTCCAATGCTCCGAACTAGGATTACTAGTATATCTACTAAGCCTACTCACAGCATAGGCTAAGTCTGGCCTCATACTTGTCATGAGATACATTAGGCTGCCAATTACCCTTGAGTACTCCAATTGAGCAACACCTTCACCTCTATTCTTCGATAGATGTTGTGTGGTATCTATTGGAGATCGAGCTACTCTTAAGTCATCGGGACTGAATTTCTCAAGGATCTTGTCCACATAGTGAGATTGACTTAACACTAGACCATTTTGGGTTCGAGTAATTTTCATTCCAAGAATGACATCTTGTTAGGACCAGTTCACCTGAAACTGGCCAGTCACCAGTTGCATCTGGAGACTAGTGAAACTGGTGACCAAGATGATTTGTCGAGAAATATATTGAAGTCCAGTTGCACCGTACAGTCAACGCAACTGAAGACTTCCTCCAGTTGAGAACTGACCAAGTTGAAGAAGCATTCCAGTTGAAGTCGAAGACAACAAATGGAAGATAGAGAATGGCAATGGCAGCGAAGCCCAGTTGGCATTCTAGTCAGTTACAAACTGGAGACCATCAGTGAAAAGCCCTTACAAAGCTTTACACTGATTACGAGAAATTGACTTGTATGCTTTATGTACCTTTACCCGGATAATAAGCCTTATCTTATTATTTAAGTATTAAAAGGTACATAAAGGTGGTTATGTAAAGTCACTTTAACATGCGACTTTACACTGCCTTTTAAGGAATTAAATGCTATTCCTTAAATGCTCCCAACCACATTTGTACGGCTAAAGTTAACATCCCAATGTTAACTTTGCCTATAAATACAAGTCATTGCACAACCAGGAATATCACTTCTTCGAATAAACTTCGATAGAATTCACACTTTGCAAACCTGCAATATTCTTGGTGAACTTGTGCAATCTTCTCTCAATCGCTAAAAGGAACATTTCACAACTTTAAGTGTTTCGATTGTCTTGAGAAATTCCGAGTATAGATCAATTGTATTTCATAGGTTGTTAGGATATTTACATTCGTGTATTATCTTGGTTCCGCATCAACCTTGTAATTTGTTTAATATCAATAAATAAATTACACATTGAAAAATACATATTGTCTCATCAAGTTATCTTACAAGTTATTTGTATTATTGCATTGTTCTTTACTTATTGTCTTTTATATAAGTAATCTATCTAGAACTTGGTATATACACACTGCAACTGGTCGTCTCTAGTTCAGTGCATATATTGCAAAGTAACTCCACCATCGACATAGAGGTGTCTACAGTAGTACCATCTAACGAGTTGGGACTTACAAGTGGTATCAGAGCAGAAGGCTAATAAACTTGCCTAGATCTGCTAAGATGAACACTACTGAAGGTGGAGATGGTTCTGGTTCAGGTGAAAACCCCTCGAACACTAATGCACAACCTTTTCAAAACGTTAACACCAACCCTCCTCCTCCTACTGCCCCAAACCATGTCCATGTACACTACTCTAACACTCCTGTTCCAAAATTTGATGGAAACAGTGAGACATTCGGTACATGGAAGGCTAGAATGCTTTTGCATTTTGGTGGGATTGAAAGGTATATGTTGAAAATCCTTAAGGATGGACCATATATACCCATGTCCCTTGGGGTTAGTCCTCTTCTTGATCCAACTGGAAGAAGAGGTTCAAGGGAAAAGCCTGAAGATCATTGGTCTGATGAGGATCGCAGACTGGTGGACTTGGACACCAGACTGAAAAACATGATCCTTGGGGCTGTCCCTGAAGACCTAATTCCAACACTTGTGTTGTTTCCCAGTGCCAAGTCTATGTGGGATGAATTAGTGATTCAATTTAAAGGAGGTGATGACACAATTGTCACCAGAAAAGTTGCTTTGAACAAGAAGTATGAATCCTTCTTTGCCTTGCCCAATGAAAGTCTAACTGGTACATACACCAGATTTTCTAGCCTCATCAATCAGTTGAGAGGATTGGGTGTAGAGAAGGATAAGGATATTCTTCTTGAGAAGTTTTGTGATATTCTTCCTTCCAAATGGGAAAACATGGTTCTTGTCTTGAGACAAGGTAAAACCTTGCACACTCATACTCTTGCATCGCTCTATGGAGCCTTCAGATTCACTGAAGATAATAATGCTGCAAGACTAGTGGCTGAGCAAGATGCCATGAACCATGCCCAGAGTCCCAAGGTTGCTAGTGCAACTGAGCGACCTTGTGCTGCTTTAATGTCTGCTGAGAGTGTCCAGGTACACTCGATGAAGGAGATGTTAAACAGTTTCTTAAACTCTGGACTGACCACTGAAAACAGTGATGGTTGTAATGAAACTGACGATGATGATCTGGTCGCCATGATTGCTAAAACCTTTAATAGGTTTAAGCATAAATCCAAAAGATTTAATGGCCCCAACAATGCTTCCAGCTCCAACTCTCTGGATAAGACCAATCTTACATGCTATAAGTGTGGTAAGAAAGGTCATTTTATGAAGGAATGCAGATCTAGTCAGTTGAACAACCAAACTGGCCCCTCTGTCCCTAATTTCAATCGGCCTGATGATAGCTACAAAGCTAAATACAAGAAGCTTAAGGCCCAGATTGCCCTCCTGTCCATGGAAAAGAAAAAGGATCAGTGCTTAATGGCACAAACTGAGGGAAAATGGGAGTACTCTGATGACTCATCTGATGATGAAGAAGAGGAAAGGGACATGTGTTTCATGGCCTTGGAAGATCAACAACAGCAACACGTGGTGAAAGAAGATGTCATCTCTGGAAGATGGGTGGACATCATACTGAAAAAGGTATGTGACTATGATAACCAGGTTGACCCTGAACTAAAACTGGACCTGGCTGAATCATTAAGTGGTGATTTGGCATTTGTGGAAACTGTAAGAGCTGATAGTGAAAGATATCTTGACACTATCTTAATTGAACTTAACAATGTTAAACCACAACTAAATGATTTGCAAAGTGTCCAGTTGGCTCTCAAGGAGTCAGTTTTAAAGATTGAGGCTTTAGAACTTGATAATCAAAAATTATTTTCTGATTTTGAAAAAGCACAAAAGATTATCAAGTCATGGGTAAAAGCATCTGGCAAAAACTACGATGCATTTTCAAGAACTATCGATGCCTAGAAAAATGCATGGAAATCTGAAGATCTGGAGATGGCAGCTCTTATACCAGATCTTCATGCATTGCCTCCAGCTCTCAAGGTTGAAACACCTTATGATCAACCTGAAGCTGTTGAAACTGAAACCTTTGAGACCACCCCCTTTGAGGTTAAAACTGAAGCCAAACAGGCTAAAGCTCCAGTCAAAAAGGCCACTGGTAACAAGCCTTTACCTCAAAAGTCTAAGGAGCCCAAGACCCGACAGACTAAAGCACCAGTTGAACCAAGGTCTAAGGTTCAACTGCCTGATCAAAATAATATTTTGGTTAATCTGGAAAGTCAACTCCAACTTTTGTCTCGGCAGGTTCAGAGTTGTACTGCCCGGATTAACAATCTGGAAGGAGGTTTATCACCTCCAGTTTTCAAACAAAATATTAAACCACTCCCTTCTGTACCTAAACTAAAGAATGTTCCTTCTGGAACAAAATCTGGTAAAATTAAAGGGAGTAAGTATCAAATACCAATTGTTTTTACTCCTGCACCTGGAGCTGGTGATAATGCTCCAGATGTAGCCTCCAGTTCAACACCTCAACAATCAACTGTGGCTTCTGTAGAGAAGTCCAGTGGACCCATCAAGAAAAGATGGGTTCACAAAAAGAACTAATGATTTTTGTGTGTGTGTAGGGCGATCGAAAGAAAAATATCTGGTATCTGGACAGCGCTGCTGGCCGGACTATGACCGGATGTAAGCCCCTACTGGAAGAGTTCACTGTCCAAGATGGACCGACAGTGACGTTTGGTAACGATCAATCTGGAAAGACTGAAGGATATGGTGTGCTCAATAATGGACAAGTCGAATTCAAAAGAGTTGCATTTGTGAATGGTTTGAAATATAACTTGATCAGTGTAAGCCAACTTTGCGATGATGGCTTCAGAGTATTGTTCGATATTGCACAATGCACCATATTTAACAAGGATTGGAAAGTGGTGATGATTGCACCAAGAAAAGGAAATGTGTACATCATGGATATGGAACCAGCTCCAAAAGAGCAATGTTTCTATACCAAAGCTGATGAGGACACCAACTGGCTATGGCATAAAAGATTATCCCATCTTAATTTTAAAAACATTAACAAGTTGTCTCACAAGCAACTGGTTGATGGGATACCTCAGATTTCCTTCAATAAGGAAAAGCCATGTCCAGGGTGTGAGATGGGTAAGCAGAAGAGAGACAGTTTTAAAACTAGGCAAAATTTTAGCATCACTGAACCTCTTCACATGCTACACATGGATCTATTTGGTCCAGTGAATGTTCAAACTAGAGCTGGAAAGAAATACACTCTAGTTGTGGTTGATGAATTCACCAGATATTGCTGGGTGGTATTCATCAGATCCAAAAGTGATGCACCTGCTGAAATCATCTCTCTTATCAAAAGAATTGAGCTCAAGTATACTCGAAAATTTTGTCAGTTGCGAAGTGATAATGGTACTGAATTCCAAAATAAGGTACTTGAAACATTTTGCAATGACACTGGCATCTCTCAAAACTTCTCATCAGTTCACTCTCCAGAGCAAAATGGAGTTGTTGAAAGAAAGAATCGTACACTGATAGAAGCCGCCAGAAGTATGCTATCTGAATCTGGTCTTCCCACCAGTTTTTGGGCTGAGGCAGTTGCAACTGCTTGTCACACCCAAAACCGGTCAGTCTACATCAAGAGACATAAGAAGACTGCCTATGAAGTACTCAGGAATCGTAAACCAAATATTGGATATTTCCATGTATTTGGTTGTCCAGTTTATATACTAAACGATTCCAGTCAGCTTGGAAAGTTTGATGCAAAAGCTGATGAAGGGGTATTTTTAGGCTATTCAGATATTCGAAAGGCCTTTAGAGTTTATAATTATAGACTCCAAAAGGTGCATGAGACAATTCATGTCACATTCGATGAATCAACTGAAGCAATCAACAAGAGACCAAGCCTTGATATTTCTCCAGTCATTCCAATCAACTTTGGTGAAACTGACCAAGTTCATCGGTCAATTGTTTCACCAGAAGATGCTTCCAGTTACAACAAACTGGAACCAGTCAAGAAGAAGAAAAGCACCAGTGACACATCATTTTATCCTTCTATCAATTTCAACTTACCACAAGAATTGGTGATTGGATCTGATGTTCGTGCCATTCCAATATCAGCACCAGTTCAAGCACCTACTTCTCCAGTTACTCATGAAATACCTTCAACTGAGGAACTTTCATGATGCTAATCGAGACCTCATTGACTCTAATGAGGATGTAGAAGTTGTTTGGACTGATCCTTCTCCAGAAGCTGTTGCAACTGAAGAAGATCGCCAGGTGACTTGCACTGATATTGTAGTTCACCAGCCTAGTCAATACACTAGATGGACTCGAGCCCACCCAATTGAACAAATTGTGGGTGATCCAACTAGTGGGGTTCAGACTAGAAGAGCCACCAGTGAGCAATGCTTAAACGTCACCTTCTTATCTTTAATTGAACCAAAGAAGATTGACGAGGCTATGGCAGACCCAAGCTGGGTGGAAGCTATGCAAGAAGAGCTCCTCCAGTTTGGAAGGAACAATCTTTGGGAGCTTGTTCCTTGTCCACCAGGGTTAAAGAAAGAACCTATTGGTACCAGATGGGTCTACCGAAACAAAATGGATGAAGATGGCCATGTTGTAAGAAACAAGGCCAGACTAGTTGCCCAGGGTTATTGTCAAGCAGAGGGCGTTGACTTTGATGAAACTTTTGCTCCAGTTGCAAGACTTGAAGCCATAAGAATATTCTTGGCTTATGCAGCCCATCTGCAGTTCAAGGTCTTCCAGATGGATGTCAAAAGTGAGTTCCTTAATGGAACATTGGAAGAAGAAGTTTATGTTAAGCAAACTCCAGGTTTCATCGATGAGAAGCATCCTCATTGGGTTTATAGACTGAACAAAGCATTGTATGGTCTAAGACAAGCCCCAAGAGCCTGGTATGATACTTTAACTAAACATCTTCTTAAAAATGGCTTTCAAAGAGGTGCAATAGATAATACCTTGTTTATCTTGAAAGAAAGAGGTAATATCTTATTGGTACAAATTTATGTTGATGACATTATTTTTGGTTCAACTGATGATGCAATGTGTAAAAAGTTTTCTAAAATCATGTCATCTGAGTATGAGATGAGTTTAATGGGTGAATTAACATTTTTCTTAGGTCTTCAGATTAAGCAAACTGAAAATGGAATTTTCATAAACCAAGGAAAATATGTCAGAGATTTGTTAAGAAAATACAAATATGATTCAATCCCATCGAAAAACACACCTATTGCAGCACCATTGAATTTGGACTCTGACCCAACTGGCAAACCAGTTAACATAACTGACTATAGAGGTATGGTTGGTTCACTGATGTACTTAACTGCCAGTCGACCAGATATAATGTTTGCAACATGTTTATGTGCCAGGTTTCAGGCTAACCCTAAAGAATCACATTTGCACGCTGTAAAGCGTATCTTTAGATACCTGAAAGGGTGTCCTAATCTTGGTCTTTGGTACCCCAAAGGCTCAGGATTAGATCTAATGGGTTATTCAGATTCTGATCATGCAGGTTGTAAGATAGATAGAAAATCAACAACTGGTGGTTGTCATTTCCTTGGAGGGAAACTGGTAAGTTGGACCAGCAAGAAGCAGACTTCAGTCTCTATGTCCACTGCTGAGGCAGAGTACATTTCTGTGGCCAGTTGTTGTGCCCAGATTCTCTGGATCAAGAACCAGTTACTAGATTATGGTCAGAAGTTTACTAAGACCCCAATCTTTTGTGACAACACCAGTGCAATTGCTATATCTCACAACCCAGTGATGCACTCCAAAACAAAACATATTGACATCAGGTATCATTTCATTCGAGATCATGTTATGAAAGGAGATATTGAAATTCATTTCATCCCCACTGACAAACAGTTAGCTGATGTTTTTACTAAACCTCTCGATGAGAAAACCTTTAAACATCTCATCAGCGAACTGGGAATGTTAAACCCTTAACTGGAGCTTTCTTTGTTATTGAACGCGTCAGTGACACTGATGAAGTTCTCCAGTTGAGGAGGTCCAGATAATCTTTGCTCGCCAGACTATCGAACGCCTTTGTGATACTATCTTGGCACTAATTGATTACTGGATCATCATTTTAGGGGGAAAGACTCAAAATAATTTTCTGACTAAAATTCGTTTTTGTTTGAAAATGCAACTGGAGAACTCTTCAGTTGGAAACTGGTACTGGATTGATCCTCCAGTTACCAGGTTCAGTCTTTGTCTAAATTTTTATAACGTTACAAATACTTGGTCAATATGTGTGACACGTGATGATACTCAAGTGTTTTAAACCACTTGATATTATGATCTGACGTGTTTTAAGCTATTTTAGTACTTGACAACTGTTTGTATTGGGAAAACAAAAAGTGAGTGGGGTCATGGGTAAAGTAAGCCGTCGTAGCATTTAATGCTGACATGGTAACATTTAATGCTTACATGAAAATTATATTTTTATTTCAAAATTCAAACTCATTTTGTCAAAATATCTTCAAAATTGAGTTGGTTTAATAAAATATAATTTTTGGTTTTACATTGGGATTTTGAATCCCCTTATAAATACCCTTATTTACTCTGTAACTCATTTATTTTTCTTTCTCTTACATTCCTTCATTTACTTCCAATCATCAATATTGCTTCATTCTTCTCTTTGCTTCACAAATCAAAAACCCTAATTCCAAAATTTCATTTTCATTCTTCTATGGCTCCTAGATCATCTCGTTCAAGAGATGTAAATCTCTTGATTGTTCCATACAATCCCTCACCAGATGTCACACAGGCACCTGGTGCCCCTAGTAGTGCTTCGGTCATAAAACTAAATCCAAATAGTCCTATGGCCAGCCTACGAGGATCTCAAGGGTCCGATACCCTTATTGGTAGAATTCAAAAGTTTTTGAAGAATTCTACAATAGGACCCTCATTCTCTCTAAACCCACGTAAGATGTTTCACAACTACTTATGTGAGTTTTGGTACACTGTCGTTCTTTCTTTCGATTGTTCCTCCATCAGTTTCACGTTAAAGGATGGAACAATCTAGTGTACCTTGTCAGCTGATACATTGAGGGATGCCTTACGCCTCAATTACTGGAGAGAGGGTGAATCTCCAGTCGTCTTGCCCCCAAATATAAACTTTCCCCAAGTACTCCTTGAAATGGGACACAGGGAGTGTTTGGAGAATGGGGTGTTGAAGACAAAAGGTGCGATGACCATGAAGGGCCTTACACCTTCATGGAGGTATTTTTTCATCCACCTGGTGGAGAGCATGGGTGGGAGTTCTGGTGGACTTGACCAGATTAACTCCTCGCAAGCAGAGATGGCTTACTGCTTGTGGAACGGATTGAGAGTGGACTTTGCAGATATTATGTATAGAAGCCTGGTTCAAAAGCTGAAGGGCTCAAGGGGTGTTTGTATTCCTTTTTCAAGGTTCCTCTCACTTTGTTTTAAGCAAATTCTGGGCAGGGAAGCATATAATAGTACAGATTCTCCGTACACTGCTCCAGATATGCTAAGGAATCTAGACTCACTGGTATCTGAAGCTGGTGAGGTTGAAATTCCTGAACGAATGCAACTGGCATTCGCTTCAACTGATGCACCTCTTGTAGGTGAGTCAGAAATGCAACTGGGCGGGCCTCAAAATAATGAGGGACCCTCCAGTGTGTCTAATGTTGTGGTTGAGGATAGAGCAACCATAACTGAAGCAACACCAATCTCATCTATCCCTGGTGAAGATACTTCGGTATCTGATCCTCCAACAGATGGTACCTTTCAAAATCTGCCCCATCCGTAACGGATGGTACCTTTAAAATTTGGTGTTACTACTAGCATCATCGAAACAATAAAAGTAAATCCAAGCTTTGGCACCAACATAAATGCCACATTATTACAAGTCTTTAATCATAAATGAAATAGCCAAACATAAGGCTAAAGGAAGTCTAAGCGTTTAATGTCTTTGCTAAGCTTCTTTATTCGTCTACCCAAGTCTCACCAAGCTAATCCTTGCCTATCTCAAACTTGATTATCCTGAAGGCACAACATTTTCAAAGAACAAGTGTTAGCTAATAAAATTAGCTAAATAAGATAACATAACTTGAAAACGTTTGCCAATTTCATATATTAACAAAATCCGCATTTTAAGTTAATATCACACACATACATAACATCATAAGATACACATTAGGTTCAACATGTCCTAAAGTGTGCCTATACTTTCTTTCTTCATCTTTCTTTCTTTATTTCTTTGCCAAGACGTAGTCTAAGTGACTTATGCCACTTACATAGGGATGTGGGGTTGTGTGTAGGCGGTCATAGACCATACATGGAGTCCTCACACCCGACATGATGGGTAAACCATAAGGTGGTCCATCGGCGTCGTTAAGGAATGACAAAGTCAATCCAACTGAATAACCGTTTATGCCTTTACGCATTGGTGATTAGTTACTCCACCCGGAATACTCAAACGTAACTATGCCACAAGGAGCAACTCAAGTGACCACGTACGCACCAGCCCCGAAGAGCTAGCACGGGTTAAGCTTAACACAAGACTTTACATAATGCTCGAGACTTTAATCGCTTAATTAGTTTAGGCTACTCTTTCACCTAAGCTAAACACATATCATCTTTTACTTTAGGGCCCTTAACGTGCACGTGAACATGGCAATCCTAATCAAGGACTAGTGACTAGGTGATCAAGCCACACATGCAAGCATATATCATATCATTTCATCATTTCATACATACATAATCATTTCATCATTTCATGCATTTATAATCATTTCATCATCTCATGCATATATACTTACCACATACCATTGCAACCTGCGTATGAATGTTAATCATCATAAACGGTAAGTAATATATCCCTTTGCAACCTCCCATAGTCACCCATGAACATAAAATGTACATACATATTCAATTGGAAGGTTTAACTTATGAAAACGTGTTTTGTTGTACCAACAGGTGACAAAAGATGTTATCTTACCTCGGTACAGCTTACCAACAAGTTAAAAGTATCTTATAGTGCTTGCTAAGTGCTCCCGACAACCTAGAACGAATATAAGATCGAAATATAAGCTAAACGAAATGTTTTGTGAAAACTGGACAAGAGGTGCGTCGCACCTCCCACATGGTGCGTCGCATAAATCGATCAGAAAATTCTGAACATAAGTAGGTGCGCCGCACCTACTCCTTGGTGCGTCGCACAAATCTATCAGAAAATTCTGAATAGATGCAGGTGCGCCGCACCTACCCATTGGTGCGCCGCATATCGGGCTTTTGGCTGAAATCCATTTTTTCATTTTGGGCTGTGGTGCGTCGCACCACCCTCCTGGTGCGTCGCACCTGGAGTGTCGACCAGAAACCTAATTTTTGTTCTTTGATCAAACGAATTCCATACGAACCCATACCCCAAATTCAACCTGGGGACTTAAAATTAATCCTTTTAATTGCACTTTCATCAACTTAAACCATCCTATTAATCCCTTAATCCTTTACATCATAAATCAATCATTAAAATACCCGAATAACATGAATTCAATAAACGTTTGATCAAATAACCCAACCCAAACCCTATGGACTAGATTATAACTCATCTATGACTCATAAGATCAGAATTCAAAGATAATATTACCTATATTACCTGTAGATGACTTAGAGGATCCAAGATCTAATCAAAACTTGATCAATACGGCATGAATCGATTGAATCTTGAGGGAAACTTGTCTTGGGGATTGAGGGGATCGGTTGAGAGGTTTCATACACACAAGAGCAGGTGTTTTGTGACAATTAGGGCTGCCTAATTGCTCCCCAACCCCTGGCCACCAAACTCAAACTTACACTTAAGACCCCTCAACTCTTCAACTTAACGTTCTTAGCTTAACTTTCTACCAGGAGTCTTAACATACTAACAAGCACTTTATAACTTAACTTTACTTTCATTAATCAACATATTTGTCATTTCATATTAAACGGCTAAGCATTTAATCACATAATCCCATATAGGGCACATAAACATAATAGACTTAACGTTAACTAACGGAAAGTCAAATAGTCAAACATAAAACGTTTGGGATGTTACAATTACCTCCCCCTTAAGAGGATTCTGTCCTCGGAATCGCCTCAGAAGCAAACAAATCTGGATATTTCTCTTTCATCACCACCTCGGTCTCCCAAGTTAAACTTTCACCGTGGTTATGCTTCCATTTAATCAACACGAGATCAATCAACTTTCGGCGAAGTTTCTTTTGCTTTCTTTCGAGTATCGCTACTGGTTCATCCACTATTCTTTTCTGAGGATTAATGCTCACATCCTCAATTGGAATAACACTCGACTTATTGGCCAAACACTTCCTCAAATACGAAACATGAAATGTGTGGTGAATTCCATCCAATTCTGGGGGTAGTTCCAATTGATAAGCTACATCTTTGATACGTTTCAGAATTTTGAAAGGTCCTATGAAACGTGGGCTTAGCTTTCCCTTCTTTCCAAAACGAATTACTCCTTTCCATGGAGAAACTTTCAGCATTACCAAATCACCAACTTGGAACTCAATTGGCTTCCTTTTCTTGTCGGCATAAGTCTTTTGTCGTTCTCTAGCCACACGAAGTGCTTCCTTTGCCACTTTAACTTTTTCAGCTGAGATTTCAATGATTTCAGGACCCGTAAACTGCTTTTCACCGGGTTCCATCCAACAACTCGGAGTCCTACATCTCCTACCATAAAGCATTTCAAATGGTGGCATTCCAATACTTGCATGGTGGCTGTTATTATAAGTGAATTCGATCAATTTCAAGTGTTCATCCATGCTCCACCATACTCTAATACACAAGCTCTCAACATGTCTTCCAACGTTTGTATGTCCTTTCACTTTGCCCATCAGTTTGAGGGTGATAGGCGGTGCTCAAATTAATTCTAGTACCTAACTCTCGCTGAAGACCCTTCCAAAAGTTAGACACAAATCTCGTGTCTCGGTCTGAAACAATGGATAAAGGAACACCATGCTTTGCTACGATCTCATCCACATACATCTTTTCCATCTTAGTTAGTGGTACATCTTGTCTTGTTGCCAAGAAATGAGCACTCTTTGTCAATCTATCCACAATAACCCATACCATGTCATTTCCTTTCGGTGTTCTTGGTAGTTTGGTCACAAAATCCATAGTAATATGGTCCCATTTCCATTCCGGAATCTCCAATTGATGTAACATTCCATATGGCTTTTTGTGATCAGCTTTCACACGTGCACAAGTCAAACATCTTTCAACAAAATGAGCAACTTCTCCCTTAATGTTTGGCCACCAATAGATGGGCTTCAAATCTGCATACATCTTGGTAATACCGGGATGGATTGAATATCTTGACCTATGAGCTTCTTCAAAGATCAACTCTCGATTACCACCAAGTAATGGTACCCAAATTCGACCCTTATATGTCTTAAATCCACGGCTGTTCGTCTCCATCACAAGTCTTTTTTTCTTTCCAATGCTTTCATTATCGATATTATCCTTCATTAAAGCCTTAACTTGGGCTTCCTTGATGCGGTCGAGTAACCCCGACTTTGCTTGAACAACCATGCTCATCAATTTACAAGAAAAATTCTGCACTTTCCTACTTAGTGCATCCGCCACCACATTGGCTTTACCGGGATGATATTTAATCTCACAATCATAATCTTTCAGAAGTTCCATCCATCTCCTTTGCCTTACATTCATTTCCTTCTGTGAGAACACATATTGTAAACTCTTATGATCCGTAAACAAGGTACATTTGGTGCCATATAAGTAATGTCTCCACAACTTCAAAGCAAACACTACTGCAGCCAATTCAAGATCATGGGTCGGGTAATTCGTTTCATGAGGCTTCAACTGACGTGAAGCATATGCAATAACTTTGTCCCTTTGCATAAGGACACAACCCAAACCTGAAATAAAAGCATCACTATACACAACAAGATCATCAGTACCTTCGGGTAAGGCTAGGACAGGAGCTTCACATAACTTTGTCTTAAGCGTTTGAAAGGCCTTTTCTTGAGCTTCCGTCCATACAAACTTCACTCCTTTCTTTGTCAATTCAGTCATTGGCTTAGCTATTCGGGAGAAATCTTGAATAAACCTCCTATAATAGCCAGTTAAACCGAGAAAACTCTTAATCTCCGTGGGTGTCTTTGGCTGTTCCCATTTAGATACAGCTTCAATCTTAGCAGGATCAACTTTAATACCTTCAAAAGAGATAACATGCCCGAGAAATTGAACTTCTCGGAGCCAGAATTCACACTTGGAGAACTTTGCATATAACTTTTTCTCCCTAAGAACCTCAAGAACAGCTCTTAAGTGCTCACGGTGCTCGGCTTCAGACTTTGAATAAATTAGAATATCGTCAATGAAGACAATCACAAAATGATCTAAGAATGGGCGACATACCCGATTCATTAAATCCATAAAAGCGGCTGGAGCATTTGTCAACCCAAAAGGCATGACAAGAAACTCATAGTGCCCATAACGTGTACGAAAAGCTGTCTTGGCCACATCTTCCTTTTTGATTTTTAATTGATGATAGCCAGACCGCAAATCAATCTTAGAGAAGTAAGAAGCACCATGGAGCTAATCAAAAAGATCATCAATACGCGGGAGAGGATACTTATTCTTAACCGTTCGCTTATTCAGCTCACGGTAGTCTATGCACATGCGCATAGAACCGTCTTTCTTTTTGACAAAAAGAACCGGAGCTCCCAAGGCGAGGAACTTGGTTGTATGAAACCTTTGTCAAGTAGCTCTTGAAGCTGGGACATTAACTCTTTCATTTCTGTAGGAGCTAAACGATATGGTGCTTTTGCAACAGGAGTAGCACCGGGTACGAGATCAATCTGAAAGATGACCTCTCGGTCGGGAGGAATACCGGGAAGATCATCCGGAAAGACATCAGAAAATTCAGAAACTACCTCAACATTAGGGATCGGAGACTTCTCTTTTCGTGTATCGATAACATAGGCAAAAAAGTGATTCTTGTTATGCCGAATGCAATTGAGAGCCTTCATCAAATTAATAATCTTTATGCTCCCCTTCTTCTTATCTCCATAAACGAAAATGACCTCACCATCCGGAGTAGCGAATCGTACGACCTTTTGAGAACATATAATAGTAGCATCATTTTGAGACAACCAGTCCATACCTATCACTATATCAAAACCGGCTAGAGTGGTAGGCAATAATTGAACCGGGAAAGAGCGACCTTCAATCTCAATAGAACAATCATCATAACCTACTTGAATGTCACTAATGGTACCGTTAGCAATTTCAACCTCTATAGAGCAATCAAGAGGAGTAGTGACCCTATCAAGCTTAGGAGCAAATAAAGTGGACACAAAAGATCTATTTGCACCCGAATCAAAAAGTACAGAAGCAGGTTTTGAGTTAACAAGAAATGTACCGCTTACTACCTCGTCGTTATCCTTGGCAGCTTCGACTGTCAGCTGAAAGGCTCGAGCTTTAGGCTTTTGGACAGCCATCTTCTTTCCATCATCTCTTCCTTGTGGGCAATCCTTGATGAAATGACCGGTTTGTTGACACCGATAACACTTTGGCTTGTCCTTGCATCCTGAAGTAGGATGACCCGTACCACCACAAGTATCACACCTTCGGGTCTTATCTGAACATGGACCCGAGTGTGGCGCCTTACAAGTACCACGGGGGTTGGGGGCGTGGATGAGAGGGTGGAGGGGTACGTGGGATACACAAGTATCACACCTTCGGGGCTTATCTGAACCATGGACCCGAGTGAGGCGCCTTACAAGTACCACACCAATTCTTTGGCTTTGCATAGCTGCTGCCCCCACCTCTTGAAGATGGACCTTTCTTGAACTTCCTATTAGATCCATTTGACCCATCATGCTTCCTTTTTGAACCTGATTGCTTATCATCATTAGCTTTCACTACAACCTTTTCACCCTTGAAATCATCATCCAACCTCTTGGACTCCTTAATCGCAGCAGACAATGTAATATGTTGTCTACAAAGGCCACGATAGCTAGCGGGAAGACCATCACAGTAAACTTCAACCTGATCCACATCTCTACGAACCAAGTGACCAACAAACTTAAGCTTTTCCATAAATGAGTGGGCATACTCAGTTATGGCACCCGGCTTAGCTGTTAAAGCTCTGAATTCTTTCTCAATCAACCTCAGTTCACGAGTACCCACATATTCTTCCAAGAACTTCTCCTTAAAGGTACCCCAAGGCATAATAGCTAGCACCTCGGGGGTCAAAGAAATAGTAGCAACCCTCCACCAATTACGAGCATTCTTCTTCAACATACGGGAAGCACACAATACCTTCATATCCTCAGGGCAATAACATGAAGCAAACACAACCTCGATATCATCCAACCATTCCATGGCACCTACAGCATCTAGAGTACCATCAAATGCCTTTGCTCCACATTTCTGAAAGCTCTCATACTTAAAGTTACTAGTACGAGGAGCGACTACAACATGAGGCTCCACCACATTATTAACACCATTCACATTAGCAACAACATTTTCAGGAGCAACTTGTGACCTTACCATTGATGGCTCGGTACGGTTTGAGCGGTTGGAGTAATTCCCATCCGTATGCTCATCCCGTTGCAAGCTAACTTATCTTTCAGCCCTAAGTTGATTCAACTCCTCTTCATTTCTCAACAAAAGAGCTCGAATAGCCCTCAACTCTTCATGCATTTCAGCTTGAGTAGGAACTTGCTCAATCACGGGGTTAGCTCTATCAATTTCAGACCTTGTAGGTTGTGCACCCGAACGTGGTCTTCGAGGAGGCCTTAGGTTAACACCGTTTCCAGTCCCGTTTGGATTAGCCGGAGCATCGCTAGCATTAGCTCCATCTCTTTGACTACTAGCACGGGTATTAACCATCTTTCTACAATTTTAGTGACGAATGTTAGAGATGAATCGAATGAGAATAAAGTATGGTCAGGCCTACTAAATTACATAAGCATAACATAAACATATATAAGCCATAAACCTACCCTCACACTCATCCCAACCCGTCCTAAAAGCATTTTCATCATAGAGCTAAAGCATTACTACTTAAGCCAATTATTTCTCGTACGGTTTAAGTCCAAAATCCTAAGGTCTTGGTCGAATTTTGGTTCACTTAAACCATTTCTCTGATACCAACTTGTAACACCCGTCGTATAAAAACTTGGATTTTTCAAAACTTTGCCAAACGGCGTTTAAAATAAGCGGAAAGGATCACTTTCAAAATCTGCCCCATCCGTAACGGATGGTACCTTTAAAATTTGGTGTTACTACTAGCATCATCGAAACAATAAAAGTAAATCCAAGCTTTGGCACCAACATAAATGCCACATTATTACAAGTCTTTAATCATAAATGAAATAGCCAAACATAAGGCTAAAGGAAGTCTAAGCGTTTAATGTCTTTGCTAAGCTTCTTTATTCGTCTACCCAAGTCTCACCAAGCTAATCCTTGCCTATCTCAAACTTGATTATCCTGAAGGCACAACATTTTCAAAGAACAAGTGTTAGCTAATAAAATTAGCTAAGTAAGATAACATAACTTGAAAACGTTTGCCAATTTCATATATTAACAAAATCCGCATTTTAAGTTAATATCACACACATACATAACATCATAAGATACACATTAGGTTCAACATGTCCTAAAGTGTGCCTATACTTTCTTTCTTCATCTTTCTTTCTTTATTTCTTTTCCAAGATGTAGGCTAAGTGACTTATGCCACTTACATAGGGATGTGGGGTTGTGTGTAGGCGGTCATAGACCATACATGGAGTCCTCACACCCGACATGATGGGTAACCATAAGGTGGTCCATCGGCGTCGTTAAGGAATGACAAAGTCAATCCAACTAAATAAACCGTTTATGCCTTTACGCATTGGTGATTAGTTACTCCACCCGGAATACTCAAACGTAACTATGCCATAAGGAGCAACTCAAGTGACCACGTACGCACCAGCCCCGAAGAGCTAGCACGGGTTAAGCTTAACACAAGACTTTACATAATGCTCGAGACTTTAATCGCTTAATTAGTTTAGGCTACTCTTTCACCTAAGCTAAACACATATCATCTTTTACTTTAGGGCCCTTAACGTGCACGTGAACATGGCAATCCTAATCAAGGACTAGTGACTAGGTGATCAAGCCACACATGCAAGCATATATCATATCATTTCATCATTTCATACATACATAATCATTTCATCATTTCATACATACATAATCATTTCATCATTTCATACATACATAATCATTTCATCATCTCATGCATATATACTTACCACATACCATTGCAACCTGTATATGAATGTTAATCATCATAAACGGTAAGTAATATATCCCTTTGCAACCTCCCATAGTCACCCATGAACATAAAATGTACATACATATTCAATTGGAAGGTTTAACTTATGAAAACGTGTTTTGTTGTACCAACAGGTGACAAAAGATGTTATCTTACCTCGGTACAGCTTACCAACAAGTTAAAAGTATCTTATAGTGCTTGCTAAGTGCTCCCGGCAACCTAGAACGAATATAAGATCGAAATATAAGCTAAACGAAATGTTTTGTGAAAACTGGACAAGAGGTGCGTCACACCTCCCACATGGTGCGTCGCATAAATCGATCAGAAAATTCTGAACATAAGTAGGTGCGCCGCACCTACTCCTTGGTGCGTCGCACAAATCCATCAGAAAATTCTGAATAGATGCAGGTGCGCCGCACCTACCCATTGGTGCGCCGCATATCGGGCTTTTGGCTGAAATCCATTTTTTCATTTTGGGCTGTGGTGCGTCGCACCACCCTCCTGGTGCGTCGCACCTGGAGTGTCGACCAGAAACCTAATTTTTGTTCTTTGATCAAACGAATTCCATACGAACCCATACCCCAAATCCAACCTGGGAACTTAAAATTAATCCTTTTAATTGCACTTTCATCAACTTAAACCATCCTATTAATCCCTTAATCCTTTACATCATAAATCAATCATTAAAACACCCGAATAACATGAATTCGATAAACGTTTGATCAAATAACCCAACCCAAACCCTATGGACTAGATTATAACTCATCTATGACTCATAAGATCAGAATTCAAAGATAATATTACCTATATTACTTGTAGATGACTTAGAGGATCCAAGATCTAATCAAAACTTGATCAATACGGCACGAATCGATTGAATCTTGAGGGAAACTTGTCTTGGGGATTGAGGGGATCGGTTGAGAGGTTTCATACACACAAGAGCAGGTGTTTTGTGACAATTAGGGCTGCCTAATTGCTCCCCAACCCCTGGCCACCAAACTCAAACTTACACTTAAGACCCCTCAACTCTTCAACTTAACGTTCTTAGCTTAACTTTCTACCGGGAGTCTTAACATACTAACAAGCACTTTATAACTTAACTTTACTTTCATTAATCAACATATTTGTCATTTCATATTAAACGGCTAAGCATTTAATCACATAATCCCATATAGGGCACATAAACATAATAGACTTAACGTTAACTAACGGAAAGTCAAATAGTCAAACATAAAACGTTTGGGATGTTACAGTTGGTCAGAAAATAGAGGATACGTTGGGTGCTAGAGAAGAGCAATTGGTTGAAAGGGTGATGTCTGAGATCACCAAGCTGGCCACTCCTCAGGTTGATCTGGCCCCACTTACCAGTGAGATCAACCAGTTGAGAGGCAGCATAGAGAGTTTGAACACCCAAGTATCTCTACATGCTGAATCTATAGAGAAACTGACAACTGAAGTGGGAAATCTGAAGAAGATGGATGATGAGGTTAAGGATAAGGTTGTCTCAGGTTTGGATGAGGACTCAAAGATTTTGAATGAATTGAAAACTGGTCAAGACCAAGTTGTTGCAAATGTCTTGACCCAGTCCAAGGAGACGAACCATTTATGGAGGTCCTTCAGGATGATGTGTGGCATTTTCAAAGAGTGTAAGGACTTGCAGTCATGGCAGCCTCTTGACCGGTTGCCATCTCACCCCTTTGAATGGGAAGCAATTAGGGCAGGTCTAGATGCTGCCAAGGGGGAAAGAAGTTCAGTCCTTACACGACCAGTTGCACCTGGAAGGACTCCATCTGGATCTGGAAGAGAATTGGTTGTGGCTACCAGTACTGAAGCTGGTGAGCAGAGTGATAGGGGGAATGTTGGTTTGGATAAAGGTAAAGGTTTAGCTGGTGATGCATCTGCCCAGCCGGCCACTGAGGAAATGTTAGAAACTGGTAATGCTGACATACTACCTCCAGTTTCAGATAGTGATAGTAGAAAACTGGCTAGACTTGGTAATGACATCAAAGAAAGGAAGAAAATGAAACAAAGAAACCAAGTTGAGGCCAGGGCACATCTTGCTCAGATTAAGTTGCTGGATATGAGTGATGCCAATCTACTGGGTATCACTAAGGATGAGTATGTTAGGGTTAAGAATGATCCTAGGATAGTTGACCAGTTGAATGAAATGCTAGATGTAGAACTGGATAGACACTATCATGAGGATGAAGCTGAATTCGATGCCAGGAGCTTAAACATTTCAGTGGAGAAGGCAAAAGAGATTAGGGCCAGTGGGATTCTTAAGAGAATTGCAAATGTCAAAAAGGTTGTGAAGGATGTTTTGAATCCACCAAGAAGAAGGATTCCACAACCAAGAAGACCACTGACAAGAGATGCAAGAGATGCTGACCTTAGCACATTCGTTGAATCAACTGGCGAAGTATCCAATGAAGACATTAAGTCCGCTGTACTGGCTGCTGGTGCTGGGAGTATAAAAATCACAAATGAATCTGAAGCTAGAAACTACTACTCCCAGATCATGTCAACCAGAAAACATAGTGGTACTATTAGTAGTGTCAATGTTACAATCAAGCCAGGCACCAAGGTTTTTCAAATTGAAGTTAAGTATGCTGGTGGGCCACTGGTTAGAACTGATGATCCTGGTGCTATGCAGTATGGGTTCAGCGAATGGGTGGAGATGGTGAATGTGTTGGATGCTAAGGCACAAAAGAATAGGTTCGAGAAAGCATGGGTAAACTTTCTAAGGGGGAAGATTCAACATAAAGAAAATCTTGAGCAAAGTTGAATATTGACCCTGAAGATACTCAGCCTATCTCTTCAGTTGCCAAGAGAAGAAGAACTGGCGAAGGGCCGTCTCATTAAGTTCTTTCTTCAGTTTATCTACTTGTAATTTGTATTTACATTCTGTAACTTGTATAAATTCCCTTGTATAAATGAAGTTACCAGTTTGTAACCACAAGGTAGATAACAGATTAAAATCTAACAAACCTAAAAGAAAAACCTAAGGCATTTATTGATCTATAAAAATGCCTTAGATAACTTAAATAGATTTAAATCGAACAAGTCTCTCCAGTTCACACTTGTACAGATACAAGAACTAGAAAAGACTTAGACTATATTTCTAGACAAATAGGGGGAATTTGTTAGGACCAGTTCACCTGAAACTGGCCAGTCACCAGTTCACACTTGCCAGTCACCAGTTGCATCTGGAGACTAGTGAAACTGGTGACCAAGATGATTTGTCGAGAAATATATTGAAGTCCAGTTGCACCGTACAGTCAACGCAACTGAAGACTTCCTCCAGTTGAGAACTGACCAAGTTGAAGAAGCATTCCAGTTGAAGTCGAAGACAACAAATGGAAGATAGAGAATGGCAATGGCAGCGAAGCCCAGTTGGCATTCTAGTCAGTTACAAACTGGAGACCATCAGTGAAAAGCCCTTACAAAGCTTTACACTGATTACGAGGAATTGACTTGTATGCTTTATGTACCTTTACCCGGATAATAAGCCTTATCTTATTATTTAAGTATTAAAAGGTACATAAAGGTGGTTATGTAAAGTCACTTTAACATGCGACTTTACACTGCCTTTTAAGGAATTAAATGTTATTCCTTAAATGCTCCCAACCACATTTGTACGGCTAAAGTTAACATCCCAATGTTAACTTTGCCTATAAATACAAGTCATTGCACAACCAAGAATATCACTTCTTCGAATAAACTTCGATAGAATTCACACTTTGCAAACCTGCAATATTCTTGGTGAACTTGTGCAATCTTCTCTCAATCGCTAAAAGGAACATTTCACAACTTTAAGTGTTTCGATTGTCTTGAGAAATTCCGAGTATAGATCAATTGTATTTCATAGGTTGTTAGGATATTTACATTCGTGTATTATCTTGGTTCCGCATCAACCTTGTAATTTGTTTAATATCAATAAATAAATTACACATTGAAAAATACATATTGTCTCATCAAGTTATCTTACAAGTTATTTGTATTATTGCATTGTTCTTTACTTATTGTCTTTTATATAAGTAATCTATCTAGAACTTGGTATATACACACTGCAACTGGTCGTCTCCAGTTCAGTGCATATATTGCAAAGTAACTCCACCATCGACATAGAGGTGTCTTCAGTAGTACCATCTAACGAGTTGGGACTTACACATCTGCTACACCAATATCCTTCATGTCAAATCTCACTTTCAACATGTCTTTGGTAGATCTGATCATACTATCATCACTACCCACAATGAGTATGTCATCGACATATAGACAAAGTATAACATATCCTTTAGATATGTCCTTCACATAAACACATTTGTCACACTCATTGATCTTGAAACCATTGTCGAGCATAACTTGATCAAACTTTTGGTGCCATTGTTTGGGAGCTTGTTTCAATCCATACAACGACTTGACAAGTTTACAAACCTTGTCCTCCTGGCCAGGAGCGGAAAAACCCTCAGGTTGTTCCATGTATATTTCTTCATCTAGCTCTCCATTGAGAAAGGCTGTTTTTACATCCATTTGATGTATTTCCAAATTTCTCAATGCTGCAATCGCAAGCACCAATCGGGTCGAAGTTACTCGAGTTACAGGCGCATATGTATCAAAGTAATCTTTCTTTTGTCTATATCCTTTAACTACAAGCCTTGCCTTGTACTTATCAATAGAACCATCAGCTTTCATCTTTTTCTTGAATATCCAACGATGTTCAAGTGGTTTACAACCAGGTGGAAGATGAACTAATTCCCAAGTATGATTTTGTAAAATAGAATCAATTTCACTCTTGATGGCTTCTTTCCATTGAGGCGCTTCTTGAGAAGTAACCGCTTCTTTATATGTTTGAGGTTCACTCATAACCATATAAGAAACAAAATCAGGCCCGAAAGATTTTTCAATCTTTTGCCTTTTGCTTCTTCGCGGTTCTACTTCTTCATCCTCAGATTATTCTTGATGCTCATCTCGAACAATTTTATCAACTGGAGTTGATGTAGTAACTTTTCCTTTGTCCAAACGAGGAAATACATCCTCAAAAAATGATGCATTCCTCGACTCAAGTATGCTGTTTTTGTGTATTTCTGGATTCTTAGACTCATGTACTAGAAACCGATATGCACTACTATGTTCAGCAAGATATGAGGATTCACAATCGCTACCATGCTGAGCATATCCTATGAATACACAATCAACAGTTTTTGGTCCTATCTTTTGAACCTTTGGTGGTGGAACCACCACTTTTGCTAAACACCCCCACACTTTCAAGAATTTATAGGATGGTTTTCTATTAAACCATAACTCATAAGGTGTAACATCCTTATTCTTGAAAGGAACTTTGTTCAAAAGATAGTTTGCCGACAAAATGGCATCTCCCCACATGTCTTGGCCTAAACCCGAGCTTATTAGCATGGCATTCATCATCTCTTTAAGAGTTCGATTCTTTCTTTCAACAATGCCATTTTGTTGTGGGGTATAAGGAGCTGTTTGCTCATGGATAATACCATTTTGAGCACAAATTTCAGCAAAAGGAGAAACATATTCACCTCCTCTATCGCTCCTTAATCGTTTGATCTTTTTGTTGAGTTGATTCTCAACCTCATTCTTGTACAAGATAAACTTGTTTATTGCTTCATCCTTGCTTTTTAGCAAGTATACATAGCAATATCTTGTACAATCATCAATAAAGGTGATGAAATATTTGTTACCACCACGAGTGGGAATCGTTCTAAAATCACATACATCGGTATGGATTAAATCAAGTGGCTCGGTGTTTCGTTCAATTGATTTGAAAGATTTCGTGGTTTGTTTAGCTTCAACACAAGTTGGACATTTAGAATTAGATTCAATGGTAAAATATGGTATACAATTTAACTTAATTAAACGACGCATCACTACTAGAAACAGGGCTATCCTTGACCCGCTTTTTATGACCCACGCTAATAGATGACGCGCAAAGTGAGAAGTCATAACAATACTGTCATAATTTGTAAAATCTGAATGATTTATGACACGCATTTTTTAGTGTCATAAAAAAAGGTAGAGTAACACGGGGCTACAGTGTCTTCTTATTATACAAAATCGCCTTTACTGCTAAAATAAACCAAAAAACCCCAAAGTCGAACGAAATCCTCTTATTATTTTTGTTTATATTCCTGCTAACCCAAAAAAAAACCTAAAATCTCCAAAACTAAAATAACCCCCAAAAATCTAGTCTTGATGTCGATCGATTGAAGGTTAAAAAAACCCCTAAATCTCCAAAACGAAAACCACATCGAACCCCAACAGATATAGATATCAATCGATTGAAGGTTCAAATCGATCGATTACAGTCAAAATCGATTGAAGGTTCAATATATATGGATATAGTCGTTTGTATCGATCGATTACAGTCAAAATCAAAGCTCCAAAGGTTCAAATCGAAGCCCCATTACAGTCAAAATCGAAGCCCTTTACCTCCCTCCTGTTAAAAGGGTAATTTTAATTTCACTCTCTTTTTGTTTATATATTATTTGTATATGAATACATGTATATATTGATTATAGTTTATTGAATGCAAAAATATATCTAGATATATTTAGGTTTTTGATGTAGATGATGAATATGTTAGCTGTTCAGGAAATAAATTGATTTTGTTCATTTGTGCGAAGTTTCAGTGTCGATTGTGTTAAAGTTTATAAACAGCAAAGTTTATAAAGTTTCACTCAAAAATACAGTTTCATTTCATAAAGTGTAAAGTTTATAAACAGTTTCAGTTTCAGTTCATTTGTGTGAAGTTTCAGTTTTGACTATATATATATATATATATATGAAGCTATAGTTTTAAGTTTATGTGTCAAATAGGTTAATTTTTAAGTTTAGTCGAATGGCCTAATGTTTGTTGTGTTAGATTTACAATGTGATGGTCATTTATTTTATAATTTGAAAATCGTAAATTGGCTGGGTTGCATTCCAAAATATGAGTTAGTTATGATTGTTTTGTTCTGCAACTTTGATATGGGAGAAGATAGATGGAGAAACAATAGACAGGGCTCTTGGAATATTATGCAACTTTTCATTTTGTGAATTTGATTTATCTATATAAATGGGAATGGTACTTGGAGAAAGTATATTTGCAGGGGGAAAATGGCCCAAGTGGCTAGCTCATAATTGCTGAAAAGCATCAAGCATGACATACTGATGTTTGTTGCAGAATAAACGAAGATGAGCTTTCTAGATTCCATTCTGCCGCAAACGGTGATTTTTCATGTTTAGTCACATTAGTCAAGAAGTCAATACGTTGGAGGGAGACTTACAGATTTCTCTCAGAAGAGGATCTTGAGATGTGGTCAAATATGGTATTCTGGCATGGATTTCTGCTGAGTCGGTTAAGATGGTGTCGATTGTGTTTTTTAAACCGAGCTATACAAGTTGAAACATCGAGCAGGTTTCTGCTGAGTCGGTTAAGATGGTGTCGATTGTGTTTTTTAAACCGAGCTATACAAGTTGAAACATCGAGCAGGTTTCTGCTGAGTCGGTTAAGAAGAGTGATCAGAAGGTTGAGGAGACTAAGGAGGATGACAATAAGGGACCGAGAGGTATATACATACACTTATATAGCTGAAAGTAAGACATCATTTTAGCTATTATGTTTAACAATTTTTAGGTATGTGTTTATAAATAAATAAATTTTAGCGTGCAATATCTACAAACTCAACTGATAGTTTACTAAATTTTTTCATTACATTTTGATTGTGTATATATCTATTGCTCTTATATATAGTTTTACTTCAAGTTAAAATAGTTACTGTCGTAGCCTTTTAAGAGATGCAGTTTATTATCTGTTCATTATAATTATGAAAAAGAGCTTAATTAAGGTCGAATAAGCTGTTTGTCGTAAGGTTTTTCATTATGATTATAAGTAGCTTAAATATGGATATTAATGCGTATCTATTTAAGAAAATGAGTTTCTGGTTTGTGATTATAAGGTAATGTATAATAGCCTGGATATGTAGCAGTTAGTTTTTCGGATTGAAATCTTGATGGATATGGCCTATGGGATTCTGAAGTTGTGTTGACTTGAAATGCTAAGGTAACCTCAACTGCCCCCGAATATCAGTCCCCGTTGGCCTTGAAATATATACATCTTCATTTCTGTTGCAGGCCGTTTATCAGTGGATAGTGAAGCCTCAAACCGCTCTCAAGCCAAATGATATGTTCCTTCCTGGACGAATGGCTTTCATTTTTGACATGGTAACTTCCTCTTCCTTTAACTTCTTATTCTGCAGCTGCACCCTGACTTGAGATAACAACTTCCCAAGTGTAACTGGCCTTTTATGCAACTGTTTTCTATTTTTTTAAGTCTTTAGCCGTACATTCATACATGCATTCTACTGTGATTATATCCAGGAGAGGAAGGTTGCTACTGAAACCGAGAGTGTTCGTCCTTGTCGTGAAGAAGAAAGAGAATTAGGAAAATTAGGAGTTTGTAATGGTTAACTTTAGAATTGTAAATGAGTTTGTATTTGAATTAAACGCGTTGTTTTGATATATATGAAATGCGTTATTTATATATTTGTGTTTTTAATTTTGTATTATCAGGTTTTTAATCGTCATTTAATAGAAAATTAGGAACTGGAAAAAATTATTTTTAAAAAAAAAAAAATAGTTTATGACGCGCAAAAACGCACGTCATAAAAAGGGGTCATAAGTGCGCGTCATAGACGGATGACGCCCAAATGCGGGTCATGAAAATTTATGACCTGGGTCTTCCTTGACGCGCATTTGCGCGTCATCTGAGCCATTTATGACGCGCAAAAACGCACGTCATAAAAAGGGGTCATAAGTGCGCGTCATAGACGGATGACGCCCAAATGCGGGTCATGAAAATTTATGACCTGGGTCTTCCTTGACGCGCATTTCGGGTCAAGAATGGCTATTTTTGTAGTAGTGCATTGAATTAAAATTCACATGACCAAGACGATTATGCCAAATATTAGAAGACTCAATCAAATAAGCGGAAGTAGAAGCATTTTCATTCATTTTCTTGATAGGAATTACATTGAGCTTAAACATACCATTAAGGGCATAACCCTTACCAACATACAAACCACGCTTAGTTAACACAAACTTATCACTTTCAAACACTAAACGAAACCCATTCTTGTTAAGCAACCAACCCGACACAAGACTCTTGCGCAATTCGGGAACATACAACACGTTGCTCAAAGTAAGATCTCTCCCCGAAGTCCACTTGAGGATCACATCGCCTTCACCCTTTATCTCGGCAGTAGCGGCATTTCCCATATACAACTTATCTTCACTGGATGCTTCTTTCAAAGTATGAAACATAGTCTTATCCGGACACACATGACGGGTTGCACCCGTATCAACCCACCATCCTTTGATCCCATCGGTGGTAAGATTGACCTCTTCCAACTTAGCAGTGAGGTCAGAAATCATAGCAACAAGAGGCATGTCATCATCGACCATGTTTGCCCTTTCCTTCCTTGGATTCTTGCATTGATCAGCTCGGTGACCAGATTCACCGCAATTATAACACTTCCCTTTGAACATAGCAACTTTCTTCTTCACACCATAACTTTTAGGGCTCAAATCCACCCTTTTTCCCTTGTTCTTCTTATCAGGACGTTTCCCTTTACCCTTGAAATTACCTTTTCCTTTGGAACTTTGGCCATGCTCAACAAAGTTGGCCTTAGCAAGTCCTTCAACATGACCACCATTTTGAGCAACTCTGTTGTCTTCCTCAATTCGAAGACGAACAACAAGTTCTTCAACGGTCATTTGCTTTTGCTTATGCTTAAGGTAATTCTTGAAATCCAACCAACTTGGGGGCAACTTTTCGATTATGGAAGCAACTTGGAATGTTTCACCAAGAACCATTCCTTCTGATAGAATATCACTAATAATGATTTGTAATTCTTCAACTTGAGACACAACAGTTTTTGAATCAACCATCTTGAACTCTAGGAATCTTGCCACAATGAACTTCTTAATTCAAATTAAGTGCAAAGTGCGCCACTAAAACGCCACATTACGCCTCATCGCCCACGACCCCGGTCCCGGGCACGGGCGCGGGCGCGTCGGGTGCTTCGCACCCTCCTTGCCCACTTGGGGTGTAGCCCCTTATAAGGAATTATTATTCCTCCAACACTCCTCCTTATAAACACACTTAATGTTTATACTTCTACCAATGTGGGACAAACCCACATTAGTTAAACACACTTTCAACTTCATTTTAACATATCTATTCACTTGTATATTTTATGTTATATTATTTAAACATATTAAATAACAAAATACATAAAATTTCCAACACATTGATCACTGATTATCGTTTTATGTGACTTGGACATATAACTTCTATTGCTATGCAACATGTTTTAATTCTTTTCTTATTCTTTTTTTTTAATTACTACTTTTGTGTTTTGGCTTTTTTTCCCTTCACGCTTCACTAAAGTATTTTATTTAATTTGTTCTCTTTTTGATCGAGTTGTATTTTTCTCTTTCTTTTGTGTTCAATTTTAAATGGCATTATAGGAGATATGGTTTTTGGCAATGACATTTGTCTATAGAGTGAAGTTCTAATTTATATTGTTTACATGTATTGAAATTCAACGGGTTTCTTATCATTTGTTTACTATAATTATTTTTAAAGGTTGCTGACAATATTTATTGATATATTTCTTCTCATGTTTTGATAATTTTTACTTTTATAGTTTTATTACTATGATTATTGTTTAAAACTGTAAAGGTTGTTAAGAATATTTCATTTTTTTTAGAGTTAACGACATAAATCGTATCTGTGTTATACCCAAAAGTCAAGTTTCGTCCTTATTTATCTGAAAAGACAGTGATGATCCTTAATAGAAAGATAAAGTTCGATTTTGGTCCTTTAAGATAACGATCATTATCTTCATTCCGTTAAATCCCTCACATGCTTACCACGTAACGATCGTTATCTTAAAGGACCAAATCTGAACCTTATCCTCCTATAAAAGATCGTTACTGTCATTTCCGATAGATAATGATGACACTTGACTTCTGGGTATAACCATAGGGACGATTCATGTTGTTAACTTTTTTTTTAATAAAGTTTTACTTATTTGTACTTTGTTATCTTCTACCAATAGACCAAAACAAGATTGAACCTTCTTTTGATCGACACGTGATGTTTTTTAAAGCGACATATGTCCCTTTAAATCTATAATTATCCTATTTTTATATATCATTTTTAATTATTTATATATAGATTTGGATATTAAAACTCTTATATTAATAACCCTATTTTAGTCAATGTTACCATAAATATAAATTTCCATCAACAATCTTATTTATAATATATATAAATTAAATTTATTTATTCTATCTATAGAATAAATAATAATTTATATTCTAACTTATAATTTAACTATACTTATTAGTTAAAAGTTTATTATCCATCTACTGATATAACGAAACGTGGTTAAAATTTTAAAACGATACGGATCATGTTTTATCATCGTAAATTTAAATTAGGTTATAACATTACTAATAGCAAATTTATAAGAAGATATTAATCAATATTTTTATGTTCGGCTATTATTGGAAAGACTAAATATATGTGACGACGCATATTTAAACTTTATTTATTTTGATAGAACAATATATATTGTAAATCAATACATCGTACGAGTATTAATTATACCGACAATATATACATCATGTATATATTTCCTTTTATTTATTTGTACTTCGTTATAATTATCATAATTTTTGTTCTATAACTAATTATATTATTATAAAACAAACAAAAGTATAGATGTAGACACTTAATTTGACATGTTGGGAATTTGAGAGTACTATATAAGTATATATACACTCCATTAGATACACAAGTACATACATTTCCTATGAGCAAGGTTATCTAGAGTGTGACAGAGCGTGACATTCACATGCAAATATATAAAAATTGTGAAAAATAAAGTCATGTGTGCTATATATAGGTCATCCAATTTATCTTCTATCGAGCATCTACCTCCGTAATAGTTATATCGTTGACTGAACCTCCAGGGTAAGTGCTTGAAGAGAAATCAGCTACAAGAAACTCCTTATCCATGAAAAATGCTGGTTGCTTAGGTTGCGGCAATGCACCTTCACCACTCAACATCAGAATGACACTCGACATACTTGGCCTATCCACTGCATTTTGTTGAACACATAACAATCCTAACTCAATTGATCTTAAAACTTCTGATGAGCGACATGATTCCGCTAAATTTGGATCAATGAGTTCCATTGACCTACCTTCACTATATAGACTCCATGTCTGAAAAAAGTATAGAATTTAACAGTTATTATTAGAGAAGATGGTTGAAGTTTATGAGTAGTAAGCTTACATGTCCGATAAGATTATTGTCGCTCCCAGGTTGAACGAATCCCCTGTTTCTCTTCCCACTGACAATCTCTAGCACCAAAACACCAAAGCTAAACACATCTGACTTGGTTGAGAAAATACCATCTAATGCATACTCTGGGGACATGTAACCACTGCACTCAACACAATACTGGTAAGTAAAGTATGATGAGTTTACAGTTAACTAACATAATTAACTACTCTAATTAATGTGGCTTACTATGTGCCAACAACTCTTTCTGTGTTTGCTTGGGTCTCATTTCCTCCAAAACTTCTAGCTATTCCAAAGTCTGATATCTTAGGGTTCAGATCCTCATCAAGTAGAACATTGCTAGCTTTAAGATCTCTATGGATTATTCTTAATCGTGAATCTTGATGCAAGTAAAGAAGTCCTCGAGCAATTCCTTTGATAATGTTGAAGCGCTTAGTCCAATCAAGAATCATGCTTTGGGTTTTATCTGAAACATGTATGTTTAGTTATTTGTATGAATGACTAGCTTTGTAAACCAGTAATGTCACTTATGTAGTTTTATATAATATATATATGATTCTGACCAAATATAAATGCATCTAAACTTTTATTTGGCATGTACTCATAGATCAACAACTTCTCATCTCCTTGTATGCAACAACCGAGAAGTTTCACAAGATTTCGGTGCTGAAGTTTTGAGATACATATGACTTCGTTTTTGAACTCATCAACTCCTTGGTTGGAATATCTGGAGAGACGCTTAACTGCTATCTCTTTTCCCTCTTCTAGCATACCCTGAAGCACCATTTCCAATAATGTGAAAAACTATACACAATGCAGACATGACTTACATTGATATTTTGTTTCTATGCAAGTTCTATGTATGATGATTCAGATAGAATTCCAGGATTATAGATGGGTCATTATTGAATGTTATACTATTACCTTATAAACGACTCCAAATCCACCTTCTCCAATTTTATTTTCGGGAGAAAAGTTGGATGTGGCCTTTTCTATTGAAGAGAAGCTGAATATTGGTAAGTCCATGGCTTCTTCTTGGCCCTTAGATACATTCAAAGATTTCCCTACAGAAAAAAAAAGGAGCCTTATTACTTGGCCAGGGCATCTATTCAAAAACTATGTAGTATTAGTGTATTACTCTAGTGCTTTCTTTTGAGTAAATTGCATGAATGGTCCTTGTGGTTTACCAGTTATTGCACGTTCATTTCGTTTTGAAATTTTTTGCATGTATGGTCACTTGGACCACTATTATGTACACGAGTGGTCTCTCCCTTCACAAAACTGACCATATATGAAGGACAATTCATGCATTAAAACAATGGTTTAGAGACTGAAGTTGTAAAAGATTTCAAATTAGAGGGACCATTCTTGCAATTAAAGAGTAGTTTCAGGGATCATACATGCAAAAAATCACGATAGGGACGGAGGAGGCAAAAATGCCCAAACCAGACCATTCATGCAAATTACTCTTTTTTTTCTAATCAGATTCCACAACTTGAATGCAAACAATATGTAATTTTTGTACCTTCTTCTGCCATATCATCGACATATTTCTTTTTTCTTCGTGCACACCAAAACCATGTAATGCTGACTCCCAAGAGAAGCAAGCCCATAAAAATTAAAGGTAATATGATTTTAATGGGTGCTCCTTTCTTCTCTTTGCCTGTATGATTTTAAATTGCAAAAGCATTAACTTGCAACTACGTAATGACATATATGGTCAGATGAAAAGGTTAAAGTAAAAGATGAAAGATTAGTTTTTATCTAGATGTTTAGAGAACCTTGGAAGTTAAAGATAGTTACCTAATTCATAAGAAGCCATTCTTACATAAATATCCCGGCCACCACTGCCTTCAGGAAACACTCTGATGTCTATAAGGTCACTGAGCCAGATCAAGCAGCCAGTTCCTTCACCTCTGACATTTGTATTCGCATAAGCCATGCAAGTACAATTCTTTAAGCATTTTGCTTCACATTCTTTCAGAGTCATGCTCGTGTTATACCAAGTATTATGTGTGTCCGGCAATTTTACATTGGAGTACTTGATAAATCCTTCTGACCCGATTTTGCAATCCAAAGGTGTTCGCCTAACACAGCCACCCGACCAATTGGCCATTCCCCAATCTCTTTTGCTCCTGGGGACAAATTTTTTCTCATCTAAGCAAGTACAAGACTGTTGTGTTAAATCAACACTACATGTTCCATATGCACTACAGATGTTGTATGTATCACATATATCTCTAGGCAATGACAAGACAGTCTGCCACTTTTTACTTTCTTCTACCCACGCCCAACTAATAAAATCCCCTGAAGAATTCAAGGTGACCCTTGATAGTAGAGAAGAACGGTTTTCAAGATTATAAGAAAAAGACACCTCTCTTTCAGTAACGACTACGTCGTATGTAAAGGTCAAGACTGTACTGAAGACTGAAACCCCAGTAAACCGTTCATTTCTCCAAGGCCCGCCCCGAAATGTAACCATTGCACCTTGTCTTAGTTTATTTTCAGGATAAACACTTGTGTTCGCACCCCACGTGAATGCACCTGGAGCTGGATCCTGATTACTTTTCCATGACGATAGATGCCATTCAATACCCCTCAAGAAATCTTTCCCTAACTTCATGCCAGGAAGAAGAGTATCAGTTAAAAAATCAAAACTCTGCCAGATCACCTTCTCTTGTTGGTCCAACAAGACTAAATTTCCATTGTCATAAAGCTTTGCAGTTGCATTGCTTGATGTCAACGTTGTGTTGGATGACCAGATCATGCTTCGATTGTTAAACAGGACAAGGCTTCCAGCATCAGAAACTCTTAACACAAGTGGTGATGCACCTGGGAGCGGGCGGTTTCTGTTAGCAACCCAAACCACGGTTTGAGGAGCTATTTTCTTGTACCAGATACCAAGATATCTGTTCTCAGATCCTTCTGGCTTAAAAACTCCCAGTTCAAAAACTCCAGTCATCGAGACCAACGTGTCTCCCTCTGTTAAGAACATTGAACCTGAAATGGTGCCGAATTCAGCAGCATAGATTTTGTGAAAGTTCAGTATAGTAAACAAAAGAAACATGGAAGCGGCTCGCTCCATTATTAAGATCATACTTGGTTTCATCAAGAATAGAATAGGTACGTTTATAACTTCATATTGTGAATGATATATAAAACTCATGATCAAACTGAAGACACGATTATATTTAAGGTCCATACATTTAGACATATAATATCGCTTTTTGTTATTAATGTACTGTCCTTTTTCTTGACTATTGACTTCATGTGGCTGCTTGCAATGTGTAAATGAATTATACAAGTGGACATTGAATTTTAATGCTTGATTGATCATTGATATTGTCACATAACCTTGTATTCTTATAATACGGTGGCGGAAGGTGATGGTTAGCACTCTGCAATGTAAGATCATCTTGCTCAAATTTTGCCAATCTATTACTGTATAAATTAAAAGACTACAATTGTAACAATAGATCAACAAAATGGGTAAAGCTTAGTCAGAGCCCAAGCTTGAAGAAACCTAGCTTGGAAAAGCCCGATATGGTCCTAGATTGACATAATGGTCCAGATAAGAGTTGACAGGCCGGTTAAACACGTCGGCCTATATAAGCCCGAGCAAAGCTCAGTACTCAGACCATTTAAAAGTCTGGTTCGTAGAAGCCCGGTCCTAGTCCTTAAAAGACTTGTATGAAACTTATATCATAAATGAGCATTTAGTAGATTCTGACATTCTGTTCATATTACTTTTTGTATTAAATACTATAATTTTGATCCAATCAAATATGAAACTTACGAAATAGAGATTTTTTTTCCACAGCTTTTTTTTTTGTCCCAATACCGTCTTCGACGGTGTATGGGAGAGGTTGATATGTAGACAGCCTTACCCCTACCAAAGGTAGAGAGACTGCTTCCAAGTTATACCAAAGGTAGAAAATGACCTCCAGCCTTAGTAAATTCTCAGTATTTTTTTTCCACAGTATTTTAGTAAATTCTCAGGTTATCTATTTTCTCTTTAAAAAAAATAATGGGAAGACAATATTTTTATATAGAAGGTTTTTTTTTTTTTTTTTACTTTTTGAATGAAACATAAACTAAAAAACAACATGGTTAGGTTGGAGCGGGCTTTAAAATAACAACAGACCAGATCAAAAAGTACCAGGACCAAGCTGATCCCAAGCCGCCCGGCTTTTGGTATGCCTTATTTGGAGTAGAAACCGATCCGACCGGCCCAGATTTTAAAGAAATCGAACAATAGCCAGACCAAGGACCGTTGACCGAACCAAGGCCCGTTCTGGAGCTGGCCTTGTTCATCTCTACCTATACGTTCTGATTCTTCTAAAATCTACTCCTTCCGTTCCAAAAACAAATTTAGATATAAATAGGATCTTCACGTTCCATGAGTATAAATTCTTATATTCGATAAGATGATTACACTTCTCAAGTTACATATTTAAGTATGCCCATACAAACTTGTGATTATTTCATTGAGTAGCAAAAGTGCAAAACTATAGACATAAAATATAAACAAAAAACATCTTTTAAAATTAAAATTAATTTAAATAGACCAAGGTCAGTGATCAAACCATCTCGAATGAAATGCATATATTGAAACAAAACTTATAAAGTTACGATATATACTTTTTTACCACTAATTTGGTATAAATTATAGTTTGTAGATTTTATAACTTACTTCATAATAAATTTGAACGAGTCAAATATTAGACATGCTAACTTTCCTCATAAGTAGTGGATTATTGGAACACGTCAGCAATACACGAGTAAAATACTAGACATGCTAAATTCTTAATGTCATACCTTTTAGTTTAGGGCAAAGTCAAATATAGCTTTAGCAAAAGTAGTGGATTATTCCATACTTCCATAAAAAAAATTAAAAACTATTAATTTATTACCTAAACTGAGTGAAAGCTATGGATAGAAGAAGACTGGTTATGTTTGGGTGTTTGACATCATATTGTTTAGAGTTTTTTATATCTTTTGAAAAAAAATTATACTAAATAAATGCCTCATTTGATTATACTTGCATCAGTTTTTAATTTAAACAAAAAATTCGTAATTTAAAGCTTACATAAACCGATTTTATATAGTATAAAAATAAAAAATATTTCAGCGTTGACTAATACATTGGATCAACTTCATTTTGCGAATCATATTGTGGTTATAATCAAAGGAAATTTTTTTGCTAGAAGCATATATGAATCAAATAGATTCTATTCTATATTATTAGAAAAATGCTAAATGAAACCCTTAGGAGTGTTTGATAGGATGAAATGAAAACGGTGGAAAATGAATGAAAAACACTTCACTTGTTTGGTTACATCAAGAAATGGAATCAAATAAGTTAGAAGTGAGAATCACTTCCATTCTCATCATTCCTTTCAAAATGGTAAAGGAATGATGAGAATGCAATCAAGTTACTTATTTTGTTTTTTTTCTCATTAGTTTTTTATAATTAATTTTAATTATTTATGTGATGATAGAATAATTATATTTTGTTAAATTATTTTTTATATTAGTTTGTTTATTTTTTTTATATTTCTCTTATATTCATTCTCTGTATGTACCAAACAATGAAATCTTTTTTCTTTCCAAATACTTATTCCCTTTCCTGCAATTTCTATTATTCACTTCATTTCAATTCTCTATGATTCCCTTCTACCAAACACCACCGTGCTTCATTTAACAAAAACCCTATGACTTTCATTCCATATAGAAAAACAAATAAATATGGGGTAAATAAGTTATTTTTGTCCTTCGGAGTTTCAGACACTTCATTAAGCGGGAAAAACAAAAAAATTAAAATCATTTAACACTCTCAGTCTTCTTAATCCACTAGCCAAATGCCCTCGCGATGCAGCGGCGGCGACGAGTGGCGGTGGCACCAGTGATGACAATAGAGGCGTGGTTATTAATGTAAAATTGATTGATGTAAAAGGGGTAATGTAGTTATTTTAAAGGTTGCGGGATGTATATTATAAATAATTTCATAAAGGGTATTATAGATATTAGGTGAAGAGGGATACTTTGAGGTTATCAAAACCTTAGTTGAAAAAAATAGGGAATAAATGCTTTATAACGTATAGATATAAGGGAAAGAGAATATAAGGTTGTCCGGCACCTAAGCTTAGATGTGGAACCCCTCACATACTAATTATTTAATACTTTTTTATTTAATGAACAAATACTTGGCCCCAATGAATTTTATGGATTAAAAAAAACTCACACCTAAGCTTAGGTACCTAACAGCCTTATATAACCATCCCCTAGATGTAAATATAGAACTTAAACACAGAAAATAAACCATGGCAAAAATGACCAAGGTTAATAAAGTAAAATCAACCATGGCGATTAAAAAATAAAGAGTTGGTGGTAGTGTGAACCTGCTTCACGGGTTTGTTAAATGGGCTGTCAATTCTATAATCCAATATTCCAATATACTACGAATAAGTGGGTAGACTTGGGGTCAACAACAAACAAATGTCAGTACATGTGTACGAATAATCATATTTTAATGTTTATTAAGAAGTAGATATCCAAATTAGCAGAAAAAAATTAGTTGGTTGTGAAAACTATAAGCAAGATCTTGATGGACACAGCAGCCATTTTCATTCTTATGATTTCTTTAGTTTTCTTTCACATGATTCATGCTGCTGAACTCGACACCGTTTCAAATACACAATTCTTGACGGATGGGGACACGTTGGTCTCAGAGACTGGCATTTTCGAACTGGGATTTTTCCAGCCGGATGGGTCTGAGAATGTTTATCTAGGGATCTGGTACAAGAATATCACTGTTCGAACGGTTGTTTGGGTTGCCAACAGAGACCATGCGGTCCTCAGTGTAACACCACCTGTGTTAAAGATTGTTGAACCAGGAGCACTGGTCCTCTTTAACAATATGAGCATGATTTGGTCATCTAATACAACGACATCAGGGAATGCAAATGCAAAGCTTCACGACAGTGGAAATCTAGTCTTAGTGGACCAACAAGAGAAGGTTCTGTGGCAGAGTTTTGATTATCCAACTGATACTCAACTACCTGGAATGAAAATAGGGAGAGATTACATAAAAGGCATCGAATGGCGTCTATCATCATGGAAGAGCAGCCAAGATCCAGCTTCAAGTGATATTACGTGGGGCGCAAACATACACGGTTATCCTGAAAGCAAACTAAAACAAGGTGCAGTGGTCATATACCGTGGTGGACCATGGAGTAATCAACGCTTTCCTGGGTTGATGGCGTCGACCTTGACATATGACGTGCTTATTATTAAAGACGAGGTATCTTTTACTTATAATCTTTTCAACAGCTCTGTCCTATGGAGGACCATCCTGAATTCATCTGGACACCTAGAAGCTTATGGGTGGGTAGACGCGAGTAAATCATGGCAGCTAAGCGTGGCATTACCGATGGATGCCTGTGATAATTACAACATATGTGGTGCTTATGGAACCTGCAACATTAATTTAGTACGGCAGTCTTGTACTTGCTTGGATACCAAAAGATTTGTACCCAGAAATGAAAAGGATTGGAACACATCTAATTGGTCAGGTGGTTGTGTTAGGCGAACACCATTGGATTGCAGAAAGGGATCAGAAGGGTTTATCAAGTACCCTAATGTAAAACTGCCAGACACAGAGGATACGGAATTTAACATGAGCATAACTTTGGAAGAATGTGAAGCAAAATGCTTACAGAATTGTACTTGCATGGCTTATGCAAATCCAGACATCAGCTCTAGAGGCTGCTTGCTCTGGTTCAATGAGCTTAAAGACATCCGAGTTTATTCTGAGGGCAATGGTATTGGTGGTAAGGATATTTTTATAAGAATGGCTTCCCCTGAATCAGGTATGTAGTGATCTTTTGGATATATCATTTATTGTGCATTTGATGTATCATGCTTTCGAATAATTAAAAATATAGCTAACATGCTATGTTAATATCATATCATACAGCTGCTCAACCGGCTTTCAAAAGGAAAGGACCAAAGTCACCAAACATTAAAATCATATTACTTGTAATCTTCCCGGGGGTTTTCCTCATAGGGGTCATTTCTACGTGGTTGTGGTATGCACGAAAAAAAAGGAATCATGTGGGACCACTAGGAAAAGGCCAGGAAGATGACATTCATGTACCATTCTTTAGCTTCTCTACAATAGCAGCAGCCACTGCCAGTTTTTCAGATGATAATAAACTCGGAGAGGGTGGATTTGGACCAGTCTATAAGGTAATAACAGCAATACTATAGCTTCTCAACACGATATAAGCTTGCTATATATATAAACATAAAGAAAACAGTACCAACAAGTGTTACCTCTGAAGTTTGTGAAATTACTAAGATTGCTAATGTTGAAATTCAGGGTGTGCTAGAGGAAGGGCAAGAAATTGCAGTTAAGCGCCTCTCAAAGACTTCCAACCAAGGAGTTGATGAGTTCAAGAATGAAGTCATTTGCATTTCAAAACTTCAACACCGAAATCTTGTAAAGCTCCTCGGCTATTCCATAAAAGAAGATGAGAAGTTGTTAATCTATGAGTACATGCCAAATAAAAGCCTAGACTCGATTATCTTTGGTGAGAAGCATTTATATGAACTCATATTAGTTGCTAGTATGAAAAACTATCCGTATATATAGTTAAACCAACATTTGAACAGAATCAAACCAAAGCATGCACCTTGATTGGACGAAGCGCTTCAACATCATCAAAGGAATTGCTCGAGGACTTTTGTATCTTCATCACGATTCACGGCTTAGAATTATACACAGAGATCTTAAAGCCGGCAACATTTTACTAGATCGAGACATGAACCCTAAGATATCAGACTTTGGCCTAGCTAGAAGTTTTGGAGGAAATGAGAGCCAAGCAAATACCCAAAGAGTTGCTGGCACATAGTAAGTCAAAGCAACTAACTAGTCATTCTATTAATCTTCCGTTCATTAGTTTTTTCTTATATACAATATGCTGCGTGCAGTGGTTACATGCCCCCAGAGTATGCACGAGATGGTCTTTTCTCAATGAAGTCAGATGTATTTAGCTTTGGTGTCTTGGTGCTGGAGATTGTGAGCGGAAAGAAAAACAGAGGATTCGCTGATCCCGAGCACTACAATAATCTTACCGGGCATGTAAGTTCACCGGTGACAAACTACACCTTCGTTTTGCAAACCTTCTCCATATAACAATCAATTTGTATGTTAAAATTCAGGCATGGAGTGCATACAATGAAGGCAGATCGACGGAACTGATTGATGCAAATTTAGCTGGATCATGGGATCCACACGAAGTATTAAGATCAATCAAAGTGGGATTGTTATGTGTTCAAAATATTGCAGGAGATAGGCCAAACATGCCATATGTAGTCCGGATGTTGGATGGTGAGGGTGAATTACCACAACCTAAGCAGCCAGGATTTTTTGTAGGAAGTGATTTACCTGTGGCTGACTACTCTTTAAGCAAACACCCAGAGCCAGCAGGTTCAATCAATGATTTAACCATTACTCAGTTGGATGCTCGATAGAAAGCTTAGGGAGCATTTGGTCCACAATATGATTTTGGAAAGAATGTAATCTGTCAATAAAAATGGAATATGATAAAATTATGATCTGCCATGCTTCTGGTTGCAATGCAATAGAATAAAAATCAATTTCAATCCTGTTTTTGAGTGGTCCACCTATCAATTGGAATGGAATGCCTATATGATGGATGACATGATTATCTTTTGCTGACTGTATTTATCTGATTTCTTGCCTGTGTTATAAAAGAAAAGTAAGGAAAAAATATGGGTTTATATCTACACAGACGTGCACAAATGTATGTATGTGTGTTTATAGCAAAGAATAAACCCCATTATCTACATATGTATTGTATGTGTGTGTGTGTGTTTGTGCGTGCTTATGTAGCAAAAAAATTCGCCCTTTTTATAATAGCTCATACCTATATATATACACATACACACCCAAGTAGTGAAACTAGTGAAGTTGTGATATTAACTATTAAGTGGTAACAACATTGAAGCTGAAGTAGAAACAAAGCTGAAGTAGAAGCAACAAAAAAATGACAGCACATACCTTCATTCATAATCAACAAAAGCTGAATAACCGGAGTTCAAATTGGGAAAATAGAACTCGAAAGTGGAGGCATATTTCTTCTGCTGCATTCCCATTATTTTCACAGAATCTGCTCAGCGGAACTCAACGTCATTTCAGAGTCACAGTTATTGACAGATGGGGAAGTGTTGACCTCAAAATCCAGAATTTTGAATTTTCAAAATGGGTTTTTTGAGCCAGATAGTTCGGAGATCAGAGATGTTGATATCTGGTACCTGAGTATCTCTGTTAGTCCAGTGGTTTTGGTTGCCAAAAGAAACTGACTGTTCCCGGGTGCATCAACACTTGTGTCAAAAACTGTTGTTTCAGGATTCCCATCCTCTTTAACAATATGAGCATTCTCTTTAACAATATGAGCATTCTATGGTAATTCAACAGAACAATGAAACCACAGAACGCGACCCAAACCTTCAAGAGTCAAGACACTGAGAAGGTTCTCAAGCAGAGTTTTAATTATCCAACTTGGCTTATCATCATGGAAGAGGAGTCAAGATCGAGTGTTAGGCGAATTCACCTGAGGCGTGGATATACACAGTTAACACAAAAACAGACTAAAACTTACTCAAGTCAACTGGAACACGAACTGCATGTTTTTCACAATAATTATTATGAACTTGGTAATAAAATATGTTAATGGGCAAAGCTTCTTCCGGATACATTAACCGGACCACGCCAGACCATTGTGAGGCCCAACACGTAAGAGGTAAATCAAGCTGACTAAGCGGCTGAGGGCAATTTGATAACATTATAAAACACCTGTTGCATTATGCTTTCATGCTTCCAAACTAACATCGTTTCTAAGCAAAGATCATATAGTTGCTCGATCAACTTTCTAAAGAAGGGAGGAACAAACACTAAGTTTTGTTTCTACCAATTACCACGTAAACACAAGTGTTGTTCAAATTTCACTATATATATGTGATCATGTACATAACTTGGTGATACGAGTATTATTTAATCAAACATTAATCGAGTTCGGGCATCCTTGTAAATTGTAACCTCAAAAGTATTTAAATATTATATAGGAACATATTCTATGAAAGGTGATCGAGTATTCGTGTCCTAAATTTATATCATAGCTGGTTAACTCCAGCAAAGTGTTGTACAGTACATGACAGTAAAATTATTTTTAGAGATCGGTTATTTTTATGTACAACATTTTCCTATGCGTTAACCATAACGCAATGAATAGCAAATCCAAAACTATAAAATAAATAATAAAAACATAATTAATTTTTCTGCAACTAATCAATCGCACCCTAATATTTCGGAGCCAGGTTCTTTCACAAAGTGGCATAACAAAATATTCTTATTATTATAAAATATTAAATACATCTTCTAATTAAAAATGAAACTAAAATGTATAAATAGAAATTAAGATATATGTGATAATGTAGTTTACCTTAGGAGTGATCGGAAAAGTATCTTCAGGTGCTGATCGTGGAGGTCAACCGACGGCACAGGTCACTATGTCAGCGTCTATCACGGGTGTGTCAAAAAGGCCTCAACAAAATACGGCCCAAAACAAACAGTCCATATAAAGTATTGGCTGAAAAAGTTGCATGGAGGCAACAATATCCGACCCAAAACAAATGGCCAGCTAATGGTTGACTTACAATAAATGTTACAAATAAATGTTTAGAGTAAATTACAATTTTCGTCCCTGTTGTGGTCAAAAATTACCGTTTTCATCCCTAGGTTTCATAAATTACCATTTTAGTCCAAATAAGTTTGTCTCATCAACAGTTTTAGTCCAAATCATTAACGATCGTTAAATTACACATCACGTGACTTCCACATGATGAACAATTTAGTCTTTTCATTCTTTCAAGGACCAAAAACGTAATTAACTACAAACTCTTCCATCTATTATCACCTCCATCATCATCATCCCTAATTTTTTCCTTTCCCCAGATTTTGAAATCTAACAACCAACAGCAACAACATATATTTAATTGAATATCAACAACATTAACAACAATCTTTTGCAAAATCAACAACAAATTTATTCATTTAAGCAACAAAGAATAAAAAATCATGAAAAGAAAGTGCTACTTCGAATTTAAAATTAATAAAGCAACTTATATTGAAAAAAATATACTTACATAAGTGATTTTCCAACCGTGAAGTTCCCACCCACCAATTTTAATTTAAACAACAAATAAACAAATCATGGAAGGAAGTCTTCATCGACATATACTACCACATCGATATGCAATTAACTTCATAGCCACAGTATGTATGTGTTGATTTTGCAAATGTGTGTGTGTGCACCAAGATCTGACCATCGTTACCATCTCTACTAACACTGAACGCAGCCGCCAACCATCCTTTTTCTCGTTTTTCTTGTTTAAGATAAACACCAACTGACCCACTTCGGGATTATATCAACGCATCCGAATTTAGGGGCTTCTGTTATGGTGATTTTGCGGTTTAAATCTACTGTATACATACATACATACATATATATATATATATATATATAATATATATATATATTATATATATATATATATATATATAGAAAGAAGATATACAAATTGTAGAAGATTGCTCAAAATAAAAAGATTTGGAGAAGAAGTGGGAATAGAGAGGAGGTGGGGGTTTGATGCCATTAGAGAGGAAGTGGGTTAATATACAGTATATACATATACATAGATAGATATACAAATTGGAGATGGTGGGGGGATTGGATAAGAGGGTGACTTTCTTTACTTCGGATAAATAGATATACGAATTATGATGATATTTTTTTTTTAGTTTTTGTATGATGATGAAATCTAGGGAACAAAATTGATAAAGATCTAGAAGAAAAAATGAGATTGTTAGATGATAGTTGATGAAGATGAAAATTATAAAACTTATTTACGTTTTTGGTCCCTGTGGCAGTGAAAAGACTAAATTACCCATCATGTGCAAGTAATGTGACCTCACACTTGACAGTCGTTACTGACTTGGACCAAAACCGTTGATAGAGCACACTTTTTTGAACTAAAACGGTAATTTATGAAACCTAGGAATGAAAACGGTAATTTTTAACCCACTACAGAGACGAAAATTGTAATTTACTCAAATGTTTATAAACGTCTTACAAACACAAAATACAAACACAACATCCCCAATACCTAAAACACACTCTTTTTTTTTCACTTTTTACATTTTAGCATGAAGTTCCTTTAAAAACAGTATCTTTATTTTTAGATACAGGTAAAACTGCCTAGATCTCATATCTTATATCTTGGTTATGGAATCAGGTACAGTGGTTATTGTGTTCGGGGTCCATTTTAGTGTAATAATGATTTTAGTATAATACTTATGTGACATCCTTTTAAGCAGCATGGTTGGATCAGTGGTAAACACCTTTTAGTATAATACTTATGTGACATCCTTTTAAGCAGCATGGTTGGATCAGTGGTAAACACCCGAGCTTCTAGAGATAGAGGTCATGGGTTCGATCCTCATCCCATGCAAAGGTTGGAGGGCTTTTTCTACCATTTAGGTAGAAAATGGAAGCAGTCTCTCTACTTATGTAGAAGTAAGGTCTGTCTACATCTTAACCAGGAAGTTTCTTTCTTTCTTTACTTATGTGACATCCTTTTGATATAATGACTTACATAGTATCCATTGCGGCCACAAATAGCTTATACTGTTACATGATATTGTTTTTTTCTCGTTGGTTGTTAAAAAAATGTAATTGGGGGAACCTAGGCCTTGTACCACAATTGGATACTCATCGACTCACTCCGTATGAGATATATGATGCCGGTACAATACTTTCATCCTAATCCCGGCATAATCTGGGCACCCCAAACGATCAAGTTCGCGTCTTTAGAACTTCACATGTGAGTCTAGGATTCATTGGTAATGGATACCTTAAAAGAATTGTTTTTTGTGGCAAGTGAGAATCGAATTTGGGACCTTAAGGTCAGCAAATGCTTCCCTTACCATTAGACCAACTACTTGTTGGTTTCTGGGTGGTTATTTGGATATTTTGTTTAGATTATATTATATCTTTAAATTTTAAGTAATTAAACAAAGTGTTAAATTCTTTATAAGATGTTATATTGTTACAAATTAAATGCTCTATCAGAATGTATATTTTATATTGAATTGAAATCATAAACAAATGCATTTGTGATTTGTCTATGTCCAAAAAACTGAATTTGTCAAGCACGAAGCAACCAACAACCTTCTAAGCAAAACGACAAGTATATGCACCACTGCAACCCTCCTTCACACAGCTTCGCCGTACCCGGGAGGCAATTGCATACTATCTAATAAACATACATACATTCAATTCTTTAGCTGTATACTAGTTGTCACACCTATATACACATATATATAATTCTTCTAAACACTTGATATCATGCATCTCAACAAATCCTTTCAATTAATCTTCAACTTTCTTAGCAACAATTCATATTTTTCATATATACCAAATGGCCTCCAACAACCAATCTATGTTCCAAGATTACTTACCTTTAATGGCGGACAAGTTAGGAGGGGATGGTTTGATAGAAGAGCTATGTAACGGGTTTCGATTACTTATGGATCAAGAAAAAGGCGTCATCACTTTCGACAGTTTAAAAAAGAATTCGTCGGTTTTGGGCTTACAAGATTTGAGTGATGGTGATGTTATGAGTATGCTAAAAGAAGGTGATTTTGATGGAGATGGTGCTCTAAACCAAATGGAATTTTGTGTTCTTATGTTTAGATTAAGTCCTGATTTAATGGACCAATCTCAATTTTTGTTAGAAGAGGCACTAGAACAAGAATTTAATTCATTGTAAATTGTACGAGTAATTAATTTCCCATGAAATTTGACGATTTTTGGGCTTCATTGGTGTACTAAATGATGTTAATTATTTTTCTTTAGTAGAATGCATGTATTATGTCATGGCTGAATTCATTTATCAACCTTATTAATTGGGGTCCATTGAGTTTGATTTTGGTTAGAATTAAATTTTGTGCTCAATGCATCTAAAAGTCGAAGGGTCTGTTGAAGACTTTGGCTTCCTACTTCAATAATGGATTCAATAAACATTTCAATAAAGAGTTTCCATCGGTTCAAGTCTCGAGTCTTTTTACTATCCTTCTTTCCATGTTCACATCTCCTCTTCCAAATCGCATCTTCTACCTCTCTTATTCATCTTACCTTTTTCTTTTGTTTATTTTAGATATAATAATGCATTTTAATATGGGATACTAGGGTTTCCATTTTTGATTTTTGTTGTATATGTAGGAATGTATGAGAGCACTTTTGAAAGTTGGAAGCATAAAAAATTGAGAAGACTCTTCATTTGATGAGTTAAAACTTATAACTTATTGGTATGTTTTGGATTGTTTTTTATACTTTTGGTTTTGGTTTTTATTTTGTGATGAAATCATGTAGATAGCTTCGGTGATGACAACAAGAAGAAAAGAAAGAAATATAGTGGTGGCCGGAAATAGGAGATAGTTGCTGGAATATCAGGTAATCCGGTGAGTGGTTTAAAATGTGTGTGTTTTCGATTTTGAAGGTAATGTTCACCAAGTGTTTGATATAATGCCTCAGTGCACTTTTTTTTTCAAGTTTTGGATTAACATCATGTTTTTGTTTTGTGTTGACTATGGTTAATTCATGGTTAATAAGTGGCTGCTCGCTGGCCAGCTTGGTTGTCTTCTGTTGCCGGTGAGGCGATCAATGGGTGGATTCCAAGAGGAACTGATACTTTTGAGAAAGTCGATAAGGTCAGTACTGATGATCCGATTTTAATTTTGTTCAAAAGTTGTATATTGTCGTTAGAGGAAAAATGTTTGTTATCGTAATTTGTGTAAACTTTATCTGTCACATGGTTTTGTTTTGCCAGGTTGGACAAAAACGGGGTAGATTGTTTATAAATTTAGAAGAAGATGAACAACCGAAGAAGAAAATATGAGTAGGTACGATAACTTAGTGTATACTAAATACTATTTAGGAATATCAGAAGCTTACTTCGTGGGTTTGTTTTTCCAGGTTTGACAAAAACGGGATAGATTGCTTATAAATTGCGAAGAAGATGCACAACCAAAGAAGAAAATACGAGCAGGTACTCCGGCTTCAAAATGGGTTTCTTTGCACTTTTTTGGTTTCGTGGTTGAACTGAATTACATGACCGTGGTTGTTTAGCTTTTTTAACGGTATTCTATGCTTTAACTTAGCCTATCACTTACGATATTTCCAACCAAAATGTGATATGTCCTTGCATCTTAGAACCCGTTAAACAAACACAATGACCCATCTAAAAAATTAGCTATGACAATCATACATAAGAGCATAGCTGTCGAGTATGCGTTACATATGCTTTAAGTTAGCCTACTACCTATGATGTTCAATCAGAATGTGATATGTCTCTGCATCTTATAACACGTAAAACAAATACATTGACCCATTTAGAAAAAGAATCGTTGCTACAATCATACGTAAGAGCGTCGGTGTCGACTGCACGTTGCATTCGTCTCATAAATTTTTGATTAAATTTTTTATGCACAGGTCTGCCCTGTCCGACTAAGTTTCTGTTGTTACAGGAAGGCTTTCGACATCCGGATAGAATCTGGTAGAAGCTTTAACGGAAACGTCCGACGGCAATGCCCTATCATGCAGCAAGGAACTAACCTGCATGGACCATGTAGGAATAAAATACTGCCAACTTTCCACTTCCGTTTGTTTAATGAAGAGTTGACTTTTGTACGATGCAAGTAAAGGTAAAAAATATGTGGTTTGCATTGCGCGAGTATTTAGTAGATATATTATGGAGCTAAATTCTTAAAAGTGTGGTATTTAGTACTAATATATAGGTATTAGTCATTTAGTCGAGTGGAGAATGAAAAAAAAGCCAATTACTTCAATAGCACTAAACAAAGACGGGCTATATAGTGCAAGTACATGTATCGATGGGTCAAGAATTAAGGTTTGATTAATGATCATAATATATATGATTATATACTTAACATCGGCTTTTATAGCAAGTAACTTAGAGGTGTGTCTTTTTAAAGTATTTTTATAAAGATTTATTTGAACAAAAAAATATAAACTTTTTCAAGTTTCTGTTTACGTAAACAACATTTTATGTAAACTAAAAACACCAAACTTACATTAGGACTATTATTAGCAAAATTCATATCATTGTGTATATAATTATCTATTTGTTTTGTAGCTATTGTATAACGCATTCTTAAATTCCCTTTTCTATGGTCGAGTATATATTATGGTGTAAATACAACAGAGGAATCCTGTTGCACATAATGTACATGAACTGCATATAACAATGGTAAATCTCAACTCATATTGTCTCCATTTCTCTATAGTTTGTGAAATATCGAATCATGGAGAAATGAGCATATATACCCAAATGTTTTCATTGATAAGAAGGCACTGCAGAGTTTAGCTACTCCTGTTGGTTATTTTCAATGCGGTTCTTAGATTTTGGATTGGTGGTAAGTAACTGTAGCTAATGGTAGATCTCCTCTCCCCTTCTAACACCTAAAATCCACATATAAAGCATTTTAAACCTTTTAAGGGATATCCTATAAAAGGTTGCTCTCAACGTAAGTGGTAACCTCCCCTTTTTTTTTGCGTATTTGATCATATGCATCTTCATTTTCTGTATTAATACTTTATATGATATGGGGTTGAAAACTCTCAAATATTAGGCCTTCATAAGCAAGTCAGTGGTTAAAAAAGTTGTTCCTGATCTTGGGCGTTAATCTTGAAGACACGTTTCCTCATGTGCATGTTTTTTCATCATTTTGTTGTATACGTACTATAATTACCAAGTACATTTACTATTCGAATTCGTGGTTGTAAGTACTATACTTAGTAAGTACATTATTGGCAAACGGGTCACTTATAGCACAAATTAAAGTTGGTTTGATGGTCTGTGCCGAAGCTCTTTGTCCATTTCTTATAGATAGTCAATGCATTAGTTATGACTACAAAATCAGTTTTAGTACAAGAATAATCAAACTTACTGAATAGAACAGATTTGAAAGTTAAACTTATTAGCTATAGTTGGTACATCTTCACGTATAGAATTGGCAATATATATATATATATATATATATATATATATATATATATATATATATATATATATATATATATATATATATATATATATATATATATATATATATATATATATATATATATATATATATATATATATATATATATATATATATATATATATATATATATATATATATATATATATATATATATATATATATATATATATATATATATATATATATATATATATATATATATATATATATATATATATATATATATATATATATATATATATATATATATATATATATATATATATATATATATATATATATATATATATATATATATATATATATATATATATATATATATATATATATATATATATATATATATATATATATATATATATATATATATATATATATATATATATATATATATATATATATATATATATATATATATATATATATATATATATATATATATATATATATATATATATATATATATATATATATATATATATATATATATATATATATATATATATATATATATATATATATATATATATATATATATATATATATATATATATATATATATATATATATATATATATATATATATATATATATATATATATATATATATATATATATATATATATATATATATATATATATATATATATATATATATATATATATATATATATATATATATATATATATATATATATATATATATATATATATATATATATATATATATATATATATATATATATATATATATATATATATATATATATATATATATATATATATATATATATATATATATATATATATATATATATATATATATATATATATATATATATATATATATATATATATATATATATATATATATATATATATATATATATATATATATATATATATATATATATATATATATATATATATATATATATATATATATATATATATATATATATATATATATATATATATATATATATATATATATATATATATATATATATATATATATATATATATATATATATATATATATATATATATATATATATATATATATATATATATATATATATATATATATATATATATATATATATATATATATATATATATATATATATATATATATATATATATATATATATATATATATATATATATATATATATATATATATATATATATATATATATATATATATATATATATATATATATATATATATATATATATATATATATATATATATATATATATATATATATATATATATATATATATATATATATATATATATATATATATATATATATATATATATATATATATATATATATATATATATATATATATATATATATATATATATATATATATATATATATATATATATATATATATATATATATATATATATATATATATATATATATATATATATATATATATATATATATATATATATATATATATATATATATATATATATATATATATATATATATATATATATATATATATATATATATATATATATATATATATATATATATATATATATATATATATATATATATATATATATATATATATATATATATATATATATATATATATATATATATATATATATATATATATATATATATATATATATATATATATATATATATATATATATATATATATATATATATATATATATATATATATATATATATATATATATATATATATATATTTGATGATATTGATCACGTCTATATATGTATATATATATATATATATACTATCAATATAAACAAAGACGGGCTATATAGTGCAAGTACATGTATCGATGGGTCAAGAATTAAGGTTTGATTAATGATCATAATATATATGATTATATACTTAACATCGGCTTTTATAGCAAGTAACTTAGAGGTGTGTCTTTTTAAAGTATTTTTATAAAGATTTATTTGAACAAAAAAATATAAACTTTTTCAAGTTTCTGTTTACGTAAACAACATTTTATGTAAACTAAAAACACCAAACTTACATTAGGACTATTATTAGCAAAATTCATATCATTGTGTATATAATTATCTATTTGTTTGTAGCATCTTCACGTATAGAATTGGCAAGTGTCGTTAGGGTATTACACAAGATGACGGGTATTTCAAGTGCAAGGGCTGCAAGACGAAAGTTGACTACCTGAGGATAAGGTATGGAATTTCTTCTTACATATTCCCCCTTCATTGGTGTAGTGCAATTAGTAAAATGTGTTATGCGTTGCTGGCTTTGATCAGTTGTGTGTGTGACATTGTGGCTTTCTATGCTCTTTGAACCGCCTATTCTTATGATATGGTGATGTTTAAACAGGTGTAGGTTACATTTTAATGTGAGTAACGGGAATCTGAGCATCGTCGTTTTATTTGATGAGTCTACTGAAATTTTTTAACAATCAGATCTTAAAATATGTTTTATCGTCTTTCTGCAGCCTCGAAATCTACCGAAACATTATAGACTTCGGTTTGTTACTTTGTCGATAGAAAAGAAAGCCCATCTGGTTGCAAAAGACGAGAAAGAGAATGAGCAAAACGCCGGTTCAGGAAGGAAATGATGACAACACGGAAGAGGAATGTGTGTGTGGGTATATATATATATATGTATATATATATGTATATGTATATTTGTACATATATATTGTGGTTAATTTAAGAGAACGTTAGTGTTTTACTGTCTGATTTCAGCCTCTCGGTCCAATTCGTGATGCCAATTTTGGCTTATTGTGTATATATGTGTATTTGCATGTATGTAGTGCCATTAATCTAAGAAAATGTTACCATTACTGTCACGGCATGTTTTGGCCTTTCAAGTGCTAAAGTCGAGTTAATTGTGTGTGTAAATATATGATGCTTACTCTATGAGAATGCTATTGTATGGTTCACTTACACTTTACTTACTGAGTTTATGTTTATATATGTATATGTACATATTATGTATTTGGAGTGTTAGTGTTACTTTTTGTTTTTGTCCACTCGCTGATCAATTTGTGTTACTAAACTGGTTTATGTGATTTGTGTGTATAGATAGTCTGTGAATAATTGTATTTATATATATGTAGTCCAAGGGAAATAAGAGGAGATTGTGTGGTATGCGGATGGAGAAAAAATTTTATGGAACGAGAAAACTCCATCAATAGCTTATCAGCTTATGTGTAAACAATTATAGTGGTGGTTGTTTTGTTACATTTTGTAGTTGTTAAAAAAATTCATCCTTGAAGTTTTTGTTTGCAAGATCCTTAGATATTGATTATTGTTTGTTGCATATGGATTTAGCACAAATTGGAGGAGATTCTTTAACAATAGCAGTGATTAAGGGGTTTTGTAAAGCCAACAGCAAGATTATACATTCGTTAACTACTTCGTAAACCTCGGTGCATGATCAAAAAACTTCACCGAAGACGTCAAACTAATCAACTTACCCAGCCGTGCATCGCACGGGCCTTCACTCTAGTGTTACCAAAGTGACCATTCATGAATCAAGAATTAGTAAATTATACATATTCATTACTAACAAAAAGTGTACTGTGCGTGACAAGTATAAATGCATATTATCCTGGCCATATGCACCTTTTTGTCAAGATACATGCATATTATCGAGCATCAACATCAGTAATAGTTAAATCACTAACTGAACCTGCATGATAAGTACTTGAAGTGAAATCTGCTACAAGGAAGTCCTTTTCCATGAAAAATGCTGGTTGCTTAGGTTGAGGCAACGCGCCATCACCACCAAGCATCTGAACTACATACGACATATTTGGTCTGTCTATTGCATTTTGTTGAACACATAACAATCCTAATTGGATTGATCTTAAAACTTCGACCGGATTATCGCAGGATTTGGCTAAAGATTCGTCAAGAAGTTCCATTGACCTGCCTTCGATATATAAACTCCATGCCTGAATCATAATGTAGAAGCTAAAGGTTATTTACTTGATAATATTGTAATTTGTGGATGGAATTGAAAGAGTATTTAGTGACTAGTGAATGTACATGTCCGATAAGATTATGGTCATGATCGGGATGGATGAATCCCCTATTTTTGTAGCCACTCACAATCTCCAGTACTAGAACACCAAAGCTAAATGCATCCGACTTTATTGAGAATATACCATCTAATGCATACTCTGGGGACATGTAACCACTGCACACGACACAATATATGGCTTATAAGTGTATACAAATGAACTAAGAAAACAGAACAAATAGGTAGTTGTGATGCTTTACTATGTGCCAACAACTCTGTGTGTATTTGCTTCAGTCTCGTTTCCTCCAAAACTTCTAGCTATGCCAAAATCTGATATCTTAGGATTCATATCCCGATCTAGTAGGATGTTGCTAGCCTTAAGATCTCTATGAATGATTCTTAGTCGAGAATCATGATGTAGATAAAGAAGTCCACGCGCAATTCCTTTGATGATGTTGAAGCGCTTCGGCCAATCAAGGATCATGCTTTGTGTTTTATCTGCACGACATGTTTGTATAGTTATGAAGAATTTTCTATTGTAATTAGCATGTAATTTGAGTTTTGTTATATGAGTCTAACCAAATATAAAAGAGTCTAAGCTTTTATTCGGCATGTATTCATAGATTAGCACTCTCTCGTCTTCTTGTATGCAACAACCAAGAAGCTTCACAAGATTTCGATGCTGAAGTTTTGAAACCATAAGGACTTCATTCTTGAACTCAGTAACTCCTTGGTTGGAAGTCCTTGAGAGACGCTTTACAGCAATCTCAAGCCCTTCTTCTAACGTGCCCTGAAGAACACCATTTGCAGTGTTAGTACATTTTTGAAACAATTTGTTCATGCTGAATAGATTTCTTCTCTTGTTACACAAATTGTAGCTTTTCAATTATGCGATTCATCTGATAAGCATAGTATACTATTAGTACCTTATACACAGGTCCAAATCCACCCTCTCCAAGTATATTGTTTGTTGAAAAGTTGTCAGTGGCAGTAGCTATAGTAGAGAAGCTAAACAATGGTAACTGAATGTCTTCATCGTGGCTTTCGGAAACATGCAATGACCCCCCTATGCATTCAACATACAACACACCATAAACTTGATAGAACTTTTTAAAATACACATATTTTGACATTACATATATACACCTAGAAGGTAGATTAGCGGAGACTCCCTGATGCGAATGCCTTAGGCCCGCAAAGACTATCTTTGACAAGTCCTCATACTTAGTGGGGCACACTAGAGAGTAGAGACTAGGTTTGAACTGTAGACATGTTATGCTTCTAAAGTCACTTCAGTGGTCCCATAGGCAAGTTATGCTGAAGCCAACAATCTTTTTTTTGGTTAACCTAGGTATCCAACAAGCTTTGCGAGTCGATTAACCCTGGTGACCACCCGCTTTGCGGGCATCCCAGAGTCATCACGGGTGAACCTTGTGGCCAAAAAGGGTATATTTTTTTCACACCTAGAATTCAAACTTGGGACCCTCTATGTATATTCACCCTTGTTGTTATCACTCTGTTTTTTTTTTCTAGTACATTAGATACTACCAAGTTATTGGTAAGCTTGCACAAATTTCTTACCTCCTTTCAATTGTTTCGCACGATTCCTTCTTTTCCTTGCACGCCACAACCATGTAGAGATGAGGCCAATGAGAAGAACCACCGAAAGGATTACCGGTAAGATGATTTTAGTCTTTGCTCCTCCTTTCTTTTTGAAAGCCGATTGAGCAACTGTAGGATATTAGCAAAAGATTAGAAACTACTTCTGTAACAACACTGCGCTACAAGTGATTTTAGCAAAAAGATCATTACCTAAGTCAGAGGAAGCCATTCTTACAAAGATATCCTGACCACCAATGCCTCCAGAATACACTCTGATGTCTATAAGGTCATTGAACCATATCAAACAACCTCTTCCTACAGAACTGGAATCTGGATTTGCATAAGCCATACAACTACAATTACTTAAGCATTTTGCTTCACATTCTTTCAGATTCATAGTCATGTTAAACCATGTATCCTCTGTATCTGGCAATTTCACATTAGAGTACTTAATAAACCCTTCTGATCCTTTTATGCAATCCAACGACGTTCTCCTAACACAACCTCCTGACCAATCAGCAGTATTCCAACGCTTTTCATCTCGTGGCACAAATCTTTTCTCGTCCAAGCAGGAACAAGACTGTGTGACCGTATCAACGCTGCAACTCCCATAAGCGCCACAAATGTTATATGTATCACATAAATCTCTTGGTAATGTCAGGCTAAGCTGCCACTTTTTACCTTCTTCTACCCATACCGAGTTTTCTAGCTGCTCAGATGAATTCAAGACTGTCCTAGATAAGATAGAACTATTTTCAAGAATATAACTAAAAGACACCTCATTTTTATTAATAATTACACTGTAGACAAAGGTTAAGCTTTTGTTAAACTGCGAAACACCAGTAAACCTTTGATTACTCCATGCTCCGCCTCGGAATCTAACCACTGAACCTTGTTTTAATTTGTTTTCAGGATAACCACGTGGGACGGTGCCCCACGTGAGTCCACCTGGAGCTGGATCTTGGTTACTTTTCCATGATGAAAGATGCCAATCCAAGCCTGTCAACAAGTTTCTCCCTAGCTTCATTCCGGGTAAAAACGTATCAGTTGGATAATCAAAACTCTGCCACATAACCTTCTGTTGTTGGTCCATCAAGACTAGATTTCCGTTGTCGTGAAGCTTTGCAGTTGCACTCCTTGATGTCATAGATGTGTTTGATGACCAAATAATGGTGTTATTATCGAAAAGGACTAGAATTCCTGGATCAGTTATTTTTAACACAATTGATGATGCATCCGTTAACGGGTGGTCTCTGTTGGCAACCCAAACCACGGTTCTAACAGCGATTTTCTTGTACCAAATACCAAGATATCTGTTCGCCGGGATACCTGGCTGGAAAAATCCGAGCTCGAAAATTCCAGTGGTTGAAACCAAAGTGTCTCCATCTGTCAAGGACTTTGAGTTTGAAATGGTGTCTAATTCAACAGCATGGATTTTGTCAAAGTGTAGAAATGAAAAAAGTAGAAGAAATATTATGACTGCTTGCTCCATCAGGATCTAGTTTGTTTTCAGATATTAATAATGATGATTTAGGACTTATAATTTGATTCATATTCATAATCATAATAATTAAAAGATATGATTAGGTGCAAAGTCCATTCACTTTCACCTATTTTCTGTATTTATCATTTAATATATAATCTTTGTCTGTTTAGACTTGGCATTTGGTATATATATATGCTTGGTACAATTTTTACCTTTTCTTTTTTGGGCAAAGCAAATCTTCTTAGACAACATCCTTTTATTATTTTACTTTACTCAAAGTAAAACAGTTATATAAAAGCGATTTTATAAAATGTGTTTACACTATGTTTTCCACTCCAATGAGAACATTCTTAATTTAAAAAATAGTCTACAAAATGTGTCATTATGTGTGTATTATAAGTAATTATTACTGTCAAAGTTTTGTACGATCTTTCCACGTACCGACAAGAAGTTTTGTCACATATATAATTAAAATGTTTATCTACTTTCGATTATTAGTTGAAGCTTAGAGTACTACAATAACATTAACAGGCTGTATAACTATAACTATATTGAAATTGATGTTTAATTTTAAGGGTTATGATATTTGAAGAAAAGTGGTTTTTAACCAAGAGCAATACTCATTTTCAGCACGATGCTAGAATGAAATCAACTGCTTTATTCGAATCTTGACATAGCATTATACATTTTCATATATATATTCATTAACTTGATCATAATTTATTGTCGAGTGTACGTATTCGTACTATAAGTTAGTCAGTTAGATATATTTAATTTTTAAGTTTATATATATTTTAAAAAAATATGCCATTATAATTTTATTTATATCTTTTTTCATATATAATGTACACTATATATCTTATTGTGTTCTCCAAACAAGACATATATATATATATACGTACCCTTTCTGGAAGGTGTTAAAATTTGACAAGATAACCATCTACTTCATTTATTGTTTTGGGATTTGGGAGTTAGGTCATGATTTTGAGTGTGGCATCGTTTGGAGACCCATCAAGAAACCAATCTAAAATTAAATGTGGCATGGGAAGTGCATGTGGTATCATACGATCATCATTGAACGTGGCATCACCTGTTACTATAAATAGGCTCTTCGGTCAATGTACTAACGGAAACCATAGTGATGTTAACATCTTGAAATCATTAGGTTTTATGGTCGAATTAGATGTAATCTTAAGAGTGATCATAAAAACGTTTATGATCAATAACGGTTCTCCAATAAATCCATTTTTACACGTTTATTGTTAGTTTATGATATACTAGTCCTAATACCCGTACGATGTACAGTAGCTATATAGATTGTATCATAAAAAAATTCGAATATACCTCATACATGATTCGTGAGTATGAAATAAATTGTGGTCAAAGTAAACCGATGATCGAAGCTAAGTTATAATAAACAGTAATGATAAATATAATATATGTTTAGTTTAAGTTTTGGATTTACATTAAATTTTTACAATCACATCAAAATCGGAACTTGTAAGCATAGTGAATGACGGCAAATAGCCTTGTGATTTCGGATCGTAAACTCAAATTTTTAAGTCTTCATGTTAATAACTTATTATAAGTAATATAAGTAATAGGAGTTGAAAAACTGAGAAAGAAAAAGAGAAAATTTTATTATTAATGAGAAAACGATCAATCAAATAAGGTTATAATGTGTTTTGTATCTATAAGCCAAGAGTTAGAGTTTAATTCTAAGTCTAATTTGAATCTATACACAATTAAAAAAGTTAATTTAATAAAATAAATAAATTAAAAAGACACGTGTCAATTAAGGATTACGTCACGTGTCGTTTCAAGAACATCTCAATCATGTTTTAGTTTATTGGTAGATATGATATATATATGTATGTTTCATCTCCATGTTGTTTGATGTATATTTATGTTTGGGCATTTGATTTGTTACTGGCAAGTTGCTGGTGTTTGATATGCTTATTATGGGTGTGAAAAATGGGTGTGAATGCTGTGAAAATGTTGCTGGAAAAGCTACAATATATTTACACGTTTGTTGTTAGTTTTGTAACAGAAAGTGCATAGATTTTACACGACAGTTAAAAAAAAATGACAAAATTCATCTTTTTTACACGTATAACTGATGTGTCAAAAAGTAAATAAAACCGTGTCAAAACTGATACTTTTGACACGGAAAAGTCTCGTGTATAAAGGGTCCCATAATCAGTTACGCCAAAATTTTACACGCAAAAGAAAGTTTATAAATCCATTTTTAGCCGTATAAATAAGCCAATTCTGTAGTAGTGAATTCTCAAACTTGTTCATGTTCACGCCCACGTGCATACCTAAGCATGGGAATTTTACTCTACCGAAGGCACATTCCAATTCTCATGCTTAAAGATTTATTCTTGGTAAACTCAACTTTAGACTTGAAATCCAAGAAAAATAAAAACATTGGAAGAATCCGATCATAAAGATTCTTAATTAAGATTTGAAACTTGATGCCCTTTTGTAACATCCCCAACTTTTCTTTACTAGTTGGCTAATGCCGTTAAGTCAATATTGTGTGTATCGTTAAGTCTATTCTAGATTTAATGCTTATATGTAGTTAATGTGTGTTATGTGTGAGGCTTGTAAGCCTAAATGTTAATGTAGTATAAATGTGTGTAATATGAAGGGTAATGTCTATGTAGTGACATTTAATGAAGGATTAGGAAGCTTAGGGGTTAGTTTTGACATGTGTGCAAAGTCAAAAACGGGTTTAGAGGTTTAAGGGTTGTCATTAAGAACTTTATGCAGATTTTCTTACCCTCAAATAAGCCCTAGTTGATCCCCTCCCTTCCCTCTCTAGTTTCTCTCTAGATCTTGTTCGTTTTGGAGCCGAATCGATCGTGTATTGCGTAGATCTTGGATCTTTATCACCAAATACAGGTAATATAGGTATTCCTCAGTTGAGAATTGATTGTGTGAGTCTTATATCAGTCTTAATCCAGGCCATAAGGGTTTGGGTTGGGTTATTTGATTAAACGTTCGTCAATTTCATGTTATTTGGGTGATTAAATGGTTGGTTTATGATGTAAAGGATTAAGGGATTATTAGGTTGATTAAAGGTAATGATAGTGCAATTAAAAGGATTAATTTTAAGTCCCCAGGTTGGATTTGGGGTATGGGTTCGTATGGAATTCGTTTGATCAAAGTGTAAAATTTAGTTGCTTGTCTGCACCCCTGGTGCGACGCACCAAAGGGCTGGTGCGGCGCACCCATTATGGATATGAAGTTTCTGGAGAGTTGGTGCGACGCACAATGTGGGAGGTGCGGCGCACCACTGGCCAGTTTGGTTTTTGGTACACCCCGATATGCGACGCACCAAGGGTAGGTGCGGCGCACCCTTAATTGTTAGAAATTCCCTGGAGGATTGGTGCGACGCACCACATGGAAAGTGCGGCGCACCATATGCCCAGATTTCACAAAATGTGTCGCTTAGCTTATATTTCGATCTTATACTTGTTCTAGGTTATTGGAGACACCTAGTCATCGTTGTATTGTGCTTGTAGCTTGTTGTTAAACCGTATCGAGGTAAGATACACTACTTTTGTCACGCTGAGGGTTCAACAAGCAAAGGTTTCATACTTATAACTTCCTTAACGGTAACTTATGATATATGTGGGTATCTCGGGTTACACGGGAGGTATTATGGGTTATGTAGTTGACCATGAGACCTGAAATGCAGTCCCTAATGTAGTGAAATGAAGTATGGCTTAATGTAGTATAGCAGTTAACGTAGTAAAGCAGTTAATGTAGTAAAGCAGTTAAAACGTAGTAAAGCAGTCAATGTAGTAAAGCAGTTAACGTAGTAAAGCAGTTAACGTAGTAAAGCAGTTAACGTAGTAAAGCAGTTAACGTAGTAAAACAGTTAACGTAGTAAAGCAGTTAATGTAATAAAGCAGTTAAAACGTAGTAAAGCAGTCAATGTAGTAAAGCAGTTAACGTAGTAAAGCAGTTAACGTAGTAAAGCAGTTAATGTAGTAAAGCAGTTAACGTAGTAAAGCAGTTAACGTAGTAAAGCAGTTAACGTAGTAAAGCAGTTAACGTAGTAAAGCAGTTAATGTAGTAAAGCAGTTAACGTAGTAAAGCAGTTAATGTAGTAAAGCAGTTAACGTAGTAAAGCAGTTAACGTAGTAAAGCAGTTAACGTAGTAAAGCAGTTAACGTAGTAAAGCAGTTAATGTAGTAAAGCAGTTAACGTAGTAAAGCAGTTAACGTAGTAAAGCAGTTAATGTAGTAAAGCAGTTAACGTAGTAAAGCAGTTAACGTAGTAAAGCAGTTAACGTAGTAAAGCAGTTAACGTAGTAAAGCAGTTAATGTAGTAAAGCAGTTAATGTAGTAAAGCAGTTAACGTAGTAAAGCAGTTAATGTAGTAAAGCAGTTAACGTAGTAAAGCAGTTAATGTAGTAAAGCAGTTAACGTAGTAAAGCAGTTAACGTAGTAAAGCAGTTAATGTAGTAAAGCAGTTAACGTAGTAAAGCAGTTAATGTAGTAAAGCAGTTAACGTAGTAAAGCAGTTAATGTAGTAAAGCAGTTAACGTAGTAAAGCAGTTAATGTAGTAAAGCAGTTAACGTAGTAAAGCAGTTAACGTAGTAAAGCAGTTAACGTAGTAAAGCAGTTAACGTAGTAAAACAGTTAACGTAGTAAAGCAGTTAATGTAATAAAGCAGTTAAAACGTAGTAAAGCAGTCAATGTAGTAAAGCAGTTAACGTAGTAAAGCAGTTAATGTAGTAAAGCAGTTAACGTAGTAAAGCAGTTAATGTAGTAAAGCAGTTAACGTAGTAAAGCAGTTAATGTAGTAAAGCAGTTAACGTAGTAAAGCAGTTAATGTAGTAAAGCAGTTAACGTAGTAAAGCAGTTAATGTAGTAAAGCAGTTAACGTAGTAAAGCAGTTAATGTAGTAAAGCAGTTAACGTAGTAAAGCAGTTAACGTAGTAAAGCAGTTAACGTAGTAAAGCAGTTAACGTAGTAAAACAGTTAACGTAGTAAAGCAGTTAATGTAATAAAGCAGTTAAAACGTAGTAAAGCAGTCAATGTAGTAAAGCAGTTAACGTAGTAAAGCAGTTAATGTAGTAAAGCAGTTAACGTAGTAAAGCAGTTAATGTAGTAAAGCAGTTAACGTAGTAAAGCAGTTAATGTAGTAAAGCAGTTAACGTAGTAAAGCAGTTAATGTAGTAAAGCAGTTAACGTAGTAAAGCAGTTAATGTAGTAAAGCAGTTAACGTAGTAAAGCAGTTAACGTAGTAAAGCAGTTAACGTAGTAAAGCAGTTAACGTAGTAAAGCAGTTAACGTAGTAAAGCAGTTAACGTAGTAAAGCAGTTAACGTAGTAAAGCAGTTAACGTAGTAAAGCAGTTAACGTAGTAAAGCAGTTAACGTAGTAAAGCAGTTAACGTAGTAAAGCAGTTAACGTAGTAAAGCAGTTAACGTAGTAAAGCAGTTAACGTAGTAAAGCAGTTAATGTAGTAAAGCAGTTAACGTAGTAAAGCAGTTAACGTAGTAAAGCAGTTAACGTAGTAAAGCAGTTAACGTAGTAAAGCAGTTAACGTAGTAAAGCAGTTAACGTAGTAAAGCAGTTAACGTAGTAAAGCAGTTAACGTAGTAAAACAGTTAACGTAGTAAAGCAGTTAATGTAATAAAGCAGTTAAAACGTAGTAAAGCAGTCAATGTAGTAAAGCAGTTAACGTAGTAAAGCAGTTAACGTAGTAAAACAGTTAACGTAGTAAAGCAGTTAATGTAATAAAGCAGTTAACGTAGTAAAGCAGTTAACGTAGTAAAGCAGTTAACGTAGTAAAGCAGTTAATGTAGTAAAGCAGTTAACGTAGTAAAGCAGTTAATGTAATAAAGCAGTTAAAACGTAGTAAAGCAGTCAATGTAGAAAACAGTTATGTGGTTAATCGTGTGTAATGAAGTAATGCAGGATAGGCACATTTAGGATGATATCCTATTTGATATGAAGTTGATATGCAGTTTTGTGTGTTGTGTGTGGTGCCTAATGAGCTTGTCTAATAATGAAGAAATGTTTTAATTGGACAAATGCTTTTAAATTAAGTGTGATCTTACTTAGCTATTCTTATAGCTAACACTTGTTTCTTTAATGTGGTTGTTCCCTCAGGTTTAGCTTGATGGACTAGTGACGCAGGACTTGTGAGCTTGGGTAGATGCAATGAAGGAGCCTTAGCTACCCATAGACGATTCTTTCTTAGACATTTAGTTACATTTCGTACTTAATGTCGAATTTATGAAATGAAGTATAAAGTAGTATGTGTTGTGGTAAGAAGGGTAACGTAGTGTTTTTATATGAAGTAGCATGTAGAATCTTGAAATGCAGTATGACGTAGTTTATGTTATTGTGTGCATGTATTAATGGCTTGCTCATCTAGTTCACTAGACTTGTTAAAGTTGCCATGACACGTGCACGTTTAAGGGCCCCACCCCCCCCCCCCCCCCCCCCCCCCCCCCCCCCCCCCCCCCCCCCCCCCCCCCCCCCCCCCCCCCCCCCCCCCCCCCCCCCCCCCCCCCCCCCCCCCCCCCCCCCCCCCCCCCCCCCCCCCCCCCCCCCCCCCCCCCCCCCCCCCCCCCCCCCCCCCCCCCCCCCCCCCCCCCCCCCCCCCCCCCCCCCCCCCCCCCCCCCCCCCCCCCCCCCCCCCCCCCCCCCCCCCCCCCCCCCCCCCCCCCCCCCCCCCCCCCCCCCCCCCCCCCCCCCCCCCCCCCCCCCCCCCCCCCCCCCCCCCCCCCCCCCCCCCCCCCCCCCCCCCCCCCCCCCCCCCCCCCCCCCCCCCCCCCCCCCCCCCCCCCCCCCCCCCCCCCCCCCCCCCCCCCCCCCCCCCCCCCCCCCCCCCCCCCCCCCCCCCCCCCCCCCCCCCCCCCCCCCCCCCCCCCCCCCCCCCCCCCCCCCCCCCCCCCCCCCCCCCCCCCCCCCCCCCCCCCCCCCCCCCCCCCCCCCCCCCCCCCCCCCCCCCCCCCCCCCCCCCCCCCCCCCCCCCCCCCCCCCCCCCCCCCCCCCCCCCCCCCCCCCCCCCCCCCCCCCCCCCCCCCCCCCCCCCCCCCCCCCCCCCCCCCCCCCCCCCCCCCCCCCCCCCCCCCCCCCCCCCCCCCCCCCCCCCCCCCCCCCCCCCCCCCCCCCCCCCCCCCCCCCCCCCCCCCCCCCCCCCCCCCCCCCCCCCCCCCCCCCCCCCCCCCCCCCCCCCCCCCCCCCCCCCCCCCCCCCCCCCCCCCCCCCCCCCCCCCCCCCCCCCCCCCCCCCCCCCCCCCCCCCCCCCCCCCCCCCCCCCCCCCCCCCCCCCCCCCCCCCCCCCCCCCCCCCCCCCCCCCCCCCCCCCCCCCCCCCCCCCCCCCCCCCCCCCCCCCCCCCCCCCCCCCCCCCCCCCCCCCCCCCCCCCCCCCCCCCCCCCCCCCCCCCCCCCCCCCCCCCCCCCCCCCCCCCCCCCCCCCCCCCCCCCCCCCCCCCCCCCCCCCCCCCCCCCCCCCCCAACATCGTATGTCATACGCGTAGAAGAAATGCCAGGGTAGTAAGGCCCCTCTTACTAAGGTTTCTTCTTAAGTCTCTTCCTCACCTCTTTCTTACTGCCACGTCAGCTTTTCCCAATCCAAGAACTACACCTAGCATTAACACCTCTTCCTCATCTCTTTCTAAACTTTTTTATTCTATTTTAGTTTAACCCAAATATTAATAAAACATTTATTTAAAATATTTAAAATAAAAGAATTTCAAATGTGACAACATAGGTCCATCATTTCACATCTACCGCTCATAGGGTCCGGTTACCTCAACATCCAACACCTCGACAACAAAAGATCTTCGGATTCAGTCCACCTTCGTATCGACATTTTGAAATGGAATGGTTTGATGAAGATAAAAATGAGTTGAAATGGTATGTTGTTTTTGATTGATTGTTGAAAAATGATGGTGTTTATATAGATATAAATATATGTATACATATCAATATAGCTGTTAGTTTTAAAAAAAAGATTTTTTTTTATTATGGAAGACATACGCTCCCCGGGCCCCACTCTCCTTCTTCCTTCTTGTTCTTAATTCCGAATAAAGCCGTTTTCGACGAGCATGAAAGGGGGTGTGGCATTAACGTCGATCCAAGAACTGGGCATGGACGAGCTCGTCCATGCCTTACTACGAGCGGCCTAACTAATCAACTCTCCATTGTGGTCCGTATTGACCACATTAACCATCATAACACGGGGTGTTTGGCAAGAGAGAATGAAAATAGTGAGAAAGGAAATGAGTATTTGAAAAGAAAATAAATTATGTTGTTTGATATCAATAGAGAATGAATATAAAAAATATACATAGTTTTTAATTAATAATTAAAACTAATACATATAACATCATCAAAACAAAACAAAAAAATCTTTTTTTCATTCTCACTCATTCTCTACAATCTATAGAGAATGGAAAAATAGGAATGATTCATATTTCTTCATTCTCATTCTCATTTTCCATTACAAATATTCAAGAAATTTTTTTCTTATTCTCTTTTGTTCCTTTTCCATTTTATCGTACTAAACACCTCCTTAAAGGATGAATAGAAAAAGGAATGGATAAAAAAGGGAACAATGGGTTCCCTTAATTAGCACAACCCGACCTTTTTCCAACTTAATATCATTGGGAAAGGAGCCTTTAACAATCAGTATTAACAAACTCATTGTAGTTATAGCTCAGTGGTTGAGCACCAGCTTTACATGCTAGAGGTCTCGAGTTGAAGACATGGGAAGGACATTTTAAGGAATTTTATAAAAAAAAGTCCTCCAGTGAAGCAGGTTTGAGTCCTGCAAAGGGGGCAGAGTTTTATCCCAATTAAATGTCGTGCCTTCGGGCGGTTTAGTTGGGGGTTTCCTCCTACTAGGTATTAGAGGTGAGGGGACTCTCTAGCGCGGACCCGATTAAAACAACGTATGTTACACCCTCCGCTGCGAGTAATCCACAACTTTCAAAGAAAAACTAACCCATTGTAATTAATGTCCATCAACCAACAATTCTACCATTTAGTAGGAAAACCCATATTGGTCAAAATATGGATCAAGAACTTCCAGTTGAGGCAGTCGTAGGACTTTTGCAACATTTTGCAAAATCGGCCCAAACTTTTAGCCAACCTGTGAAAAACTTGGCTATTATTTCTAGACATTGGATGCATACGGTTGGACAGTGTGGCGGTGGCAATGGCGGCGGTGGTGGCCATAGCGGTGTAGTTAATGTAAAAGTAATTGATGTAGAAGGGGTAGTTATTTTAAGGATTGAAAAATGTATATTGTAAATAATTTCATTAAGTTATTATATGTATATTTGGTAGAGATATTTAAACTAATGAACAAAGGAGGTAACATTTTGGGATATCAACTTATTAGTTGAATAAAAGGTAAATGCTTAAAAATATAATAATATAGATATAACACCTTAATTTGTAAGTAATAATAATAGTGGTTTGTTCATTTACATCTTAAATTTTCCTTGAGATAAAATGTAAAAATGTAACACACCCAATGTCGTCTTCTACGGGTTTTGGATCATAGCCTTTCATTTTATTTCCATCAAGGGTTGAGATTATTCCCTACCCATATATTCCTTTCCTTTTTTTCCCCTTCCCCATCGTGTCTTCACACGCGCACACACACACACACACACTTTCCCCGGCCATCACCACCAGCATCATCTCCGACCACCACCACCGGCATCAACTCCGACCACCACCAACACACACAGACACACACAAAACACACACAGTCGCTGTCTCGATCCATTTCCTCTTCCGGCGACGACGCCAGTGATGGCAAGGGTGGAACCCGTACCATATCCAACAACCACCATCTCTTGGATCGCCACCCATCAAATCCAAACCATTCTCAGATGCTTCAAGTGGGCAAAGTCTGTATCGTATCCACCGGAAAAAGACACTTTACCTATAGGTCTTGGATTCGACTTATTGGACAAATCTATTGAGTTTTCCTTGAAATGTCTGTCAATCTCTTGAACTCTATTGGAAGGAATAAAATTGGGAGGACATCATCCTTGTATGAAGAGTTGTTCTCTGGTGTCTCTACTCAATTAACCGTTAAAAAAATATCATTCAAAGGGAAATGATAAATTCTTCCTAAACTAAAGAGGGTAAATTGAAATAGTAGAACCAATATGATAATTAAAAGAGTTAAGGACTATTAATGAAATTTGGGCAAACTAGGTGGACAATATGAGTAATTTACTCCATATTATTACCTACTCCGTATTAGACTAATTAAGGTCAAAGTCAAATGGGCCACATATGAGTTCACAAAAACTTTCTCATCATCAGTCAACTATGTAGGCTTGAAGAATATGTCAACCCACATTCTCCATGCAATATGGGTATGGATATTATGATAGATACTGAATTACTGATACATAAACTTTGCTACGAATGCTATTTTCTTTTCAAGATAACTAATGCACTTCAACTGTTTGATGAAATGACACACTGAAGATCTCGTTATGTAAATGGATAAACGGATGATGATTTAACATGCGGTTATTTAAGGAAGGCGACTCCGTACGCGACCTTACTGGGTAACAGTTTCCAAATCTTTTCCGGGTCAACTTATATGACTATGAGAAACAATCAACAAATTGTTATTTTAATATTTGTTCACATGATGAAACAAAACTTTTTTACCAACCTAAGACCCATCATTTTCACATGTAAATTCCAAATCTTTTCCTTGCAAAACAATCAAAGATTGCATACTGGTTCATATATGAAATATCCATCATTCTCAATATTGTTATTTGGTCAAAAACCCAGAAATGATATGTTCTGCCGTTTTTTTGATCAAAAGTTATAATATATTAATGCCAACTATTGCTTTACTGTTTGTATTGTGTTTCTTGATTTTTGACTGTCACAAGTGCTATGCAGTTGATACTTTGAATGTAGACGAGTCTTTAAGAGATCAGAGCTGAAGAGGGAAGGTACAAATGAGTATTTTCATAAGTAATTTTACGAAATGCTTTTAGCAAGAATTTGTCATTAACAATGTTTATATTCATTTTTCAGAGAGAAGAGGAAAGATTAATGAGATGCAAGACGAGGAAATGGAGTTACAGTTCTTTCCCTTACCGAGGATAATCAATGCTACAAAAAACTTTTTATCCAGCTCTTGGAGAAGGTGGATTTGGCCCTGTTTACAAGGTAACTGATAACAGTTACAGTGTGCGTTTATGTAAAAATTGAGTAAAACACTCTTTCATTATTGTTTGTGTATTTATGCTTTTCTTTTGCCTAGACTTATCTTTTTGAAATTGAAGTAATCCTATTCTATAAGCAAGCCTATTTAATAGATAAGATTTGAGAAGTTGAAATACTATTAGTTAAGAATGGTTAAAAATGGAAATAGATGATTGTGGAGTGTTTTTTCCTCTAGGCATGTATAATATGAACTAAAGTTTGGTGCCTTTCTTCAGGGTGTTCTAGATGAGGGACAAGAAATAGCTGTGAAGCGGCTCTCAAAGAAGTCAACGCAGGGCCTTGAAGAGTTCAAGAATGAAGTTGTTTGTATAGCAAAACTCCAGCATCGGAATCTGGTGAAGCTTCTTGGATATTGCATTGAGGATGCTGAAATGTTGTTGATCTATGAGTACATGCCCAACAATAGCCTGGACTCAGTTATATTTGGTCTGATTACTTGACTCTACATATCTTGTTCAAAATGAACGAGGAATCATCTAGTCTCTTAACATATTCAATGATTTGACAGATGAAAAACGAGGGAAGTTACTGGACTGGCCTAAGCGCTATCACATTATTAATGGCATTGCCCGTGGGCTTCTCTACCTTCATAAAGATTCACGGCTTAGGATTATTCATAGAGACCTTAAAGCTAGTAACGTTTTACTAGATTCTGATATGAATCCAAAGATATCAGACTTTGGAATGGCAAGAAGATTTGGAGGAAATGAGATGGGAGCCAATACAAGGATGGTGGTGGGAACATAGTATGAATGAGTACCCTTTTTAATTATTCAACTATATAGTTACTTCCAAGAATTCAGCCTCTCACACTAACATTATTTCTAGTGGTTACATGTCTCCAGAGTATGCTGTTCATGGGCTTTTCTCGGTAAAATCAGACGTCTTCAGCTTTGGTGTTCTAGTTTTGGAAATTGTTAGTGGCAAGAAAAACAGAGGCTTCTTTCAAGAGGACCATAGTGATAATCTTCTTGGTCATGTAAGTGATGTGCCTCATTCTGCACAAAATCTTTTTAATTCATTTTTGAGCAGCTTTAATAGATGCTGCCTATTAATGTCAAATAGTATCTACTTCAATCACTTAGATACACATACTTTCTTTGATTACTTTATTGCTCTAATTGATTTGAACCGTTCAGGCATGGAGGCTCTATAAAGAGGATAGGTCGAGGGAACTAATTGATGCAGCTTTACTGGAATCATTCTCTGTTTCAGAAATGTTGCGATCAGTCCAAGTGGGTCTGCGATGCGTCCAACATTCTCCAGGAGACCTTCCAAGTATGTCATCAGTGGTTTTAATGTTGGCCGGAGAAGGGACATTGCCTGAACCAAAACAACCTGGTTTTTTCACCAAAGATAGTATACTTCAGGCTGAAAGATCAAGTGCAGGTACACATTTTTCCGTAAATGAAGTCACGATTACACTTGTAGATGGTAGATAATATGCAGAGTCTATGATAAAAACATGTAATCTGAAGATTCTTGTTATAGTAAATTATTCGTCCTATTGGTCAAATTATTCATTTTGCACATTTTCAATGAAAATATGATAGTAAATTACAATAGACTGAGTTCTTGTTCAAGAGCTTCTACCAAAAATATCAGAGCCATAACAACTTATATTGGTTAACCTGTTTATTTATGGTTAACCAATTATGGTTAGCCTGTTGTTTCAGTTTAGGGTTAGGTTCAAGAAAGTGTCAAATCGATATTACCAGTTAATCGACAATCGGTAAGCAAATCTCGGCTAACCATCAATGAACAACCCTATAAGGGTTAATGCTTTTATAAAATACATGTTATTTGATTTCACTAGTCTGCCAAATAGTGTCCATTGTCCAACATGGTTTAAATTATCCAAATTATCTCTTTTATTTGCAAACATATGAAGTTATCTGATAACCATTTGGCTTAACAAATGACGATTTATATGTATAAAAAACTAGAACGAGTACAATAATATTTTGGAAAAACCCGCGACAACCCACTGGCATTTCCCCTCGTTATGTCTTACACATAGATAAAAAGAAATTAAAACACATGCCAATTAATAGAGTCGAACATGCCCCAATTCAACTCTCTACCAGCTTGAACACTTGACTTCAAACCAATTGAACTAGACAGACCGTTTTTTATTCCCCTAACAACTTATATAACTCGGACTTCAAAGTTCTGGCCTTGAACACTTAATTATAAGCTTTAGAGTAAATTACAAAAATCATACCTGTGAGGCTGTGATCCTCTCTTTTTGCATGTATTATCTCTCCCGATTATAAGTAGCATTATGCATCCTTAAGGGGGCTATTTTCATTCCAGAGTCATTCTTTCTCCTAATGGTGTTAAAATCATGGTGTTAACCTCCTAACATGCAAAATGTTCTCATGTGATTTGTACGTGAGGAGGTTAATTGCAGGATTTTAACACTACCATTAGGGAAAAGAGTGAGTTTGGGACGAAAATGGCCACCGGCCTTAAAGATAACTAATGCTATTTTCGGTTGAGTGATCAGATGATACGTGAAAAAAGGGAGGATCACATAGCTAGGACGATTTTTGTAATTAATTTCCTCAACTAATTAAGCTTTAAAAGCTTTGATGTCATGAAGAGCTTCATTGAAATATGGGACATCTTTATCTTGAACACCAATATGTTATTAATTTAGTGTAATTGAGGGATATGTTATGACACTTGATAATGGGTTAGGAGGTACGGAGTGTACACCCATTAAGTAAATAACATCCCGGACCCAAAGGGGTTTTTCCTTGATCCACAGTTATTATAAATATTAAATAAATATTCTAAAGATTCTCTAAATCTTAAATAGATTTTGTAAAGATTCTCTAAATCTTGAAAAGATTTTGTAAAAATATCGATCCTCAAAAGATTTTGTAAATATTCTCTAAATCTTGAAAAGATTCTCTAAATCTTGAAAAGATTTTGTAAAGATTCTTTAAATCTTAAAAAGATTTTGTAAAGATATCGATCTTGAAAAGATTCTGTAAAGATACACTAAATCTTGAAAAGATTCTGTAAAGATTTTCTAAATCTTGAATCGTCTATATATAGTTGAGAATTCATTTACAGATTTTAGAGAAACATATAGAGAGAAAACAAGTATCTAGTTTTCTTTGCTTACATATTAGTATTCACAAGGGATCAAGGAAATAACCTTTTGAATTAATGCATTAATGATATGCATTAATAGGGTGTCTCTATAAGAGAAAACTACACATAAGGAAACACACAAAACACGAAATACTATATAGCGAACGGGTTCTTGATTTCTGCCAAAATCAAGAACATTGCTCTTTGTATTATCCCAAAACAGAATTCGTGTAACCCAGGCATATAGGGTCGAATTGTTGTTTTTGGAAAGTGATATCACGATATAAAGAGATATCCGGTCATTGATTTCTTACCCGTGTTACACGGATTCTCCTCCTCCTCCCCCCGACTATTTTTTCTCCAACAACATATGCTTCGATTCCATTACCTCCCACACCATCCATGAGATATACTACATTTGTTCCAAGTGCCCTGCCACAGGTGACCCAAATAGGCTTTCCAAAACAACCGAAGTCAACTTGGTAGAAAGGGGACTTACACCAGCTCGTTATGGTGGTTCGAAATGCGTTATCAGGTAAAGAAGGTGGATTTGATATGGAATTCAGAACCATTTTTTCCACTTGCTCATTATCATGGCATACCTTTGCGTAGTCATCTATGAATTTCTTGACAGCACTTCTTAAAAGATTTATCAATGCTTCACGGGTCATAGTTACATCGTCATTAGTACTCTTGCATTCGGTGTATAATGCTGTAGATAGATTCCCACACGAATCTTTGGGGATCGAGGTTTTTCCCCTCAGGTTTGCTGTCATCATAAGAAAAGAATGTCTTGGTTGAGGATGATGATCACCACCTACGGCGTGTTGTTTTCTTTGATCAATGTCAATAAAAGCTTTCCATAAGAGTGCAGAAACTAACACGACCTTTGAGCAATATTGCTGGGTACCAACAAGCTTGTCTTTCAAGTCTAGTAACTCCTCGTCGCTGAATGAAAGTTTCTTTGTGACGTGCCGACTTTTTATCATGTCAGCACCACTTTTTGTCCTAGGAATAAGTCCTTTCAGAATTGGAGGTATCCCACGAGGAGGAAAGAATGATGCTGAGTTAAAACCCGACCCAGTGAAAAATTCAGATTGTTGGTTTTCTCCGGCCCGGCTTATAGCAGCCCATTCGTTAAGGAATGTACACAGAGTGGAGACATCGGCAACCCTATGTGAAATGCTAACACCAAGTGCCACCCCTCCAGACTCAAATGTGGTCATCTGAATCGAAAGTAACGGGTCAAAGACTTGATCAACAGCACCAAGTGCAGATGGAATGAATTCTTCAACCAACCTTAAATTTACTTCCGAACCAACTATCTCTTCATATTTGATAATGTCCATGACTTTTGCATGTATGAACTCAACGCCTTGGTCAAGACACTCAACGACATGATTTTCTTCCAGATATCTACCAGCAAGAGGGTAGAATCGTGCTAATGCTTTCTCAAGTGATTTTTCTAGCTGGGAAACAAAGTCATTCGGGTCGTTATCCAAGGAGGGGTAGAAGAGAACAACGTTCAAATTGTAGGGAGGAGCATTCTCATCAAGGAAGCCTATGTTGTAGCGATGGAGGGATAGAGGAGTTTGAGTTGCTGGTTTTATGAGTTTTGTTGATTGTTTCACGATATGCATTGTGTTGCTAATACTAGAATTGCTTAATTGGTATTGATTGTACATCTCAGTATACCTGCAGTTTATATATACATGTTATATTCACACAATTCCAATACATATATAAGTGCGCAAGTTGGTCCATCCTCCTGAAAATTTTTTTTTAGATAAAAGGATACCCTGATGATTTATATAACAACCAAAACGTTACAAAACAAGTAATGTGGATGAATTCCCCATTAGTTCACATTGTGACATGCCACATATGTGTTAACTCGCAGATGCTAGCAAATACAACCAAAAAATACCAACTTCCTAGTAGAAGTAATAATGACAAATGAAAGTTTGGCTCTAGAAGTAAACTGCCTCATTAGCAATTTCCCATTCTTCCAGAATTCTTCCCACTTGAACCGTTTCCTTAAATTTCATCAATTTCATCTTCATTCGAACAGTAGCAAGGATGGTTTCTTTTAGTTGATCAGGGGGTCTTGATCTATCATGAAACAATCTGGTATTTCGTTCCTGCCAGATAAAATACGCTGCAGCTGCAACAAGTAATCTTCCAATAATATTTATGGCCTCCTGAAAATACATATGGGAAAGATCGAGTTGAAATTGTGAATCATGCAAAAATCGATCCGCACAATTTTTGGTGTTATACATGTGGAAATTAAAATAGTTGAACCACACATATTTTTGTCAGTATCGATCTGGTGTACTTGTAATATATAAGCCACTTAATTACTACTCGCATCATGAAATCACATCACATCACATCCATATATATGGGAAGGAGATAAACCAGATAAAAAGATATTACACTCCATGTTCTTTTAATCGAATTATATACTGTATCTTTAAATAAAAAGATATTACACTCCATGTTCTTTTAATCGAATTATATACTGTATCTTTAAATAAAAAGATATTACACTCCATGTTCTTTTAATCGAATTATATACTGTATCTTCAAATAAAAAGATATTACACTCCATGTTCTTTTAATCGAATTATATACTGTATCTTTAAATAAAAAGATAAATTTTAAATTCAAATATCGGTTTTTCTAACATTTTCCTTGTGTAGCATTAAATAAAATTATTTTTTTCTAAACATACGAAATTCTGGTAATTTTATAATCCATTAATGTTTATTAAATATATTTATCTTTAGTTATAGAAGTTTTCAGTTTATTTAATGATTCTAGATAGAACACATGTTAGAAGTAGTACTTTTCAAATATTGGTGATGATATTTACACTATTATTTTTGACGGATTTATCATATTTATGTATTAATGGCTTGAACAGTGTATAATTTATACAATGTGATACATGATAGTAGAAATATTAACTATCTTCAAAGTTCAAATATACATACATGACACATACAAAATATTATTTTAAAACATTATTAAGATTATTTAAAAAAATTATAAATATTGAGTTAAGTTTTAGCCATCCACGACAACACATGCTTTACACAGTTGTACATTGTTCAGTACACATTTGTGGTTAAAGACTAAGATTATCCACAACAAGAATGTCCATGGAAGATTTGTGGTGACATGAATGATGTTTGTAGAAAGGATATTGTTGTGGGTTATAAGCTGAAATTCATGCTTGGGTGTTTGTGAGGAAGGATGGGGAAGGATGAAGAGAGAGGGTGTTTGTGTGTGTATGTATATTAATTGTATGTATATATTAATTAGGTATTTGTGAGAAGAACGAATATGTTATTGTTATGGGCACGATTGTAAAAATCGGCCGATACAGCCGATATCCTGAAATCGGATCGTGTATTGTTAGGCTCCCGATTCGAGTCCACCGATCGGCTCAAAAATCGGACAACGACTGTCAATGTAACAACCGTGCATTTTGACTTTTGACTATGGGTACGTTTCCTAAGTTTTTGATTAATTAATATATGTTCAAGTGCAATCTAAGGGTCATTTGAGTGCAATGTGTTTTTTTTATATGGGTCGTTTTATTGTGCAACTAGAGACTTATGTGCAAGTTGAGATCCTTAGTTGGTGCTAATCGAATTTCATTAGATGATATTTATGGTAACTAGTAAATGGTTATGGATCCTATCCATGGGTTATGCCCAAACCCATGACCCACCCAAGTAAACAAACCCTATCCTCCCTCATTTCCTCATCCATTCATTCATAATACTTGCATATTCTCTCCCATCTCACTAAATACTCATACTCTCAATCTCTCTCTAAATTCTTGGTTCATTTATGTTAGTTTCAACTAGATTAATAACAAAACCACCATCCTTAGTATCATTCTAGCATCATATAAAAAATCCAAGTTTTCAAAGTGCAAGAAAAAGCTTCATTTAGGTCAAAATCGGGTTTGATTGCTTGTGGAAGTTTTGGTAAGTGTTTTCTAGCTCAAATTCATCATTTCTAGTTATTAAACTTGTATTACACCTAAATCTAAGCACTCTTGGTCCTTATAGCTTCAAAATCCGAAATTAGGGTTTCTAGTTATCTAAATTAGGTCAAAATTCGATTTGGGTCAAAAGCCATGTTTTGGAATGGAACTATTGAGTGGGTTATGTTCAAATGAGTTTGTTATGTTCAAAAACGGGTCAAGGAACTCCTCAAAACGATTTATAAGTCAAAAACTAGGTTTTGGGTCGATTTTGTGTTCAAATGGGTCAAGATCGAATTTTAACAAGAAAATGTGTTAAAGGTTGGTTTTGGATGATGAAACATGTTTAGTTATGTTCAATTATGTTTAACTATGTTCAAAAATGGGTCTCGAAGTTGTGCAAATCGATTTCATGGTCTAAGTATCAAGAAATTAGGGTTTTGGGTCGTGCTTGGGTCAAGAGCACCTGCTGGTGCATTGCTGGTTTTTAACGAGCGTAACTTACGCCCCTGTTGGCATAACCTACGCCCCTCCCCATTTCAATTTTCAAATTGTCTTCTGTTTACGCCTACTTTACGCCCTACCTTACGCCAAAATGCATGTTTCTAGGGCACCGTAACCTACGCCCAATCTCACCGTACCTTACGCCCATTGAGTTTCCTCCTAGCGTAACCTACGCCCAATCTCACCGTACCTTACGCCCATTGAGTTTCCTCCTAGCGTAACCTACGCCCCTCCCCATTTCAATTTTCAAATTGTCTTCTGTTTACGCCTACTTTACGCCCTACCTTACGCCAAAATGCATGTTTCTAGGGCACCGTAACCTACGCCCAATCTCACCGTACCTTACGCCCATTGAGTTTCCTCCTACCGTAACCTACGCCCAATCTCACCGTACCTTACGCCCATTGAGTTTCCTCCTACCGTAACCTACGCCCAATCTCACCGTACCTTACGCCCATTGAGTTTCCTCCTAGCGTAACCTACGCCCATAAGGGCCGTAGCTTACGGCTGTCCCTAATGTTCATTTTCCTGTTTTGATTTCTAAATCGTATTTCACTTTCCTTGGGACACATCGAACTTCCAAATGGGTCTTTCCTTGTCTTCCAAGTTATCGTACTCAGTTCTAATACGCGTTCAAGTCCCGGGTTCAACTCTAAAGTTCATAAAAGCTAAGTGAGGACATGATTGTATATATATTGATACGTACATGTACATTATGATAGGTTGTGATCGCTTGGCAATTAATTGACGTTCTAGCTCACTTTAACTTCGGTAAATCAAGGCAAAGGTGAGTTTTTCGTAGCCTCCCCTACTCTTTTAAGAGTCGGGCTGAAAAGTGTACTTCGTGCATGATGTTATTTTGTGGCGTACAGGTTGTGTGACGTTTTGTTAATGTGCAATTATGTGATTAGTTGTATGGTTATTATAAGTTGTATATTGGGTTGTTTTAGGTTAGTTGTGTATATATGGAGGACGGTAATGCCTTTGAAAGGTTGGAGATGTGGTGGGAAGGCTGCGGATGACCCTATATATAAGCATCAAAGGCCTTTCAAAAGTAGTAGCGTACGAAGTATATACATATGATGTTTGGTTGTGTGTGGACATTGTTGGTCATGGATGAGTGCATTTACGTGCAATTGAGTACATTGAGTACAATGAGTACATTTACGTGCAATTGAGTACAATGAGTACATTTACGTGCAATTGAGTACAATGAGTACATTTACGTGCAATTGAGTACATTGAGTACAAGTGTGCAATTTATTAGATCATGTTAATGTGAATTATATATTGGTTGACATGGGAACGTGTTCTTGTTCATCTTTTCCTACGAACTCACCAACCTAGTGTTGACATTGTTTAGTACACTTTTCAGGTAACCAAGAGAACCCAAGAGCTTGATGCATTGCTAGATTGTTGGACTTGACCATGGATCCGTGATTCATTACCCGTTGATGGGACTTGCTTAGGATCATGAGCCATCTTTTGAATTGTTATTGTGTAAACTTTTGATGGTTGAATGCTCCTTATGCTTTTGTGACATTGTAACTTAATTGTTGGGTTCCCGGAATCCTCTTATTTTCATATAGTCTCGTTCTACGATAATTCCATCTTGTGTTATGCTTTTCGGTACATTTCGAGCCTAGCTCGGGGTGTTACAGTCAACGGAGGTCAGCCGCCGTCAACGACTAAAAAACAGTCGAAATTCGAAAGATAGAAGGAGAAGAGAGAAAAATTTGAGAGATACACCTGTTTTCTTCACATGGTGGTGATGGTGATGATCGATTTAGAAGATGAAGATACATATAAATGTATAGATGTTCAAAGAAAGAAAATAAAAAGACAGTAAAGAAACATATGGCTGGAAATGAAAAAGATGCCAAGAGTCTTGTAGTTTTCGAAGACAGTTTTTATTTTGACCCTCAAATATTTATTTTGCGTATTTTGGTCATCTAACTTCGTAAATTCTTTTTTAAAATGTTATGCAAATTACAAAGATTTTTATTTCTATACAATAAATGTGTTATGTTTACTTTTATTTATGCTTATGGTTTATTTTCATACATATAAATTCATAAATTATAATTTTTATATATAAAAAAACTCAATCCAAATTTTTCCCCGATCCAATCCAAGTTTTAGAAAATCCTGACTCCCTACATCGCCGATCCGATCCCAAATCCCGAGTTTCCCAACCTTGGTTATTAAATGTTTTAAGAAGTAGGGTTTTATTAAACACAACACTTACAGTGTGTTCTTGAGTTTTTTTAAAAGGAAAAGGAAAGAAGAGAAGAGAGATGAATGGAAAAGAAGAAATAAATTTTCCTTCCTTCCAACTCATCTCAAAAGTGGAAGGAAAATTTTGTAAACAAAATGTATTGGACTCTCCTTCCAATTCTTTTCCTTTCTTTTCTCTTATTCTCTTAAATAAAACTCAAGAACACAAATATTATTAAAATCCTTCACATTCATTTCCTTTCCGTTCAACAAAAAACTCAAGAACACATTAGCTGTATATTTAATAGTTGTATATTTACTACTCCCTCCGTCCCATTAGATGTGTCATACTTTGAATATTCAAAGTCTTTATTTTTGAACTTTGACTTTAAATATTTTTTTTTGTGTTATATAAAACTAGATAAAAGTTATATCATTAAAAAACATGTCTAAAACACAATCAATTATATAACTTTCATCAAATATTATCTAACACAAATAAAATTATTTAAGGTCAAAGTTGTAAATGTTAGACTTTGAAAATTAAAACATAACACTTCTAGTGAGACAGAGAAAATATAAAATTTAAGAGGTGAGCATTTAATACGAAATATACAAACTTTTTATAAACATTCTCTTAAGTCTTAAGAAAGAGAAAATTACATTTTTGGTCCCTAAAGTTGGCAGGATTTTCAGTTATTGCCCTTAAGTGAATTAATTACAAAAAATCCCTTGAAGTTGGTTAATTTTTTCACTTTTCACTCCGCGACTAACAGCCGTCTATTAGATCCGTTAAGTGAGGGGCAGATTCGTCATTTCACCATGATCCCTTCTTCTTCTTCTTCTTCCACACTCAAACACGGTGGCCGGAAAAGTTAAACAATACGCCGGAAAAGTTATATTCGCAATATCTCTTTCTTTTCTTCGATTCAGAACTTGAAACCGGTACGAAAAAGGTCAGAATAGAAGTCCAAACAAACCCTAACCAACAGATTTATGATTTAACGATCGCCGGAAAATTCAAAAACTCACCGGAAAACTAAAATTGGCAATTAATCGCACGTTTTTTCGAATCAGGACCCAAAACAAGTTGCAATCAACTCAGAATTCAATCGCGCAGAAACCCTGCCAAAAGAAATCCGAATTACAGTTCGCCGGAAAAACTTGACTTCGCCTGAAAAGTGTAACCGTCAACAAAAATCAACCGATCGAAAAATTGAAACCATCATTATGATCAAAATTCGACCGTGATTAAAACTTGATGAAATTCAAATTGATTTGACGAAAAACGACGACGAGATCTATGAAAGAAGTTACAAAAACTTGATAAATCTGGGTTTGTGTTTGAGTGTGGAAGAAGAAGAAGAAGGGGTCATGGTGAAATGACGAATCTGCCCCTCATTTAACGGACCTAATAGACGGTTGTTAGTCGCGGAGTGAAAAGTGAAAAAATTGACCAACTTTAGGGTTTTTTCTGTAATTAATTCGCTTAAGGGTAATAACTGAAAATCTTGTCAACTTGAGAGAACAAAAATGTAATTTTCTCCTTTAGAAATATTAGTTCAAAAAAGGTGCCTCGTAAACTGCCCCGTATCACGATGGCATGGAAAATAAGGATCATTGAAAACGTACGTAAAAAGGTAAAACCTCAAAAGCACCCCCTCCCGAATTTCTTCACAGACCTTTGATTATATTGTTCTTTAGCATTTACAATCAATCAATTAGAAATTTGAAAAGTAAAATCAAACACAAAGAGATATGCAGAAAAATGCCAGAAAATAAAAAGAGAAAAACTATGATCGGGCAAGCATTCCGGATTTTTGCCATTTCCGGCGATTTGGTGGCAGCGACATATGTTTATGGCGATGGAACTGCAAAGGTTTGTTGTATTTTTCATTTTCTAATCAGCTGTTTACGATTAAGTTTTTTGTATAGATATTGTAAAATTGTTATATTAAAGATGTATATATGTATGTATAGATATAGTCATATAGATATACATATCGATATAGATATAGATATAGTATTGAGATATATGGGTAGAGTTAATTTCACTTTTTGAGATCTCTTTTAGTTTTTTTTTTTTTTTTTAAAGATAGACAATAAGATCAGGCTATTACATGCAAATTGCAACACCCACATACCAAAAGTCCCTAATAGCTACTATACGCCAATTAGCAGCTAAGAACATTAAAAAATTACAAAGTTTAATTCAATGGTTGGGATTATTCGAGCATTCCAAATTTTGCAAACTTAAATGTTGATCGAGTTTTGAAATAATGACGATATCTCTAAATATAATTTCAGATTCCGTTGCTTCATTAGACATATTCTTTGAACCAAATGCCTCCTGATCTTTTTACCATCCAAAAAATCACATATAATTTCAATTACATTACTGTTTATGTATATACCAAATGCTTGACATATTCCATTTTACTTCGTCAAATTACATTCCTCCAAAGAACATTCTACGGACCAAATGCTTCCTAAGCTTTCTATCGAGCATCTAAATGCGTAAAAGTTAGACCATTATTTGAACATATTGGATTATCGTTTGAAGAGGAGTCTGCAACATGTAAATCCCTTCCCGTGAAAAATGCTGGTTGCTTTGGTTGTGGCAGTGCACCCTCGCCATCCAACATCCTAACTACAGATGACATGCTTGGCCTGTCTCCTGCATTCTGTTGAACACATAACAGTCCTACTTGGATTGATCTTAAAACTTCGGATGGATGGATTGATTCAGATAAAATTGCATCCACCAATTCCATTGGATTGCCTTCATTAAATATACTCCATGCCTGAATATAAAGAGAAATTCATGGTTATATGGCATATATATAGCAAATCAAAAGAAAAGTTTGTCACTAGTTAACTTACATGTCCTATAAGATTATTGTCATGCCCAGGATGATTGAAACCCCTATTTCTCTTCCCACTTACAATCTCAAGAACCAAAACCCCAAAGCTAAATACGTCTGATTTAATTGAAAAAAGACCATTTAGTACATACTCCGGTGACATGTAGCCACTGCATGCAGTAAAAGAGAATTACTAATGATTAAAGAAAGAAAAATGTAAAAAGTTTCATAAGAGTAGTAATAATAAGTGGCAAACGAAAAAATAATAGATGTCCATAAAGCGTACTGTGTGCCAACAACTCTTCTTGTGTTTGCCTGGGTCTCATTTCCTCCAAAACTTCTAGCCAGACCAAAGTCAGAAATCTTAGGATTCATATCTTGATCTAAAAGAATGTTCTCGGCTTTAAGATCTCTATGGATAATTCTTAATCGTGAGTCATGATGCAAGTAGAGAAGCCCTCGAGCAATGCCTATAATGATGTTGAAGCGTTTTGTCCAATCAAGGAGCATTTTTTTGTTTTCATCTGCTCAACATGATTATATAGTTATTTGCATGGATATAATTGAATGTTAGAAACTCATGGAAGTTTTTATTCTATGATCCTCACCAAATATAAATGAGTCCAAGCTTTTATTTGGCATGTATATACTCATATATCAACAGTTTGTCGTTTTTTTCAATGCAACAACCTAAGAGCTTCACAAGATTTCGGTGTTGTACTCTTGAAATGCAAATGACTTCATTCTTGAACTCATCAACTCCTTGGTTAGAAGTCTCGGAGAGACGCTTAACTGCAATCTCTATCCCTTCTATCACACCCTGAAGATTACCGTTTTCAGTGTGAGTAACATCACAAACTTTAGAGACAATGTATGTTGTGTAGATTAAATCTATTTTATTATAAATATTACAAAGTACCTTTTAAACTGGCCCAAATCCACCTTCCCCAAGTATATTGTCAGTTGAAAAGCTTGAAGTGGCAGTTGCTATACTAGAGAAGCGTAACAGTGTTAGCTGAAAGTCTTCTTCCTTGTTTTTAGAGACATGAAACGGCCCCCCTATGCATTTTAGATACAACAAACTTCAGAATGATACAATTAGTCCAAAATACATCTTTTTTTCTTAATAAACATAAGTATATATCTATTTGTAGTACATATTAATCATAACTGATTTCCGCCAATTTAGTAGTGAGCTTGCACAATGTTCTTACCTCCCCCCATAGATCGCAAATGATTCCTCTTACTCCGTGCATACCAAATCCATGTAGTGATAAAACCAATGAGTAGAACCCCCGGAACAGTTACAAGTAGGGTGATTTTAGTGTTTTGTCTACTGGTTTTCTTGAATATCGATTGAGCATCTATATGATTTTGGTTTAGTAACAATGTTAAATATGAGAGAATTTAACTGCAATATAACAAGAAAGGACTATGTTTTTACCTAACTCAGATGAAGACATTCTTATAAAAATATCTCGACCGCCACCTCGTTCCGGAAGAACTCTGATGTCAAAAAGGTCACCAAACCAAAGCAAGCAGCCTCCAAATCTAAGGTCGGCATTTGCGTAAGCAGTACAAGTACAATTTCTTAAACATTTTTTTTCACATTCTTCCAAAGTCATGCTCATGTTTTACCAGGTTCTCTCTGTATCTGGTAATTTCACGTTAGAGTACTTAATAAACCCTTCTGATCCGTTTTTGCAATCCAATGGTGTTCTCCTAACACAACCACCTGACCAGTCAGCTGTTTCCCAACCCTTTTGGTTTCTGGGCACAAATCTTTTCTCGTCCAAGCAAGTACAAGACTGTTGGATATTATTTACGCTACAACTTCCATAAGCGCTACAGATGTTATATATGAGAGAATTTAACTGCAATATAACAAGAAAGGACTATGTTTTTACCTAACTCAGATGAAGACATTCTTATAAAAATATCTCGACCGCCACCTCGTTCCGGAAGAACTCTGATGTCAAAAAGGTCACCAAACCAAAGCAAGCAGCCTCCAAATCTAAGGTCGGCATTTGCGTAAGCAGTACAAGTACAATTTCTTAAACATTTTTTTTCACATTCTTCCAAAGTCATGCTCATGTTTTACCAGGTTCTCTCTGTATCTGGTAATTTCACGTTAGAGTACTTAATAAACCCTTCTGATCCGTTTTTGCAATCCAATGGTGTTCTCCTAACACAACCACCTGACCATCAGCTGTTTCCCAACCCTTTGTTTCTGGGCACAAATCTTTTCTCGTCCAAGCAAGTACAAGACTGTTGGATATTATTTACGCTACAACTTCCATAAGCGCTACAGATGTTATATTTATCACAGATATCTGTTGGTAACGACAAGCTTATCTGCCACTTTTCGCCATCTTCTACCCATGCTGAAACTTCTATTGCCCCTAAAGAACTCAAAGAGACCCTGGATAAAATTTTGTCTACGCTATATGCAAAAGACACCTCCTTTTCACTGATTACGATACTGTACGTGGTGGTTATGTTCATGTTATAACCACCACGTATATAATTATATACAGTACGTATTTCCACTAACCTGATGATTGCTCCATGATACTCCCCGGTACTTGACCACTGCACCTTGTCTTAGTTTATTATTAGGATAAACACGTGTGTCAGCACCCCACGTGAAGGAACCTGGAGCTGGATCCTGATTACTTTTCCATGAAGATAGATGCCATTCAATGCCCCTCAACAAATCTTTCCCTAACTTCATGCCTGGAAGAAGAGTATCAGTTGGATAATCGAAACTCTGCCAGATAGATCATCTTCTCTTGTGGGTCCATCAAGACTAGATTTCCGGTGTCATAAAGCTTTGCGGTTGCATTCCGTGATGTCATCGTTGTGTTGGATGACCAAACGATGCTGTTATTGTTATAAATTGTTGGAATAAAACCAACAAACCTTAAAGCTAATCAAACTATAAAGAAAACCAAGAAGAAAAAGATCCCCGAAAACTAGCCTTGTTTATTAACCAAGTGATTTTCGGTTTACAATAGAATGATGGGGTGTCACAAATCAGTCTCCCCCCTCCTCCTTTTATAGAGGAGGGGGAACATCCTAGATTTAATCCTAGTCTAATACAGTAATAATATGGAAACTTTCCTAGACTTTATATAAACCGGTTTAGCTTGTCTTGCACTCCAAGCTAAACTGTTTCCTAATTCTAGTCTAATTACATTACCATATATTAATCCTAATTCTACATGAATAATAAATTTACTAATATTTTTTTACAATCTCCACCTTATTAGCAAATTTTCATGTAGCTTTAACTGACTCCAAATCATCGCATCTTCGTCCAACACGAGTCATTGGACCCTGGAAAGAACCTTCCAGTCACACCCATCCTGTCTACACGTCCAGATTCCCTTGATTGCTTACCATAGATGCATTTCTCCAAGTCTTGTCCCTTGTCTTTTCATCTACATCCAATCGAGCCACCTGTAGTCTTTGTATTCACGTGCTTATTACCAGAAGTATTTTTCTTAAGCTCACCTTCTGCTTTCCCCACGTTACAAGCCACTACATCAATACTTGTTTTTCTGGACTGTGTAAACATCACCACTTGCTTTCCACGTCTGTTCTAAGCAAGTTAATATCGACGACCTTGAGATGCTTTTTGCTCGACCCTACCACCTTGACCGTTCTTCAACTCACGATCTACCTTAGGTAGATCCACCTCAAGCTGAACACGTTTGTTACCTTGTACACTCTGAACTCTTGTATCATTCACCTGCACACCAAACGCTAGTGCCTTTCCATCCAATGTATACACATTGTTTTCCTCCAGAGTTCTCGTTAGCACCACCAAGAAACTCTTGATCACCTGTAAGATGTCGTATAGCATCTTCATAGTATCCTTGTAAATCGTATACCTTTAGAAAACCCTAAAGACGATTATACAAGCACCCTAATCACCTTCTTGTGTACCTTTCGGATCAAGTTAACAACTCCCATGAATACCTTCAAAAAACCAAGAGCTCTACAATCGATTAAAACCTTGAATAAACCTTCAAGATCGATACCGAAGTTCTCAAAACCCGTATTCTTGAAGCTTGAAGTTTAAATTATCCAATCCGTTTGAAGCTTGAACCTTGTCGTACTAAACCTTTGCAATACCAACCTTGATAAACTCAAGAATCTTGCAAAAAAACCCGGACAAACATAAGCCTTCAAACCCTCGACAAAAATCTGCTTCGAACTAAAACTCACAGATTCTAGATAGTAACTTCGACTGCTTGTATCTCCCTCTTGGAACTTCAGATCAGAAATCACTCCGGTCAGAATCTAGATCTATGTGTCTTCAACCTCCGGTTAAAAAATCACAATGATCCAACGGTTAACGAACCTGTAACAGCGATTTTCCCGCAGCTGCGCAGAAACTGACGAACCAAAACAAGATAATACAAATTGTTGGGATTGTCTACCTTTGAGTCGATCTAGCTTCAAGACACCAACATAACGAGGCTCTGATACCAATTGTTGGAATAAAACCAACAAACCTTAAAGCTAATCAAACTATAAAGAAAACCAAGAAGAAAAAGATCCCCGAAAACTAGCCTTGTTTATTAACCAAGTGATTTTCGGTTTACAATAGAATGATGGGGTGTCACAAATCAGTCTCCCCCCTCCTCCTTTTATAGAGAGGGGGAACATCCTAGATTTAATCCTAGTCTAATATAGTAATAATATGGAAACTTTCCTAGACTTTATATAAACCTGAAAGTCCCAAGTTTGCAACGATTATGTAATTAAACAACTAATGTAAATTACACTAAGAATGTAAGATAATAAAGTAAGCACGTTTAATCATAAGTAGTATTAATTAAACGGTGAATACATGGTTGGTTTACACTAAAAGAAGAAAGAAAATATTGTTAAGTTTTTGCACACACTAAAAACTTAACAATGATATAATTCTACAATGAGAGAAAACACACTAAGTGACTATTGTAGAATGAACCAACAGAATTGCGGCTAGGTCAAGTGATGTCTTATATAGGAGAGAAGAGACATCACATGACAACCCAATAGATGTTGACACATGAAGGTTGTCAACTATCTATTGGTGTGTAAGACTGGTCGGCAGAGATCTCTTTTCTTCATCTTGTTTGTTTCCCAAAACGGCATGAAAGAGAAACTACTTAGTACCAAAACGGTACAAGGTCACTTGTCTTCAATCTGATCTTCCAACACGTGTCCTTGGGGACCAGTCTTTTTATCTTCATTTTCCCGCCCATATTTGACTTACAACACATGGCGGTGAGTCATTGAACTTATCCTTTAACTTGAAGATAATAGTGATCGCTGAAGGCATGCTGATGAAACCTCTCGCTGAGGCTGTCAGCGACTACTTGACTCAGCAAGTAATCTTCAGCGAATCCATGACTCAACAATCTCCCCCTATTCGCTGAGGAGACTTAGCTGAGTATGTGTTACTTTTTAGAAGTACAATAGTTAGATATGAGGGAATGCTGATCTTATTTATTTGACAAACAACTTTTCAATACAGATAGCATTACAAAGATTACAAGCTTTCTTAATCCCATTGCGACTCTTGCTTGGCCTCTATGAAAGCTTTGTCTTGTTGTCTTTCAGGCTTCAGCAGCTCTTGATCAATCAGCTTTATGAACTTGGGATCATTGGAAGACTGAACACAATACTTTCTTATCTTCAACAAAAAGTCAGAAGAAGCAATTCCAATCTCATTGGTCCTGAAGAAGAGTTCATGACCATGGATATTGCAAAAACAGAACCCTCCTAGCTTGTCATCATAAACTCCATCTACAAAGAGGGTCCTAGAAGGCATTCTTAGATTCAGCAGTGGCTCAGTATCTATGTCAGTGTTTGGAACAGCTCTGAGAACAAATGGGCGCTGAGAAGCCACTTGACCAGAAGCTGTTCTTTTTACACCACTTCTTGGTTGCTGAGGAGGAGGAGAGGGATATGGATGTCTGGCAGCGCTGAGCAAGGAGTCTTTGATTTTGTACTTCTTCTCCATTTGATGTATATGCCTTATTTGCTCACCTGCCATTTTGATCAGCGGCTCATAGCTTACAGCTGTCTTATCCTTGATCAGCTTGTAAATCTCAATCCATTCAGTTGGCCCAAGTGTATTTTTGGTAACATTTTTCAGCGTATACAACTTGGGCACACCTTTTCTTTGCAAGGAAAGATTCATTCCTTGTTGGGTTAGCGAAACCCTGACAGATGTGATCTCTTCTTTCCTTTGCCTCACCTCTCTTGATTTGAGGTAGGTCGCCTGTCCTTCATCAAACCTTAAAGCTAATCAAACTATAAAGAAAACCAAGAAGAAAAAGATCCCCGAAAACTAGCCTTGTTTATTAACCAAGTGATTTTCGGTTTACAATAGAATGATGGGGTGTCACAAATCAGTCTCCCCCCTCCTCCTTTTATAGAGGAGGGGGAACATCCTAGATTTAATCCTAGTCTAATACAGTAATAATATGGAAACTTTCCTAGACTTTATATAAACCTGAAAGTCCCAAGTTTGCAACGATTATGTAATTAAACAACTAATGTAAATTACACTAAGAATGTAAGATAATAAAGTAAGCACGTTTAATCATAAGTAGTATTAATTAAACGGTGAATACATGGTTGGTTTACACTAAAAGAAGAAAGAAAATATTGTTAAGTTTTTGCACACACTAAAAACTTAACAATGATATAATTCTACAATGAGAGAAAACACACTAAGTGACTATTGTAGAATGAACCAACAGAATTGCGGCTAGGTCAAGTGATGTCTTATATAGGAGAGAAGAGACATCACATGACAACCCAATAGATGTTGACACATGAAGGTTGTCAACTATCTATTGGTGTGTAAGACTGGTCGGCAGAGATCTCTTTTCTTCATCTTGTTTGTTTCCCAAAACGGCATGAAAGAGAAACTACTTAGTACCAAAACGGTACAAGGTCACTTGTCTTCAATCTGATCTTCCAACACGTGTCCTTGGGGACCAGTCTTTTTATCTTCATTTTCCCGCCCATATTTGACTTACAACACATGGCGGTGAGTCATTGAACTTATCCTTTAACTTGAAGATAATAGTGATCGCTGAAGGCATGCTGATGAAACCTCTCGCTGAGGCTGTCAGCGACTACTTGACTCAGCAAGTAATCTTCAGCGAATCCATGACTCAACAATCTCCCCCTATTCGCTGAGGAGACTTAGCTGAGTATGTGTTACTTTTTAGAAGTACAATAGTTAGATATGAGGGAATGCTGATCTTATTTATTTGACAAACAACTTTTCAATACAGATAGCATTACAAAGATTACAAGCTTTCTTAATCCCATTGCGACTCTTGCTTGGCCTCTATGAAAGCTTTGTCTTGTTGTCTTTCAGGCTTCAGCAGCTCTTGATCAATCAGCTTTATGAACTTGGGATCATTGGAAGACTGAACACAATACTTTCTTATCTTCAACAAAAAGTCAGAAGAAGCAATTCCAATCTCATTGGTCCTGAAGAAGAGTTCATGACCATGGATATTGCAAAAACAGAACCCTCCTAGCTTGTCATCATAAACTCCATCTACAAAGAGGGTCCTAGAAGGCATTCTTAGATTCAGCAGTGGCTCAGTATCTATGTCAGTGTTTGGAACAGCTCTGAGAACAAATGGGCGCTGAGAAGCCACTTGACCAGAAGCTGTTCTTTTTACACCACTTCTTGGTTGCTGAGGAGGAGGAGAGGGATATGGATGTCTGGCAGCGCTGAGCAAGGAGTCTTTGATTTTGTACTTCTTCTCCATTTGATGTATATGCCTTATTTGCTCACCTGCCATTTTGATCAGCGGCTCATAGCTTACAGCTGTCTTATCCTTGATCAGCTTGTAAATCTCAATCCATTCAGTTGGCCCAAGTGTATTTTTGGTAACATTTTTCAGCGTATACAACTTGGGCACACCTTTTCTTTGCAAGGAAAGATTCATTCCTTGTTGGGTTAGCGAAACCCTGACAGATGTGATCTCTTCTTTCCTTTGCCTCACCTCTCTTGATTTGAGGTAGGTCGCCTGTCCTTCATCAAAAGTCTTAATACGCTTGGCAAAGAATTGTTCTTCATTCTTCCTTAAGGCTGCCAAACCACCAGATTGTTGAGCCAATCTTTTCGTTTCATCATCAGCATCTTTTAATTCTTCATTAACGATCTGCTCACTTATGAATTTCTGAGACAGCTCCTCTTCTTTCTTCTTGCTTAGCCTTTCATGTTGACGAACAACTTCTTCAGGAGACTGTTCAGCAGTAGCAGTTGTGGATTTTGGAAAGGCTCCAATCATAAGTTTTTCTTGTTGTTCCCATGCTGAAGTGGGAACTTTTAGTGGTTTTGGAACAGCTCTGAGAACAAATGGGCGCTGAGAAGCCACTTGACCAGAAGCTGTTCTTTTTACACCACTTCTTGGTTGCTGAGGAGGAGGAGAGGGATATGGATGTCTGGCAGCGCTGAGCAAGGAGTCTTTGATTTTGTACTTCTTCTCCATTTGATGTATATGCCTTATTTGCTCACCTGCCATTTTGATCAGCGGCTCATAGCTTACAGCTGTCTTATCCTTGATCAGCTTGTAAATCTCAATCCATTCAGTTGGCCCAAGTGTATTTTTGGTAACATTTTTCAGCGTATACAACTTGGGCACACCTTTTCTTTGCAAGGAAAGATTCATTCCTTGTTGGGTTAGCGAAACCCTGACAGATGTGATCTCTTCTTTCCTTTGCCTCACCTCTCTTGATTTGAGGTAGGTCGCCTGTCCTTCATCAAAAGTCTTAATACGCTTGGCAAAGAATTGTTCTTCATTCTTCCTTAAGGCTGCCAAACCACCAGATTGTTGAGCCAATCTTTTCGTTTCATCATCAGCATCTTTTAATTCTTCATTAACGATCTGCTCACTTATGAATTTCTGAGACAGCTCCTCTTCTTTCTTCTTGCTTAGCCTTTCATGTTGACGAACAACTTCTTCAGGAGACTGTTCAGCAGTAGCAGTTGTGGATTTTGGAAAGGCTCCAATCATAAGTTTTTCTTGTTGTTCCCATGCTGAAGTGGGAACTTTTAGTGGTTTGCTTGGAGTAACCAATGCTGCTTTACCCTTATCAGCGTATCTCTTTTCCAGGGCAGCATGAAACTCAGCAGTTGGTTTGAAAATAGACACATTGATAGGCCTAGCTGGTACATTTTCAGCAACAATCTTCTTAGCTGCCGGTTCACCAACCTTCTCAGCTTCTTTGACTTGCTCCCCCTCAACATTAGCTGCCGGTTCACTAACCTTATCAGCTTGCTCCTCCTGAACACTTGCTGCCGGTTCAACAACCATCTCAGCGTTTTCATTTTCAGCGAGGGGAGCATTTTCATTTGTTTGACTTGCTGGGACCTCTTCAGCAGTTTTCTCCCCCTTGGAAGCAGCTGAGGGACTTGCTGCTTCCATATTGTTTTTCTTGAAGAGACCCAGCATTTCACTCATCATTCCCTTAAGACCAGCAACCTCTTGTTCAAGTTTCTTTGTCCTGCTGACAGATTCTTTCAACAACTGTTTGTCAACAGCGACTTGAGATGGGGTACGAGAGAGAACTTGATTTTTGAGGGAGGAAATTTCTTTTGTAAGGGTGGTGTGAAAATTATCTTGATGTTTGGAGAAGGAAGAGATGGTTTGATCGAGTTTGTTGAGTTGAGCAGTGAAGAGTATATTAGATTGGGAGAGTTGCTGAAGAGATGATAAGAGACCAGGCTCTTCGGTGTTCTTCGCTGAACGGATTTCATCTTTTAATTTATCCAGCGAGGCGGAGATAGCAGAGTTGGATGTGCTGACCTTCTTCATGCTTTCATTCAGCAGGGCTTGATTTCTTTTGAACAAGTGCTCATTTGACTTGGTGTGGGTGACTTGATTTTTGGTGATCCCAAACACCATACCTTTGAGCTCTGCTAGCTCATCAGTCACCAAATCCTTTCCAGTTAGCAATTCTTGAAAATTTGCATGAGCCTCAACATGAATTTGAGCCATTTGATCCACCAGCCAAGCATACAAGTACCCATGTCTATTGCCTTGGCTCTGGCAAATTTGCACCCTGGTCAGCAGTTCTTGCAGCTGTCGAGTTTCCACATAATCAAGACCAGGCACTTTCACAGCAGTACAAGCTGTGACAAGTTCTTTATCAGCAGAAGGAACTTGTAGATCTTTAAGAGACACTGGATACTTAGAGCAAGGAACTCGAAAGAAGTCTGGATGGTGCAATGGGGGCACCTCCATGATTATTTCATCATCAACTTTTTCAACTTCAACATACACACCTGGCCTTATTCTCTGAAGGTGACACAATTCTATCCTTCTTTGAAGCTCACCGTCATTCACCTCAGGCACATAATCCCCATAAAATCCATCCTGCTCATGAGAAGTTGTGGGTTTATAAGAGTAGCAAGGTGGAGGAGGCATATCACCCAACACATTTGGGATATCCTCAAATTCGGTGGGAGGAGAGTTGATCAGCATATAACCCAAATCATCATCTAAGAAACCACTAACAAACACTTCATCTTCACTTTCTTCTGCAGCAACGAGTCTAATTTCAGCATCATGATCTTGTAGATCAAACTCGCTGCCCAGATCTTCATCATCAACCTCCATTTCAGTGAACAAAAGATGTGTCCCGGTCCCTGCACTAACAGTTTCCGAGACATGTACAGCAATATTTTGGGTAAGGGAACCTGGTGCCTCAATCTCAGTGTGTTGTTGCACCAAGACCTCATCGGCCGTAGAATGGGTTGACTCTAGCATCACCTGTGATCTGGTTGCTGTCAACGACTCAGAGGGTAATAAAGAAGAAGGGGAATTATTTGGGGGTGGAGTTGGACTTTGACCTCTAGTGGGCTGGGGTAACCCTATAACTTCACCAACCTCTCCTACAGAAATTTGAGGTGGCTGCCTGCTGCTCCCATTTAACTCGTCAACAGCCTGTTGGGAGGCTGCTGATGGGGTGGCTTGGGTACTATCGTCCTTGGGCAGTGAGGACTTCCTAACCTTTGGTTTGCCCTTTGGTACACTCCGCTTACGTTTTGGGACGTCAGCGGAGGGTGAAGATTGAGAAGTTTGAATTGAGGACGCTGCCTTTGATTTATCTTTGGTCTTTTTGGAGGCTTTGGAGGTCGCTGGGGGGTTTACCAGCGAGCCAGCCTCAGAAGGCATTTCAGCGTCCACAGCGACTGTATCAGCCACTTCATCAGAAAGAAGTGCTGCCTCCCAGTCGCTGTCTTTCGGGTATAAAGAAGGATTAAGGGAGAAGAGTACCTCTTTTATATGAGGAGTGAGTCGTGCAACCAAGAGATCAGTTGGTTGCTTGTAGATGTTGTTTCCAACCCTCGCTATTGGAATCGTTGAGGCCTTGGGCAGCTCATATTCATTTCCCAGTGCCTCCTTGAAGATGAGAGAAAAGATTCTAACAAAAGGCACAGTGTGTGACCTATTGTTAATGCTGACCTTATTCTTCATGTCGTTGAAGATCAGCTGGGCGTAATCAACAAACCGCCCCTCAGCAAGTGCATGAATCATTGGCATCGATGTTGTTGATGCTTGATTGTAAGATCCTGAATTTCCACCCATACACTGTATTACATGGGTGAATAGAACTCTCCAGACCCCAGGGAGATTTTGCTTTAGAGGATTGCTTGGGATTGCTGGGGGGTTCTTCAAATTAAAATTGTACCCAATGGAAGGCAACCAATCCTTCCATTCAACATCACTTGCTGCTTCCACAAAAGCCCTTTCCGCAGTGGCTTGTGGAAATCGAAGAGTTTGGCGAAGAGACGCCGGAGTAATGGTAATCGTCTTTGCCCCCTGACGAACGGTACCAGTGATGGACTTGGATTCATCATCATACTCACAAGTCCACCAAAACTCACGGAGAAGATGAACAAATATCTTACCCGGATCTGCCATGATGCAATATTTGGCAGGAGAAGCATGGATAAAGTCCAGCATGGGCTTGTATCCTTCAGAATCTTTTGGCAACACAGAGGTGCCAACATGATTGTTGGGTTTCACAACAATCTGGGAAGCAGAGAAATTTACTTTGGAAGATTTTGTGATGTTTGAAGGAGTGAAAACAGATGAATTAAGATATGTGGTAGAAACTTGTTCCTGAACTTGTTGTTCAGGAGCCGGTGGGTTTTGTGCGGCGGCGGTAGAGGAAGATGGAGAGTTCTCAATATTTTGAGGAATATCTGAGGAAGAAGCCATAGATTTTTTGTAAGAATGAAGATGAAATGAGTATAAGGTGTTTAACAAAATGCTTGAGAGAGAAGATGAGCAGATGGAGAGAGAGATTTTTTGACTTAGAGAGAGAGTGAATAGGAAGCGTGAAAGTAAGGTTATGAGGTGAGGTTATATATATATGGTATGGTTGTGGGCCACAATTTCTCTCTCCTTCTTTTTGTATTGAGGAACAGTTGTGAACAGATCAACGGATTTTATGAGTCTTTACCAATAACCGTTTGCTATTGGACTAGATGAAGACTTTTAGCTCTTCATTGCTATTGTTTGCTTTTTCCCAAAGCAACAGGGATCAACGGATTTTATGAGTCTTTACCAATAACCGTTTGCTATTGGACTAGATGAAGACTTTTAGCTCTTCATTGCTATTGTTTGCTTTTTCCCAAAGCAACAGGGATCAACGGATTTTATGAGTCTTTACCAATAACCGTTTGCTATTGGACTAGATGAAGACTTTTAGCTCTTCATTGCTATTGTTTGCTTTTTCCCAAAGCAACAGGGATCAACGGATTTTATGAGTCTTTACCAATAACCGTTTGCTATTGGACTAGATGAAGACTTTTAGCTCTTCATTGCTATTGTTTGCTTTTTCCCAAAGCAACAGGGATCAACGGATTTTATGAGTCTTTACCAATAACCGTTTGCTATTGGACTAGATGAAGACTTTTAGCTCTTCATTGCTATTGTTTGCTTTTTCCCAAAGCAACAGGGATCAACGGATTTTATGAGTCTTTACCAATAACCGTTTGCTATTGGACTAGATGAAGACTTTTAGCTCTTCATTGCTATTGTTTGCTTTTTCCCAAAGCAACAGGGATCAACGGATTTTATGAGTCTTTACCAATAACCGTTTGCTATTGGACTAGATGAAGACTTTTAGCTCTTCATTGCTATTGTTTGCTTTTTCCCAAAGCAACAGGGATCAACGGATTTTATGAGTCTTTACCAATAACCGTTTGCTATTGGACTAGATGAAGACTTTTAGCTCTTCATTGCTATTGTTTGCTTTTTCCCAAAGCAACAGGGATCAACGGATTTTATGAGTCTTTACCAATAACCGTTTGCTATTGGACTAGATGAAAACTTTTAGCTCTTCATTGCTATTGTTTGCTTTTTCCCAAAGCAACAGGGATCAACGGATTTTATGAGTCTTTACCAATAACCGTTTGCTATTGGACTAGATGAAAACTTTTAGCTCTTCATTGCTATTGTTTGCTTTTTCCCAAAGCAACAGGGATCAACGGATTTTATGAGTCTTTACCAATAACCGTTTGCTATTGGACTAGATGAAGACTTTTAGCTCTTCATTGCTATTGTTTGCTTTTTCCCAAAGCAACAGGGATCAACGGATTTTATGAGTCTTTACCAATAACCGTTTGCTATTGGACTAGATGAAGACTTTTAGCTCTTCATTGCTATTGTTTGCTTTTTCCCAAAGCAACAGGGATCAACGGATTTTATGAGTCTTTACCAATAACCGTTTGCTATTGGACTAGATGAAGACTTTTAGCTCTTCATTGCTATTGTTTGCTTTTTCCCAAAGCAACAGGGATCAACGGATTTTATGAGTCTTTACCAATAACCGTTTGCTATTGGACTAGATGAAGACTTTTAGCTCTTCATTGCTATTGTTTGCTTTTTCCCAAAGCAACAGGGATCAACGGATTTTATGAGTCTTTACCAATAACCGTTTGCTATTGGACTAGATGAAGACTTTTAGCTCTTCATTGCTATTGTTTGCTTTTTCCCAAAGCAACAGGGATCAACGGATTTTATGAGTCTTTACCAATAACCGTTTGCTATTGGACTAGATGAAAACTTTTAGCTCTTCATTGCTATTGTTTGCTTTTTCCCAAAGCAACAGGGATCAACGGATTTTATGAGTCTTTACCAATAACCGTTTGCTATTGGACTAGATGAAGACTTTTAGCTCTTCATTGCTATTGTTTGCTTTTTCCCAAAGCAACAGGGATCAACGGATTTTATGAGTCTTTACCAATAACCGTTTGCTATTGGACTAGATGAAAACTTTTAGCTCTTCATTGCTATTGTTTGCTTTTTCCCAAAGCAACAGGGATCAACGGATTTTATGAGTCTTTACCAATAACCGTTTGCTATTGGACTAGATGAAGACTTTTAGCTCTTCATTGCTATTGTTTGCTTTTTCCCAAAGCAACAGGGATCAACGGATTTTATGAGTCTTTACCAATAACCGTTTGCTATTGGACTAGATGAAGACTTTTAGCTCTTCATTGCTATTGTTTGCTTTTTCCCAAAGCAACAGGGATCAACGGATTTTATGAGTCTTTACCAATAACCGTTTGCTATTGGACTAGATGAAAACTTTTAGCTCTTCATTGCTATTGTTTGCTTTTTCCCAAAGCAACAGGGATCAACGGATTTTATGAGTCTTTACCAATAACCGTTTGCTATTGGACTAGATGAAGACTTTTAGCTCTTCATTGCTATTGTTTGCTTTTTCCCAAAGCAACAGGGATCAACGGATTTTATGAGTCTTTACCAATAGCCGTTTGCCATTGGACTAGATGAAGACTTTTAGCTCTTCATTGCTATTGTTTGCTTTTTCCCAAAGCAACAGGGATCAACGGATTTTATGAGTCTTTACCAATAACCGTTTGCTATTGGACTAGATGAAAACTTTTAGCTCTTCATTGCTATTGTTTGCTTTTTCCCAAAGCAACAGGGATCAACGGATTTTATTAGTCTTTACCAATAGCCGTTTGCTAGTGGACTAGATGAAGACTTTCAGCTCTTCATTGCTTTTATTTTGCTTTTTCCCAAAGCAACAGGATCAACGGATTTTATGAGTCTTTACCAATAACCGTTTGCTATTGGACTAGATGAAGACTTTTAGCTCTTCATTGCTATTGTTTGCTTTTTCCCAAAGCAACAGGGATCAACGGATTTTATGAGTCTTTACCAATAACCGTTTGCTATTGGACTAGATGAAAACTTTTAGCTCTTCATTGCTATTGTTTGCTTTTTCCCAAAGCAACAGGGATCAACGGATTTTATGAGTCTTTACCAATAACCGTTTGCTATTGGACTAGATGAAGACTTTAAGCTCTTCATTGCTTTGAGATCAGCGAGTAAGACCGACTTAAGCTCGCTGAATTAGCTTTCATGACAAGTCATGTCGCTGATTCCCCATTTAACATTCCTAACTTGCTAACAAGCAGTTTGAATCTAGTTTCATCCAACGGTTTAGTAAAGATGTCAGCGAGTTGATCATCAGTTGGAATGAAGTAGATCTCAATATCACCTTTCATGACATGATCCCTGATAAAGTGATATCGAATATCAATATGCTTAGTTTTGGAATGTTGAACTGGGTTGTGTGTAATAGCAATGGCACTTGTATTATCACACATGATTGGAATTTTAGAATATTCCAAATCATAGTCAGCAAGCTGATGTTTCATCCATAGCATTTGGGCACAACAGCTCGCTGCAGAGACATATTCGGCCTCAGCTGTGGAGATGGAAACTGTATGTTGCTTTTTACTAGTCCAACTAGTCAGCTTCCCCCCCAACAGTTGACATCCTCCACTGGTGCTTTTCCGATCGAGCATGCAACCAGCATAGTCGGAGTCAGAATAGCCAACTAACTCAAAGTTAGAGTCCTTAGGGTACCAAAGGCCCAGTGTGGGTGTACCCTTGAGGTATTTGAAGATACGCTTCACAGCGAGGAGATGAGATTCTCTAGGAGAAGCTTGATAGCGAGCACAGAGACATGTTGCAAACATGATGTCTGGGCGACTCGCTGTGAGATACATGAGTGACCCAATCATGCCACGATAGTAAGTAGGATTCACATACTTACCATCAGGGTCAGCGTGAAGATTATTAGGAGGGGACATTGGAGTTCGTTTGGGAGTGACATGGGTGAAGTCAAACTTATGCAACATATCTCGAATATATTTTTCCTGATTGATAAATATTCCAGAGGGAAGCTGCTTGATTTGTAACCCCAAAAGAAGGTGAGTTCACCCATCATACTCATTTCGAAAGTGCTAGACATAAGAGAACTGAACTTTCGACAAAGGTTTGTGGATAAGGAACCAAAGATGATGTCATCGACATAAATCTGCACATACAGAACGTCACCCTTATGCTTGTAGATAAATAGGGTGCTGTCAATGGTTCCCCTACAAAAACCATGGTCAAGAAGGAAGGTAGACAAAGTGTCATACCAAGCTCTAGGAGCTTGTTTAAGGCCGTATAAAGCTTTATTAAGCTTGTAGACATAGTGAGGATGCTTTGGATCCTCAAAGCCAGGAGGCTGCTTAACATAGACTTCTTCATCAAGAGCACCATTTAAGAAGGCACTCTTGACGTCCATTTGATAGACAATAAAGCCTTTGTAAGCAGCATGAGCGAGAAAGAGACGAATAGCTTCAAGGCGAGCGACTGGAGCAAAGGTCTCATCATAATCAATGCCTTCAGCTTGAGTGTAACCTTGAGCAACCAGTCTTGCCTTGTTTCTGATGACCACACCAGCTTCATCCATCTTATTCCTATAAACCCATCGAGTGCCAATGGGTTCTTTATAGGGAGGAGGAACAAGGAACCAAACGTGTTGTCTTTTAAATTGTGTCAGTTCTTCTTGCATGGCTTCAACCCATGAGGGATCAGCCATGGCTTCACCAATATTGGCAGGCACAATTTGAGAAAGAAAGTTAACATAGAGACAAGTATTACTTGTCGCTGAACGAGTTTGGACACCATTGTGTGGATTACCAATCACATGGTCAAGAGGGTGATCAGCAGTCCATTTGAGTGCTGGTGTGTGAATAGAAGAATGATTCACAGCGGATACAGTGGTGGTAGTACCACTAGGAGTGGGAAGATAAGACGAGAGATCGATAGTTAGCAAGGGCTCAGAGTTGCTGATAGGAGGGTCACTAAGAATAGTGGGTACCTCTTGCTGAGGAGTGTCATCCTCAGTGTCTCCTAAAAGAGGATTCGCTGAGGCATCATGAAATGTTTCCTCAGCGACACATTCAGCACTTTGAGTTTCAGTTGAGAGAGGAACATTAATGGAAGTGGCATTAATTGTTCGAAGAAGAGGCTCAACTGGATCTATAGAATAAATGTGAGCAGCGATGTACTCATCATTTGGTGAAGATTTTGAAGACTCAGCGATAGGTTGTTCAGCAACATCATGATGTGTCGCTGATACTTCAGACAAGTCAGATAGATCGCTGAGGATTACTTCAGCGGATGACTCATTTGAAAGATTACCTAAAGCAGAACAGCTTTCATCAAAAGTAATATGAATTGATTCATCTACCTTTTGAGTGCGAGTATTGTAAACTCTGAAAGCTTTGCTTATAGAAGAATATCCCAGAAAGTAGCCATCGTCAGCTTTGGGATCAAACTTACCTAAATGATCCTTGTCATTTAGGATGAAAACTGGGCACCCAAAAACATGGAAATATCCAATTTGAGGTTTCTTGCCCTTGAGAATTTCATAGGCAGTCTTGTCATGTCGCTTGACAATAAGACACCTATTTTGAGTATGGCACGCAGTGCTAACTGCTTCAGCCCAGAATTTACTAGGAAGAGAGGACTCACTGAGCATGGTTCTAGCAGCTTCAATGAGAGTTCTATTTCTCCTTTCAGCTACCCCATTTTGCTCAGGAGTACGAACAGAAGAGAAATTTTGTCTAATCCCTTGATCAGCACAAAAAGTCTCAAGAGTGTGGTTTCTGAACTCAGTGCCATGATCGCTTCTGAGTTCTTTAACACGTATGCTGTTGAGGTTTTCCATCTTTTTAATGAAATTTATTATTTCCTCAGCAGCATCACTCTTAGAATGAAGAAAGATTGTCCAAGTATATCGTGAATATTCATCCACAATAACTAAGGTGTATCTGCTACCCCTTAGACTTTGAACATTCACTGGACCAAAGAGGTCCATGTGAAGGAGATGGAAACAGCCACTGATAGAGTTGGCCTGTTTGGTCTTGAAGGTGGCTCGGTGGCTTTTACCTTTTTCACAAGCACCACAAAGCCGATCCTTCTCATAAGTGAGAGGAGGAAGGCCTCGAACTAGATTTTTCTTGGCCAAAGAGTTGATGGTTTTGAAATTCACATGCGACATACGCTTGTGCCATAACCAGTTGATTTGAGAAGCAGATTTTGAGAAGAAGCAGGTCTCGCTGTCAGTTTTGACAGGAGTGAAATCTACCAAGTAGATATCTCTTTTTCTTGGAGCGACCAAGACCACTTCTTTATTTACATTAATCACTGTGCCTTGATGCTTATCAAGGATAACCTTGTAGTCAGCATCGCACAGTTGACTTATGCTGATAAGATTGTGTTTCAATCCATTCACATAGGCAACCTTTGTGAACTTGATCAGCCCATTTGAGAGAGACCCGTATCCTTCAGTTTGGCCAGTAGAGTTGTCACCAAACACAACCGTGGGACCGTCAGTCTCCACGAAGTTATCCAGCAGGTCCTTAGATCCAGTCATGTGTTTTGAACAGCCGCTGTCCAAATACCACACTTCTTTTCCTAGCGAGGCCTGCAGGATAACATAAGAAGGATTTAGGAAGAGTTATGAGCATCCTCGCTGATAGTATCATCAGTAGAGGATGTGAGAAGAAGATGAGCAACGTCATCATCATTTGAAACAGGGGAAGAGGAGCTCTTGGATCAACATTTGGATCAACCAGCTGATGAGCAGGAAGCATATCACGAGCCACCTCACCAGTGAAGAACTGATCTTCAGAGGTGAAAGTGATAGAGCTTCCAGTGTTGAGGACAACCATGTTGCTGATTTGATTATTTTCCCCATATTCAGCTAGCACACTATCATTACCATTGGTAATGATTTCATGAGCCTGGGGAAGAAAGATTCGCTGAGCGGCAATGTACTCAGCAATGTTGTCGTTAGTAAGAACAACATCATCACCCAAGCTGATATTGGATTCAGCTGAGGGAGCTTGCTCAGAGATTTCAGAGGAGGTATGAGCAGCGGAAGCTGAGGGTAGATTTGGCTGAATGACTACTTCAGGAGGATTCTTGGAGTCTTTGTCATTGCAGTCAGCAGCTATGTGTCCTCTTTCGCCACATAGGTAGCATTTTCTTCCAGCCTTCTGATTTTGGGTCAGAAGTTCCTTGAGTTGAGAGGTCAAGTCGTTGACACGCTTGCTCAGCTCACAAATCTCATGATTTGAGGAAGAAGATGATGCTACTGAAGAGGCCTTTTTCTTCCTGAACTGAACAGGAAGAGTCTTGGGAATAGGGCCAAGAACAGATTTGCCCTTAAATTGAGTATTTGAGGAGGAAGGGCCATGATTGTTCATAACAACTCGCTGACCTCCTTGCCTAGGAGGTCTGACTTGCTGAACAGGTCTGGGTTGCTGAGAACCATGAAGGATCTGAGCAACTCGCTGTCCTCCTTGCTGAGGAGGTCTGACCTGCTGAATAGGTTTTGGATGACGAGGGACAAAAGTTCCCTTTGGGACATAGACAGAATTAGGTTGCTGATAACGAGCATCAGCAAACCTAGCTCGTCTATTCATTAAGTTTTCATGCATAACAGCCTTTCTGCCAGCATGAGAGTTATTAGATGAAGACGAGGGCTGAGACGCGGGGCGTTCAGCGACTACTGAGGGAACAGAATTCTCAGCAGGGTGACTAATAGGCACAGCTCGCTGAGGAGTGCTGTAGTCATATGGAACAGCGACCTTACTCCTTTTGAAAGGTTCAAGATCTGTGGACTGAACAGTCAAGAGCTGAGGAGCAATAGGTTTATAACCATCACTTGAAGGATTTCCTTCAAATGTTTCAGGAGAAGAATATTGAATTCTGCCTTCATGGGGCATCATATCAATAATTGGATGGTTTGGAAAAATGGTTTTAGCAAAACTAGGAGTTGAGCTAGTTTCAGTTTGTGAAGACGAAGTAGAAGTGCTGGTTGGGGGTGCTTCATTATTTAGTTCAGAATGATAGTCATTCATGCCTTTAACAAAATAATGTTTTAGCAACTCTTCACGAGATTCAAGAGATTTGGGAGGAATCCTCTCTTCAGCTGTAGGACAGTCACTGAACATATTAGCAATGACAGCGGCCGTCTCATAGTCACCACCAATTATGGCTTTCATTTGAGCTGGGACTTGTAAGCTGAAGATTTGGTCATGAAGCTTGGAGGCTTTAGACCAAGAGGTAACGATTCTCTCAAGGTCAGCGACCCTGTTCTTCAGCTCCTCGTTAGAGATTAGAAGATTTTGGTTGAGGAGCTTTTGAGATTCAAGCTCAATATGGACGTTTCTAAGGTCCTTGAGCTTGTCAGCTTTATCACTTAACTCAGTACTAACTGAGTTAAGTTTGGACTGAAGGTCGGCACGAATTGACTCGACATACTGTATGTCACAGGTAAGAGATTCAAGAATAGTGGATTTGTCCTCTTCAGAGGCAGAGGAAAAAGTGCATACCTTCTTGATTGTGGAATTGACCCACTGACTGGAGCACACTTGGTCCTTTGTCAGCGCCTGGTCATCAGCGAGTGCCATAAAGCAGATGGCATCAACAAAGTCCTCGCTGTCAGAGACATCCGAGTCAGCCCAGTCATGTTCTTCAGCAACAAGACCTTTGGCAGGGGTTTTGGCTTCTTCAACATCGGCCATCTTGGCACGAAGCTCATAGTACTTCTTTTTGTATTCATCAGCAGGCTTAACTGAAGAGGGCCTCGCTGATGATGAAGAAGGCTTCGCTGCCTGCAAAGAAGGAATAGAAACTTTGCAATCTTTTTGGTAGTGGCCTTTTCGACCACACCTCCAACATTCTTCCTGAGACTTGTCCACCACTGGTTTCTGGAAATTAGTCGACCTACGACCATTCCATTTTCTAGAGTAACGTTTACCAGCGATGAGAGCAAAGTTCATGAAGTCCGAGAACATCTCTTGTCTCTCCTCGAAATCGAGGTCATTGACAAGATCTTGGACGTTGGAGGGAGTAGAATTGCTGATGTCCATGTCAAGATGGACGGGACTGACTTCAGCAGAGACCAGGGCAAGAGGGTCATGAACATTTGAGACATTAGATACAGAAGAAGAAGAAGTTGAAGCATATGAGCCAGCATTTCTCCTAGACTCAGCCTCAGCTCTCAGAGTTTGAGCGAGGGCTCTCTCTTCAAATTGAAGAGTGCCATAGAGTGACTCTAAGTCATGCTCTTTCAATTGCTTAGTGGTTCGAAGAATTTGCCTTAAACCTTGCCATTTGATAGGCAAGATGTCAATGAACTTGTAGCATATTTCAAGAGTGTTATGCTCTATGCCCACATTAGTCATATCATTCAAGAGGCACTTGAACCGATTATACGTGCCATCCAGACTCTCATTAGGGAGAGAGAAGAATCCTTCATAGGCACGTTTCAGATCTATTTTCTTGGTGGCAAGAACATCTGCTGTACCATCGAATCTGATACACAGATTGTCCCACACCAATTTGGAGGAAGAAAGTTTGATGACAGACTTCATTATGTCATCAGGAAGGGTAGTAATGAGAAGATTTCTCAACCGAGCATCCAGATTGACAAGCCTATGCTCGTCATCTGTCCATTGTACTTCAGGTTTTATTAACTCAGTGACAACTTCAGGAGCATCAGCAGTGGCTCCTGGTGTCCTAGTAACCAGAACCGGTACATATGGCCCTCTGGTTAAGATGGTCATAAGGTAGGGCTCAACTCCTACGATGTGTAGGAGCATTCTCTCCTTCCAAGATCCGAAATCATGTGAATCGAATCTTGGTGGGATGGAGACATACCCAAAATCTCTGGTATTAACCAGAGATGGAACAGAAGACATAATAATCAAGAAAAGAAAGATAAACAGAAGTTTAAAGAAAGGATTTTTAGATGCAGAAAATAAAAGTACAGAAAGAAAGAAAGAAAGATAATCTTGCAAACTTTTACTCAGATCAGATTCGGTGTGTCGAACCACCGCTCTGATACCAACTGAAAGTCCCAAGTTTGCAACGATTATGTAATTAAACAACTAATGTAAATTACACTAAGAATGTAAGATAATAAAGTAAGCACATTTAATCATAAGTAGTATTAATTAAACGGTGAATACATGGTTGGTTTACACTAAAAGAAGAAAGAAAATATTGTTAAGTTTTTGCACACACTAAAAACTTAACAATGATATAATTCTACAATGAGAGAAAACACACTAAGTGACTATTGTAGAATGAACCAACAGAATTGCGGCTAGGTCAAGTGATGTCTTATATAGGAGAGAAGAGACATCACATGACAACCCAATAGATGTTGACACATGAAGGTTGTCAACTATCTATTGGTGTGTAAGACTGGTCGGCAGAGATCTCTTTTCTTCATCTTGTTTGTTTCCCAAAACGGCATGAAAGAGAAACTACTTAGTACCAAAACGGTACAAGGTCACTTGTCTTCAATCTGATCTTCCAACACGTGTCCTTGGGGACCAGTCTTTTTATCTTCATTTTCCCGCCCATATTTGACTTACAACACATGGCGGTGAGTCATTGAACTTATCCTTTAACTTGAAGATAATAGTGATCGCTGAAGGCATGCTGATGAAACCTCTCGCTGAGGCTGTCAGCGACTACTTGACTCAGCAAGTAATCTTCAGCGAATCCATGACTCAACAAAACCGGTTTAGCTTGTCTTGCACTCCAAGCTAAACTGTTTCCTAATTCTAGTCTAATTACATTACCATATATTAATCCTAATTCTACATGAATAATAAATTTACTAATATTTTTTTACATAAATGATTAGAATCCCTGGATCAACAATCTTTAACACAAGTGGTGATGCACCTGGGAGTGGGTATTCTCTGTTTGCAACCCACACCACCGTTCTGACAGAGACTTTCTTGAACCAAATACCAAGATATCTGTTCTCGGAGCCTTCTGGCCGGAAAAATCCCAGTTCGAAAATTCTTGTTTTCGAGACCAACGTGTCTCTATCTGTCAAGAACTTTGAACCTGAAATGTAGTCGAGTTCACCAGCGTAGAATTTGTGAACAAACAAAAAACATAACAAAATAACAAGTATGGCTGTTTCCTCCATCAAGGTCCTCTTTAATTTCAATAGTTAATGATTTAATCTTTCCAACTTTGTAAGTATGATTATGTTGAAGTTACTGGCATTTGAAACCAATGTTATTTAATAGGACCGGCATATTGGGTGGGTCGACCCATTGACAACCTGTTGTTTGGGCTGCTATAGGACCCCCCATCACCATCACCAATAAATAATATGTTGAATGTTGTAAAACTAGTTCATTATACCCGACCATTGGTCCGGGCTAAGAAATTATATTTTGGGAAAAGTGAGTTTGGTTAACTATATAATCTACTGTCAAAATAAACGGAAGGGCCATATATTAGAATCTGGACCAGGAATTTTAAATGCCAAAATTTACCACCACGTCACAGTGAACACTGTCTAAACAATGCAGGCTAAATCTGAAAAGTAAAAGTTTTCAGTTTGAATAGTATGATTATGTTCAAGTTTCTTTCATTTGAACTTATGTTATACTGTATTGAATCCTGGGCCTCACATGTGGGTTGACCATTGTAAGCCTCACATTTGGGTTGACCATGGTAAGTCATCCCATCACATCACAATAATTGTAACAACCGTGCATTTCGACTTTTGACTATGGGTACGTTTCCTAAGTTTTTGATTAATCAATATATGTTCAAGTGCAATTTAAGGTTCATTTAAGTGCAATGTGTTCATATGGGTCAATTTATTGTACAATTAGAGACTTATGTGCAAGTGGAGACCACTAGTTAGTGCAAATCGACTTTTACTTAAATAACATCTAATTTAAACTAGTAAAAATGATATGGATCCTATCCATGGGTTATACCCAAACCCATGACCCACCCAAGTAAACAAACCCTATCCTCCTTCCTTCACTCATTTCTTCCATCCATTCATTCATCTTTTTTTCCTCTCTCTCACTAAATGCCCCTACACTCTAAGTCTCTCCCTCTCTAAAATTCTAGTTCATTTATTGTGATTTCAAGTGGGATAATAACAAAATCATCATCCATATCATCATTATTACACCATATCAAAATCTCAAGGTTTCAAGTGCAAGGGAAAGCTTCAATTAGGTTAAATTCGGATTTGATTGCTTGTGGAAGTTTTGGTAAGTGTTTTCTAGCTCAAATTCATCATTTCTAGTTATTTAACTTGTATTACACCTAAATCTAAGCACTCTTGGTCCTTATAGCTTCAAAATCCGAAATTAGGGTTTCTAGTTATCTAAATTAGGTCAAATTCGATTTGGGTCAAAAGCCATGTTTTGGAATGGAACTATTGAGTGGGTTATGTCCAAATGAGTTTGGTTAACTATATAATCTACTGTCAAAATAAACGGAAGGGCCATATATTAGAATCTGGACCAGGAATTTTAAATGCCAAAATTTACCACCACGTCACAGTGAACACTGTCTAAACAATGCAGGCTAAATCTGAAAAGTAAAAGTTTTCAGTTTGAATAGTATGATTATGTTCAAGTTTCTGGCATTTGAAACCAATGTTATTTAATAGGACCGGCATATTGGGTGGGTCGACCCATTGACAACCTGTTGTTTGGGCTGCTATAGGACCCCCCATCACCATCACCAATAAATAATATGTTGAATGTTGTAAAACTAGTTCATTATACCCGACCATTGGTCCGGGCTAAGAAATTATATTTTGGGAAAAGTGAGTTTGGTTAACTATATAATCTACTGTCAAAATAAACGGAAGGGCCATATATTAGAATCTGGACCAGGAATTTTAAATGCCAAAATTTACCACCACGTCACAGTGAACACTGTCTAAACAATGCAGGCTAAATCTGAAAAGTAAAAGTTTTCAGTTTGAATAGTATGATTATGTTCAAGTTTCTTTCATTTGAACTTATGTTATACTGTATTGAATCCTGGGCCTCACATGTGGGTTGACCATTGTAAGCCTCACATTTGGGTTGACCATGGTAAGTCATCCCATCACATCACAATAATTGTAACAACCGTGCATTTCGACTTTTGACTATGGGTACGTTTCCTAAGTTTTTGATTAATCAATATATGTTCAAGTGCAATTTAAGGTTCATTTAAGTGCAATGTGTTCATATGGGTCAATTTATTGTACAATTAGAGACTTATGTGCAAGTGGAGACCACTAGTTAGTGCAAATCGACTTTTACTTAAATAACATCTAATTTAAACTAGTAAAAATGATATGGATCCTATCCATGGGTTATACCCAAACCCATGACCCACCCAAGTAAACAAACCCTATCCTCCTTCCTTCACTCATTTCTTCCATCCATTCATTCATCTTTTTTTCCTCTCTCTCACTAAATGCCCCTACACTCTAAGTCTCTCCCTCTCTAAAATTCTAGTTCATTTATTGTGATTTCAAGTGGGATAATAACAAAATCATCATCCATATCATCATTATTACACCATATCAAAATCTCAAGGTTTCAAGTGCAAGGGAAAGCTTCAATTAGGTTAAATTTCGGATTTGATTGCTTGTGGAAGTTTTGGTAAGTGTTTTCTAGCTCAAATTCATCATTTCTAGTTATTTAACTTGTATTACACCTAAATCTAAGCACTCTTGGTCCTTATAGCTTCAAAATCCGAAATTAGGGTTTCTAGTTATCTAAATTAGGTCAAATTCGATTTGGGTCAAAAGCCATGTTTTGGAATGGAACTATTGAGTGGGTTATGTCCAAATGAGTTTGTTATGTTCAAAAACGGGTCAAGGAACTCCTCAAAACGATTTATAAGTCAAAAACAAGGCTTTGGGTCGATTTTGTGTTCAAATGGGTCAAGATCGAATTTTAACAAGAAAATGTGTTAAAGGTTGGTTTTGGATGATGAAACATGTTTAGTTATGTTCAATTATGTTTAACTATGTTCAAAAATAGGTCTCGAAGTTGTGCAAGTCGATTTCATGGCTTAAATGTTGAGATTTTAGGGTTTTGGGTCGTGTTTGTGCCAAGAACACCTGCTGGTGCATTGCTGGTCCAGAACAGGCGTAACTTACGCCCCTGTTGGCGTAACCTACGCCCCTCTCCATTTTCATTACGCCAAAACCTTACTGTTTACGCCCAAAACTCGTCCAAAATGCATGTTTCTGGAGCACCGTAGCCTACGCCCCTCTCCATTTTCATTACGCCAAAACCTTACTGTTTACGCCCAAAACTCGTCCAAAATGCATGTTTCTGGAGCACCGTAGCCTACGCCCCTCTCCATTTTCATTACGCCAAAACCTTACTGTTTACGCCCAAAACTCGTCCAAAATGCATGTTTCTGGAGCACCGTAGCCTACGCCCCTCTCTGGCGTAGGTTACGCCCCTTGAATTTTGCCCAGCGTAGCTTACGCCCAATCTCACCGTACCTTACGCCCATTGAGTTCCTCCTAGCGTAACCTACGCCCATAAGGGCCGTAGCTTACGGCTGTCTCTAATGGTATTTACGTGCAATTGAGTACAATGAGTACATTTACGTGCAATTGAGTACAATGAGTACATTTACGTGCAATTGAGTACAATGAGTACATTTACGTGCAATTGAGTACAATGAGTACATTTACGTGCAATTGAGTACAATGAGTACATTTACGTGCAATTGAGTACAATGAGTACATTTACGTGCAATTGAGTACAATGAGTACATTTACGTGCAATTGAGTACAATGAGTACATTTACGTGCAATTGAGTACAATGAGTACATTTACGTGCAATTGAGTACAATGAGTACATTTACGTGCAATTGAGTACAATGAGTACATTTACGTGCAATTGAGTACAATGAGTACATTTACGTGCAATTGAGTACAATGAGTACATTTACGTGCAATTGAGTACAATGAGTACATTTACGTGCAATTGAGTACAATGAGTACATTTACGTGCAATTGAGTACAATGAGTACATTTACGTGCAATTGAGTACAATGAGTACATTTACGTGCAATTGAGTACAATGAGTACATTTACGTGCAATTGAGTACAATGAGTACATTTACGTGCAATTGAGTACAATGAGTACATTTACGTGCAATTGAGTACAATGAGTACATTTACGTGCAATTGAGTACAATGAGTACATTTACGTGCAATTGAGTACAATGAGTACATTTACGTGCAATTGAGTACAATGAGTACATTTACGTGCAATTGAGTACAATGAGTACATTTACGTGCAATTGAGTACAATGAGTACATTTACGTGCAATTGAGTACAATGAGTACATTTACGTGCAATTGAGTACAATGAGTACATTTACGTGCAATTGAGTACAATGAGTACATTTACGTGCAATTGAGTACAATGAGTACATTTACGTGCAATTGAGTACAATGAGTACATTTACGTGCAATTGAGTACAATGAGTACATTTACGTGCAATTGAGTACAATGAGTACATTTACGTGCAATTGAGTACAATGAGTACATTTACGTGCAATTGAGTACAATGAGTACATTACGTGCATTTGAGCACATTGGGTACAAGTGTGCAATTATTAGATCATGTTAATGCTAATTATGTATTGGTTGACATTGAAACGTGTTCTTGTTCATTCTTTCCTACGAACTCACCAACCTAGTGTTGACGTTGTTTAGTGCACTTTTCAGGTAACCAAGAGAACCCAAGAGCTTGATGTGTTTGCTAGATGTTGGACTTGACCATGGATCCGTGATTCATTCCCCATTGATGGGATTTGCTTAGGATCATGAGCCATCTTTTGATTTGTTATTGTGTAAACTTTGATGGTTGAATGCTCCTTATGCTTTTGTGACATTGTAACTTAATTGTTGGGTTCCCGGAATCCTCTTATTTTCATATAGTCTCGTTCTACGATAATTCCATCTTGTGTCATGCTTTTTGGTACATTTCGAGCCTAGCTTGGGGTGTTACAATAATGATACATTTGAAGTCCTCAATAGTTTAAGTTTGATTTGTTCTAACACTTCAAAGAAATCCAATCTTATACCTACTTAATTTTCACACATTAAAAGGACTTTTGGTTAACTGCAGTAACCCTCCTATGAGTTCCAATGCCTTTTGACAAAAGTTTTGTTTCGAAAATATATTATGAACCAAAACACGCATCCCTTAGTTAGCTTTCTATTTGGATTAGAAAAGATTTACCCTTTTAACTTCACTACTACTATTTGGAGCATTTAGCTGTTTATTTACAACTTTTCATGGTGATACAATAGTTAAGGTATTTAAGCTTACATGTACTTTGCAGTTCAGATATTCTTTTACGCAACAAACAAGCACAAAAAAAAAGAAGAAAAAAAAGAAGTTAATTTGGTAAACCAAATGTGTTCCAATGCCTTTGACAGACTTCATTCCCTTCAAAAACATATTATGAACAAAAACATCCCCCTTAAGCTTTCTATCGAGCATCTAATTGTGTATTGGTTAAACCATTGATTGAATTTACTGTATTGTTGCTTGAAGAGTTGGCTACAAGTAAATCCTTTCCAGTGAAAAATGCTGGTTGCTTAGGTTGTGGAAGTGCACCCTCATCATCCAACATCCGAACTACAGATGGCATTTTTGGCCTATCTCCGGCATGTTGTTGAACACATAACAATCCCACTTGGATTGATCTTATAACTTCGAGTCGATTGCATGATTCAGCTAAACTTGCATCAATCAATTCCGTTGACCTGCCTTCTATATATACACTCCATGCCTGATGATAATGTTGAAGTTAATCGTTATATGACTTTTTGCAAATCGAATGAATAGTTTGTCCCTACTGAACTTACATGTCCGATAAGACTAATGTCATGTTCAGGATGGATGAATCCCCTGTTTCTCTTCCCACTTATAATCTCCAGCACCAAAACCCCGAAACTAAATACATCTGACTTTATTGAGAAAACACCATTTTGTACATACTCTAGGGACATGTAACCGCTGCGCTCATCAGAATGTTTATCAGCGAAGTACTAACAAAGCTTAGAAAAAACATGGAATAAGGAATAGTAATGGCTTACTGTGTTCCAACAACTCTTTGTGTTTTTGCTTGGATTTCATTGCCTCCAAAACATCTAGCTAGGCCAAAATCTGATATCTTTGGGTTCATATCCAGATCTAGTAGAATGTTACCTGCTTTTAGATCTCTATGGATAATTCTTAATCGTGAATCATGATGCAGGTAGAGAAGTCCCCGGGCAATTCCTTTAATAATGTTGAAGCGTTGTGTCCAATCAAGGAGCATCTTTCGGTTTTCATCTGCCCAAACATGTTTGTTTTGTTATTTAGTTTGTTTAGATAGTTCTTGATGTTAGTATTTAGGGTGAGTTTGTATATAGCTGTTAGTATTTAATATGAGTTTGCATATATGATCCTCACCGAATAGATACGAGTCTAAACTTTTATTTGGCATGTACTCATAGATTAATAGTTTCTCGTCTTCTTTTATGCAACAGCCTATCAGCTTCACTAGATTTCTGTGTTGAAGTCTTGAAACACAAATAACATCGTTCTTGAACTCATCATCTCCTTGGTTGGAAGTTTTGGAGAGCCGCTTAACTGCAATCTCTAGCCCTTCTTCTAGCAGACCCTGTAAATCACCATTTTCAGTGTACATAACTTCACAAACTTCAGTACTAACAATCACGTGTACCTTTTTTATGAACCACTTGTTTATATTGTGTAGATTCATCTATCGTTTATTTGTTATTAGTTACCTTATAGACAGGTCCAAATCCACCCTCTCCAAGCATATTATCAGTTGAAAACCTGGCAGTGGCTGTAGCTATTGTAGAGAAACTGAATAACGGTAGGCGAATGTCTTCTTCCCTTTTTTTTTGAGACCTGCAACGATCTCCCTATTCATTTGAAATACAGCAAGCTTTAAACCGAAAGAATCTGCAACATATGCATTTTGTTCAATTACTCTATTTTTTTGTCAGACTCTACTATTAAAGGCTGGAATTTCTTTACCTCCCTGCAGCATTCGCCTATGATTCCTTTTCTTCCGTGCATACCACAACCATGTAGAGATGAGGCCTATAAGAACCCCCAGAAAGATTACAGGTAAGATGATTTTAAGGTTTGCTCCTCCTTGCTTTTTGAAATTTGATTGATCAACTGTGTAATATTAGCATATGAAGAACATTAATTTGAAAGCATGTAAGCACGATAATGCAGCAACTTATTTAGTAATACCTAATTCAGAGGAAGCCATTCTTACAAAAAGATCCAGGCCGATACTGCCTTGGGGAAAGACTCTGTGCAAGCAGCCGTTCTCTTCAAATCTCGTGTCGATATTTGCATATGCCATGCAACTACAATTTTTTAAGCATGTCGCCAAGCATTGTTCTGAAGTCATGTTTATATAAAACAAGGTACTCTCTCTATCTGGTAACTTTACGTTAGAATACTTCATAAACCCTTCTGACTCATTTTTGCAAACCAATGGTAACACAACCATCTGACCAATCAGCTGTTTCCCAACCCGTTTGATTTCTGGGGACAAATCTTTTGTCATCCAAACAAGCACAACAATGTTGGACCATATTAACGCTACAACTCCCATAAGCACTACAGACGTTGTATGTATCACAGAAATCTACTGGTAATGTCAAGCTAAGATGCCAAGTTTTATCATCGTCTAACCATTCCGAAATTTCTAGTTCCCCAGAAGAACTCAAGGTGATCTTAGATAGGATAGAACTGTTTTCAACATTATAAGCAAAAGACACCTCTTTTTCAGTCATAACAACTTTGTATGTAGAGGTCGTGGCCGAGGTATATATAGAATAACCAAACCCTCTAACCCGTTGGTTGCTCCATGGTCCTCCTCGGAATATTACCACCTCACCTTGTCTTAGTTTGTTATCGGGATAACCATGTGTGGTTGCACCCCAAGTGAATCCACCCAAGCCTGGATCTTGACTACTCTTCCATGAGGATAGATGCCATTCAATGCCCCTCGAGAAATCTCTTCCTAACTTCATGCCAGGAAGAAGTGTATCGGTTGGATAATCAAAACTCTACCACAGAACCTTATTTTGTTGGTCCATCAAGACTAGATTTCCAGTGTCGTAAAGCTTTGCAGTTCCATTTCGTGATGTCATCGTTGTGTTGGATGACCAAATCATGCTTGTATTGGTGGACAGGATAAGAATTCCTGGATTAACAACTCTTAGCACAAATTAGTGATGTATTGGGGAGAGGGGACCCAAACTGTCGTTTTAACATCGATTTTTTTGTACCATATTCCAAGGTAGCTGTTCTCAAAGCCACCTGGTCGAAAAAATCCCAGTTCAAAAATCCTGGTTCTTGAAATCAAAGTGTCTTCATCTGTCAAAAACTGTGAGTTTGAAATGATGTCGAGTTCGACACTGTAAACTTTGTGAAATATATGGAATGATAACAAGAGAAGAATTATGGCTGCACCATCCATCTGCTGAAATTATGTTAAATTATCAAATCAATTGTGGTTACTTGGATAGTTTTGTGCAGGATATGTTGATCAAGCATGAATATTGAAGGAGTAGATGCATTGAAAGAAGCTGGATTCAAGCTTGGTGATCATGAAAGGACTTGGTGTGCAATGTTCAAGAATATGAAGGACTGAAGATGGACATTTAACTCTTGTTTATACTTTGGGTGCAAAATGAAAAGTTTTTATATTACAAGGAGCGTATATGTATTATTTAATAGGGTTTGTCTATAAAAGCATAACCCTCTTGCACTGTTCCGATTACCTCTTCCAGCAGCTTATTACCGTTGTTCCAAAACCCTTGTTTTTCGATGTAATCTTTGAATCTATTTTCTGCTCTGTAAATTAAAACTATGAATCTATATATCATATGACTAGTTCTTTACATGCTGCTGCCTTGTTGAGTGTCTATATAATATTTACATATATATATACATATATTTATATTTTTTTACATGGTATCAAAGCTTAGGCTCAATATCTTTATATGTTTTTTGAATCAAATCTCTTATATATCAAAACTTTATTATATATTATATATTTTTTAGATCGATAAACTTTTTTGATAGAAACCCTAATTTTATCTCTTTTACTGCTGGTGTGTAGGGTTAGATTCATTCTTGAATCTCTATCTTGCCACTTTTTACAGGATATTACAAGATTTATTCGGTACGATCTTTTTAGATCTGTATCTGAATCTATACATCTTGTTCATCTCTCCTTTATCTTCGATCAATCCTTTAAAAAGGGGGTTGATCTTTGTTCTTGGAGTATATTTGACCCTTTCTGATTTTTTTATATGGAATTACTGTTGGCGACCCCACTGTAAGCTTCTTCTTCCTACTCTTCTCGGTAGCAAACTTGTTTCTTGATCTTGGAGTGCTCTGAGATCAGGAGGTTTGGCCTATAGGTTGAGATTCTCTTTATTTTATGTCTATATATGCTATTTATGTCTTGATATCTGGTTATTTGTTTATGTGGTGTGATAACATGACTATCTCTGTCTATTGTGTTATTGTTATTGAAGCTTCTAAGTTTGCTATTCAGTTTTATATCAAGTTTGAGTAATTGTTTCTTTATCTAATCTTTTTTGTTGTCTGCTTGGTAGAAGAGAGAGCCCCAAATTAATACTTGTCAAGGCATCTTATTGCTCTTGAATCTGGTTCTTTGTTTGGTTGCTCTTTAGGTTCTTTATTGCTTTCTTGTTCTCTTATCTTGGTGCTTATTTGTATCTTTGTGTGTATCTTCTTCTGTGACTATGGCTGATGTTGATGGTAATCCTTTTGATGAAGAAAATGTTTTTGGAACTCTGATTAGTAGACTTGGTTTTGGTGACCCATTGTACTTTGCATGCTAGTGACACCACTAGTGCTCCTTTGATTAGTTTGAAATTAGGACTGTCAAAAACTGTGAGTTTGAAATGATGTCGAGTTCGACACTGTAAACTTTGTGAAATATATGGAATGATAACAAGAGAAGAATTATGGCTGCACCATCCATCTGCTGAAATTATGTTAAATTATCAAATCAATTGTGGTTACTTGGATAGTTTTGTGCAGGATATGTTGATCAAGCATGAATATTGAAGGAGTAGATGCATTGAAAGAAGCTGGATTCAAGCTTGGTGATCATGAAAGGACTTGGTGTGCAATGTTCATGAATATGAAGGACTGAAGATGGACATTTAACTCTTGTTTATACTTTGGGTGCAAAATGAAAAGTTTTTTATATTACAAGGGGCGTATATGTATTATTTAATAGGGTTTGTCTATAAAAGCATAACCCTCTTGCACTGTTCCGATTACCTCTTCCAGCAGCTTATTACCGTTGTTCCAAAACCCTTGTTTTTCGATGTAATCTTTGAATCTATTTTCTGCTCTGTAAATTAAAACTATGAATCTATATATCATATGACTAGTTCTTTACATGTTGCTGCCTTGTTGAGTGTCTATATAATATTTACATATATATATACATATATTTATATTTTTTTACATGGTATCAAAGCTTAGGCTCAATATCTTTATATTGTTTTTTGATATCAAATCTATCTTATATATCAAAACTTTATTATATATTATATATTTTTTAGATCGATAAACTTTTTTGATAGAAACCCTAATTTTATCTCTTTTACTGCTGGTGTGTAGGGTTAGATTCATTCTTGAATCTCTATCTTGCCACTTTTTACAGGATATTACAAGATTTATTCGGTACGATCTTTTTAGATCTGTATCTGAATCTATACATCTTGTTCATCTCTCCTTTATCTTCGATCAATCCTTTAAAAAGGGGGTTGATCTTTGTTCTTGGAGTATATTTGACCCTTTCTGATTTTTTTATATGGAATTACTGTTGGCGACCCCACTGTAAGCTTCTTCTTCCTACTCTTCTCGGTAGCAAACTTGTTTCTTGATCTTGGAGTGCTCTGAGATCAGGAGGTTTGGCCTATAGGTTGAGATTCTCTTTATTTTATGTCTATATATGCTATTTATGTCTTGATATCTGGTTATTTGTTTATGTGGTGTGATAACATGACTATCTCTGTCTATTGTGTTATTGTTATTGAAGCTTCTAAGTTTGCTATTCAGTTTTATATCAAGTTTGAGTAATTGTTTCTTTATCTAATCTTTTTTGTTGTCTGCTTGGTAGAAGAGAGAGCCCCAAATTAATACTTGTCAAGGCATCTTATTGCTCTTGAATCTGGTTCTTTGTTTGGTTGCTCTTTAGGTTCTTTATTGCTTTCTTGTTCTCTTATCTTGGTGCTTATTTGTATCTTTGTGTGTATCTTCTTCTGTGACTATGGCTGATGTTGATGGTAATCCTTTTGATGAAGAAAATGTTTTTGGAACTCTGATTAGTAGACTTGGTTTTGGTGACCCATTGTACTTTGCATGCTAGTGACACCACTAGTGCTCCTTTGATTAGTTTGAAATTAAAAGGGACTGAAAATTATAAAATATGGGCTTGTGCCATGGAACTTACTTTGGAAACTAAAAACAAACTTGGTTTTATTGATGGAACTTGTGAAAAACCAACTGATAATGACATTCTTGCAAAACAATGGGATAGATGTAACTTTGTGGTTCTTTCTTGGATTATTGGTTCTTTATCTGATGATGTTTATTTGGGTCAAATTTTTTCTAAAGATGCTATGGTTGTATGGGAGGAACTTAAGGAAACTTATGACAAAGTTGATGGGTCCATTACTTTTAAAATGGTAGTTCTTTGGCTGACTATTATCACAGATTGAATGCTTTATGGAAACAATTTGATTCTTTGGTGAAACTCCCTGTCTGCACTTGCAATGCAGCCAAGGGGTTTCAGGAACACCATCAGTTGATTAAGCTCATGCAGTTTCTTATGGGCTTAGATGAGGTTTACTTGCCCATTAGAAGCAATATTTTGACCAGGGATCCCCTTCCCAGTGTAAAAACTGCTTTTGCTATTGTATCTAGGGAGGAATCACACAGGGGTTCCCCTGCTGAGATTTCTTCTTAACCACAAACTTCTGCTTTCATTGCAAAAACTTTTGAAAATAAGAGAAAACCTTTTGAGAATAGAAACTTTGAACCAAGAAGGGGACCAAATCCTAATTTGAAATGTTCTAAATGTCATAGATTGGGTCACACTATTGATAGGTGTTATGAGATTGTTGGTGCACCTCCTGGTTATGGTGGTAACTCTTACAGACCCAATGGAGGGTTTGTGAAGAGAAATTCTTATCAACCTTTTGTGAAGAATCTGTCTAGTAATCATGCTGCTGAATCTCAACACTCCACTGGTCATCTTCCCAGTTCCAGTTCTGGACATGGTTCTGGTTCTGGTTCTGGAGATTCTGTCTCATCCATGCATTTCACTTCTGATCAAATGAATCTTCTGATGAAAATGTTTAATGAAACATCTTTGAACAAATCCCCCCAAGCCAATATGGGAGGTACTTATACTTTCTTCAATTCAAACTCTTTCTTTAACTCCAATTTTGAAACCTTCTTCTGTTCAAATCATGCAAAAACTTTTAAAAAACCTATCAAAGGCTGGATTTCTGATTCTGGGGCTAATCAACATATGACATACACTGATAAAAACATGTTCAATGTTGTTGATGTTTCTAATCTTGGGTTGACTGTTGGACATCCCAATGGTACTCAAGCTAGGGTTATAAAAATTGGGGATTTAAGATTAACTAGAAACATCATTCTGTTTAGAGTTCTTGTTGTTCCTGAATACTGTGTTAGTTTGTTATCTGTTCACAATCTTGCCAAGGATAATAAGTATTTCATTGGTTTTGATGAATATCATTGCTACATTGAGGACTTGAAAACCAGAATAACTGTGGGGATTGGTAATGAGTCTGATGGATTATACTTGTTTAATGATGTTGAATGTGGTAAGAGTAATATGACATGCTTAAATTCTGCCATTATTTGTAATATTTCTAAACATACTTGGCATTGTAGACTTGGTCATCCTGCTGACCAAGTCCTTACTGTTTTAAAAGATAAGCTAAAGCTTGACAATACTACTCACAGTACTTTCTGTGAGGTTTGTCATAAAGCTAAGCAGACCAGGGAACCTTTTCCCTTGAGTGATCACAAGACCACCAATGTTGGTGATCTTGTGCATCTTGACCTTTGGGGTCCTTACAGGGTTCAAAGTAAGGAAGGCTATAAGTACTTTCTGACCATTGTTGATGACTATTCTAGGGCTGTGTGGGTTTATTTGTTAAAAACCAAAGATGAAACCTTTGACAATGTTTTGAGCTTTTATAATCTGCTTGAAAATCAGTTTAATAAGAAAGTTAAGATTTTTAGAAGTGACAATGGGACTGAATTTGTAAACCAAAGAATGATGAATTTTATCAAAGCAAAAGGAATAATACATCAAACATCTTGTGCTTATACCCCACAGCAGAATGGAATAGTTGAAAGGAAACATAGACACTTGCTTAATGTAGCAAGAGCTCTTATGTTTCAAGGGGGGATACCTCTTAATATGTGGAGTGAATGTATTTTAACTGCTACTTATTTGATCAACAGGTTACCCTCTTCTGTCCTTTGTGGAAAGTCTCCTTATGAACAAATTTTAAAATCTCTCCTAATCTGTCCCATTTAAGAGTCTTTGGATGCTTATGTTTTGCAACTGTTTTGAATAACTTTGACAAATTTAGTAGTAGGTCTGAAAAATGTGTTCTAATTGGCTATGCTGATGCCAAAAAGGGATACAAACTTTTAAGTCTTGAGAATAAGAACATCCTTTACTCAAGGGATGTGATTTTTTATGAGAATATCTTTCCTCTAAAAATAAATCAGCATAATAATATTCATTTTTCTGAAAATGAAGTGAATCATTTGAATTTCTTTGATAGTTTGTTTTATGAAAATAATAATAATAATCATCCAAGACCCCCAATGCCCAATGATGATAGGAGAGACCTGAATCCTAGTGTTGGTAGTAATTCTGCTCACCCTGGCAGCCCTTTGGCTACTGGTGATGGTAGAGCCTCTCTTCATCATGGCAACCCATCTAGGGTTTCAGGTGAATTGAGGATATCATCTCATCCTGGCAGTCCTTCTAGGACTACTGATGAGAATGATATAACTGCTACACTTGATGAAAATCTGGATAATTCTGAGGGCAATCCTGTTATTGTTGAAACTGTTCATTTGGAGGGTAACCCTAATGGTCTTAGGAGGTCTAATAGAATTGGTAGAACTCCTAGAAAATATGTGTTGAGTCATGGATTCGCTGAAGTTTACTTGCTGAGTCAAGTAGTCGCTGACAGCCTCAGTGAGAGGTTTCATCAGCGAGTCTTCAGCGATCACTTTTATCTTCAAGTTAAAGGATAAGTTCAATGACTCACCGCCATGTGTTGTAAGTCAAATATGGGCGGGAAAATGAAGATAAGAAGACTGGTCCCCAAGGACACGTGTTGAAAGATCAGATTGAAGACAAGTGACCTTGTACCGATTTGGCACTAAGAAGTTTCTCTTTCATACCGTTTTGGGAAACAAACAAGATGAAGAAAAGAGATCTCTGCAGACCAGTCTTACACGCCAATAGATGGTTGACAACCTTCATGTGTCAACATCTATTGGGCTGTCATGTGATGTCTCTTCTCTCCTATATAAGACATCACTTGACCTAGCCGCAATTCTGTTGGTTCATTCTACAATAGTCACTTAGTGTGTTTTTCTCTCATTGTAGAATTATATCATTGTTAAGCTTTTTGTGTGTGCAAAAACTTAACAATATTTTCTTTCTTCTTTTATGTAAACCAACCATGTATTCACCGTTTAATTAATACTACTTATGATTAAACGTGCTTACTTTATTATCTTACATTCTTAGTGTAATTTACATTAGTTGTTTAATTACATAATCGTTGCAAACTTGGGACTTTCAGTTGGTATCAGAGCGGTGGTTCGACACACCGAATCTGATCTGAGTAAAAGTTTGCAAGATTATCTTTCTTTCTTTCTTTCTGTACTTTTATTTTTCTGCATCTAAAAATCTTTTCTTAAACTTCTTTTATCTTTCTTTTCTTGATTATTATGTCTTCTGTTCCATCTCTGGTTAATACCAGAGATTTTGGGTATGTCTCCATCCCACCAAGATTCGATTCACATGATTTCGGATCTTGGAAGGAGAGAATGCTCCTACACATCGTAGGAGTTGAGCCCTACCTTATGACCATCTTGACCAGAGGGCCATATGTACCAGTTCTGGTTACCAGGACACCAGGAGCCACTGCTGATGCTCCTGAAGTTGTCACTGAGTTAATAAAACCTGAAGTACAATGGACAGATGACGAGCGTAGGCTTGTCAATCTGGATGCTCGGTTGAGAAATCTTCTCATTACTACCCTTCCTGATGACATAATGAAGTCTGTCATCAAACTTTCTTCCTCCAAATTGGTGTGGGACAATCTGTGTATCAGATTCGATGGTACAGCAGATGTTCTTGCCACCAAGAAAATAGATCTGAAACGTGCCTATGAAGGATTCTTCTCTCTCCCTAATGAGAGTCTGGATGGCACGTATAATCGGTTCAAGTGCCTCTTGAATGATATGACTAATGTGGGCATAGAGCATAACACTCTTGAAATATGCTACAAGTTCATTGACATCTTGCCTATCAAATGGCAAGGTTTAAGGCAAATTCTTCGAACCACTAAGCAATTGAAAGAGCATGACTTAGAGTCACTCTATGGCACTCTTCAATTTGAAGAGAGAGCCCTCGCTCAAACTCTGAGAGCTGAGGCTGAGTCTAGGAGAAATGCTGGCTCATATGCTTCTTCTTCTTCTTCTTCTGTATCTAATGTCTCAAATGTTCATGACCCTCTTGCCCTGGTCTCTGCTGAAGTCAGTCCTGTCCATCTTGACATGGACATCAGCAATTCTACTCCCTCCAACGTCCAAGATCTTGTCAATGACCTCGATTTCGAGGAGAGACAAGAGATGTTCTCGGACTTCATGAACTTTGCTCTCATCGCTGGTAAACGTTACTCTAGAAAATGGAATGGTCGTAGGTCGACTAATTTCCAAAAACCAGTGGTGGACAAGTCTCAGGAAGAATGTTGGAGGTGTGGTCGAAAAGGCCACTACCAAAAAGATTGCAAAGTTTCTATTCCTTCTTTGCAGGCAGCGAAGCCTTCTTCATCATCAGCGAGGCCCTCTTCAGTTAAGCCTGCTGATGAATACAAAAAGAAGTACTATGAGCTTCGTGCCAAGATGGCCGATGTTGAAGAAGCCAAAACCCCTGCCAAAGGTCTTGTTGCTGAAGAACATGACTGGGCTGACTCGGATGTATCTGACAGCGAGGACTTTGTTGACGCCATCTGCTTTATGGCACTCGCTGATGACCAGGCGCTGACAAAGGACCAAGTGTGCTCCAGTCAGTGGGTCAATTCCACAATCAAGAAGGTATGCACTTTTTCCTCTGCCTCTGAAGAGGACAAATCCACTATTCTTGAATCTCTTACCTGTGACATACAGTATGTCGAGTCAATTCGTGCCGACCTTCAGTCCAAACTTAACTCAGTTAGTACTGAGTTAAGTGATAAAGCTGACAAGCTCAAGGACCTTAGAAACGTCCATATTGAGCTTGAATCTCAAAAGCTCCTCAACCAAAATCTTCTAATCTCTAACGAGGAGCTGAAGAACAGGGTCGCTGACCTTGAGAGAATCGTTACCTCTTGGTCTAAAGCCTCTAAGCTTCATGACCAAATCTTCAGCTTACAAGTCCCAGCTCAAATGAAAGCCATAATTGGTGGTGACTATGAGACAGCCGCTGTCATTGCTAATATGTTCAGTGACTGTCCTACAGCTGAAGAGAGAATTCCTCCCAAATCTCTTGAATCTCGTGAAGAGTTGCTAAAAATTATTTTGTTAAAGGCATGAATGACTATCATTCTGAACTAAATAATGAAGCACCCCCAACCAGCACTTCTACTTCGTCTTCACAAACTGAAACTAGCTCAACTCCTAGTTTTGCTAAAACCATTTTTCCAAACCATCCAATTATTGATATGATGCCCCATGAAGGCAGAATTCAATATTCTTCTCCTAAAACATTTGAAGGAAATCCTTCAAGTGATGGTTATAAACCTATTGCTCCCAGCTCTTGACTGTTCAGTCCACAGATCTTGAACCTTTCAAAAGGAGTAAGGTCGCTGTTCCATATGACTACAGCACTCCTCAGCGAGTTGTGCCTATTAGTCACCCTGCTGAGAATTCTGTTCCCTCAGTAGTCGCTGAACGCCCCGCGTCTCAGCCCTCGTCTTCCTCTAATAATTCTCATGCTGGCAGAAAGGCTGTTATGCATGAAAACTTAATGAATAGACGAGCTAGGTTTGCTGATGCTCGTTATCAGCAACCTAATTCTGTCTATGTCCCAAAGGGAACTTTTGTCCCTCGTCATCCAAAACCTGTTCAGCAGGTCAGACCTCCTCAGCAAGGAGGACAGCGAGTTGCTCAGATCCTTCATGGTTCTCAGCAACCCAGACCTGTTCAGCAAGTCAGACCTCCTAGGCAAGGAGGTCAGCGAGTTGTTATGAACAATCATGGCCCTTCCTCCTCAAATACTCAATTTAAGGGCAAATCTGTTCTTGGCCCTGTTCCCAAGACTCTTCCTGTTCAGTTCAGGAAGAAAAAGGCCTCTTCAGTAGCATCATCTTCTTCCTCAAATCATGAGATTTGTGAGCTGAGCAAGCGTGTCAACGACTTGACCTCTCAACTCAAGGAACTTCTGACCCAAAATCAGAAGGCTGGAAGAAAATGCTACCTATGTGGCGAAAGAGGACACATAGCTGCTGACTGCAATGACAAAGACTCCAAGAATCCTCCTGAAGTAGTCATTCAGCCAAATCTACCTTCAGCTTCCGCTGCTCATACCTCCTCTGAAATCTCTGAGCAAGCTCCCTCAGCTGAATCCAATATCAGCTTGGGTGATGATGTTGTTCTTACTAACGACAACATTGCTGAGTACGTTGCCGCTCAGCGAATCTTTCTTCCCCAGGCTCATGAAATCATTACCAATGGTAATGATAGTGTGCTAGCTGAATATGGGGAAAATAATCAAATCAGCAACATGGTTGTCCTCAACACTGGAAGCTCTATCACTTTCACCTCTGAAGATCAGTTCTTCACTGGTGAGGTGGCTCGTGATATGCTTCCTGCTCATCAGCTGGTTGATACAAATGTTGATCCAAGAGCTCCTCTTTCCCCAATTTCAAATGATGATGACGTTGCTCATCTACTTCACACATCCTCTACTGATGATACTATCAGCGAGGATGCTCATAACTCTTCCTAAATCCTTCTTATGTTATCCTGCAGGCCTCGCTAGGAAAAGAAGTGTGGTATTTGGACAGCGGCTGTTCAAAACACATGACTGGATCTAAGGACCTGCTGGATAACTTCGTGGAGACTGACGGTCCCACGGTTGTGTTTGGTGACAACTCTACTGGCCAAACTGAAGGATACGGGTCTCTCTCAAATGGGCTGATCAAGTTCACAAAGGTTGCCTATGTGAATGGATTGAAACACAATCTTATCAGCATAAGTCAACTATGCGATGCTGACTACAAGGTTATCCTTGATAAGCATCAAGGCACAGTGATTAATGTAAATAAAGAAGTGGTCTTGGTCGCTCCAAGAAAAAGAGATATCTACTTGGTAGATTTCACTCCTGTCAAAACTGACAGCGAGACCTGCTTCTTCTCAAAATCTGCTTCTCAAATCAACTGGTTATGGCACAAGCGTATGTCGCATGTGAATTTCAAAACCATCAACTCTTTGGCCAAGAAAAATCTAGTTCGAGGCCTTCCTCCTCTCACTTATGAGAAGGATCGGCTTTGTGGTGCTTGTGAAAAAGGTAAAAGCCACCGAGCCACCTTCAAGACCAAACAGGCCAACTCTATCAGTGGCTGTTTCCATCTCCTTCACATGGACCTCTTTGGTCCAGTGAATGTTCAAAGTCTAAGGGGTAGCAGATACACCTTAGTTATTGTGGATGAATATTCACGATATACTTGGACAATCTTTCTTCATTCTAAGAGTGATGCTGCTGAGGAAATAATAAATTTCATTAAAAAGATGGAAAACCTCAACAGCATACGTGTTAAAGAACTCAGAAGCGATCATGGCACTGAGTTCAGAAACCACACTCTTGAGACTTTTTGTGCTGATCAAGGGATTAGACAAAATTTCTCTTCTGTTCGTACTCCTGAGCAAAATGGGGTAGCTGAAAGGAGAAATAGAACTCTCATTGAAGCTGCTAGAACCATGCTCAGTGAGTCCTCTCTTCCTAGTAAATTCTGGGCTGAAGCAGTTAGCACTGCGTGCCATACTCAAAATAGGTGTCTTATTGTCAAGCGACATGACAAGACTGCCTATGAAATTCTCAAGGGCAAGAAACCTCAAATTGGATATTTCCATGTTTTTGGGTGCCCAGTTTTCATCCTAAATGACAAGGATCATTTAGGTAAGTTTGATCCCAAAGCTGACGATGGCTACTTTCTGGGATATTCTTCTATAAGCAAAGCTTTCAGAGTCTACAATACTCGCACTCAAAAGGTAGATGAATCAATTCATGTTACTTTTGATGAAAGCTGTTCTGCTTTAGGTGATCTTTCAAATGAGTCATCCGCTGAAGTAATCCTCAGCGATCTATCTGACTTGTCTGAAGTATCAGCGTCACATCATGATGTTGCTGAACAACCTATCGCTGAGTCTTCAAAATCTTCACCAAATGATGAGTACATCGCTGCTCACATTTATTCTATAGATCCAGTTGAGCCTCTCCTTCGAACAATTAATGCCACTTCCATTAATGTTCCTCTCTCAACTGAAACTCAAAGTGCTGAATGTGTCACTGAGGAAACATTTCATGATGCCTCAGCGAATCCTCTTTTAGGAGACACTGAGGATGACACTCCTCAGCAAGAGGTCCCCACTGTTCTCAGTGACCCTCCTGTCAGCAACTCTGAGCCCTTGCTAACTATCGATCTCTCGTCTTATCTTCCCACTCCTAGTGGTACTACCACTACTGTATCCGCTGTGAATCATTCTTCTATTCACACACCAGCACTCAAATGGACTGCTGATCACCCTCTTGACCATGTGATTGGTAATCCACACAATGGTGTCCAAACTCGTTCAGCGACAAGTAATACTTGTCTCTATGTTAACTTTCTTTCTCAAATTTTGC
>CM067172.1:72233039-72572827 GCA_034093135.1 Erigeron breviscapus | reverse complement strand
GATTGATTCCTTTCATTTCTAACCTACACTCCCTCACTCATTGTAAATGTCCAATATATATACCTTAGCCTAACTATACAACCATCTTATATGCCTATTTTGATGATGTACTTGGTGCTTACGCCATGTCGGTGGAGCTATGATCCTTGTTCAAGCCTATGGTAAGATATGCATCACGACTGTGCTTTGAGTGATTCTTGAATATTCAACCCCAAAAGTAAGTTCGTTGGAGTACATTGATATTGATAGGTTCATTTGTTTCACTTGTGCATAGTCGTGTTATTGAGGCTTGTGGATTGTTCAGATATTGTCAAACATTTCGGGTTTTCATTTAAGATTAAAACTGCTTCACCCAACTTCTTTGTCTTTGACATACTTGGTGTTGCTTCTTTTTGATACTCGTAATTGTTGATTTAGCTTCATTGCCAAGGATTACTTTTTCTTTAAATGTTGGATTTGCTTGAGGACAAGCAATGCTCAAGTGTGGGGGGATTTGATGTGACCAATTTATACCCATCGCCCACATCGTTATTGGCCTTTTTATTATATGTTTTTAGTCGATTTTGCTGGCATTTGGCGCATTTATGGGTTTTGTTAGTGGTTTCAGGTTCTAAACAGGAGACGTTTCCGTTTGGTGCAATTTCGAGTAATTTTGAGGCCATGAAGTTGATTGGAGAGTTCGAGAGTTATTAAGGTGAAAAGAGATAGAAAATATGCAAGTCTTCATAGGTTGATGTGTGGCCTTCGGTTCAGTATATTTATACTGCGACGCAGTGGTGGTGAACAAGTCCACTGCGCCGCAGTCATCTATGTGGAAAAGAGCATCGAGACCAGTATATTTATACTGCGACGCAGTGGTGGTGAACAGGTCCACTGCGCCGCAGTCAGCGAGTGAAAAAAAGGAGAATTCAACCAGTAATATTACACTGCGCCGCAGTGGGATGTGCGTGTGCCCACTGCGCCGCAGTCAGCCTTGACAACGAGCACCAAAGGCAGTGTATAAGCACTGCGCCGCAGTGGGGGCATCACTCGCCCACTGCACCGCAGTGAGAGTGCGGGGCTGCAAGGCTTTGACCGATCAATTGCATCAGAATGAAGGGGGTATAAATAGTTTACAAAACCTAATTCCCAAAGCATCAAGTTTTCTTTCTAGGAGCTGCACTACAAGGAACGCCTTCAAGGATCAAATCAAGATTTCATCGTCTTCCGATTCATTGAAGATTCACGTGCACCCATCTAGATCGTATCTATTTTATTGTCTCGCAATTTCTATTTCTCAAACGATTGGTACATCATGTTCTTCCTTTATTTTGACTGTTATTTCAATTTAATCATGAGTGGCTAATCTTTTAATCACCCACCTTGATGAAACTAGACGAATGACGTGATTGCTATATGTTTTAATTCCAAGAGTTGATTTCATTTATCATTGTGTCGAGATCTTGATGATTTAATTCCTTTATATTTATTATTATGATATTGGTGGCATGTGTGTCCTTCGTTAGTGGTACTAGTTGGATACAGATGTGATTTTCAAACGGTTGCTTGTTCTATGAGCAATTATCACTAGTTCATGGTATGATAGTGAATGTCATTTTAATAAAAGGAATCATTTTGTCAACGTGTTTTGTAACGGTTGGTGGTACCACGTTATTTTCACATAGGCACAATTGGTAATTTGATGATCAAGCAAACTAATTGTTGGTAAGGTTGTCTAGGCATTGGTGGTACCGGCTTGGGTAATTAAACTAGCAATTTAGGTGTTGGGTGATTTGTGAGCGGTTGGTGGTACCACGCGAGCATTTTATCCTTTCACGATTATCTTGTCAACTCTAAATGAATTTGGTCTTAATTGAATGCAATCATGTTTGAAGTCTAGCGAATTCAAGGTGGATGATCTTTACTATTATCGTTTGAAGCTTTTCTTTACTTTCAAGTGTTTTGTGTTTTAAATTTACTTTAATTTAAATTGTCAAAGTGAGATTCAAAGTGTTCCACCCTGTTTTCCAAACTACTTTATTAGACAATTGATTCAAACCAATCCCCGTGAACGAACCTGGACTTACTTTGTAACTATATTGCATACGATCGGGTCCACTGCCCGTTAGTGTGTAGTAGTGAGTTTCGAGGTACTTCTAGTTTTAATTTTTAAACTCGATTTAGCACATCAAAAGAGACTTGTAGCTCAAGGTTTTTCTCAAAGGCCGGGAATTGATTATGAGGAAACATATTCCCCTGTTATGGATGCAATCACTTTCAGATATCTAATCAGCTTAGCAGTTTCTAAAAATTTAGAAATGCGTCTTATGGATGTTGTTACGGCTTACTTATACGGATCACTTGATAATGATATCTATATGAAAATCCCAGAAGGGTTTAAAATCCCTGAGGCATTAAATTCAAAGCCTAAAGAGATGTATTCAATCAAATTACAAAGATCTTTATACGGATTGAAACAATCTGGGAGGATGTGGTATAATCGTTTGAGTGATTATTTGATAAGTAAAGGTTATAAAAATAATAGTATTTGTCCGTGTGTATTTATTAAAAGGACAACGTCGGGATATGTGATAATAGCTGTATATGTTGATGATCTAAATATAATTGGGACACATGAAGAAATTCATGAAGCGATTATTCTTTTAAAGAAAGAATTTGAAATGAAAGACCTTGGGAAAAACAAATATTGTCTTGGTATACAAATTGAGTATATGAACAATGGTATACTTATACATCAATCAAATTATACAGAAAGGCTCTTGAAACGTTTTAATATGGATAAAGTCCATTCTTTAAGCTCACCAATGGTTGGTAGATCGCTCAATGTTGAAAAAGATCCATTTCGTCCTTGTGATGATAATGAAGAGATCCTTGGTCCAGAGATACCATACCTCAGTGCAATTGGAGCTCTTATGTATCTTACTAACTGTACAAGACCTGACATTTCTTTTGCAGTTAATTTGTTAGCAAGGTTTAGTACAGCCCCTACTAAAAGGCATTGGAATGGCATTAAACATATATTTCGGTACCTAAAAGGAACTGTTGATTTAGGTTTATTTTATTCAAATGACTCAAAAGAAGGGTTAGTTGGTTATGCAGATGCAGGTTATTTATCTGATCCCCATCAAGCAAAATCTCAAACTGGATACTTATTCAAGAATGGAGGAACTGCTATTTCATGGCGTTCTCAAAAACAAACACTTGTCGCAACATCCTCAAATCACGCTGAAGTCATTGCACTACATGAAGCTACAAGGGAATGTGTGTGGCTAAGATCCATGACACAACACATTCTAACATCTTGTGGGTTAGAGAAAGAAGTAAATCCAACTCCAATCTACGAAGACAATGCAGCTTGTATCTCACAGATGAAAGAAGGATATATCAAAAGTGACAGAACAAAACACATTCCACCAAGATTCTTCTCATATACTCAAGAACTCATTAAAGACAATCAGGTTGAGATGAGACATATCCAATCCAGCAACAATTCAACAGATCTTTTCACAAAAGCGCTCCCTACAGCAATCTTCAGGAAGCATGTTTATGATATCGGGATGCGACATGTGTACAAATGATAACTTGAGGGGGAGCCAAACACTGCACTCTTTTTCCCTTAGCTAAAGTTTTTTCCCACAGGGTTTTCTTTAGCAAGGTTTTTAACGAGGCAGTATTTCCAAGCTGAACACCAAAGTTGAGAAGCATATGTCTGAGGGGGAGTGTCATGATACCACTAAAATGAATGGCAGACATATGCCACACTATACCTAATCTTTTTCATTTTATATATTATTCTTGTGTATATATATATAGGGTATTGATATGCAAGATGAGGGTATTCAGATTTTATGGTCAAGTTATATAATTCTTCAACTTCTGCAATTGTGTTGATTAAAAGATCAAAGATTTATAGAATAGATTTTTAACAATGACATCATTTATTTTGCAAATAATAATTTTTTTTTAATCTTAATGTGTCTTTATATTCTACTTCAAATCCAACTTTATAATCAATGTTTTTAAATCCAATTTATTTTTAAAAATGGTTCAATCGGCTCTTATATTTTAATATTTATAAAAAAATTGTGACTTAAAAGAAATGAAAATAAATCATGAGGGTAGATTGATTCGTTTGCTAAATAAAATATTAAATATTTATCTTTCTTCCTATAATATCTGTTTTTTCTTTGCAATTAATTAACGTTAGTAACGATTATATATTTAAAAGCTTATAAAAAGTTATCATAATAATGCCCGGGTATTACCCGGGTTTATAAGCTAGTGAATCAATAGTTGTGAATTGTGATACTGATAGGTATATGGATATCACCTCCCAAAATCCAACCATTTAGATTCGAAATAAACAGTTGCCGCTGAAATGGGCCACTGCTATCTCTGAGTCTACATGGGCCGCTCTGTTTTACTTGGGTTGCGTACATGGATTTAATATTTGCCCAACGATACATTTTGTTAAGAACCCTATAAGACAAGAACCAATAATGGGCTATTTACTGTACTACTCCCGTATTAATCTTGGATTCTTGGTCCCTTTGATCATTTGCGATTCTTGAGATTTCTATGCAGATTTAATTGATTGTAACTTGTAAGATCTTAAAAATAAGTGATTGCCAATTCTTTTCATGTTGATGTTTTGGATATGTTTGGCGACAAAACATATTCAAACAGATCAAATTGGCTAGAACTAACACTAAAAATGTCTTTATTATATTGCGGATCTTAATGGATGTGGTAATTTTGTGGCGTATATTTTTGAGCGCAGTAACGTGTTTGTTAGGGTTGTTACTATAGCTCTAACTACATCGATCATGACACTTTTACAAAATCAAAGAATAAGATGAAGAATTAATGGGTTACTATTTCTCTTTTCATATTATGGTGTTAAATGGATATTTTGAGAAGACTTTTACGAATTTTATATCATTTCTCTTACAATATTTTTCATCTGTATAATTCATAATTAGATCTGAGATTCATGCATATGGACTATGAAAAAGAGACATTATATTATCATTACCCATTCAGGCCCACTATTTGTAAGGATGTCCACCACTCTTATTGGCCTGGCCATACATACAAAGGCTGTGAATACTTTACAGTTTACACTAGTCAAAACATATTGTAAGTTCACTATGTTTTGTGACACTAGCTTGTTCTATTATACACTTTTACTGTCCATCGTAAGTTAATTGTGAAAATGAACATGTGATTCATTAAAAGTGTGTATGATTTTTCATTTACTACAATCTAGAAGTTATTGTCATATATACAATTTTAAATTTATTTCAAACATTTTATAGCTTAATCTTTATTCGGTCTTGTTATACCGACCAAAAAAAATTAGTAACCCGAACAGACCTTCAACAGTGATATCGTTACACCTACATTACTGTTTTACGTCAGTGAAGGACAAACCTTTCACAAGTGCCCAACACTAGATTCGTCTTTTCACATAATGGTTGTCTACGTTACATGTCTACCAATACATTATGATCATAGACTACTGTAGCAAAAGTAGGCAAAGGAGGTTATGTATCATCATGATCATTAAAACAAGTATTTCTCATTATTCCTTCATCGATCAACTTGTTTCTTCCCCATTAATCTCTTGATGGAAGAATGGAGGGGGAGACATGACACATTACTCCCCTACCTTCTCCTTCCTTTTCTTCTTATAATTACCATTTGTTTGTAGGACCATGTTTGGAGATTTGAAGATATAAGCAAAAAGCAATAGCACCATGGAGACAATGCAGAAAATTATAGAACTCAACATATGGCCCCCATGTCGACTTTTAAAACTGTTTGTATTGGGAAAAATAATAGACTACAAAGACCATAGTATTTGGCACACTATATTTGCCTATGTTTCTCTAGCATAAATTTAATTGTCCCCCATATTTGGTTGTCCACACTCCCCAAAATAAACAATGCTAGGAAACTATGGTTTGGCGTCTCAACGATGAAGCTTGAACAAACTTATTATTCTAGGGGTGGAAAAATAACTTTTTTTATTTTGGAGGGATAACGGCACTGGAGTGTAACCAGTTATGACCGACTGATTTTGTTATGTAATGACCTACGAGATTGTTTAATTAATTAATGTAAGAAACCATGCATTTTGTTCAAACGATGTAAAATATGTAAAGGACCTTACACCCAAATAAAAAGGTTCTTACAGCATTTGAACAAAATATTTAGTTCTTTACTTTAATTAAACAAATTATTTAGTTCTTTACATTAATTAATAACTAATTACACAATATTATATGTTTGATAATTTAGGGTAGGGGGGGTGGGGGGGGGGGGGGTGGGGGGGGGGGGGGTGGGGGGGGGGGGGGGTGGGGGGGGGGGGGGGGTGGGGGGGGGGGGGGGTGGGGGGGGGGGGGTGGGGGGGGGGGGGGTGGGGGGGGGGGGGGGTGGGGGGGGGGGGGGGGGGGTGGGGGGGGGGGGGGGGTGGGGGGGGGGGGGGGTGGGGGGGGGGGGGTGGGGGGGGGGGGGTGGGGGGGGGGGGGGGGGGGTGGGGGGGGGGGGGGGGGGTGGGGGGGGGGGGGGTGGGGGGGGGGGGGGGGTGGGGGGGGGGGGGTGGGGGGGGGGGGGTGGGGGGGGGGGGGGTGGGGGGGGGGGGGGGGGTGGGGGGGGGGGGGTGGGGGGGGGGGGGTGGGGGGGGGGGGGTGGGGGGGGGGGGGTGGGGGGGGGGGGGGGGGGGTGGGGGGGGGGGGGTGGGGGGGGGGGGGGGGGTGGGGGGGGGGGGGGTGGGGGGGGGGGGGGTGGGGGGGGGGGGGGTGGGGGGGGGGGGGGTGGGGGGGGGGGGGTGGGGGGGGGGGGGTGGGGGGGGGGGGGTGGGGGGGGGGGGGGGGTGGGGGGGGGGGGGTGGGGGGGGGGGGGTGGGGGGGGGGGGGTGGGGGGGGGGGGGTGGGGGGGGGGGGGGGTGGGGGGGGGGGGGGGGTGGGGGGGGGGGGGTGGGGGGGGGGGGGGTGGGGGGGGGGGGGGGGGGTGGGGGGGGGGGGGGTGGGGGGGGGGGGGGTGGGGGGGGGGGGGGGGGTGGGGGGGGGGGGGTGGGGGGGGGGGGGTGGGGGGGGGGGGGTGGGGGGGGGGGGGGTGGGGGGGGGGGGGTGGGGGGGGGGGGGGGTGGGGGGGGGGGGGGGTGGGGGGGGGGGGGTGGGGGGGGGGGGGGGGTGGGGGGGGGGGGGGTGGGGGGGGGGGGGGGGTGGGGGGGGGGGGGGTGGGGGGGGGGGGGGGTGGGGGGGGGGGGGGGGTGGGGGGGGGGGGGGGTGGGGGGGGGGGGGTGGGGGGGGGGGGGGTGGGGGGGGGGGGGGTGGGGGGGGGGGGGGGTGGGGGGGGGGGGGGGGTGGGGGGGGGGGGGGGGGGGGGGTGGGGGGGGGGGGGGTGGGGGGGGGGGGGTGGGGGGGGGGGGGGTGGGGGGGGGGGGGGTGGGGGGGGGGGGGTGGGGGGGGGGGGGTGGGGGGGGGGGGGTGGGGGGGGGGGGGTGGGGGGGGGGGGGGGGGTGGGGGGGGGGGGGGTGGGGGGGGGGGGGTGGGGGGGGGGGGGTGGGGGGGGGGGGGTGGGGGGGGGGGGGTGGGGGGGGGGGGGGTGGGGGGGGGGGGGGGGTGGGGGGGGGGGGGTGGGGGGGGGGGGGGGGGTGGGGGGGGGGGGGGGGTGGGGGGGGGGGGGTGGGGGGGGGGGGGGTGGGGGGGGGGGGGGTGGGGGGGGGGGGGGGTGGGGGGGGGGGGGGTGGGGGGGGGGGGGTGGGGGGGGGGGGGTGGGGGGGGGGGGGGTGGGGGGGGGGGGGGTGGGGGGGGGGGGGTGGGGGGGGGGGGGGGTGGGGGGGGGGGGGTGGGGGGGGGGGGGGGTGGGGGGGGGGGGGTGGGGGGGGGGGGGGGGTGGGGGGGGGGGGGGGTGGGGGGGGGGGGGTGGGGGGGGGGGGGGGGGTGGGGGGGGGGGGGGTGGGGGGGGGGGGGGGGGGTGGGGGGGGGGGGGTGGGGGGGGGGGGGGTGGGGGGGGGGGGGGTGGGGGGGGGGGGGGTGGGGGGGGGGGGTTTGCAACTTAAGTGCTTTTTCATTTTTGTAATTAAGATAGGTCTAAAAGAATATCCAATCACTAGAAGAATTGATCTTGAAAGCAAAGATTAACTTAAGATGCCTAAAAAGCTCTAAACACAAAAAACTACTGCTGCTCCATTCTGTTTTACATCAACTCCGACGGTAATTGTATGTGTATATGTAATTAATAACTAATTACACAATATTATATGTTTGATAATTTAGGGTAGTAAAACACCTGATCAACCAAGTTGAAAATACTAAAATACATTTTGGTCAAAAAGAAATTATGTCAAAAGCCATCACAGTATACACCTAATTCAAGCTTAATTTTTTGTGATAATTGGATCCTACATTGACCTTTTAGAGTAGCCATGCATGTTTAACTAGATATGTATATAGTGTACTTGTATTATTGATGTTTGAAAGTGGATAAACGGTTGATGTGATGCAATTTATGTATATCGCCATGCAATCAATATACGCTAGCTCTTGAAACATGGTTGTTAAATGAAACTCTATGCAATGATTATTTATGTTACATATATTTTTTATAAGGAAATTTACCTAAGGGATAACTGCAGAAAATAGAAATGAACTTTGATCAAATTCACGTAATTAGCAATATCGTATAAACGCTTTACTTTTAAGAAATCAACTTACAATTATTGTCAAAACTAGCAACGATTTACCTCGAAACCGGCTCTACAGGTAATTTTACTATATTTTCAGTAACGTTAAATACAAAAATGGTCCCTGTGATTTGTGTACTTTTGCAACTTAAGTGCTTTTTCATTTTTGTAATTAAGATAGGTCTAAAAGAATATCCAATCACTAGAAGAATTGATCTTGAAAGCAAAGATTAACTTAAGATGCCTAAAAAGCTCTAAACACAAAAAACTACTGCTGCTCCATTCTGTTTTACATCAACTCCGACGGTAATTGTATGTGTATATGTATGTGTATATGAATAAAAATATGTATAGATCTATGAGTATGTATAGATCTATGTGTATATGCAGTAGGATCGTCCCTACGGTTGCGGTAGTTATGGTCAGATCTTGGTGGTGGTGATCGGATGTTAATGGGTTCATATGGCCGGATTTTTCTTACAATCTCGGTGGGGCTACCGCCACCCCTTCCTGCCATTGATCGGAATTTTTTTTCAATACCACCACACTTGTAATTAAGTTTCACTGGTAATCTTATTTTCTGGTAATCAAGTTTGATGTTCCATGGTGAACATTTGATTTGTGGCTCTAATTATTTGTTTGGGATGGTTGTGTGATTTGGAAAAGATGATGATCAATTTATTAGGATTTGTGGATCAATTTAAGGGGGGAGGGAGTCATCATTCTCCATCTTCCAATCTCCCTCAAATTATCCAATCAAATTACTCCAACTCATTTCAACCTCCAACCTTTTTTCCAACCTTTTTTAGTGGCAACCATCACTCCCAACATTTTCTTCACATTTTAATAATTTATCCTTAACATTATAAACTTTGCATAATTAACCTTTTAATTATTTTAGGAATTTCATACATAATAATCATTTCATCATTTCATACATACATAATCATTTCATCATTTCATACATACATAATCATTTCATCATTTCATACATACATAATCATTTCATCATTTCATACATACATAATCATTTCATCATTTCATACATACATAATCATTTCATCATTCATACATACATAATCATTTCATCATTTCATACATTTATAATCATTTCATCATTTCATACATACATAATCATTTCATCATTTCATACATACATAATCATTTCATCATTTCATACATACATAATCATTTCATCATTTCATACATACATAATCATTTCATCATTTCATACATACATAATCATTTCATCATTTCATACATACATAATCATTTCATCATTTCATACATACATAATCATTTCATCATTTCATACATACATAATCATTTCATCATCTCATACATACATATTATTTCATCATTTCATACATACATAATCATTTCATCATTTCATACATACATAATCATTTCATCATTTCATACATACATAATCATTTCATCATTTCATACATACATAATCATTTCATCATCTCATGCATATATACTTACCACATACCATTGCAACCTGCATATGAATGTTAATCATCATAAACGGTAAGTAATATATCCCTTTGCAACCTCCCATAGTCACCCATGAACATAAAATGTACATACATATTCAATTGGAAGGTTTAACTTATGAAAACGAGATTTGTTGTACCAACAGGTGACAAAAGATGTTAACTTACCTCGGTACAGCTTACCAACAAGTTAAAAGTATCTTATAGTGCTTGCTAAGTGCTCCCGACAACCTAGAATGAGTATAAGATCGAGATATAAGCTAGACGAAATGTTTTGTGAAAACTGGACAAGAGGTGCGTCGCACCTCACACATGGTGCGTCGCATAAATCGATCAGAAGATTCTGAACATAAGCAGGTGCGCCGCATAACGGGCTTTTGGCTGAAAACCATTTTTCCAAATCTGGCGTGGTGCGTCGCATAAATCGATCAGAAGATTCTGAACATAAGCAGGTGCGCCGCACCTAATCTTTGGTGCGTCGCACAAATCCATCAGAAATTCTGAATAGATGCAAGTGCGCCGCATAACGGGCTTTTGGCTGAAAACCATTTTTCCAAATCTGGCTGTGGTGCGTCGCATAAATCGATCAGAAGATTCTGAACATAAGCAGGTGCGCCGCATAACGGGCTTTTGGCTGAAAACCATTTTTCCAAATCTGGCTGTGGTGCGTCGCATAAATCGATCAGAAGATTCTGAACATAAGCAGGTGCGCCGCACCTACCCATTGGTGCGCCGCATAACGGGCTTTTGGCTGAAAACCATTTTTCCAAATCTGGCTGTGGTGCGTCGCATAAATCGATCAGAAATTCTGAATAGATGCAAGTGCGCCGCACCTACCCATTGGTGCGCCGCATAACGGGCTTTTGGCTGAAAACCATTTTTCCAAATCTGGCTGTGGTGCGTCGCATAAATCGATCAGAAGATTCTGAACATAAGCAGGTGCGCCGCATAACGGGCTTTTGGCTGAAAACCATTTTTCCAAATCTGGCTGTGGTGCGTCGCATAAATCGATCAGAAGATTCTGAACATAAGCAGGTGCGCCGCATAACGGGCTTTTGGCTGAAAACCATTTTTCCAAATCTGGCTGTGGTGCGTCGCATAAATCGATCAGAAATTCTGAATATATGCAAGTGCGCCGCACCTACCCATTGGTGCGCCGCATAACGGGCTTTTGGCTGAAAACCATTTTTCCAAATCTGGCTGTGGTGCGTCGCATAAATCGATCAGAAGATTCTGAACATATGCAAGTGCGCCGCACCTACCCATTGGTGCGCCGCATAACGGGCTTTTGGCTGAAAACCATTTTTCCAAATCTGGCTGTGGTGCGTCGCACCACCCTACTGGTGCGTCGCACCTGGAGTGTCGACCAGAAACCTAATCTTTGTTCTATGATCAAACGAATTCCATACGAACCCATACCCCAAATCCAACCTGGGGACTTAAAATTAATCCTTTTAATTGCACTTTCATCAACTTAAACCATCCTATTAATCCCTTAATCCTTTACATCATAAATCAATCTTTAAAACACCCGAATAACATGAATTCAATAAACGTTTGATCAAATAACCCAACCCAAACCCTATGGCCTGGATCGAAATCACTACTAAGACATACATGATCAGATTTAAGAGTAAGATCAGCCATAATACCTGTAGATGACTTTGAGGATTCGAAATCTTAATCAAACTTGATCGAAACGACACGAAACGATTGATTCTTGGAGAAAACTTGTCTTGAGAGGGAGGGGATCTGTTGCTAGGGCTTAATCACGAAAATTAGCAGCTATTGGGGTCTTACTAGACCTTAAACTCCTGACCATAAGTTTCCTTTAGTGCCCATAGGCCCCTCGACTTCCTAAACTTTACTTTCGTAGCTTAATTAACTTACCGGGAGACTTAACGATCTAACAAGCACTTAACTTTCATACTTTACTTTAAATTACTTTCATCTAATTCACTTTACCTCATTTCATATTAAACACATAAGCACTTAATCACATAATCCCTTATAAGGCGCATAAACATAATAGACTTGACGTTAACTAACGGAAAGTCAAATAGTCAAACATAAAACGTTTGGGATGTTACAATTACCTCCCCCTTAAGAGGATTCCGTCCTCGGAATCGCCTCAGAAGTGAACAAATCTGGGTATTTCTCTTTCATCACCGACTCGGTCTCCCAAGTTAAACTTTCACCGTGGTTATGCTTCCATTTAATCAACACGAGATCAATCAACTTTCGGCGAAGTTTCTTTTGCTTTCTTTCGAGTATCGCTACTGGTTCATCCACTATTCTTTTCTGAGGATTAATGCTCACATCCTCAATTGGAATAACACTTGACTCATTGGCCAAACACTTCCTCAAATACGAAACATGAAATGTGTGGTGAATTCCATCCAATTCTGGGGGTAGTTCTAATTGATAAGCTACATCCTTGATTCGTTTCAGAATTTTGAAAGGTCCTATGAAACGTGGGCTTAGCTTTCCCTTCTTTCCAAAACGAATTACTCCTTTCCATGGAGAAACTTTCAGCATTACCAAATCACCAACTTGGAACTCAATTGGCTTCCTTTTCTTGTCGGCATAAGTCTTTTGTCGTTCTCTAGCCACGCGAAGTGCTTCCTTTGCCACATTAACTTTTTCAGCTGAGATTTCAATGATTTCAGGACCCGTAAACTGCTTTTCACCGGGTTCCATCCAACAACTCGGAGTCCTACATCTCCTACCATAAAGCATTTCAAAGGGTGGCATTCCAATACTTGCATGGTGGCTGTTATTATAAGTGAATTCGATCAATTTCAAGTGTTCATCCCATGCTCCACCATACTCTAATACACAAGCTCTCAACATGTCTTCCAACGTTTGTATGGTCCTTTCACTTTGCCCATCAGTTTGAGGGTGATAGGCGGTGCTCAAATTAATTCTGGTACCTAACTCTCGCTGAAGACCCTTCCAAAAGTTAGACACAAATCTCGTGTCTCGGTCTGAAACAATGGATAAAGGAACACCATGCTTTGCTACGATCTCATCCACATACATCTTTGCCATCTTAGTTAGTGGTACATCTTGTCTTGTTGCCAAGAAATGAGCACTCTTTGTCAATCTATCCACAATAACCCATACCATGTCATTTCCTTTCGGTGTTCTTGGTAGTTTGGTCACAAAATCCATAGTAATATGGTCCCATTTCCATTCCGGAATCTCCAATTGATGCAACATTCCATATGGCTTTTTGTGATCAGCTTTCACACGTGCACACGTCAAACATCTTTCAACAAAATGAGCAACTTCTCCCTTAATGTTTGGCCACCAATAGATGGGCTTCAAATCTGCATACATCTTGGTAATACCTGGATGGACTGAATATCTTGACCTATGAGCTTCTTCAAGGATCAATTCTCGGTTACCACCAAGCAATGGTACCCATATTCGACCCTTATAAGTCTTAAATCCACGGCTGTTCGTCTCCATCACAAGTCTTTTCTTCTTTCCAATACTCTCATTATCGATATTATCCTTCATTAAAGCCTTAACTTGGGCTTCCTTGATGCGGTCGAGTAACCCCGACTTGGCTTGAACAACCATGCTCATCAATCTACAAGAAAAATTCTGCACTTTCCTACTTAATGCATCCGCCACCACATTGGCTTTACCGGGATGATATTTAATCTCGCAATCATAATCTTTCAGAAGTTCCATCCATCTCCTTTGCCTTACATTCATTTCCTTTTGTGAGAACACATATTGCAAACTCTTATGATCCGTAAACAATGTACATTTGGTGCCATATAAGTAATGCCTCCACAACTTCAAAGCAAACACTACTGCAGCCAATTCAAGATCATGGGTCGGGTAATTCTTTTCATGAGGCTTCAACTGACGTGAAGCATATGCAATAACTTTGTCCCTTTGCATAAGGACACAACCCAAACCTGAAATAGAAGCATCACTATAAACAACAAGATCATCAGTACCTTCGGGTAAGGCTAGGACAGGAGCTTCACATAACTTTGTCTTAAGCGTTTGAAAGGCCTTTTCTTGAGCTTCCGTCCATACAAACTTTACTCCTTTCTTTGTCAATTCCGTCATTGGCTTAGCTATTCGGGAGAAATCTTGAATAAACCTCCTATAATAGCCAGCTAAACCGAGAAAACTCTTAATCTCCGTGGGTGTCTTTGGCTGTTCCCATTTAGATACAGCTTCAATCTTGGCAGGATCAACTTTAATACCTTCAGAAGAGATAACATGCCCGAGAAATTGAACTTCTCGGAGCCAGAATTCACACTTGGAGAACTTTGCATATAACTTTTTCTCCCTAAGAACCTCAAGAACAGCTCTTAAGTGCTCACGGTGCTCGGCTTCGGACTTTGAATAAATTAGAATATCGTCAATGAAGACAATCACAAAATGATCTAAGAATGGGCGACATACCCGATTCATTAAATCCATAAAAGCGGCTGGAGCATTTGTCAACCCAAAAGGCATGACAAGAAACTCATAATGCCCATAACGTGTACGAAAAGCTGTCTTGGCCACATCTTCCTTTTTGACTTTTAATTGATGATAGCCAGACCGCAAATCAATCTTAGAGAAGTAAGAAGCACCATGGAGCTGATCAAAAAGATCATCAATACGCGGGAGAGGATACTTATTCTTAACCGTTCGTTTATTCAGCTCACGGTAGTCTATGCACATGCGCATAGAACCGTCTTTCTTTTTGACAAAAAGAACCGGAGCTCCCCAAGGCGAGGAACTTGGTTGTATGAAACCTTTGTCAAGTAGCTCTTGAAGCTGGGACATTAACTCTTTCATTTCTGTGGGAGCTAAACGATATGGTGCTTTTGCAATAGGAGTAGCACCGGGTACGAGATCAATCTGAAAGATGACCTCTCGGTCGGGAGGAATACCGGGAAGATCATCCGGAAAGACATCAGAAAATTCAGAAACTACATCAACATTAGGGATCGGAGACTTCTCTTTTCGTGTATCAATAACATAGGCAAGAAAGTGATTCTTGTTATGCCGAATGCAATTGAGAGCCTTCATCAAATTAATAATCTTTATGCTCCCCTTCTTCTTATCTCCATAAACGGAAATGACCTCACCATCCGGAGTAGCGAATCGTACGACCTTTTGAGAACATATAATAGTAGCATCATTTTGAGACAACCAGTCCATACCTATCACTATATCAAAACCGGCTAAAGTGGTAGGCAATAATTGAACCGGAAAAGAGCGACCTTCAATCTCAATAGAACAATCATCATAACCTACTTGAATGTCACTAATGGTACCGTTAGCAATTTCAACCTCTATAGAGCAATCAAGAGGAGTAGTGACCCTATCAAGCTTAGGAGCAAATAAAGTGGACACAAAAGATCTATTTGCACCCGAATCAAAAAGTACAGAAGCAGGTTTTGAGTTAACAAGAAATGTACCGCTTACTACCTCGTCGTTATCCTTGGCAGCTTCGACTGTCAGCTGAAAGGCTCGAGCTTTAGGCTTTTGGACAGCCGTCTTCTTTCCATCATCTCTTCCTTGTGGGCAATCCTTGATGAAATGACCGGTTTGTTGACACCGATAACACTTTGGCTTGTCCTTGCATCCTGAAGTAGGATGACCCGTACCACCACAAGTATCACACCTTCGGGTCTTATCTGAACATGGACCCGAGTGAGGCGCCTTACAAGTACCACACCAATTCTTTGGCTTTGCATAGCTGCTGCCCCCACCTCTTGAAGACGGACCTTTCTTGAACTTCCTATTAGATCCACTTGACCCATCATGCTTCCTTTTTAAACCTGATTGCTTATCATCATTAGCTTTCACTACAACCTTTTCACCCTTGAAATCATCATCCAACCTCTTGGACTCCTTAATCGCAGCAGACAATGTAATGTGTTGTCTACAAAGGCCACGATAGCTAGCGGGAAGACCATCACAGTAAGCTTCAACCTGATCCACATCTCTACGAACCAAATGACCAACAAACTTAAGCTTTTCCATAAATGAGTGGGCATACTCAGTTATGGCACCCGGCTTAGCTGTTAAAGCTCTGAATTCTTTCTCAATCAACCTCAGTTCACGAGTACCCACATATTCTTCCAAGAACTTCTCCTTAAAGGTACCCCAAGGCATATTAGCTAGCACCTCGGGGGTCAAAGAAATAGTAGCAACCCTCCACCAATTACGAGCATTCTTCTTCAACATACGGGAAGCACACAATACCTTCATATCCTCAGGGCAATAACATGAAGCAAACACAACCTCGATATCATCCAACCATTCCATGGCACCTACAGCATCTAGAGTACCATCAAATGCCTTTGCTCCACATTTCTGAAAGCTCTCATACTTAAAGTTACTAGTACGAGGAGCGACTACAACACGAGGCTCCACCACATTATTAACACCATTCACATTAGCAACAACATTTTCAGGAGCAACTTGTGACCTTACCATTGATGGCTCGGTACGGTTTGAGCGGTTGGAGTAATTCCCATCCGTATGCTCATCCCGTTGCAAGCTAGCTTCTCTTTCAGCCCTAAGTTGATTCAACTCCTCTTCATTTCTCAACAAAAGAGCTCGAATAGCCCTCAACTCTTCATGCATTTCAGCTTGAGTAGGAACTTGTTCAATCACGGGGTTAGCTCTATCAATTTCAGACCTTGTAGGTTGTGCACCCGAAAGTGGTCTTCGAGGAGGCCTTAGGTTAACACCATTTCCAGTCCCGTTTGGATTAGCCGGAGCATCGCTAGCATTAGCTCCATCTCTTTGACTACTAGCACGAGTATTAACCATCTTTCTACAATTTTAGTGATTTCATACATACATATTATTTCATCATTTCATACATACATAATCATTTCATCATTTCATACATACATAATCATTTCATCATTTCATACATACATAATCATTTCATCATTTCATACATACATAATCATTTCATCATTTCATACATACATAATCATTTCATCATTTCATACATTTATAATCATTTCATCATCTCATGCATATATAATCATTTCATCATTTCATACATACATAATCATTTCATCATTCATACATACATAATCATTTCATCATTTCATACATTTAATAATCATTTCATCATTTCATACATACATAATCATTTCATCATTTCATACATACATAATCATTTCATCATTTCATACATACATAATCATTTCATCATTCATACATACATAATCATTTCATCATTTCATACATACATAATCATTTCATCATTTCATACATACATAATCATTTCATCATTTCATACATACATAATCATTTCATCATTTCATACATACATAATCATTTCATCATTCATACATACATAATCATTTCATCATTTCATACATACATAATCATTTCATCATTTCATACATACATATTATTTCATCATTTCATACATACATAATCATTTCATCATTTCATACATACATAATCATTTCATCATTTCATACATACATAATCATTTCATCATTTCATACATACATATTATTTCATCATTTCATACATACATAATCATTTCATCATTTCATACATACATAATCATTTCATCATTTCATACATACATATTCATTTCATCATTTCATACATACATAATCATTTCATCATTTCATACATACATAATCATTTCATCATTTCATACATACATAATCATTTCATCATTTCATACATACATAATCATTTCATCATTTCATACATACATAATCATTTCATCATTCATACATACATATTATTTCATCATTTCATACATACATAATCATTTCATCATTTCATACATACATATTCATTTCATCATTTCATACATACATAATCATTTCATCATTTCATACATACATAATCATTTCATCATTTCATACATACATAATCATTTCATCATTTCATACATACATAATCATTTCATCATTTCATACATACATAATCATTTCATCATTCATACATACATAATCATTTCATCATTTCATACATAATAATCATTTCATCATTTCATACATACATAATCATTTCATCATTTCATACATACATAATCATTTCATCATTTCATACATACATAATCATTTCATCATTCATGCATATAATCATTTCATCATTCATACATACATAATCATTTCATCATTCATACATACATAATCATTTCATCATTTCATACATACATAATCATTTCATCATTTCATACATACATAATCATTTCATCATTTCATACATAATAATCATTTCATCATTTCATACATACATAATCATTTCATCATTTCATACATACATAATCATTTCATCATCTCATGCATATATACTTACCACATACCATTGCAACCTGCATATGAATGTTAATCATCATAAACGGTAAGTAATATATCCCTTTGCAACCTCCCATAGTCACCCATGAACATAAAATGTACATACATATTCAATTGGAAGGTTTAACTTATGAAAACGAGATTTGTTGTACCAACAGGTGACAAAAGATGTTAACTTACCTCGGTACAGCTTACCAACAAGTTAAAAGTATCTTATAGTGCTTGCTAAGTGCTCCCGACAACCTAGAATGAGTATAAGATCGAGATATAAGCTAGACGAAATGTTTTGTGAAAACTGGACAAGAGGTGCGCCGCACCTAATCTTTGGTGCGTCGCATAAATCCATCAGAAATTCTGAATAGAGCAGTGCGCCGCACCTAATCTTTGGTGCGTCGCACAAATCCATCAGAAATTCTGAATAGATGCAAGTGCGCCGCACCTAATCTTTGGTGCGTCGCACAAATCCATCAGAAATTCTGAATAGATGCAAGTGCGCCGCACCTAATCTTTGGTGCGTCGCACAAATCCATCAGAAATTCTGAATAGATGCAAGTGCGCCGCACCTAATCTTTGGTGCGTCGCACAAATCCATCAGAAATTCTGAATAGATGCAAGTGCGCCGCACCTACCCATTGGTGCGCGCACCACCCTACTGGTGCGTCGTACCTGGAGTGTCGACCAGAAACCTAATCTTTGTTCTATGATCAAACGAATTCCATACGAACCCATACCCCAAATCCAACCTGGGGACTTAAAATTAATCCTTTTAATTGCACTTTCATCAACTTAAACCATCCTATTAATCCCTTAATCCTTTACATCATAAATCAATCTTTAAAACACCCGAATAACATGAATTCAATAAACGTTTGATCAAATAACCCAACCCAAACCCTATGGCCTGGATCGAAATCACTACTAAGACATACATGATCAGATTTAAGAGTAAGATCAGCCATAATACCTGTAGATGACTTTGAGGATTCGAAATCTTAATCAAACTTGATCGAAACGACACGAAACGATTGATTCTTGGAGAAAACTTGTCTTGAGAGGGAGGGGATCTGTTGCTAGGGCTTAATCACGAAAATTAGCAGCTATTGGGGTCTTACTAGACCTTAAACTCCTGACCATAAGTTTCCTTTAGTGCCCATAGGCCCCTCGACTTCCTAAACTTTACTTTCGTAGCTTAATTAACTTACCGGGAGACTTAACGATCTAACAAGCACTTAACTTTCATACTTTACTTTAAATTACTTTCATCTAATTCACTTTACCTCATTTCATATTAAACACATAAGCACTTAATCACATAATCCCTTATAAGGCGCATAAACATAATAGACTTGACGTTAACTAACGGAAAGTCAAATAGTCAAACATAAAACGTTTGGGATGTTACAACGATGATGGAATTCTTCATCTTGTATCTCATCCACTGCGTCGTGGTTATAAACCGGTTTAGTTCGCGAATCCCCAATACGAATCGGTGATATTGACCTTCCATCGTCCCTTATAATTATGTTATGCAATATAATACACGCGTGTACGATGTTAGTAATCTTGTCGACCGTCATCGCTCGCATTGGCCAGCTCAAAATCCCCCATTTTCCTTTAAGAACGCCAAAAGCTCGCTCGACATCCTTTCTTGCTGATTCTTGAACTTTCTTGAACTTTTTGTTATTTGTTTCAGTCGGATATGGCATTGGTTTGACATGAGTCGCCCAGCTAGGATAGATTCCATCGGTAAGATAGTATCCCTGTTTGTAATAACGCCCGTTTACGGTGAAAGACGAGTTAGGAGCCGTCGAATTTCGCTCCCTAAGATACAATGTCGATTGATTCAAAACGTTGATATCGTTGAGCGACCCTGGAGGACCAAAAAAAGCATGCCAAATCCACAAGTCTTGTGAAGCAACGGCTTCAAGCGTAACAGTGGGGTATGGATGATCACCTCTCTATATATATATATATATATATATATATATATATATATATATATATATATATATATATATATATATATATATATATATATATATATATATATATATATATATATATATATATATATATATATATATATATATATATATATATATATATATATATATATATATATATATATATATATATATATATATATATATATATATATATATATATATATATATATATATATATATATATATATATATATATATATATATATATATATATATATATATATATATATATATATATATATATATATATATATATATATATATATATATATATATATATATATATATATATATATATATATATATATATATATATATATATATATATATATATATATATATATATATATATATATATATATATATATATATATATATATATATATATATATATATATATATATATATATATATATATATATATATATATATATATATATATATATATATATATATATATATATATATATATATATATATATATATATATATATATATATATATATATATATATATATATATATATATATATATATATATATATATATATATATATATATATATATATATATATATATATATATATATATATATATATATATATATATATATATATATATATATATATATATATATATATATATATATATATATATATATATATATATATATATATATATATATATATATATATATATATATATATATATATATATATATATATATATATATATATATATATATATATATATATATATATATATATATATATATATATATATATATATATATATATATATATATATATATATATATATATATATATATATATATATATATATATATATATATATATATATATATATATATATATATATATATATATATATATATATATATATATATATATATATATATATATATATATATATATATATATATATATATATATATATATATATATATATATATATATATATATATATATATATATATATATATATATATATATATATATATATATATATATATATATATATATATATATATATATATATATATATATATATATATATATATATATATATATATATATATATATATATATATATATATATATATATATATATATATATATATATATATATATATATATATATATATATATATATATATATATATATATATATATATATATATATATATATATATATATATATATATATATATATATATATATATATATATATATATATATATATATATATATATATATATATATATATATATATATATATATATATATATATATATATATATATATATATATATATATATATATATATATATATATATATATATATATATATATATATATATATATATATATATATATATATATATATATATATATATATATATATATATATATATATATATATATATATATATATATATATATATATATATATATATATATATATATATATATATATATATATATATATATATATATATATATATATATATATATATATATATATATATATATATATATATATATATATATATATATATATATATATATATATATATATATATATATATATATATATATATATATATATATATATATATATATATATATATATATATATATATATATATATATATATATATATATATATATATATATATATATATATATATATATATATATATATATATATATATATATATATATATATATATATATATATATATATATATATATATATATATATATATATATATATATATATATATATATATATATATATATATATATATATATATATATATATATATATATATATATATATATATATATATATATATTGTGAAATCGGTTGTATATATAGGAATTAAAAAAAAAAAGTTTCAGCCGATTGACAACTTTAGTCCCTGGCGCGTCAAACTTTACACCTGCAGTCCGTGTAACGGTCACATGACCGTTTGAAAATGTTACACCTTCAGTCCCTCTTCCCCCATCTCTCTCCCAACCCTCTCCGAGCTCGATACTCGCTCACCTCTAGCCTTCCCCCATCTCGCTGCCAACCCTCTCCGAGCTCGATACTCGCTCACCTCTCAGCCTTCCCCCATCTCTCTCCCAACCCTCTCCGAGCTCGATACTCGCTCACCTCTCAGTCCTTCCCCCATCTCTCTCCCAACCCTCTCCGAGCTCGATACTCGCTCACCTCTAGCCTTCCCCCATCTCGCTGCAGTGGCGGCCGAGATCACTCCGAGCTCGCGAGCTCCCTCTCATCTCTCTCACTCAATCCCTGCACCCTTATGTGAATAGTGATATAGATACAAATTCATAAATATATTGTTGCACGTGATTATTACATGCATCTAAATATGTATTTTGTTTTTAAACCTCATCTTAATTGCAAAAATGATCAAGGCTTTCGCGGGACGTTCTCGCAGCCATGCACAAGTAGTCATCAAAGTTATCCGGAGGGTTGCCCGTTGAGTTGTCCCACCGCGGATGTGCATTTTTGTATGGCCGTAAAGCTCTTTTTCCCCTTCCGATCTACACGCTCTTGAAAGTACACGTACCGTTGCTCAATATCACTAACAATCTTTAAAAACAACCTTTGACTCATTCGAAATTTTTCATGAAACCAAACCGGGCCAAACTTCGGTTCTTCAACAAAATAGTCACGCATAAGAGTTTCGTGAGCTCGTACTCGAAACCGCTCGATGTAGGCGCGGGTTTCGGTGGAGCTTGTCGTGTCGTCTTCAACCGCGTCAAGAACGCTTTGCAAAAAAGGTAGGCTACTACCCGTGGATAAATCCGGCAACGAAAAAGGAAATGAAAATTCGGAAGCCGATGAAATCTCTTCGGACGACGATGATGATGAAGATGATGATAATGGATCCATATGATGAAACTATGTTATTGTTTGTGTTTGAATTGAAAAATATAGAGTAAAAATGAGGTTTGGTTGTGTTTTTGGAAGGTGAAATTCGGCTATATATATATAGGAGAATTAAAAAAAAAAAAGTTTCAGCCGATTGACAACTTTAGTCCCTGGCGCGTCAAACTTTACACCTGCAGTCCGTGTAACGGTCACATGACCGTTTGAAAATGTTACACCTTCAGTCCCTCTTCCCCCATCTCTCTCCCAACCCTCTCCGAGCTCGATACTCGCTCACCTCTAGCCTTCCCCCATCTCGCTGCAGTGGCGGCCGAGATCACTCCGAGCTCGCGAGCTCCCTCTCATCTCTCTCACTCAATCCCTGCACCCTTATGTGAATAGTGATATAGATACAAATTCATAAATATATTGTTGCACGTGATTATTACATGCATCTAAATATGTATTTTGTTTTTAAACCTCATCTTAATTGCAAAAATGAAAAAGGACTTAAGTTGCGAAAATATACATATCACAGGGATCATTTTTGCATTTAACATTATTGAAAATAGAAAAATTACCTGTAGAGCAGGTTTCCAGGTGAAATGTTGTTAGTTTTGACAATAATTGTAAGTTGATTTCTAAAAAGTAAAGCGTTTATACGATATTGTTAATTACGTGAATTCGACCAAAGTTCGTTTCTATTTTTTTTTCCAGTTATCCCTTTACCTAAATGATAAAATATAAAAATGTAGTCTAGATTTAGACATCTACAAAAATGTTTACCTATTTAGCCAATTAATCCTTACTTCTTTATCCTTTTAGTAAGAAATAGAACCATCAAATGAAATCATGCCATGTGTTTCATGTAAGGTCCAAGACTTGTACTTATGTTATCTTCTCTTATGTGAAATGATTTCTCTTTAATTATTCATTCAATATATTTAGTAAGAAACAAAACTAATAAATCATAAAATTATTATATATAAGTGTGAGGCGATTTGCAATTATTGGAAACTTCACTATAATAATTCATTCGATTTCGCAAGTTTCTGCCAAGGCTGCTTGAATTAATTTATTATATGGTGATATTTAATTAATTTTCAACGGTTTGTGGATTTTGTGAATTGGGCTTACCTCCATTCAGCACATGCAAGTGAAACATGAAGTTTAAACTGGTTATTTCATATGTAATCATATAGCACTATAGCAGTATCTGTTTATTCATTCATTTCAAACATAAAAAATAAAAATTATTATAACTTAAATATGTAGTATATAATGAGAAGATGATCATTTTTAACTGTTAAGACACATATAACTAAAAAAAAAAAGTTACATTTATAAATATACAAAATGAATAATTTTGTATCCAAAATATTCACTCATGTAACATTTCTCCCTAACCATATTCCTTGTTTTGCTAAATGAGCAGATGACATAAATGCCGAATTGTCGATGGCCATATTGTCCAAACTGTGCTCTTATTCCATGTCCCATTTTCCATAACATAAGTACAATCTAAGATCCACGTATCATGATTTAATTGGATAGTATATTTCTTACTAAAAGAGTTAGATAGTAAGAATTATATGACTAAATAGGTAAAAAAAAATTTATAGGTGTCTATATCTAGACATATACCTTAATATTTGTCCACTTAAGTAAATTTCCCATTTTTATAATGACTTTGCGAAATTAAATAATTATCCAAATGTGCGCGTATTTAGGTCATTTTTCAATCTTAATTATAAGGAATTTTAATATTTAGAAAATTGAAAATATAAGGTTATTTAGGTCAAGTCAGGTGACGAAGAAATTGACTTCAACTATTGCTAAAATTTTCTCGTATGTACAGTTTTTAACAATAACGTTTAGGAGAGAAAATGAAACTATGAAAGACTACATACACGAGTTCTTTGATTTACTCATGTTTATAAATAATAGGTGTAATAATGTAATTGGTTTATGACTTAAAATTTCAATATTCATATACGGTGATATAATAACATGACACTTTTTACATATAAATTTTATTCATAAATTATTTTTACAAGTGAATTTTACCTCAGACGCGTATGATGTGTGCTAATCGCACAACGAAAGGTCACGCACTAAGCGGATCTTAAATAGCTTTTCTCACCATACCACCTCCTAATTGGAAAATACCGTCGAGGAGAACCTACCAAGGTTCGAACTCGAGACCTTGGAGTAAACTCCCCCGGGGCCCCGCATAGCAGGTTTAGTGAAACACCCCTGGCCACTGGGGTTTAACCCAGTGGTTAATTTTATTCATATTTAATATCTACTTGATCCACAAAGCTTTGTAAATTGTCTAGGTATTTCGTATGGAGTGACTGATTGATTTACTACTTAACTGACCAATCGAGTCGCATAGAGTCTTTGGGCGTTTCAAGTTACCTCAAATTCCGAAAAACTCAATAACCCGCCGAACCCTAGACATATATGACGACAAATTATTAGTAAAATACGTTTGCCTCAAGGATCAAGTTGTCCTTGAAACATAAAATATCTTTGAAAAGTTTTTTAAATTTTAAAGGGATTTTGAAGGACCAAGTAATTCTATTATATATATTATTACATATAATTCCCACACAAACATATTCACAAATTTATCCATTTTGAAAATGGTTTTTGTGGTATTTCCAGCAAGGTTTAAATTTATTTTAAAAGACGAATTTTTAATTTTATCTTCAAAGAAATACCAACAGATATGAATATCCTTGTTAATCCCTTGAAATATTGTCAGTATATTCTAAGGAATTATTAAGAGATATTCATGTCGTCGCTATTTCCTTACAAGTTCTTTATTATTTTATCACCGAGAAATTGGTCATTCTCTTGTATCTGTTTGGTTTGAAATTCCTAGATAATTTAAGTCCTTGCAAAAATTTCTTTGGAAAATCAAGTCCTTGCAAAAATTTCTTTGGAAAATCTGAATTTTCGAGTAGTGAAGAATCAAACAACTAATTAGTCTCTGAAAAACATGGTCTCCTATTAGTCTCCACACCCGTCGAGCAATCCCAATTGACGCAAAAAGTAGTCTTCCAATTACCATACATGAGTGATGGGCAAAATTGAATATCTTTTACTCCGTATTAAATTGAATGAAAATAAAATATATAAAAAATGAGAGATAGCCCACCACCAAGACCATATGAGTTGAATGATGTTTTGTTAAAAGAAGAAAGATTAGTGAGTGGTGAACCGGATGTTCGCTCCGGTCAAGGTCCCACCGGCCAGCTCTTCCGGCGACATGAAAAGATGGGCTAAAAGGTTTACATCATGGCTCGTGCCCAATTAAACCCACTAATTACTCTCATTACTCTTAATTACACCCTCTCCCCTATTGTTTTTGTTCTAAATTAGCAGACACTAAACATCATTAGTATTTGTATTCCTTTTCACAAGACACAATCTAGTCTAATCTAGATATCTAACTTGACTTTCTTTTTGCTTTTGGAATCACAAAAGTCAATCCTTTTTCCTTTCTTTTTTCATTTGCATTATATGATCTGTCTTCTCATGTTTTCCAACTTCGGATTAATGTCTATCCAATACGTTCATTTTTTTTCTAGCCCATCATCAATTGTTTCTGTTCTTGATTATATATCCCACTTCTGTCTATTCTACTTCATTTCCACATTTGACTTAATTATTTGTCGTACAAATTGCAGGAGTCTAAAGTTGCTACGTCGCGTCAGTAAATATTGTTAATATGTGTCATGTAAATTAAGTATTTCTTTTTTAATCGACAAACAATCCTACTCTTAATTCCTAAATTACATGAATACTTAGATGGAACCATGACTTCTGATAACATCCCTTTTTTAATCCACCCTTATAAATGTGAAAAGTAAGACTATCAAGATCAAAGACCTTATCAATGAGTTATCAACCCTATTGACATAAAGATTCATTTTAGCGTTGAATGTGATATCTACTACACCAACTGGTGAATTTGTGTTGGAGTGTGATCATTTTATTATAAATCGCATGTCCGGGAATAGTTTAAGCCTACGGGGTCACACAAAAAGACACGGTAACTCGATAATATTAATTGATATGTTAAAGTAATATATTAATTAGTTTGATCACGAAATGATTAATTAAATATAATTAAAGGGTTAGTTGTATTTAATTAATTAAAAGGAGGATTAAAAATGTGAAAGTGGTCAAATTCCACCAAGTGGTCAAATTCCACCAAGTGGTCAAATTCCACCAAGTGGTCAAATTCCACCAAGTGGTCAAATTCCACCAAGTGGTCAAATTCCACCAAGTGGTCAAATTCCACCAAGTGGTCAAATTCCACCAAGTGGTCAAATTCCACCAAGTGGTCAAATTCCACCAAGTGGTCAAATTCCACCAAGTGGTCAAATTCCACCAAGTGGTCAAATTCCACCAAGTGGTCAAATTCCACCAAGTGGTCAAATTCCACCAAGTGGTCAAATTCCACCAAGTGGTCAAATTCCACAAGTGGTAAATTACAAGTGGTCAAATTCCACCAAGTGGTCAAATTCCACCAAGTGGTCAAATTCCACCAAGTGGTCAAATTCCACCAAGTGGTAAATTAAAGTGGGATTAAATTCACCAAGTGGTCAAATTCCACCAAGTGGTCAAATTCCACCAAGTGGTCAAATTCCACCAATGGAAATTCACCAAGTGGTCAAATTGAAAGTGGTCAAATTCCACCAAGTGGTCAAATTCCACCAAGTGGTCAAATTCCACCAAGTGGTCAAATTCCACCAAGTGGTCAAATTCCACCAAGTGGTCAAATTCCACCAAGTGGTCAAATTCCACCAAGTGGTCAAATTCCACCAAGTGGTCAAATTCCACCAAGTGGTCAAATTCCACCAAGTGGTCAAATTCCACCAAGTGGTCAAATTCCACCAAGTGGTCAAATTCCACCAAGTGGTCAAATTCCACCAAGTGGTCAAATTCCACCAAGTGGTCAAATTCCACCAAGTGGTCAAATTCCACCAAGTGGTCAAATTCCACCAAGTGGTCAAATTCCACCAAGTGGTCAAATTCCACCAAGTGGTCAAATTCCACCAAGTGGTCAAATTCCACCAAGTGGTCAAATTCCACCAAGTGGTCAAATTCCACCAAGTGGTCAAATTCCACCAAGTGGTCAAATTCCACCAAGTGGTCAAATTCCACCAAGTGGTCAAATTCCACCAAGTGGTCAAATTCCACCAAGTGGTCAAATTCCACCAAGTGGTCAAATTCCACCAAGTGGTCAAATTCCACCAAGTGGTCAAATTCCACCAAGTGGTCAAATTCCACCAAGTGGTCAAATTCCACCAAGTGGTCAAATTCCACCAAGTGGTCAAATTCCACCAAGTGGTCAAATTCCACCAAGTGGTCAAATTCCACCAAGTGGTCAAATTCCACCAAGTGGTCAAATTCCACCAAGTGGTCAAATTCCACCAAGTGGTCAAATTCCACCAAGTGGTCAAATTCCACCAAGTGGTCAAATTCCACCAAGTGGTCAAATTCCACCAAGTGGTCAAATTCCACCAAGTGGTCAAATTCCACCAAGTGGTCAAATTCCACCAAGTGGTCAAATTCCACCAAGTGGTCAAATTCCACCAAGTGGTCAAATTCCACCAAGTGGTCAAATTCCACCAAGTGGTCAAATTCCACCAAGTGGTCAAATTCCACCAAGTGGTCAAATTCCACCAAGTGGTCAAATTCCACCAAGTGGTCAAATTCCACCAAGTGGTCAAATTCCACCAAGTGGTCAAATTCCACCAAGTGGTCAAATTCCACCAAGTGGTCAAATTCCACCAAGTGGTCAAATTCCACCAAGTGGTCAAATTCCACCAAGTGGTCAAATTCCACCAAGTGGTCAAATTCCACCAAGTGGTCAAATTCCACCAAGTGGTCAAATTCCACCAAGTGGTCAAATTCCACCAAGTGGTCAAATTCCACCAAGTGGTCAAATTCCACCAAGTGGTCAAATTCCACCAAGTGGTCAAATTCCACCAAGTGGTCAAATTCCACCAAGTGGTCAAATTCCACCAAGTGGTCAAATTCCACCAAGTGGTCAAATTCCACCAAGTGGTCAAATTCCACCAAGTGGTCAAATTCCACCAAGTGGTCAAATTCCACCAAGTGGTCAAATTCCACCAAGTGGTCAAATTCCACCAAGTGGTCAAATTCCACCAAGTGGTCAAATTCCACCAAACCTAATTAAGTCCTATAAATAGAGGCTTAATTCTTGGTTTTTCACACACATAATTTCACATTACTTTTCCTCTCCTTTTGCTCCCTTTTTCTTTGAAGTGCCGATTCCCTTTTTTTATTAAGGGGAATTACTTCTTTGAAGATTAAGGTTTTAGAACAATTCTTTGAAGTGCCGATTCTCTTTTTTTATTAAGGGGAATTACTTCTTTGAAGATTAAAGTTTTAGAACAAAGGGTTGTTCGGTTAAGTGATCGGGGTACTAGCATACATTATACGGGGTGTCTAGTGTGCGATCGTAGAGGGGTTTTGTTTTAAACCCTACTTGATAATAATATTATTGTTATTATATTTTTATTGGAGCTTTGCAAAAGGTACACAACTCAATTCTATTCTTTGTTGATTAATATGATTGCATATATGTTTGATATTTCTTCCGTTGCGCTTACTCGTGATTATATATATGATATATTCTAACAGTGGTATCAAAGCCACATATGTGATCTATTAATTACAAAGTTCAAAACTTGAAGGGGGGTTTAAGGGTTGGTTGATTTTAATTAATTGTTAAATAATTAAAGGTTGTTTTCTTATTTTTCATTAATTAAAATCGGTTGTTTAATTAAATAATATAAGGGTTTTTCTTTTTTGTTTAATTAAAATTTTAACCTTATTCAATGGAGATTGAAACCCTCAAGCAAGTTTTGAATTGTGAATTGACATGTTTTATGTGATGAATTGCATGATTATGTGTATCTTAATTATTTAAAGTTGTTAAATAATAGTAAAATCACAAGAAATTCATGCAAAATCAATTGTGATTTTACTGAATATATAGAGATATATTGTGCAAAGAATAATGATCCAATAAGTAGGGTTAATTATAAGATAATTGTGTGACAATGTGAATTTTTCGTGTAAATTTTCTGATCTGCGACAGTTTACTAAAAAATTCATAACAATTAATCGGTAATGAGCTGGAAGTCGAAATTTAAACTGTAGATTGTCGACTCATATGGCTACAACTTTGTAGTTCTGGTCGAAAGCTGAATCGGACCAGAAACAGGCTTAAACTGGTCGTGAATCTACTGGAAATCTCCAGACAGCATGTATTTATGTGTTTATGTGCTAAATGTTAGTTATTTTGTTTAAAGGCTTACGCAATCAAGGAAACTTGATGTATGTGGTCCTTTTCTTCGGAAGGGGGAGCCGGGATTAAACATATGCATGAACCATAGTGACCATGTTTAGGTGGCCTACCTTAACTTGTTACTTGATTAAGTAGTTCGGAATTAGCATGTTTATTAATTTTTGTATTATTTATAAGTTGTATAAAGATGATGCAAAAATTGGTTTTAAAATAAACTTGACTAAGAACTATCGAAATAGAGATTTCATTAAATATTATGTTTCGAAGATTATGCATGAGTCTTCAAACATAAACTTTTGATTCATATCAAATGCATTACCCATTTAAAGTTAAGTCAATGCCACCCACTTTGCTAAGAACACTTGCCAGTGCTTTTTGCTCTACGTGAGACGTAGGTGAATTGTATCTCTTCAAGGTAGATTACCACTCGTTGTGAGACAGCGGTGGACTATCTACATGTTCTTAATTGGGCGACTTAAAACGAGTTAAGAGGTGAGACCTTAACCCGTGGCATAAGATGGGACAAAACATGTTTACAAAACACTTAATACCCCTTTACAGTGTTGTTGTAAGTCCCATAAATCTAGGAGTTGCATGAATGCAATTATCGATTTTCGATTACCTTTTGAATATCGTCATTTCTAGCAGATCAACTGATGAAATGATTATATGTCAAGTTGGATCCTAGCCTTAGTGAAAGTAATTTGTTAGATGAATTTAACAAGGGTAAAATTACATTTCTTAAGGGTAATTATCGGAATACTGATAATTGAACTTTTGTCTGTTTTGTAGATGGCAACAAACAATACCACTCAAAACATACACCAATCGGCATTTAGGTCGATGTTGGAAAGGGAAAAGCTTTCTGGGCCAAATTTCAATGATTGGTATCGTCAGCTCAGGATCGTTTTGAGAGCTGAAAGGAAATACCAAGTCCTTGAAGAGCCAAGACCCGTTGCTCCTGAAGCTAATGCTTCTAATGAAGCACTAGCGGAATATGCGGCTGCATATGATAGACATAATGAGGTCGCTTGTCTGATGTTGGGAAGCATGAATGCTGACCTACAAAAGCAATTTGAGCATTCATTTCCATGTGATATGCTTACTGAACTCAAGTCTATGTTCGAGAAGCAAGCTGGAGTGGAGTTGTTCGATCTTATCGATGTACTTCATGACTTGCGACATGAACAAGGAACATCGGTGAGTGCTCATATCCTTAAAATGAAAGGATATTTTGAGCAGTTGGATAGGTTGGATTATGCTTATGCAAAGCCAGTACAAATTGGTATGATTCTCAAGTCCTTATCTAAGGATTTTGAAGAGTTTGCACGCAATTATACTATGCATAGCATGAATAAAACCGTTACGGAACTTCTTGCCATGGCTAATGAGTATGAAAAGAAGATTCCGAAGAAAACTGCTACTCCCCAAGTTCTCATGATCAAGGGGGGAAAGGTCCAAAAAGGCAAACAACCGAAGGGAAAGGGCAAGGTTGAAGGTAAAGGAAAGCAAGTTGTTGCTGCTCCTAAACCTAAGAAGACCCCTCCAGCGAAGAAGGAACATCCCGCTAAGAACCTACCTTGTTACCATTGTAATGAAGTGGGTCATTGGAAGCGGAATTGTCCAAAGTATCTCGCTGAGTTGAAGAAGAAGCAGCCCGGTTCGTCCGGGACTTCAGGTATATTCTTCACCATTGAATTATATTCATTTTCTAAGCGGAATTCATGGGTTTACGACACTGGGTGTGGTACTCATATCTGTAATTCATTACAGGGGCTTAGAAGGGGAAAGAAGCTGAAGCCGGGATCTTTACAACTGTTCGTGGGAAATGGCCTACCTGCAGCTGTAGAAGAGATCGGCGATTATCATTTGGTTTTACCTAGTGGTTTAATAATTGTTTTGAACAATTGTCATTATGCACCTTCTATTACTAGAGGTGTTATTTCAGTTTCTTTGTTGAAAAACAACGGATTCGTTAATGTCTTTAATGATATTGGTATTTCAGTTTCTCGAAATAATGTTCATTATTTTGATGCTATTGATTGTGATGGTATTTATGAAATTGATATGCGTGGTTGTGATTCAAAAGATAATTCAATGTATAATGTTAGCAAACGAGTCAAGCCCAATTCGGACTCGACTTATCTTTGGCATTGTCGACTTGCTCATGTTGGCAAGAAACGCATTGAAAGACTTCAAAGGGACGGTGTCTTACAAACAAATGATGAATCATTTGAAAAATGCGTATCTTGTTTTTCCGGCAAAATGACAAGGAAACCTTTTCAAAATAAACCGGAAAGGGCTAAAGAGCTACTTGGACTAATACATTCGGATGTATGTGGCCCATTTAGACATGTGTCAAGGAGAGGTGCTAACTATTTCGTCACTTTTACGGATGATTTCAGTCGTTATGGTTATGTTTACTTGATTAAACATAAACATGAAGTCTTTGAAACATTCAAGAAATTTAAAAGTGAAGTGGAGAATCAACTCAGTAAAACCATCAAGGTCCTTCATTCGGATCGCGGTGGTGAATACTTAAGTCAAGAGTTTAAAGATTATCTTAAAGCTTGTGGAATAGTTCAACAGCTTACTCCTCCATATACTCCTCAACACAATGGTGTTTCGGAGAGGAGGAATCGAACATTGTTGGAAATGGTTCGATCAATGATGAATCATACAACTCTTCCTTTTTCGTTTTGGGATTATGCCCTCGAGACTGCTGTTCGCATTCTCAATATGGTTCCAACCAAGATGGTTGACAAGACACCGCATGAATTGTGGCATGGGAGTGTTCCCATATTGTCTTACTTAAAGGTCTGGGGATGTGAGGCACTCGTGAAACGAGATACGCCTGACAAACTTGAATCCAGATCTGTTAAGTGCATCTTTGTAGGATACCCAAAGGAAACGATGGGTTACTACTTCTACTTTCCTACGGAAAACACTGTCAGTGTCAAACGATATGCTGAGTTCTTTGAAGAAAAACTCATATCTCAAGAAGACAGTGGGAGGATAGTTGAACTTGATGAGCATCAAGAAGATGTGTCAACTTCTAAAGACACTAGCAATCTTCAACTTGGGGGGGAGAATGTTCAAAGAGATGAATCTCAAAATGAACTACAAGTTGAAGATGAAGCGATTCCACTTCGTAGGTCCTCAAGGACAATACGTGCTTGTGATAGATTAAATCTTATGATTGAGTCTGAAGAACACGTAGTAGGAGATTTGAGTGAACCTCCTAATTTCAATGCTGCATTATCAGATCCGGAATCTGACAAATGGCTTGAAGCTGCGAATGTGGAAATAAATTCCATGAAAGACTTCAAAGGGACGGTGTCTTACAAACAAATGATGAATCATTTGAAAAATGCGTATCTTGTTTTTCCGGCAAAATGACAAGGAAACCTTTTCAAAATAAACCGGAAAGGGCTAAAGAGCTACTTGGACTAATACATTCGGATGTATGTGGCCCATTTAGACATGTGTCAAGGAGAGGTGCTAACTATTTCGTCACTTTTACGGATGATTTCAGTCGTTATGGTTATGTTTACTTGATTAAACATAAACATGAAGTCTTTGAAACATTCAAGAAATTTAAAAGTGAAGTGGAGAATCAACTCAGTAAAACCATCAAGGTCCTTCGTTCGGATCGCGGTGGTGAATACTTAAGTCAAGAGTTTAAAGATTATCTTAAAGCTTGTGGAATAGTTCAACAGCTTACTCCTCCATATACTCCTCAACACAATGGTGTTTCGGAGAGGAGGAATCGAACATTGTTGGAAATGGTTCGATCAATGATGAATCATACAACTCTTCCTTTTTCGTTTTGGGATTATGCCCTCGAGACTGCTGTTCGCATTCTCAATATGGTTCCAACCAAGATGGTTGACAAGACACCGCATGAATTGTGGCATGGGAGTGTTCCCATATTGTCTTACTTAAAGGTCTGGGGATGTGAGGCACTCGTGAAACGAGATACGCCTGACAAACTTGAATCCAGATCTGTTAAGTGCATCTTTGTAGGATACCCAAAGGAAACGATGGGTTACTACTTCTACTTTCCTACGGAAAACTGTCAGTGTCAAACGATATGCTGAGTTCTTTGAAGAAAAACTCATATCTCAAGAAGACAGTGGGAGGATTGTTGAACTTGATGAGCATCAAGAAGATGTGTCAACTTCTAAAGACACTAGCAATCTTCAACTTGGGGGGGAGAATGTTCAAAGAGATGAATCTCAAAATGAACTACAAGTTGAAGATGAAGCGATTCCACTTCGTAGGTCCTCAAGGACAATACGTGCTTGTGATAGATTAAATCTTATGATTGAGTCTGAAGAACACGTAGTAGGAGATTTGAGTGAACCTCCTAATTTCAATGCTGCATTATCAGATCCGGAATCTGACAAATGGCTTGAAGCTGCGAATGTGGAAATAAATTCCATGAAAGACAATCAAGTCTGGAGCTTGGTTGATCTTCCACCAAATGGTAGAACCGTTGGGTGTAAGTGGATCTTCAAGAAGAAGACCGACATGGATGGAAATGTACACACCTATAAAGCTCGTCTTGTGGCGAAAGGTTATACTCAACTCTTTGGAGTTGATTATGAGGAAACCTTTTCTCCGGTTGCGGACATTAGAGCTATTAGGATCATCTTAGCCATAGCAGCGTACTATGACTTTGAGATATGGCAAATGGATGTCAAAACCGCTTTCTTGAATGGTCTTATTGACAAGGAAGTTTATATGGTACAACCAGAAGGCTTTGTCGATCCTAAATATCCCAACAAAGTATGCAAACTTCAAAGGTCCATTTATGGACTAAAGCAAGCATCAAGAAGTTGGAATAAAAGGTTTGATGAAGAGATCAAAAAGTTTGATTTTGTTCAGAATCCTGATGAGCCATGTGTATATCGCAAAGCTAGTGGGAGTAATGTTACTTTCCTTGTCTTGTATGTCGATGACATATTGATAATAGGAAATCACATTCCAATGTTGAAAGACGTCAAATCTTATCTTGGAAAGTGTTTCGCTATGAAAGACTTGGGTGAAGCAGCATTCATACTTGGAATCAAAATCTATAGAGATAGAAGTAGACGGTTGATCGGATTAAGTCAAAATGCGTATATAGATAAGATCTTGAAAAGATTCAAGATGGAAAATTCTAAGCGCGGGAACTTGCCTATGCAAGAAGGACTTAGTTTATCCAACAAGAATGGTGCTTCTACACCTGAAGAGGTGGAGCGTATGAAGAGAATCCCTTATGCTTCTGCGGTGGGATCTATCATGTATGCGGTAAGATGCACTAGACCTGATGTTGCGTTCGCGCAAAATATAGTAAGCCGATATCAGCAAAATCCCGGAGAGGATCATTGGACTGCTGTGAAAAACATTCTTAAGTACATGCGTGCTACTAAAGAATTGTTTTTGGTGTATGGAGGAAATCCGGATCAAGAGCTTAAAGTCACTGGATACTGTGATGCTGGATTTCAGACTGATAAGGATGATACCAAGTCTCAGTCAGGGTATGTCTTCATTTTGAATGGAGGAGCAGTAGATTGGAAAAGCAAGAAGCAATCTACCGTTGCTATGTCTGCTACAGAGTCTGAGTATATAGCTGCTTCGGATGCAGCAATGGAAGCTGTCTGGATCAGAAAGTTTATTTCTGGACTTGATGTGATGCCATCAAATAACACACCTATGGATCTGTACTGTGACAATTCTGGAGCAATTGTCATTGCCAATGAACCTGGGGTTCAAAAAGGTGCCAGACATTACCAAAGGAGATATCACTATGTTCGAGAGCAAATCGAATCACGTGAAATCAATTTACTCAAAGTTCACACAGATAATAACTTGGCGGATCCTTTTACAAAGGCATTGTCGAAGGGAAAGCTCAATAAGCATGCAGAAGGCTTAGGTCTTAAATATTGCTAAGTTATATCATGTAAATCTGTGATTAGTATTTGGATAATGGGATGTTAAACAATTGTTATTTTTAATAAATGAATTTTTATACGCGGTATAAGTGGTTTCATTTCTATAATAATTGTGTCCTATATTTGCATGTTTAATCCATGAATATTAGGTGAATATTCTAAATGTCTATTGTCGATTAATTATATGGGAAAAATGATTAATTAAATATAATTAAAGGGTTAGTTGTATTTAATTAATTAAAAGGAGGATTAAAAATGTGAAAGTGGTCAAATTCCACCAAGTGGTCAAATTCCACCAAACCTAATTAAGTCCTATAAATAGAGGCTTAATTCTTGGTTTTTCACACACATAATTTCACATTACTTTTCCTCTCCTTTTGCTCCCTTTTTCTTTGAAGTGCCGATTCCCTTTTTTATTAAGGGGAATTACTTCTTTGAAGATTAAGGTTTTAGAACAATTCTTTGAAGTGCCGATTCTCTTTTTATTAAGGGGAATTACTTCTTTGAAGATTAAAGTTTTAGAACAAAGGGTTGTTCGGTTAAGTGATCGGGGTACTAGCATACATTATACGGGGTGTCTAGTGTGCGATCGTAGAGGGGTTTTGTTTTAAACCCTACTTGATAATAATATTATTGTTATTATATTTTTATTGGAGCTTTGCAAAAGGTACACAACTCAATTCTATTCTTTGTTGATTAATATGATTGCATATATGTTTGATATTTCTTCCGTTGCGCTTACTCGTGATTATATATATGATATATTCTAACAATTTGGTTTTAAATTAAAGTTTTCCGACGTATGTAAGAACAAAAAAACAAAACAAGTTGTTAGCCTCAGTTTGTTAAACATTTAGTTGGTATCCAAATCATAAAAATATGAAATCCTACACGTACTTTATATTATGAGATGTATATCATGAACCGTTACAGGTGATTCAAAGGAAAAAACCTCAGTACGCACAAGTCACTTTGTAGAGTTGTTATGTGACCTAGGGTAAAACTAGCTGGAAAGAGTCGGGAAGTTGAGGTTCAAACTTCGTAGTATCATACTATCATTACTCATTAGTGTCTTAATTAGTTTTGACCATTTCAAATTAAGAAAGAAAAAACAATCAAGTATCAAAACATATTTATCAAGTTAGCTTATTAACGTTTTTAAGTATCAAAAATAAGAGAGTTTACACATTGATATTAAAACATATATTTATTGCATCTCGTATGTGCGATATTCCGTTTATGTTCGTAAACTTATTATCATAGACGGCAGTTCAACATAATTTTAACAACACTTCGAAACAATATTCAAAAATGCTAGGTATATATGGTTTACGTACGCATGAATAATAATGAAAAACTGAAGTTATTAATATTAATAATTAATAATAGAGTTACATAATAGGTACTTATCGAGGAGAAAAAAGGAGAAAAAACCTACTCGGGTTCGAAAAGGAGAAAAAAGGCTCTAAATGCGGTTATATTGGTCACGGTGTGGAGTATTTGGAAGGTAAGGAATGATGCACTGTTCAATTCCGTCCAGCCAAGGTTGTCGAGGGTCATCGAAGAGATCAAAGTCTTATCCTACCTATGGATCCAAAACAGATCGAGAAGTCATTCTTTATCTGCTGAGCAATGGAGAAATAGCGGGGTGCAGATTCTTGTCTAGGCGATTGGGCCTCCTTATCTTTCTTGTTGATGTTGTTGTATTTCATAATGTCTAAATTGTTGATCTGACTATCCCGAGTATGACGTTGTAATCTACCACCTTGGTAGTTAATTATATATTAATAAACGAGATTTGTTGGCCGTTCAAAAAAAAAAACATAATAGGTACGTATCGAATGATGAAACAAAACAAAAGATCATCTCATTGATACGATTGTTTATAGTCCTATGAAAATTAAAATTTTACAAGAATATATATAACAAGACATGTTTTTATTACATCGAATGGCGGAGTCACACATGAAGGTTATAGACTTATAGTTGATTATAGTTGGTCCAAAATAGTTGAAATTTCTCGTCTTCCCCCTTGGCCTATGCATAATTCATGGCTAACATCTACTTAACGGAATTGAAACAAAATTAAAAGCGAGCAACATCATCTACTTTACAAAAAATGAAAATTAGTGTATTTGTTAATTCCAGCAATTCTAAGCCTTAGAAAGTGAGGGACACATTGATTAAAATGCATAGGGACTACCCACGTGAGTGTGATGTTAAAAAATGCAATTTGGTCACTAAAATATAAAATGCTGAGCAAGAAAACATTAGAAGTGATGTTTTTGTTCCCCAAATGCCCTTTCTAATTTCCATTTATTTCGAATTATATACAAAACTGTAACATCCCAAACGTTTTATGTTTGACTATTTGACTTTCCGTTAGTTAACGTCAAGTCTATTATGTTTATGCGCCTTATAAGGGATTATGTGATTAAGTGCTTATGTGTTTAATATGAAATGAGGTAAAGTGAATTAGATGAAAGTAATTTAAAGTAAAGTATGAAAGTTAAGTGCTTGTTAGATCGTTAAGTCTCCCGGTAAGTTAAGTAAGCTACGAAAGTAAAGTTTAGGAAGTCGAGGGGCCTATGGGCACTAAAGGAAACTTATGGTCAGGAGTTTAAGGTCTAGTAAGACCCCAATAGCTGCTAATTTTCGTGATTAAGCCCTAGCAACAGATCCCCTCCCTCTCAAGACAAGTTTTCTCCAAGAATCAATCGTTTCGTGTCGTTTCGATCAAGTTGATTAAGATTTCGAATCCTCAAAGTCATCTACAGGTATTATGGCTGATCTTACTCTTAAATCTGATCATGTATGTCTTAGTAGTGATTTCGATCCAGGCCATAGGGTTTGGGTTGGGTTATTTGATCAAACGTTTATTGAATTCATGTTATTCGGGTGTTTTAAAGATTGATTTATGATGTAAAGGATTAAGGGATTAATAGGATGGTTTAAGTTGATGAAAGTGCAATTAAAAGGATTAATTTTAAGTCCCCAGGTTGGATTTGGGGTATGGGTTCGTATGGAATTCGTTTGATCATAGAACAAAGATTAGGTTTCTGGTCGACACTCCAGGTGCGACGCACCAGTAGGGTGGTGCGACGCACCACAGCCAGATTTGGAAAAATGATTTTCAGCCAAAAGCCCGTTATGCGGCGCACCAATGGGTAGGTGCGGCGCACTTGCATCTATTCAGAATTTCTGATGGATTTGTGCGACGCACCAAAGATTAGGTGCGGCGCACCTGCTTATGTTCAGAATATTCTGATCGATTTATGCGACGCACCACGTGGGAGGTGCGACACACCTCTTGTCCAGTTTCACAAAACATTTCGTCTAGCTTATATCTCGATCTTATACTCATTCTAGGTTGTCGGGAGCACTTAGCAAGCACTATAAGATACTTTTAACTTGTTGGTAAGCTGTACCGAGGTAAGTTAACATCTTTTGTCACCTGTTGATACAACAAATCTCGTTTTCATAAGTTAAACCTTCCAATTGAATATGTATGTACATTTTATGTTCATGGGTGACTATGGGAGGTTGCAAAGGGATATATTACTTACCGTTTATGATGATTAACATTCATATGCAGGTTGCAATGGTATGTGGTAAGTATATATGCATGAGATGATGAAATGATTATAAATGCATGAAATGATGAAATGATTATGTATGCATGAAATGATGAAATGATATGATATATGTTTGCATGTGTGGCTTGATCACCTAGTCACTAGTCCTTGATTAGGATTGCCATGTTCACGTGCACGTTAAGGGCCCTAAAGTAAAATATGATATGTGATTAGCTTAGGTGAAAGAGTAGCCTAAACTAATTAAGCGATTAAAGTCTCGAGCATTATGTAAAGTCTTGTGTTAAGCTTAACCCGTGCTAGCTCTTCGGGGCTGGTGCGTACGTGGTCACTTGAGTTGCTCCTTGTGGCATAGTTACGTTTGAGTATTCCGGGTGGAGTAACTAATCACTAATGCGTAAAGGCATAAACGGTTTATTCAGTTGGATTGACTTTGTCATTCCTTAACGACGCCGATGGACCACCTTATGGTTTACCCATCATGTCGGGTGTGAGGACTCCATGTATGGTCTATGACCGCCTACACACAACCCCACATCCCTATGTGAGTGGCATAAGTCACTTAGCCTACGTCTTGGCAAAGAAATAAAGAAAGAAAGATGAAGAAAGAAAGTATAGGCACACTTTAGGACATGTTGAACCTAATGTGTATCTTATGATGTTATGTATGTGTGTGATATTAACTTAAAATGCAGATTTTGTTAATATATGAAATTGGCAAACGTTTTCAAGTTATGTTATCTTACTTAGCTAATTTTATTAGCTAACACTTGTTCTTTGAAAATGTTGTGCCTTCAGGATAATCAAGTTTGAGCTAGGCGAGGATTAGCTTGGTGAGACTTGGGTAGACGAATAAAGAAGCTTAGCTAAGACATTAAACGCTTAGACTTCCTTTTAGCCTCATGTTTGGCTATTTCATTTATGATTAAAGACTTGTATTAATGTGGCATTTATGTTGGTGCCAAGCTTGGATTTACTTTTATTGTTTTGATGATGCTAGTAGTAACACCAAATTTTAAAGGTACCATCCGTTACGGATGGGCAGATTTTGAAAGTGATCCTTTCCGCTTATTTTAAATGCCGTTTGGCAAAGTTTTGAAAATCCAAGTTTTTAAACGACGGGTGTTACAAGTTGGTATCAGAGAAATGGTTTAAGTGAACCAAAATTCCACCAAGACCTTAGGATTTTGGACTTAAACCGTACGAGAAATGATTGGCTTAAGTAGTAATGCTTTAGCTCTATGATGAAAATGCTTTTAGGATGGGTTGGGATGAGTGTGAGAGTAGGTTTATGGCTTATATATGTATATGTTATGCTTATGTAATTTAGTAGGCCTGACCATACTTTGTTCTCATTCGATTCATCTCTAACATTCGTCACTAAATTGTAGAAGGATGGTTAATACCCGTGCTAGTAGTCAAAGAGATGGAGCTAATGCTAGCGATGCTCCGGCTAATCCAAACAGGACTGGAAATGGTGTTAACCTAAGGCCTCCTCGAAGACCACTTTCGGGTGCACAACCTACAAGGTCTGAAATTGATAGAGCTAACCCCGTGATTGAGCAAGTTCCTACTCAAGCTGAAATGCATGAAGAGTTGAGGGCTATTCGAGCTCTTTTGTTGAGAAATAAAGAGGAGTTGAATCAACTTAGGGCTGAAAGAGAAGCTAGCTTGCAACGGGATGAGCATACGGATGGGAATTACTCCAACCGCTCAAACCGTACCGAGCCATCAATGGTAAGGTCACAAGTTGCTCCTGAAAATGTTGTTGCTAAAGTGAATGGTGTTAATAATGTGGTGGAGCCTCGTGTTGTAGTCGCTCCTCGTACTAGTAACTTTAAGTATGAGAGCTTTCAGAAATGTGGAGCAAAGGCATTTGATGATACTCTAGATGCTGTAGGTGCCATGGAATGGTTGGATGATATCGAGGTTGTGTTTGCTTCATGTTATTGCCCTGAGGATATGAAGGTATTGTGTGCCTCCCGTATGTTGAAGAAGAATGCTCGTAATTGGTGGAGGGTTGCTACTATTTCTTTGACTCCCGAGGTGCTAGCTAATATGCCTTGGGGTACCTTTAAGGAGAAGTTCTTGGAAGAATATGTGGGTACTTGTGAACTGAGGTTGATTGAGAAAGAATTCAGAGCTTTAACAGCTAAGCCGGGTGCCATAACTGAGTATGCCCACTCATTTATGGAAAAGCTTAAGTTTGTTGGTCATTTGGTTCGTAGAGATGTGGATCAGGTTGAAGCTTACTGTGATGGTCTTCCCGCTAGCTATCGTGGCCTTTGTAGACAACACATTACATTGTCTGCTGCGATTAAGGAGTCCAAGAGGTTGGATGATGATTTCAAGGGTGAAAAGGTTGTAGTGAAAGCTAATGATGATAAGCAATCAGGTTTAAAAAGGAAGCATGATGGGTCAAGTGGATCTAATAGGAAGTTCAAGAAAGGTCCGTCTTCAAGAGGTGGGGGGCAGCAGCTATGCAAAGCCAAAGAATTGGTGTGGTACTTGTAAGGCGCCTCACTCGGGTCCATGTTCAGATAAGACCCGAAGGGGTGATACTTGTGGTGGTACGGGTCATCCTACTTCAGGATGCAAGGACAAGCCAAAGTGTTATCGGTGTCAACAAACCGGTCATTTCATCAAGGATTGCCCACAAGGAAGAGATGATGGAAAGAAGACGGCTGTCAAAAGCCTAAAGCTCGAGCCTTTCAGCTGACAGTCGAAGCTGCCAAGGATAACGACGAGGTAGTAAGCGGTACATTTCTTGTTAACTCAAAACCTGCTTCTGTACTTTTTGATTCGGGTGCAAATAGATCTTTTGTGTCCACTTTATTTGCTCCTAAGATTGATTTGCGGTCTGGCTATCATCAATTAAAAGTCAAAAAGGAAGATGTGGCCAAGACAGCTTTTCGTACACGTTATGGGCATTATGAGTTTCTTGTCATGCCCTTTGGGTTGACAAATGCTCCAGCCGCTTTTATGGATTTAATGAATCGGGTATGTCGCCCATTCTTAGATCATTTTGTGATTGTCTTCATTGACGATATTCTAATTTATTCAAAGTCCGAAGCCGAGCACCGTGAGCACTTAAGAGCTGTTCTTGAGGTTCTTAGGGAGAAAAAGTTATATGCAAAGTTCTCCAAGTGTGAATTCTGGCTCCGAGAAGTTCAATTTCTCGGGCATGTTATCTCTTCTGAAGGTATTAAAGTTGATCCTGCCAAGATTGAAGCTGTATCTAAATGGGAACAGCCAAAGACACCCACGGAGATTAAGAGTTTTCTCGGTTTAGCTGGCTATTATAGGAGGTTTATTCAAGATTTCTCCCGAATAGCTAAGCCAATGACGGAATTGACAAAGAAAGGAGTAAAGTTTGTATGGACGGAAGCTCAAGAAAAGGCCTTTCAAACGCTTAAGACAAGGTTATGTGAAGCTCCTGTCCTAGCCTTACCCGAAGGTACTGATGATCTTGTTGTTTATAGTGATGCTTCTATTTCAGGTTGGGTTGTGTCCTTATGCAAAGGGACAAAGTTATTGCATATGCTTCACGTCAGTTGAAGCCTCATGAAAAGAATTACCCGACCCATGATCTTGAATTGGCTGCAGTAGTGTTTGCTTTGAAGTTGTGGAGGCATTACTTATATGGCACCAAATGTACATTGTTTACGGATCATAAGAGTTTGCAATATGTGTTCTCACAAAAGGAAATGAATGTAAGGCAAAGGAGATGGATGGAACTTCTGAAAGATTATGATTGCGAGATTAAATATCATCCCGGTAAAGCCAATGTGGTGGCGGATGCATTAAGTAGGAAAGTGCAGAATTTTTCTTGTAGATTGATGAGCATGGTTGTTCAAGCCAAGTCGGGGTTACTCGACCGCATCAAGGAAGCCCAAGTTAAGGCTTTAATGAAGGATAATATCGATAATGAGAGTATTGGAAAGAAGAAAAGACTTGTGATGGAGACAAACAGCCGTGGATTTAAGACTTATAAGGGTCGAATATGGGTACCATTGCTTGGTGGTAACCGAGAATTGATCCTTGAAGAAGCTCATAGGTCAAGATATTCAGTCCATCCAGGTATTACCAAGATGTATGCAGATTTGAAGCCCATCTATTGGTGGCCAAACATTAAGGGAGAAGTTGCTCATTTTGTTGAAAGATGTTTGACGTGTGCACATGTGAAAGCTGATCACAAAAAGCCATATGGAGTGTTGCATCAATTGGAGATTCCGGAATGGAAATGGGACCATATTACTATGGATTTTGTGACCAAACTACCAAGAACACCGAAAGGAAATGACATGGTATGGGTTATTGTGGATAGATTGACAAAGAGTGCTCATTTCTTGGCAACAAGACAAGATGTACCACTAACTAAGATGGCAAAGATGTATGTGGATGAGATCGTAGCAAAGCATGGTGTTCCTTTATCCATTGTTTCAGACCGAGACACGAGATTTGTGTCTAACTTTTGGAAGGGTCTTCAGCGAGAGTTAGGTACCAGAATTAATTTGAGCACCGCCTATCACCCTCAAACTGATGGGCAAAGTGAAAGGACCATACAAACGTTGGAAGACATGTTGAGAGCTTGTGTATTAGAGTATGGTGGAGCATGGGATGAACACTTGAAATTGATCGAGTTCACTTATAATAACAGCCACCATGCAAGTATTGGAATGCCACCCTTTGAAATGCTTTATGGTAGGAGATGTAGGACTCCGAGTTGTTGGATGGAACCCGGTGAAAAGCAGTTTACGGGTCCTGAAATCATTGAAATCTCAGCTGAAAAAGTTAATGTGGCAAAGGAAGCACTTCGCGTGGCTAGAGAACGACAAAAGACTTATGCCGACAAGAAAAGGAAGCCAATTGAGTTCCAAGTTGGTGATTTGGTAATGCTGAAAGTTTCTCCATGGAAAGGAGTAATTCGTTTTGGAAAGAAGGGAAAGCTAAGCCCACGTTTCATAGGACCTTTCAAAATTCTGAAACGTATCAAGGATGTAGCTTATCAATTAGAACTACCCCCAGAATTGGATGGAATTCACCACACATTTCATGTTTCGTATTTGAGGAAGTGTTTGGCCAATGAGTCAAGTGTTATTCCAATTGAGGATGTGAGCATTAATCCTCAGAAAAGAATAGTGGATGAACCAGTAGCGATACTCGAAAGAAAGCAAAAGAAACTTCGCCAAAAGTTGATTGATCTCGTGTTGATTAAATGGAAGCATAACCACGGTGAAAGTTTAACTTGGGAGACCGAGTCGGTGATGAAAGAGAAATACCCAGATTTGTTCACTTCTGAGGCGATTCCGAGGACGGAATCCTCTTAAGGGGGAGGTAATTGTAACATCCCAAACGTTTTATGTTTGACTATTTGACTTTCCGTTAGTTAACGTCAAGTCTATTATGTTTATGCGCCTTATAAGGGATTATGTGATTAAGTGCTTATGTGTTTAATATGAAATGAGGTAAAGTGAATTAGATGAAAGTAATTTAAAGTAAAGTATGAAAGTTAAGTGCTTGTTAGATCGTTAAGTCTCCCGGTAAGTTAATTAAGCTACGAAAGTAAAGTTTAGGAAGTCGAGGGGCCTATGGGCACTAAAGGAAACTTATGGTCAGGAGTTTAAGGTCTAGTAAGACCCCAATAGCTGCTAATTTTCGTGATTAAGCCCTAGCAACAGATCCCCTCCCTCTCAAGACAAGTTTTCTCCAAGAATCAATCGTTTCGTGTCGTTTCGATCAAGTTTGATTAAGATTTCGAATCCTCAAAGTCATCTACAGGTATTATGGCTGATCTTACTCTTAAATCTGATCATGTATGTCTTAGTAGTGATTTCGATCCAGGCCATAGGGTTTGGGTTGGGTTATTTGATCAAACGTTTATTGAATTCATGTTATTCGGGTGTTTTAAAGATTGATTTATGATGTAAAGGATTAAGGGATTAATAAGATGGTTTAAGTTGATGAAAGTGCAATTAAAAGGATTAATTTTAAGTCCCCAGGTTGGATTTGGGGTATGGGTTCGTATGGAATTCGTTTGATCATAGAACAAAGATTAGGTTTCTGGTCGACACTCCAGGTGCGACGCACCAGTAGGGTGGTGCGACGCACCACAGCCAGATTTGGAAAAATGGTTTTCAGCCAAAAGCCCGTTATGCGGCGCACCAATGGGTAGGTGCGGCGCACTTACATCTATTCAGAATTTCTGATGGATTTGTGCGACGCACCAAAGATTAGGTGCGGCGCACCTGCTTATGTTCAGAATCTTCTGATCGATTTATGCGACGCACCATGTGGGAGGTGCGACGCACCTCTTGTCCAGTTTTCACAAAACATTTCGTCTAGCTTATATCTCGATCTTATACTCATTCTAGGTTGTCGGGAGCACTTAGCAAGCACTATAAGATACTTTTAACTTGTTGGTAAGCTGTACCGAGGTAAGTTAACATCTTTTGTCACCTGTTGGTACAACAAATCTCGTTTTCATAAGTTAAACCTTCCAATTGAATATGTATGTACATTTTATGTTCATGGGTGACTATGGGAGGTTGCAAAGGGATATATTACCTACCGTTTATGATGATTAACATTCATATGCAGGTTGCAATGGTATGTGGTAAGTATATATGCATGAGATGATGAAATGATTATAAATGCATGAAATGATGAAATGATTATGTATGTATGAAATGATGAAATGATATGATATATGTTTGCATGTGTGGCTTGATCACCTAGTCACTAGTCCTTGATTAGGATTGCCATGTTCACGTGCACGTTAAGGGCCCTAAAGTAAAATATGATATGTGATTAGCTTAGGTGAAAGAGTAGCCTAAACTAATTAAGCGATTAAAGTCTCGAGCATTATGTAAAGTCTTGTGTTAAGCTTAACCCGTGCTAGCTCTTCGGGGCTGGTGCGTACATGGTCACTTGAGTTGCTCCTTGTGGCATAGTTACGTTTGAGTATTCCGGGTGGAGTAACTAATCACTAATACGTAAAGGCATAAACGGTTTATTCAGTTGGATTGACTTTGTCATTCCTTAACGACGTCGATGGACCACCTTATGGTTTACCCATCATGTCGGGTGTGAGGACTCCATGTATGGTCTATGACCGCCTACACACAACCCCACATCCCTATGTGAGTGGCATAAGTCACTTAGCCTACGTCTTGGCAAAGAAATAAAGAAAGAAAGATGAAGAAAGAAAGTATAGGCACACTTTAGGACATGTTGAACCTAATGTGTATCTTATGATGTTATGTATGTGTGTGATATTAACTTAAAATGCAGATTTTGTTAATATATGAAATTGGCAAACGTTTTCAAGTTATGTTATCTTACTTAGCTAATTTTATTAGCTAACACTTGTTCTTTGAAAATGTTGTGCCTTCAGGATAATCAAGTTTGAGCTAGGCGAGGATTAGCTTGGTGAGACTTGGGTAGACGAATAAAGAAGCTTAGCTAAGACATTAAACGCTTAGACTTCCTTTTAGCCTCATGTTTGGCTATTTCATTTATGATTAAAGACTTGTATTAATGTGGCATTTATGTTGGTGCCAAAGATTAGGTGCGGCGCACCTGCTTATGTTCAGAATCTTCTGATCGATTTATGCGACGCACCATGTGGGAGGTGCGACGCACCAAAGATTAGGTGCGGCGCACCTGCTTATGTTCAGAATCTTCTGATCGATTTATGCGACGCACCATGTGTGAGGTGCGACGCACCAATGTAGGTGCGGCGCACTTGCATCTATTCAGAATTTCTGATGGATTTGTGCGACGCACCAAAGATTAGGTGCGGCGCACCTGCTTATGTTCAGAATCTTCTGATCGATTTATGCGACGCACCATGTGGGAGGTGCGACGCACCAAAGATTAGGTGCGGCGCACCTGCTTATGTTCAGAATCTTCTGATCGATTTATGCGACGCACCATGTGTGAGGTGCGACGCACCAAAGATTAGGTGCGGCGCACCTGCTTATGTTCAGAATCTTCTGATCGATTTATGCGACGCACCATGTGTGAGGTGCGACGCACCAAAGATTAGGTGCGGCGCACCTGCTTATGTTCAGAATCTTCTGATCGATTTATGCGACGCACCATGTGTGAGGTGCGACGCACCAAAGATTAGGTGCGGCGCACCTGCTTATGTTCAGAATCTTCTGATCGATTTATGCGACGCACCATGTGTGAGGTGCGACGCACCAAAGATTAGGTGCGGCGCACCTGCTTATGTTCAGAATCTTCTGATCGATTTATGCGACGCACCATGTGTGAGGTGCGACGCACCAAAGATTAGGTGCGGCGCACCTGCTTATGTTCAGAATCTTCTGATCGATTTATGCGACGCACCATGTGGGAGGTGCGACGCACCTCTTGTCCAGTTTTCACAAAACATTTCGTCTAGCTTATATCTCGATCTTATACTCATTCTAGGTTGTCGGGAGCACTTAGCAAGCACTATAAGATACTTTTAACTTGTTGGTAAGCTGTACCGAGGTAAGTTAACATCTTTTGTCACCTGTTGGTACAACAAATCTCGTTTTCATAAGTTAAACCTTCCAATTGAATATGTATGTACATTTTATGTTCATGGGTGACTATGGGAGGTTGCAAAGGGATATATTACCTACCGTTTATGATGATTAACATTCATATGCAGGTTGCAATGGTATGTGGTAAGTATATATGCATGAGATGATGAAATGATATGATATATGTTTGCATGTGTGGCTTGATCACCTAGTCACTAGTCCTTGATTAGGATTGCCATGTTCACGTGCACGTTAAGGGCCCTAAAGTAAAATATGATATGTGATTAGCTTAGGTGAAAGAGTAGCCTAAACTAATTAAGCGATTAAAGTCTCGAGCATTATGTAAAGTCTTGTGTTAAGCTTAACCCGTGCTAGCTCTTCGGGGCTGGTGCGTACATGGTCACTTGAGTTGCTCCTTGTGGCATAGTTACGTTTGAGTATTCCGGGTGGAGTAACTAATCACTAATACGTAAAGGCATAAACGGTTTATTCAGTTGGATTGACTTTGTCATTCCTTAACGACGTCGATGGACCACCTTATGGTTTACCCATCATGTCGGGTGTGAGGACTCCATGTATGGTCTATGACCGCCTACACACAACCCCACATCCCTATGTGAGTGGCATAAGTCACTTAGCCTACGTCTTGGCAAAGAAATAAAGAAAGAAAGATGAAGAAAGAAAGTATAGGCACACTTTAGGACATGTTGAACCTAATGTGTATCTTATGATGTTATGTATGTGTGTGATATTAACTTAAAATGCAGATTTTGTTAATATATGAAATTGGCAAACGTTTTCAAGTTATGTTATCTTACTTAGCTAATTTTATTAGCTAACACTTGTTCTTTGAAAATGTTGTGCCTTCAGGATAATCAAGTTTGAGCTAGGCGAGGATTAGCTTGGTGAGACTTGGGTAGACGAATAAAGAAGCTTAGCTAAGACATTAAACGCTTAGACTTCCTTTTAGCCTCATGTTTGGCTATTTCATTTATGATTAAAGACTTGTATTAATGTGGCATTTATGTTGGTGCCAAAGCTTTATTTATATATATTATATATATGATGTATAATATGCTAAACAGATGTGTTATAATATAAATATATATATTTTTTATTATTATATATAATGTATAATATGCTAAACAGATGTGTTATAATATAAATATATATATATATATTATATATAATGTATAATATGTAAACAGATGTGTTATAATATAAATATATATATATATTATATATATATGTATAATATGCTAAACAGATGTGTTATAATATAAATATATATATATATTGATTCCATTTTAATTAATGTCTAAAATGTAATATACAATACTTTAGGTACTAAATATGTATATAAAACAAAGTTTGTAACCTTATCAATAATTTATTTAGATATTTTTAATAAAAATGAAAGAGGATAAAGCCATAAACGCATATAATTTATGATCTCATTATGCATATATAATTTTTTGTTAATATATGAAATTGGCAAACGTTTTCAAGTTATGTTATCTTACTTAGCTAATTTTATTAGCTAACACTTGTTCTTTGAAAATGTTGTGCCTTCAGGATAATCAAGTTTGAGCTAGGCGAGGATTAGCTTGGTGAGACTTGGGTAGACGAATAAAGAAGCTTAGCTAAGACATTAAACGCTTAGACTTCCTTTTAGCCTCATGTTTGGCTATTTCATTTATGATTAAAGACTTGTATTAATGTGGCATTTATGTTGGTGCCAAAGCTTGGATTTACTTTTATTGTTTTGATGATGCTAGTAGTAACACCAAATTTTAAAGGTACCATCCGTTACGGATGGGGCAGATTTTGAAAGTGAATCCTTTCCGCTTATTTTAAATGCCGTTTGGCAAAGTTTTGAAAAATCCAAGTTTTTAAACGACGGGTGTTACAAAAACGATAAAAGCACCCAATCTTTCATTATGTTTTTTTGCCTTCTAATTCAAATATATTTAACTTTTGAATTTTGTAGGTGGTGGCAACCATGTACGTGAAATATTGTTCCTAACTTTTCATTCTTTAATATTATCTATATAATTCAAAGTAAACATCATCAAACTTTTGATATAGAGAGTGTATGATTATGCTTAAAGTTTAATATGTTCAATCCTAGACTCATCCAAGACATACTTGTAATTTAGGCAAGTGTAGAATAATTTAATTATCATTTTAAATAAAAAAAAATTCCTAACTTATTTTTGCAAATTGTAAGGAATAACCTGCTACGAAAAACGTACACTTCTACTTTTCGATAGTGTTATAAAATCGATTTGAAATTCTTATATAAACAAACAAAAAGTCGACTTCTATACCATATATTTCCATGCAAAGATCATGTTTGATTAGATATCCTAGATCGTTCGTCACAATTTATGTTTCAGTTGTCTGAACCAAAAACTATTATTACAAGAAATGATATTTTCACGACATTTTTAGTCATTCAAAACAATAATACATGTTTTGCATAGTTGTATACCAGGGGAGGCCTAGAGTTCGAAATTTTATATATATATTATACATATAATATATAATATGCTAAAAAGATGTGTTATAATATAAATATATATTTGATTCCATTTTAATTAATGTCTAAAATGTAATATACAATACTTTAGGTACTAAATATGTATATAAAACAAAGTTTGTAACCTTATCAATAATTTATTTAGATATTTTTAATAAAAATGAAAGAGGATAAAGCCATAAACGCATATAATTTATGATCTCATTATGCATATATAATTTTTTGTTATAACGCTAGTTATAATTTGTAAAAAAATTGTTTATATATTTGAATTCAGTACAAGTTAGGGGCATTTTTCTCTTGGCTCAGCCGGGGTGTTTGAATTCTCAGGGCCGCCACTGTTGTATACCATATAGTAAAATGATGTATTTGTACGTGACTAATTATAGCAATAGTTTTTTTTTTCCAGAACTATCATTGCTTAGTAAACTGGTTTAATGACAAAGGGAAACACGATATTTTTCTAAATTTCTTAGTATAGTACACTTTCTTCTTTTAATTTCATTTTATATATCTACGATTTTCTGGCTCAACCGCTCAAGTACTATAAAGTTATTATTACTACTTTTTAGTTTTTACAGGGTCAATTTGTCTTTACCGTGGTGTAATTCGTTACCTGAACAACCCTGTTAATATTTGGGTGTGACATACTTCACAATTAATTTTTTTTGAAAAGATTCAATTCCATGCCAGTGATATTTTATATATTTATATATATATATATATATATATATATAGGGGCATGATAAATTGAGTCCAGCTTATTTTGAATCCAAAAAGGGTCCATATAACTTACACATGTGTAAGTTATAAAACTTACACATGTGTAAGTCTCGCCGGAGATGGTCGTCGTCGCCGGAAAATCATGGTGGTGGTCGGAGATGATGGTGGTGGTGGTAGGAGGTGGTTGGAATTTGAGGACATGGAAGAAAATCAATGGACTCAAATTGGACTCAAAATAAGCTGGACTCATTTTATCTTTTCCCTATATATATATATATATATATATATTGAAAGAAGGTTTGCAACGATTATTTTAAAAATTACTAGCAAGGTGCTAGTTATCCGTACAATGGTTTCCAAACATTAGAAAACATGATGTATATATATATATAACATCTTACGTCCGATGTAATTAAGATATAGTTAAGAATAAAATGGTCAAGTTTCTTCAACTAACGTAACCGATCGGCCACCTGATATATATAATATTCTCCTAAAAATCTTCCGTAATTATATAACATGACAACTTGGTGGAATCAAAAGATTAGATTAGGAGAGAGAATAAGTGAATTACACTGTGATGTTTTAAAGTTTATAAGAAGATTTTTAGGCTATATTATATATCATTTCCCATATATCACACACCGTATATACTCCTTTATATAATGTCCTTTTGTGCACTTGTTTACTTACATATCTTCAGTATATAAACCAACTATAAGGGCATGTCACATGATAAAATATATTCTGCTCCCATCTTGACATTAAATCATTACACCCTCGTGTCTAAGCCACTTTATATGATCAAAACAAGAAACCACATGCTAGAAGTTCATAGAAAGTAAATATAAGATTAATAAAATGATTGTTGCGTTTTCTATAATTAGAAAGTCTCTAACTTAAAACCTTTGAATAGGACCCATGAATCCATGACGTAAAACATTGTTCTACTTTTTCCCCCCTTGTATTTGAGTAAAAATTAATGTAGATGTAAAATATTTTTAAAAGTTCAGTAAAAACTAGCATATCATAAACGGATTACATTAATTTTTATATCCAAGTTACTTGAAGAAGATGAGTCTTTTGATTTTAATGTAATCAACCTATTTCATGATATCATGTTGGCTCATTCCTTTAACTTCGACACATCCAAACGTGTTAAAACGTGACATACGTACGTGAAAGGCAATCATTATATCGATTCTTTAGACTAGCTATTACAGTATCATATGAGTTAGGCCGCTAGGTTATCACTTATATATATTTTACCAAATCGAATAGAAAATATAGTAAAGCACGTGTTATAGTCGTCGTACGGCAACATGTTTGCATGGCAGAAAGTCTTGTTTATTATCATTAGCGTACGTAGTACATCTAAAAAAGACGTATCAACATATGAGATCGAGTCCTTTTATTTTAAAGCTTTCATGACATATCCATTTAATTACTCCGCTTGACAATTTAAAGAAAAAAACAAAAAACATGTCACATGGCAAACGTTTTTTTTCGTGACCCTACTTCTACCCATCAGTAATTTGCAACACGTACATCTTGATATGGAAAATATATTTATATGCTCTATCGTTAACCAATTTTCATGTCTATGACTATATAATAGGGTTGTGATTATTTGAAACTTTAAATTTTCGTGAAAACTAGAAAACTGACCAAAACACACTGTGATCTGAATTTAACACAATATGTTTTTAGAAAACACATCGTGTTAAGTTCATATCACAATGTGTTTGAACAATTTTCTGATTTTCATGCGCTATCAAAAACACACTGTGATTTAAAACTTAACACAATGTGTTTTTATATTACACGATAAAAACACATTGTATTTTTATAAAACACAATTAAAACACAGTGTGTTTTGACCAGTTTTCTAATTTTCACAAAAATTTTAGTTTTCAAATGAACATTTCACTATATAATAATATATAGATAGATATGGATATATGGGTTAATATTGTAAAATAAACTTAACATAAAACAAATAATACATGATCTAGACTATTTGGATCAAAATAAAACTGATATGCGAAAGATTGAACACAAGTATATAAACAAGTATATATATAAGGGGCATACTATTGACACCAAGGAATTTGGCTATTGACACCATACCTCAAAAGGGGCGAATTTCGCCCCTTCTGACTAGAAAATTCGCCCCTTCTGCTAGTGACGGTCAACCTTTATTCAACGTCATTAACTAATTTTGACTTTTACCTTGGGCAGAAGGGGCGAAATATCTTGGGCAGAAGGGGCGAAATATCTTGGGCAGAAGGGGCGAAATTCGCCCCTTTTGGGTATGTGTTTAAATTCCAGATCCGTATATACTAGAGGTGAGCAAAAACCGATCCGGAACCGAAAACCAAATAAACGGATTGCTTTGGTTTTGGTCTTCTAGAAACCGAAAGGATCGGTTCGGGTTTCGGTTTCTTATATAAAACCGACAGTAAAAACCAAACCGAACCGATACCATATATGTTTTAACTTATTATATATTTGTGTTCTAGTGTTAATATTTGGTACATGGTCATATGGTTCATTCAAACATTAAAGAAGAAGATGTGGAAGTATCAATTTAGTCACAATGTTTGGAAATGAGAACATGATTATAATAGTCTTATTCATGCAATCTTCTTTCACTGTTGTTAATATCTTTGAAGGTATATTCTGGTAGTTTAGATTAACCTAGCCATTATGGTTCTTTCATCATCAATACTCTTATTTTTACTATCTCCGATTTGGAAAACCAAAAATAAAAAAAATGATAAAACCGAACCAAGAAAACCGAAAACCGAATCAACGGATTGGTTTGGTTTTGGTCTTCTAAAAACCAAACGGATCGGTTCGGCTTTCGGTTTCATATATAAAAACCGACGGTAAAAACCGAACCGAACCGAACCGAAACCATATATGTTTTATAATTATAGAAAGTAATTATTTTAATGAAATAATAATAAAAACATACCATAAATTTATATTATGTTTTTTAAAGTCACTTTTTTGATAGTTTTTTTACATTATATTATTTCTTTTTGTTTTATGTCGTACATTTTATAAAATTATGAGTTTATATCGGATTTTTATCCTATAACTTAATGTGAGTCCCAAACAATAGATGGTTAATTAAACCCGACTGGCAAGTACAACTGATCTTGATGGCCAAGTTCAGTTTACGATCCAGATATGGATAACAAGAAACAATTGACAATATATATAATGCAAGAACAAATGGCAGAAACTATATAAAGATATATATGAATATAATCAAGTATGTAGCATTGAGACACGTTGTTTTCTTTCTAATGTATTTGATTTATTGATATATAAACAAATACAAGGATTGTTGCGGAACAAAGATAAACACCCAAGTGTAAGTATCTAAACAATCCCGAAAAACAAGTGATCTAAATAACTTGGAAATACTCGTAAGTTTACTTAGAGTATATCTCACAAGTTGCAATGCTAAAGTTTCTTTTTTTTAAGCATTTTGCAAGTTGTGAGAAGACTTTGTATTTATAGACCAGGTCCATGATGATGTGGACAAGATCGTACAAATGTGGTTGTAAGCATTTAAGGAATTAAACCTAATTCCTTACATGCTCACACTAGGAAGAGTATATAAGTCAGTTGATGTGACTTATAGTACTATGTTCCAAACCTATACTTTTACCTTGTACCTTTTTATTAATAGATAAATCTAAAAACTGGATAAAGGTATGTAAAGTAAAAAGTCTTCCTCGTAATCAGTGTAAAGTGTTGTAAATACTTTACACTGAGATGCTTCAGTCTTCGATCTGGTAGAATCACTCTTTGCTCGCTTCTGAGATGATTCTCTTCTTCATCCTTCAGTCTTTGACTTCAGAATGAATGCTTCAGATTTATCTCGATCTGAACTGAAGTGAAGCTTCAGTGAAGGAATTATGAGACATCTCAGAATTCTGTACAGACGTCTTCACTAAACTTCAAGCTATTTCTGAACAAATTATACTTGGTCGATTTCCGACCTAACAAATTCCCCCTATTTGTTCTGAAATAGTGCATGCATTCCAGACTTCTATCTATACAAGTTTGTAAGTCTGAAATACAAGTTTTTGTTTAAGTTGTAAAAATTTTCATAAGTACATCTTATAGATCATTGATGTCTCAGAATTTTACTTGTGGCTTTCTAACTTAAACCTATCATCTACTTATTGATTACAACATGCAACATATATATACAAACTGAAATGATAGTTACAAATGTAAATTCTTTACAAGTACATGATAGTCTGAAGAGAAACTACTTCTTGGCAGGCCTTGAACCAGAAGGTGCCTCAGTAGGTTTTCTCTTCAGTGGAGAGTGATCCTTTTTGCCAAACAGCTTTCCTTCAATCTCTACCTTGGCTTGCATCTTTTGTTGTATTCTTGCTAACCATGCACCAGTCAAGGCAGATTTTGGTTTCCCTTTCAGAACCTGGATCATCTCCCTGTGCTCAGAAATCCCAAATGTATGAACTGAAACTTGATTGTATTCTTCAGCTGCCCTACCTTCTCTTTTCACAACCAAGTCAAATAACTTCAATCCATCAGCCTTTGTAACTTCCATATCAATAATTTTGGCTGGATGCGATCGATGGTTCATATAGTGATCATACTGAACCTTTTCATGTTTTCTTTGGGTCTCAGCATCATCATCAGATATTGGTTTGAGTGAAGTAAAGACAACATCACGAGAATCTTTCTTTGCAGTCCTTGTTCCAGTTCTGGGCTTTGTGGGTGGTCTGAACAACTCTTTTTCTACTTTCTGAACTTCGGTCAGAATTTCCTTCCTTTTGATCGCCATTTCTTTTTCTCTATTTTTCTTTAAGTCTTCAATGGATAACTTAAAGGTCAGACTTTCCAACTTTTGTTCCAGAGGAGAGTAGTTCATCCCACATTCATATTCCAGCATATCCACCAAAGCCTTTTGCACTCTTGGATCATTTTTGATTTTTAAGTACCTTTCCAATGATAACCCAAGAGCTGCAGCATCTATGTGATCAAGGGTTCCCATCTTCAGATGTTGTTCCCTTTCTCTTTCTTTGTTCTCCCTCCACATAATAAATTGGTTGGAAACCTGCTTTTGCAATGTTTCCAACTTCTTGCTATCAGCTTCAAGATTGTGCAAGGGATAGCCGTGCTCGTCCACATTCTCACCAACAATGATTCCAGAACCCTTAGAACCTTGCTTTGGTTCTTCTCCTTCTAGAGCCTTTCCTTTTCCCTTATCTTTCTTCTGAACTTGTTCCCCCTGAACTGAGGCACTACCAGAAGGTACCTCAGTGTGCTTCTTGGTTGCTTCAATTATCTCTTGAGTACTAGCAAGCAAACCAATAGGCACACCACTTCCCCCTTTGGGAATCTCTGAAGGCATTCTAGCATAAAGATCAACAGTAGATTTAATTGCCTTCAGTGGTTCCCAACTTTGTTGTTCTAGGCAATCACAAATACCTTTTGCCATTGTAGCAAACTGAGCCTTTAGTCTGAATGAAGAACTAAGGTTCAGTGCTTCTTGATCTTTTAAGTCCTTCAACATCTTTCTATCTTCTTCAGTGAAAGAAGCAGGGGAAGGAGGAGCAGTAACAGTTTCTTTCTTTAGAAAAGTTAGAATTTCTTCTAACTGTTTTGACTGATTCTGAACTGAACCTTCAAGCTTGGAAACTGTATCTTTTACTTCATTTACAGCCTTTTCCACCTTGTCATTTGTGTCTTTGGTCAGTTTAGCAATCATCATTCTAACCTCTTCACCAACTTTCTGACAGACAGAATCTGAAATCTGAGCAGCTAGATTCTGAGATAGCTCAGACTTCAGATCTTTCACAATAACAGCACTAATAGAAGTCCCAAGTTCTTTCTCATTGACACTTGGCTTCTGAACCAACTCATGAACTTCATTTCCAACTGCCATAAACTCTTGCTTCAACAACTCAACACTAGATGTCAAGTTCACAACCACCGAAGCTTGCACATCTCTCTTTGTCAACCTGAAGGCTTCTCTGATTGCAGAGCTCACCTTGTTGCAAGTCATCACCAGCTCATTCAGCTTCCCAACCACTAGTCCTTCATTACCAGCAACTTTGGTCAACTCAGTTCCAAGGAACATCTGAGCACCTTTCATATCAGCCAAGGAACTAGTGTTGGCAGTTAGAGATTTGGTTAAGTCCTCCACCCTTAAAATAAGGCCTTGGACTTCGGTTTGTGTTTTCTCTAACTGTGCTTCTATATTCAAAGGAAGTGGGGGTTGTGTAGAAGCAGGAGCCACAAATGGTAAACTACCAAGCCCTTTAAGTACTTTGTTCATTTGAATGTCAGTTGGACTCTCAGATTCTGTCTCAGAATCCAAGTCCTTCTCTGAGGGGGCATCATAGTTGATTGGTGGTGGTATGTTGTGAATTTGGGGGTGAAGAAATTGAAGTGATGGAGTGAAAGATGGATCGGTTACATATGCGGGAGTGGTACCTGGTGGAAATATTGGATTTTGGTGAGATGGTGGTGGTGGAACATAAGGCTCATTGTCTTGTTGTGGTTGGATTTCTGGGGGAGGAGGAGGGGCGTTTGCGAGGATGGGGGCTGGCTCAGAATCAGATTGATTCGCCTCCAATAGTTCCTCGTCAAACTCAAAGTCAGCAAGAGAATCAAGATTCTCCTGAGGTAGCTCATCGTCATCCCAGAAAGCATTCACTTTTACAATCTGGTCAGATATGCTCTGGTTTGGGTCACTAGTACCCTCACCAGATTCTGGTTCAACATCTGCAGAAGCAGGTGCATCGTCACCAGATTCAACGATTTGTTCAATCGTAGGTACACTAACGGGTCCCACATTCTTTTGTGGCCCACTTAGTGACCTTTCTGGACCAGCTAGTGTGGCTGAAACAGTTTTAGTAAATACCTGAAGCATAGCAGAGGAGAGTTCAGGCTCATCTTCAGTAATGGTTGCCTTGAGAAATCTCTGCCATATTCAGGTACAGAAGCTTCAGGTCCAGCTTGATTATAAGCTTCTCCAAGGATATCCATAAAACACAAGCTTAAAAATCTTGGGAAAGCAATATGCAGACTTCTCTTTCCTTTTAACTTTGTAATCAACTGAGCAAAGAGAATCTCAGCAAAATCTGCTTGCATCCCATTCCAAATGTAATACCCCATCTCAACTTGGGGTAATGAAAGTTGGTCCAACCCTCCATGGTTGCCACCAAGACTCTCCACAATCTGGGTCCAGAAGAACCTCCAGCAATTGCCAAAACCAGACATGAAAATGTGTCCAGAGGTCTTCAAATTACCATCAGCATCCTCCATATCACCATGACCAGTGGCGACTAGAACCTCCCTGAAATTGACTCCTTTGAGTCTTTTAGCAAACACCTGGGGAGGTTCGAGGTAGTTCAGATGAAGGGAATTTCTGAACCCCTTAAGAGTGATGACACACTTCTTGGTGCCCTTATTTAGAGTGAAGGAGATGGATTGTTCATCCTTATTTACCACAGCAGTGTACCAGAATTCAAGCAAGTATCGATGATACAATGCTTGAGGATTTACGGTCAACGCATAATGGAAAGGGGACTGCTCCCAAAACTTGTTGATTCTTCCCATTAAGGTTTCGGACTTCACATTCAATAGAGCCAAAAAGTTGCTCATGTTGAATCGGATTTGAGAAGGTGTGAAGTTCTTTGGCCATGTGGCAGATGTTTTCACATCACTCGATGGAGTATATTCAAAATTTATGAGCGATTTGTGTTGCGAAGAAGATGATGATTTAGACATTTTAAGAATTGAAAAATGAAAGTGAAATGAATATGAAGAGTTAAGGAATTTAAAGAGTGAAGATGAGAGAGATTGATGATTGGAAAGTAAATGAAAAACGAAGTAAATGAAAGAATGAATAAGGAATTTGTATTTAAGATGGAACACAAAGGTAATTTTCCAATTTAAAACAATTTCTGGGGTCAAGTCCGCATTTAATGCAGAGACGTTTGAGTGACCCCACCCTGCACACTTTTTCAGAAAAAGTACTCATTTCTTTCTCTTTTACGGCGCAACTTGTGTGACACATAAGCATGACCAATCCTAAGTTAAAAACCTAGTATGTAGTATGCCACGTGTACACACAATTGACCAAGTATAAAAAAAAAATATCTTGAAAAGACTATTGTATTTCAGTGATGACAAGTCAAGTTCTGAGCATGGTCAGTTCCAAAGAGATCTGAACCATCTCAGTCAATAAAATTCAACTGAAATATTTTTGATTTTCTGAAGTGCTTCAGTTAAATACATTTTTCTGAGCAAAAAGTCCCCCCTCAAAAATGAAGGTTTATATTAAAGTTTGAAAAATATTTAACATTCCCCCTGAAGTGATGATCCATGAATTAATATGTGCCAAGATAGTATCACAAAGGCGTTCGATAGCTAGGCGAGCAAAAATTACATGGATCGCTCAGACTGGTGAACCAGATCAGTGTCACTGAGGCGTTCATAACAAGATTACCAGTCTAAGGATTTAACATACCCAACTCACTGACTAGATGTTTAAAGGTTTTGACATCTAAAGGTTTTGTGAAAACATCAGCGAGTTGCTTATCAGTGGGAATAAAGTGCAATTCAATATCTCCTTTCAGAATATGATCACGAATGAAATGATACCTGAGGTCGATGTGCTTGGTTTTCGAGTGCATCACAGGATTGTGAGATATGGCAATAGCACTAGTGTTATCACAAAAGATTGGAGTCTTTGTGTAAGTAACACCATAATCAGTCAGCTGGTTTTCATCCATAGAATCTGAGCACAACAACTTGCTGCAGAAATGTACTCAGCTTCTGCAGTTGATAGTGATACTGCAGTCTGCTTCTTACTAGTCCAGCTTACTAATTTACCACCAAGGAAATGACACCCACCAGTGGTACTTTTCCTGTCTATCTTGCAACCTGCATGATCAGAATCTGAATAACCCATTAGATCTAGACTAGAGCCTTTAGGATACCAAAGACCCAGTCTGGGGACACCTTTAAGGTATCTGAAGATCCTTTTAACAGCATTTGCATGTGCCTCTCTGGGATCAGACTGAAATCTAGCACAAAGGCATGTTGCAAACATTATGTCTGGTCTACTTGCAGTTAAATACATCAGTGAACCAACCATACCACGATATTTTGTATGGTCCACTGGTTTTCCATGTGGATCAGAATCCAAAGTTAATGGAGTAGAAATAGGAGTATCTTTTGATGAGACTGAATCAAATTGATATTTCTTTAGTAAATCTCTGACATATTTTTCTTGGTTTATGAAAATACCATCTTCAGTTTGTTTTACTTGAAGTCCCAGAAAATATGTCAGTTCACCCATCATACTCATTTCATACTCAGAAGACATGATTTTAGAAAATTTTTCACACATCTTCTCATTTGTAGAACCAAACACAATATCATCAACATAAATTTGTACTAAAAGGATATCACTTTTATCATGTAATATGAACAAAGTGTTATCAATTGCACCACGTTTAAAACCATTTTTAAGAAGATGTTTAGTAAGAGTATCATACCAGGCTCTGGGTGCTTGTCTCAGACCATATATGGCTTTGTTCAGTCTGTACACCCAATGTGGTTTTTCTTCATTGATGAACCCTGGTGGTTGATACACATAAACAACTTCTTCTAGTTCTCCATTCAGGAATGCACTTTTGACATCCATTTGATAGACTTTAAATTGATGATGAGATGCAAAAGCTAAGAATATTCTGATAGCTTCAAGTCTGGCAACTGGTGCAAAAGTTTCATCAAAATCTATTCCCTCTTCTTGTGCATATCCTTTTGCAACAAGCCTTGCTTTGTTTCTGATGATATGACCATCTTCATCCATCTTGTTTCTGAAGACCCATCTTATCCCAATTGGTTCCTTCTTCAGGTTACTGGGACAAGGAACGAATTCCCATACATCGTTTCTTTTAAACTGGTTGAGCTCATCTTACATGGCTTCAACCCAGCTTGTGTCTTTCATAGCCTCGTCAATCTTCTTGGGTTCAATAAGAGATAAGAAACTGACGTTTAAGCATTGATCGCTTGTGGCTCTTCTGGTCTGAACCCCACTAGTGGAATTCCCAATGATTTGCTCGATAGGATGTGCTTTAGTCCACTTAGTGTATTGACCAGGATGAATAATGATATCAGTGCAAGAACTTCTTTGAGTAACTTCAGGAGGAGCTTCAGAAAATACATCTGCAGCTCCTTCTTCTTCCTGCAGATCATGACTTGCATCATGAAATTCTTCAGATTGAGGTTGCTCAGTGGAGCCTGATATCAGAGGAGAAGCAGCATGTACATCTGATCCAATAGTCAGTTTAGAAGGCAGTTTGAAACTGACTGGAGGATAAAATGGAATGTTGCTAGGCTTTTTTATTGTTGGTTCTGAACGGAGACGTTCAGAAGCAGGTTCAGGTGACTGATCAGTTTCAGTAATAGGATCAGAATCACCAAAACTTATTGGACTTTCTGAGGGTGGTACAGGAATGGAATTTTTAAAGATTGCAGAATTTGATTCATCAAAGGTAACGTGAATTGACTCATCAACCTTTTCAAGTCTCTTGTTAAAGACTCTAAAGGCTTTGCGATTTGATGAATATCCTAGGAAGTATCCTTTATCAGCTTTTGCGTCAAATTTTCCAAGCTGACTAGAATCATTCAGAATGTATACTGGACACCCAAATACATGGAAGTATCCAATATTAGGCTTTCTATTTCTGAGTACTTCATAGGAGGTCTTCTTGTGTCTTTTGACATAGACAGATCTGTTCTGAGTGTAGCAAGCAGTTGCAACAGCTTCAGCCCAGAAATTCTTGGGAAGACCAGATTCATTCAACATGCTTCTAGCAGCTTCAATCAGCGTACGGTTCTTTCTTTCTACAACACCATTCTGCTCTGGTGTGTGTGCTGAGGAGAAGTTCTGAGATATGCCAGTTTTAGTGCAGAAGGACTCCAGAGTGGCATTTCTGAATTCAGTGCCATTGTCACTTCTGAGCTAACAAACTTTTCGCTTGTGCTTGAGTTCATTTTGTTTGATGAGAGCAATGATTTCAGCAGCAGCTTCACTTTTGGACTTGAGGAAAATCACCCAACAATATCTTGAATATTCATCTACGATGACAAGGGTGTATTTCTTTCCTGCTCTGGTCTGAACATTCACTGGTCCAAAAAGGTCCATGTGAAGCATATGAAGAGGTTCAGTAATACTAAAGCTTTGCTTTGTCTTGAATGAAGCTCTTTTCTGCTTACCCATTTCACAACCTAGACATGGCTTGTCTTTGTTGAAAGACATAGAGGGTATCCCATCAACAAGTTGTTTTCTTGACAACTTATTAATGTTCTTGAAGTTCAGATGGGATAGTCTCTTGTGCCACAACCAATTTGTGTCTTCATCTGCCTTTGAGTAGAAACATTGTTCAGAGGTAGAAGGATTCATATCAATGACATAAATGTTTCCCTTTCTTGGTGCAATCAGTACCACCTTTCCATCTCTGTTGAATATGGTGCCTTGTGAAATATCAAATAAAACCTTGAAGCCATCATCACATAGTTGACTGACACTGATCAGGTTATATTTCAAACCGTTCACATATGCAACACGTGTGAATTTGACTTGACCATTATTCACCACACCATATCCCTCAGTTTTTCCATTACCATCATTTTCAAAAACAATTGAGGGCCCCTCTTGCACCCTATATTCCTCTAGCAGGGTCTGATAACCAGTCATGGTTCAGCCAGCAGCACTGTCCAGAAACCATATGTTCTTCTTTCGGTCTCCCTGCACACAATCAAAGATTAGTTCTTTTTGGGAACCCATCTTTGGATGGGTTCACTAGACTCTCCCTTAGCAGTCTCAGATTTCTTTGGTTCATAAGGAACAGAAGGATCAAAGGGGATTTCAGTCATTATTTCAGATGACAGAAAAATAGTTGGTTTGATGGGGTTTTCAACCTTTTTCTTTTCAGATTTCTTCTTGGTTTGCTTAGAAAAAGGTTTTGTGTTTTGTTTAGGTTGAAGATGAGGAGTTTCAACATTTTTTAAACGTGCATTACAACTCTGCACTTGTCTAGCCAATAGTTGAAATTGACTTTCTAACCTTAACAAAATTGATTCTTCATTAGACACCTGAGCCTTACCAGAATCTGAGGTAGAAGGCTCAGTGGGGGAGATATTTTTCTTCTTCTTTTGGCCTTTAGAGACCTTAGATGAAGTCTGAGGGGATGGCTTTTTGGTTTTAGCCTTTCTTTCTGAACCAGTTGTCTGAGCTGTTTCAGATTTACCCTCAGATTGTTCCTGGACTCTATCAGTCACAGTTTTCTGTTTGCCAACTTTAGGAAAAATAATTTCAGGTTTCATTTCCTTTGGAAGTGCATCTAAATCAGTGATTATAGATGCCATGTGAAGATCACCAGATTCATATGCTGTTTTTTGATTTGCAAAAGTATTCTTAATTGCAGCATCTGGTTTTGGTGCACTCATCCAAGACTTAATTATTTTCTGCTCTTTTTCAAGGATGGTTTTTAACTATTCTTTTTCCAACTCTAAAGTGGCAACCATAGACTGATAACTTTTTAGAGCCAAATGAACATCTTTCAGTTCTTTCAATCTGGCATGACTAGCGTTCAGTTCAGAGGCATTGTTTTCAAACATTTTTAGGCTTTCTGAACGCACTGTCTCAACAAAGGAGATGTCAGCCTCTAAAAGAACCAAAAGGTCCAGTTTGTGTACCTCATTTTCTTCATAGCCAAAATTACTGACCTTTTTCATCACTATATCCACCCAGCGACCAGATTCAACATCGGATTTGACCAAATGACCTTGATCTTCTTGTGCCATGAAACACATGTCCCTAACTTCTTCTTCATCATCAGATGATTCATCAGAATCTTCCCATTTTTCAGTTTTGGCAATCATACAACTGTTGCTTGAGTTGTCTTGTGCCAGAAGAGCCATATGTGCCTTTAACTTCTTGTATTTGGCCTTATAGCTGTCATCAGACTTCTGAAAAATAGAATGGTTAGGAGCAGATTGTGATGATGATGGTTGACTAGATCTGCATTCCTTCATGAAATGTCCTTTCTTGCCGCATTTAAAGCATTCAAGATTGGACTTGTCAATAGAAGCACTGGAAGCAAAGGGTTTGCCAGATCGATTTGATTTGGCCTTAAAACGATTGAACGTTTTAGCCAGCATGGCAACCAGATCATCATTGTCATTCTCATCACAATCATGAGTGACATTAGCAGAGACACCAGTTTTTAACATTTCAGAAACCATCTTCTTCATTGAGTCAAATACATCACTCTCAGAAGATAGTAAAGCAGTACTATGTGGTTCAGAATACTGAACCGTACTAGAACTGGTAGAAACATGATTCTTGGCATCCTGCTCAGCCAAGGCTCTTTCAGCTTTGTTCTCTTCAGTATATCTGAAGGCTCCATAAAGGGAAGCAAGAGTATGACTGTGCAAGGTTTTGCCTTGTCTCAAGACCAAGATTAAATTTTCCCATTTAGAAGGTAAAATGTCACAAAAATTTTCCAACAAAATTTCTTTGTCTTTGGTTACACCCAGGGCTTTCAGTTGGTTTACCAGATTTGTAAATCTGATGTAGGTTTGAGTTAAAGACTCCCCATGGATAGCAAAGAAAGACTCATATCTTTTGTTTAAAGCAACTTTTCTTGTGACAATTGTCTCATTCGTGCCTTCAAACTGTGTCATTAGTTCCTCCCACATTAATTTAGAATTTTCAAGTAAAACAAGAGTGGGCATAAGGGTTTCTGGAAGAGCGTATAAAATCATATTTTGTAACTTGGTGTCCAGGTCTACAAGTCTATGATCTTCTTCAGACCAATGATCCTTCTCCTTAGGTGACTGCCTAGGAGTCCCATCGGCATTTCTGACAACAGTAGAAGCATTCATAGGGACAAAGGGTCCTTCTTTTAAGATATCTGGTAAATGTCTCTCAACACCAGCAATATACTTAAGCATGCACGCTTTCCATGTTTGAAAGTTTTCACTGTTCCCATCAAACTTGGGAACATGATTATTTGGAAAGTGTACGTGAACATTGTGTGATGGTATATTGTTGTTGATGAGAGGGGGTGGGGTAGCATTATTAGGGTCAGGTCGTTCTTGTTCAAAGTCAGCCATCTATGCAGATCAAAGGTTAATGAATTGATAAAATTCAACCTTGCTGCTCTGATACCAATTGTGAGTCCCAAACAATAGATGGTTAATTAAACCCGACTGGCAAGTACAACTGATCTTGATGGCCAAGTTCAGTTTACGATCCAGATATGGATAACAAGAAACAATTGACAATATATATAATGCAAGAACAAATGGCAGAAACTATATAAATATATATATAAATATAATCAAGTATGTAGCATTGAGACACGTTGTTTTCTTTCTAATGTATTTGATTTATTGATATATAAACAAATACAAGGATTGTTGCGGAACAAAGATAAACACCCAAGTGTAAGTATCTAAACAATCCCGAAAAACAAGTGATCTAAATAACTTGGAAATACTCGTAAGTTTACTTAGAGTATATCTCACAAGTTGCAATGCTAAAGTTTCTTTTTTTTAAGCATTTTGCAAGTTGTGAGAAGACTTTGTATTTATAGACCAGGTCCATGATGATGTGGACAAGATCATACAAATGTGGTTGTAAGCATTTAAGGAATTAAACCTAATTCCTTACATGCTCACACTAGGAAGAGTATATAAGTCAGTTGATGTGACTTATAGTACTATGTTCCAAACCTATACTTTTACCTTGTACCTTTTATTAATAGATAAATCTAAAAACTGGATAAAGGTATGTAAAGTAAAAAGTCTTCCTCGTAATCAGTGTAAAGTGTTGTAAATACTTTACACTGAGATGCTTCAGTCTTCGATCTGGTAGAATCACTCTTTGCTCGCTTCTGAGATGATTCTCTTCTTCATCCTTCAGTCTTTGACTTCAGAATGAATGCTTCAGATTTATCTCGATCTGAACTGAAGTGAAGCTTCAGTGAAGGAATTCTGAGACATCTCAGAATTCTGTACAGACGTCTTCACTAAACTTCAAGCTATTTCTGAACAAATTATACTTGGTCGATTTCCGACCTAACAAATTCCCCCTATTTGTTCTGAAATAGTGCATGCATTCCAGACTTCTATCTATACAAGTTTGTAAGTCTGAAATACAAGTTTTTGTTTAAGTTGTAAAAATTTTCATAAGTACATCTTATAGATCATTGATGTCTCAGAATTTTACTTGTGGCTTTCTAACTTAAACCTATCATCTACTTATTGATTACAACATGCAACATATATATACAAACTGAAATGATAGTTACAAATGTAAATTCTTTACAAGTACATGATAGTCTGAAGAGAAACTACTTCTTGGCAGGCCTTGAACCAGAAGGTGCCTCAGTAGGTTTTCTCTTCAGTGGAGAGTGATCCTTTTTGCCAAACAGCTTTCCTTCAATCTCTACCTTGGCTTGCATCTTTTGTTGTATTCTTGCTAACCATGCACCAGTCAAGGCAGATTTTGGTTTCCCTTTCAGAACCTGGATCATCTCCCTGTGCTCAGAAATCCCAAATGTATGAACTGAAACTTGATTGTATTCTTCAGCTGCCCTACCTTCTCTTTTCACAACCAAGTCAAATAACTTCAATCCATCAGCCTTTGTAACTTCCATATCAATAATTTTGGCTGGATGCGATCGATGGTTCATATAGTGATCATACTGAACCTTTTCATGTTTTCTTTGGGTCTCAGCATCATCATCAGATATTGGTTTGAGTGAAGTAAAGACAACATCACGAGAATCTTTCTTTGCAGTCCTTGTTCCAGTTCTGGGCTTTGTGGGTGGTCTGAACAACTCTTTTTCTACTTTCTGAACTTCGGTCAGAATTTCCTTCCTTTTGATCGCCATTTCTTTTTCTCTATTTTTCTTTAAGTCTTCAATGGATAACTTAAAGGTCAGACTTTCCAACTTTTGTTCCAGAGGAGAGTAGTTCATCCCACATTCATATTCCAGCATATCCACCAAAGCCTTTTGCACTCTTGGATCATTTTTGATTTTTAAGTACCTTTCCAATGATAACCCAAGAGCTGCAGCATCTATGTGATCAAGGGTTCCCATCTTCAGATGTTGTTCCCTTTCTCTTTCTTTGTTCTCCCTCCACATAATAAATTGGTTGGAAACCTGCTTTTGCAATGTTTCCAACTTCTTGCTATCAGCTTCAAGATTGTGCAAGGGATAGCCGTGCTCGTCCACATTCTCACCAACAATGATTCCAGAACCCTTAGAACCTTGCTTTGGTTCTTCTCCTTCTAGAGCCTTTCCTTTTCCCTTATCTTTCTTCTGAACTTGTTCCCCCTGAACTGAGGCACTACCAGAAGGTACCTCAGTGTGCTTCTTGGTTGCTTCAATTATCTCTTGAGTACTAGCAAGCAAACCAATAGGCACACCACTTCCCCCTTTGGGAATCTCTGAAGGCATTCTAGCATAAAGATCAACAGTAGATTTAATTGCCTTCAGTGGTTCCCAACTTTGTTGTTCTAGGCAATCACAAATACCTTTTGCCATTGTAGCAAACTGAGCCTTTAGTCTGAATGAAGAACTAAGGTTCAGTGCTTCTTGATCTTTTAAGTCCTTCAACATCTTTCTATCTTCTTCAGTGAAAGAAGCAGGGGGAGGAGGAGCAGTAACAGTTTCTTTCTTTAGAAAAGTTAGAATTTCTTCTAACTGTTTTGACTGATTCTGAACTGAACCTTCAAGCTTGGAAACTGTATCTTTTACTTCATTTACAGCCTTTTCCACCTTGTCATTTGTGTCTTTGGTCAGTTTAGCAATCATCATTCTAACCTCTTCACCAACTTTCTGACAGACAGAATCTAAAATCTGAGCAGCTAGATTCTGAGATAGCTCAGACTTCAGATCTTTCACAATACCAGCACTAATAGAAGTCCCAAGTTCTTCTCATTGACACTTGGCTTCTGAACCAACTCATGAACTTCATTTCCAACTGCCATAAACTCTTGCTTCAACAACTCAATACATGTTGTACTACGACAAGAAATTAAAACATGTGACTAAGCTCTAACTCCAATAATTATTGATCAACTTACCTTGATCGATCGATTGTACTTGTTCATCCCATTTTGAGGAATGAGGATAGTAAGACACGAAATTGACAATATATATATATATATATATATATATATATATATAGATTTTAGGTAAAATAAAACAAGTATTAAAATAAAACAAATATATATATATATATATATATATATATATATATATATATATATATATATATATATATATATATATATATATATATATATATATATATATATATATATATATATATATATATATATATATATATATATATATATATATATATATATATATATATATATATATATATATATATATATATATATATATATATATATATATATATATATATATATATATATATATATATATATATATATATATATATATATATATATATATATATATATATATATATATATATATATATATATATATATATATATATATATATATATATATATATATATATATATATATATATATATATATATATATATATATATATATATATATATATATATATATATATATATATATATATATATATATATATATATATATATATATATATATATATATATATATATATATATATATATATATATATATATATATATATATATATATATATATATATATATATATATATATATATATATATATATATATATATATATATATATATATATATATATATATATATATATATATATATATATATATATATATATATATATATATATATATATATATATATATATATATATATATATATATATATATATATATATATATATATATATATATATATATATATATATATATATATATATATATATATATATATATATATATATATATATATATATATATATATATATATATATATATATATATATATATATATATATATATATATATATATATATATATATATATATATATATATATATATATATATATATATATATATATATATATATATATATATATATATATATATATATATATATATATATATATATATATATATATATATATATATATATATATATATATATATATATATATATATATATATATATATATATATATATATATATATATATATATATATATATATATATATATATATATATATATATATATATATATATATATATATATATATATATATATATATATATATATATATATATATATATATATATATATATATATATATATATATATATATATATATATATATATATATATATATATATATATATATATATATATATATATATATATATATATATATATATATATATATATATATATATATATATATATATATATATATATATATATATATATATATATATATATATATATATATATATATATATATATATATATATATATATATATATATATATATATATATATATATATATATATATATATATATATATATGTATATCTATTATATATATATATATATATATAATATTATAATATATAAATATTATATAATATATATAATATGTAACACCCCAGAGATTTAAGGTAAAAAGAATTTAACCCTTTTTATAGTTTCGACATTAAATTAATTTCCTAGTATTTTATTTTTGGAAATGGGGTTAATTTAGTTGGAACTTTAGCGGATAGCGGGTATTTTATTACCCAAAAAGTAAATGGGGCGTGGCAGCCCCATAGTGTGCCAGCCACCCTTTTTGTTGGTGATTCACCATTCCACAACTCCCATCTATTCTTCTCATTTCATCTTCATTGCTTTCCATTATCAATTCATGCAATTCAATCAAGCTACTCTAAGATCATCATAACAATAACCTCTTAAAATCAAGTAATTGAAAAGCTAGGGTTTGAGGAAAGAAGTGGTGGTGGCCGAAATTCTAGAGGAAAAAGGGGAGAAAAGAAGTTGTAATCCAAAGTCTTGATTTAACTTATTGTTTGTTGAGGTATTGACTTCCCCTAAATTTAGTCTTTATATTCTTGTGAAATTAGGGTTCAGGGATGAACCAAATTGGGGGTTTTGCTAGAAAATGAATTATGGCTAATTTTCCCCAATTCCTTAGTTAACCTAGTTGTCATTGAGTTATGTGTTGAGTTTGATTATGAAATTGATAAGCTTATGTGATAATTTTGGTTTATGAGAAAAGATGAGTTTTTACAAGTAATTGAAAAGCTAGGGTTTGAGGAAAGAAGTGGTGGTGGCCGAAATTCTAGAGGAAAAAGGGGAGAAAAGAAGTTGTAATCCAAAGTCTTGATTTAACTTATTGTTTGTTGAGGTATTGACTTCCCCTAAATTTAGTCTTTATATTCTTGTGAAATTAGGGTTCAGGGATGAACCAAATTGGGGGTTTTGCTAGAAAATGAATTATGGCTAATTTTCCCCAATTCCTTAGTTAACCTAGTTGTCATTGAGTTATGTGTTGAGTTTGATTATGAAATTGATAAGCTTATGTGATAATTTTGGTTTATGAGAAAAGATGAGTTTTTACAAGTAATTGAAATGTTGATGAAAATGGTAGGTTGAACTACCTATGATATGGTGGAAGTAAAAAGGAGACTCAATGACAAATGGGTTGGGTTTTGGGTTTAGAAAGGCTAGTGATTGAGTATGGCTAGGTTAAGCTAGTCAAGTTGTGATTATAAGCTTATGCATTTTATGACATGATTATAGGTTGAAGCTTGTTTGTGCTTAATCGTTTTAGCTTTGTTGATCTAGTTGCGGAGGAGGTGAGTATATTTGCATACCTTTATGTTTACGTTGGGTCAATTGACCACATCATGTTGAAATGTGTTATTCATGTGTGGTAATTGATTTGGCTAGACCCGGGTGGGGTCAATTGTTATGAGGCCTAAGAACCTCCGGGGCCTAAGAACCCCTATTGTTGTTGAGAAAAGGCCTAAGAACCTCTCGGGGCCTAAGAACCCCGATATTCTTTAATGGATCCATATATGTTGTTTATTGTACAAAGGTGAGCATGTAGGTATGGCACGACGGTGTCATGGGTTACATGTAATAGTCCTTTGTGCGTTGCCCTCCTTCGTATTCGTAAATGTATGCAAGTATATTCACTAAGCCTTTGCTTATATTTTAGTTGTTTACCATTTTATAGGTAGTTCCGGAAGAAGGAACTAGTGTTGTTGAATTGAAAGTCTTGGTTTAGAGCTTGAAGTGTTTCTGGAAGACGTGAAGGTACTAGGTCATTCTTGGATGAATGACAACTTTTGGTTTAGAGGCTTAGAAATCCCTCTCCCCTTGGCTCTTGGTACATTTTGTTTTGATGGTCATACTTTTGTTAAAACTATGTAAAAGTCCAGGAGTAAAGCCTTTGGAAAGTTTGTGAAGTTGCATTTTGGTCGAAATTGTGTCAAAATGGATAAATGACCCATTTGATGGTGTTCATGGGATTCGAAACAAGGTGATGTTGTAATGTATGTTTAAAATGTGTCCATGAAGTTGATATCAGTTCCGATTTGTGTTTTAAGATGTTTGTTTTGAAATTCGAAGGTTACAAGCTTGGGCAAGTGTTGGAATGATTTTTAGGTCTGCTGTTTCTGATGCTCACTGCGGCGCAGTGGGGTTGGTTTTGCCCACTGCGGCGCAGTGAAAACCCACTGCGGCGCAGTGGTTCTTTTCCCACTGCGGCGCAGTGGGAGAGTGTAAAACCCACTGCGGCGCAGTGGGGTTTTTCCATGCCGAGTGGGTTAGTTTCCCACTGCGGCGCAGTGGGAGGAGTTCTCCCACTGCGGCGCAGTGGGGTATATATAAAAAAAAAAAAAAAAATCTTGTGTTTTCGGTTTATCGAGTTCAGTTCTTTCAATTTAATATAATTTAATAAAATACAGTAGAAAATTACATTTGTTTTCCATTATCAATTCATGCAATTCAATCAAGCTACTCTAAGATCATCATAACAATAACCTCTTAAAATCAAGTAATTGAAAAGCTAGGGTTTGAGGAATGAAGTGGTGGTGGCCGAAATCTAATTTACCCCTCTTTTTTTTTTTTTTTTTTTTTTTTTTTTTTTTTTTTTTTTTTTTTTTTTTTTTTTTTTTTTTTTTTTTTTTTTTTTTTTTTTTTTTTTTTTTTTTTTTTTTTTTTTTTTTTTTTTTTTTTTTTTTTTTTTTTTTTTTTTTTTTTTTTTTTTTTTTTTTTTTTTTTTTTTTTTTTTTTTTTTTTTTTTTTTTTTTTTTTTTTTTTTTTTTTTTTTTTTTTTTTTTTTTTTTTTTTTTTTTTTTTTTTTTTTTTTTTTTTTTTTTTTTTTTTTTTTTTTTTTTTTTTTTTTTTTTTTTTTTTTTTTTTTTTTTTTTTTTTTTTTTTTTTTTTTTTTTTTTTTTTTTTTTTTTTTTTTTTTTTTTTTTTTTTTTTTTTTTTTTTTTTTTTTTTTTTTTTTTTTTTTTTTTTTTTTTTTTTTTTTTTTTTTTTTTTTTTTTTTTTTTTTTTTTTTTTTTTTTTTTTTTTTTTTTTTTTTTTTTTTTTTTTTTTTTTTTTTTTTTTTTTTTTTTTTTTTTTTTTTTTTTTTTTTTTTTTTTTTTTTTTTTTTTTTTTTTTTTTTTTTTTTTTTTTTTTTTTTTTTTTTTTTTTTTTTTTTTTTTTTTTTTTTTTTTTTTTTTTTTTTTTTTTTTTTTTTTTTTTTTTTTTTTTTTTTTTTTTTTTTTTTTTTTTTTTTTTTTTTTTTTTTTTTTTTTTTTTTTTTTTTTTTTTTTTTTTTTTTTTTTTTTTTTTTTTTTTTTTTTTTTTTTTTTTTTTTTTTTTTTTTTTTTTTTTTTTTTTTTTTTTTTTTTTTTTTTTTTTTTTTTTTTTTTTTTTTTTTTTTTTTTTTTTTTTTTTTTTTTTTTTTTTTTTTTTTTTTTTTTTTTTTTTTTTTTTTTTTTTTTTTTTTTTTTTTTTTTTTTTTTTTTTTTTTTTTTTTTTTTTTTTTTTTTTTTTTTTTTTTTTTTTTTTTTTTTTTTTTTTTTTTTTTTTTTTTTTTTTTTTTTTTTTTTTTTTTTTTTTTTTTTTTTTTTTTTTTTTTTTTTTTTTTTTTTTTTTTTTTTTTTTTTTTTTTTTTTTTTTTTTTTTTTTTTTTTTTTTTTTTTTTTTTTTTTTTTTTTTTTTTTTTTTTTTATTTTTTTTTTTCTCTCCTCCATAAATCATTTTATTCCTCTAATTCATTCAAAATCTTTTATCTCAAAAACCGTACATCGATAAATTATAAAAATTATATGTGTGTTCTTAAAATTTCATGTTCTTTCATTAGAGAGGTCATTCGATATACTTTCGACGAATTTTTAAATCCGATGGCGGAACCAGTACGGCTAAGGCATTTGGCTATCACACTCTATGACCTATCACCTTTTATGACCTATCACACTCTATGACCTATCACTCCCCACCATATCACCGCCGCAACGCGCGGGTACTTTCTCTCATATAATATTATTCATCCAGATTGAAAATGTTCAAACGATTTATTTAATAATTTTTCTGTTAGTGAATGTATTAAATACTCCAAGACATCCTCTTCCTTGTCTGTTGATTTATGATTATGTCCGAAATATCGGCATTTACATTGGATCATGCCGTCTTTATACCTCTCAAATGCTCATTAAACTAAGTGTAGCACCCATGGTGCATGGTACCTTCACTAATTTTTAATTATCTTGTGGTCCTGTTCCTTCCTAATCTTTCATGCCCTCAAATTCCCCAACATGCAATTTTCTTCGATTAATTGGTTCCCATTGTGTATTTATATTCTTATTTACATTTATCTAACTATAACTATTTAAATTCGTCTTAGACATACCAATTACCAAGTAATACTTTTCGTCCTTATCTCAAAATTTAATGTTGTTGCTTGATTACTTATGGCCGATTTCAAAACCAGATTACAACTAAGTGTTGATGCATCTCACTAAACGAAGGAAATATGGTATGTATTCAACTAGTTAGAGAGGCCTAAAGTAGGTTGAGTAGAAATTCGATTGGATTAATCTAAGTTTGTTGCACGTAACTCATAATCCTTTTAATGATATACTCGTAACATTTTCTATATATAAAGGTTCAATAAAATAAAACATATAATATAATCTATCTATATCATGTTAGGGAAAAATATAACTTTTTTTTTAACATTATTAAACAGGATTTTATTGATGAACTTCTAAAAAAGGTAATTAGATGGAAACCCTCTGATCTCATGTACCATTTGGTACCTACTAATCCCCCAGCCAGGCTAATGTCTAGGTGATTCTCAACCACTTAATAATCTCCTAATTATCTCAAATTTGCCTTTGGCAAGACTCGAACCCAGGATCTCCGCAAGAAGCTAGAAAAACATACATAGTATATAGGGATATTACAATTCTGGGCTAATAAACTTCTTTTTTAAAAGGTGAATTTTGCTGGAAATTTCGTGTCGTGATTCGACAGTGGGAGCTCTAGTATACGTTGTCTTAACCGGGTCCGCGCTAGAGAGATCCCTCGAAGTCGAAATGTCTATTTCAATTACCTGATGAGGGGAAAACCCCCTACTAATCCGTCAAAGGCACGACGATTAATAGGATAAACTCTGTCCCCTTAGACTTGAACATACCCAAGCCAAACCCTCATAAAGGAACTTCCAATATCCTCCCCAAAGTTTGAACCCAAATAGGGAGATGGTCTTTCAACCATTATGCTTAAGGACAATTCTGGGCTAATAAACTATGTTATGTAATTATGGCCAAGAGGTAAATTAATTAGTAATTTAATGAGACTCTTTGGCTAGTTAATTTTTTTTTTAAAAAGGCAGAAAATATTATTAATAGAGTTACTAGAGGTCACAAACAATAGTCAGTAATACAACTAAAACACCAAAAAAAAAAAGACTAATACAAATGAAAGAACGAACCCAGAACCTAACTGCAAAGATTACAAAAGTGGTGGAAAAAACTCGTGTCAAAACCGAGACACAAGAAACAAAAATTTTATTTTACGGGTACTTATTTAGTTATTTTCCTCTCTATATCTCTCATGTTGCACTAAAATGCACGTCTTTTAATGCTGATATTTTTATTAGAATATACAAGTTGAGAGTCAACTGTCAAGATTGTGTTCATGCCTTCATGGTCTATCGACCATCTCCCATATATATGGAACCTTTTCCCTGTTTAGCGAAAAAACTTATTTACTAAATTAGTATAATATTAAAAATATTTATCATTTTGAGTGAATTGCATCTTTATCTTTATTATACATTATATATCAGCAATTCCATTCAAATTATACATACATACAGAATACAGATACATATATAACTTCAACCATCTATTAATCATAAAATTATTAACTAATTCACTACATATACATATATAAATATATGTAACATAAAAAGTTATAGTCTGTTGTCAGCAAAATTTCGTATATAAAAATGTTTCATCATGATGAATGAATGAATTCATAGCCTCATAGGGATATATATATATCAGGTTGAATATCATATTTTAGACTAATTTGAAACGTTGTTTGCCAACATTATATTTGAACATCACTTCATGTTTGAAGATAATAATCAAACCCCACATAAATTAGAAACCATCACAAAGCCCTGTTTTATATAGCAACTCCAATCGTTCCTTTGTGAAAAGACACCCACGTACCCATATCTTAAAAGAACACATCTTATTCTAATTCATTCTGCAACAACAAAGAACTTATGTATTCTCTGTTTTTTCTTTGTTTTTCCGGCATTGAAGCAACTACATTTACTATAGAATCACAAAAACCTCACCGCCTTCAATTTATCCGGTGCTTGGCGGGTTTCGTTTTCTATTCTTGATTGGACCCGAATTCTATTGGTGGTGGTTTTGCTTTTTTAATTTTTAAATTTAATAAATATAATAATAAATTAAGTTTTAACCCATAATGATAAATATTTTTGAAACTATACTAATTTGGTAAATAAGTTTTATCATTACACTAGTTTGGAAAAAAACTCCATATATATGACCATATATAATCCGCACGCACATTCTTGCTCCTGAAATATTCCAATAGTCCAATCCATGCTTTTGCGTTCATTTCGTTTATGTTTTAACTTAAACTTTTTATTAACACGAGAGTAAGTGCCCGCGCGTTGCGGCGGTGAGATGGTGGGGTGATGAATCATAAAGTGTGATAGGTCATAGAGTGTGATAGCCAAATGCCTTAACCGTACGGGTTCCGCCATCGGATTTAAAAATTCGTCGAAAGTATATCGAATGACATCTCTAATGAAAGAGCATGAAATTTTATGAACACCCATATAATTTTTATAATTTATCGATGTACGGTTTTTGAGATAAAAGATTTTGAATGAATTGGAGGAATAAATGATTTATGGAGGAGAGAGAAAAAAAATGATTGGTTGAGATTTAAGGAGAGAGAAAAGGTATTATAGTTATTTTAGGTAAATATAGAATAGATATTGGGGCATTTTGGGAAAGTAAATGTTGAAACTTAAAATTTAGACAGAGGAATTTGCTTTATAATATAGTATAGATATGCGGTAAATAGTAAACAAATAAAGTTTTTCTTGTTCTAAGTACTGGAAACATATTGAGTCTTAATCCAGATATACGTAACAAACATAATCAGTATCCCTTAACCGTTTCCAACCATTTCTTTGGTAACATCCAAGATGTATACCTAAGGAGGTTTGGAACTTGAGATATCTGTTGAAAAAACCAGAATGTCTAATCAGTGAAAGATAGACTATAATTTCAGTTAGGAAAAAGTAAGAGAGTTTAACTTTAAAAGCACCTTGTTAGTAATAACACGTACGATTCCATATTGGTTAATAATTCTTCTATACATAGAAACAACCAAAGCATGCGTTTGTACTAAAAAACAAAGTACGCACATACAATAAAAAAGCATGTGCATAGCAAGAAAGTAACGTATCTTTAATATTAAGTAAATTCCAAAACAACCTTGAAATAAGATTGAATGTGAATGTTGAACATAAAAATAATCTGGTTTAGTTGATTACAAACTAAAAGACATGATGTCTATTTTAATTAACTAATTTAAGAAAGATCAAAATGAGCACGTTATATCCATTGTTATTATGACTTCCATTATTATTGTTATAAAGATAAGTTGTCGATATAAATCCTTATTTTTCGTTTGTCTATATTATTGAATTTAGTGGTGTTTTTGTAAGTACATGTGGTAGATATTATTTAAGCACACGATTTGTTGATATCATTCGGATCATAGATACATAACAATATAACAGTATAATTTTATTTACTATATATGAGTATTGTGCATCACTTTTAATTAAGAAATATATTCATTATTTTGAAAAAATGTTTTTTTTACCATACATTTAAATAAATCTACCACACTAACAAATCACTCATTTATATAGTCTGTACAAAAGTTGTACAATATGATAAATTAATCAAAACTTATAATGGAATTATCATTCCTTTGGAAAAAAAACGGGTTTAGTATAACAAGAAGCAACATCTCATGCATTGCGATATATAAATCAATAGTATAATTAACAAAAGAATTAGGGAGATGATTTTCATAAAATGAAATAAAACTTTTTACTTGAGAAGACTTCAACTCATTAATTCACGTTGAAGCCTTTGACAGATAAAGGGGGTGAACTTTAAGTGATAAAGAGGATTAAGACAAGGGAGAAGATTTTCATATACGCATTTTATACCCTAACTAGTAATTTTGTCAAAGGCATTTAGTTGAGATGGTTAAAGTGTTGGTCTTTGGTACAAATGACTAAGGTTCAAGTCATGTCATCAAAATTATTTGCTTTTTGACATAATGTTCGATGAAGAAATACTGGCGGGGCTTCGGCCATTAGTTCAATTCCAAGAGTGATCGAGTTTTACCACTAATGGGCCTTCGGACGGACAGGTTTTTCTTGGGATGTGAAATTAAAAAGGCTAAGGGATTCATGCGTCTATTTTGGGTCAGTATACACGTGTCTTTATCCATTGGGACACTACGTACGAAGTACCTGACATTGTCTTATCTAGCTAAAAAAAAAACTAGTAATTAATTTCAACTTTTTATGAAACCACTTGTAGAGTTTCAATTTTACTACTATTTGATTTTTCAATGCAAATGGCGAGATTAATTCCATTAGGACTGAGGATATTTTTTCGTTACCTAGTTAATTAGCATGCTATAATTCCTAACAATATTAAAATCGCAACTGTTCATGTTTTACTCCTGCGGGCACGTACACATAGCTTGGCGAGTGATGTAGTACGTAGATATATATGTCGACAAACTAGTTTCATGATCATCATAATTACCCGTGTTACTTAATTAAATTAGGTTATATCTTAATCTCGTTGGATTCAATATGCCTTAGAGCACTCACAGAGCCCTCGTCCCTCACTCGTCCCTCACCCTTCCCTCGAAGAAAGACGAGTCCACACCGCTAGGCGTGACTCGTCCGTCCACCGTTCTCCGCTCGTCCGTCCCCACATGGACGGAGCTCGTTTTCCATTTTTTATTTTTTTTAAAATTTTGAAATTTAATGCTACTATAACGGCTAGTTTCGTTTTTTTCTTTTTTTTTTTTAATTCCTCCCTCTATTTATACCCAACATAAACAACCATTTCATTCCACAACAAATATTTCAACTCTTTTTTATCTTTCATTTCATTCAAACATCAACACAAAATGTCGATACATATGTGGACTGAATCAGGAAACATCTTGTTGTCAAGATGTTGGATGTTGAGGTTACCTAACCCCATGAACGGTAGATGTAAAATGAGTAACCCCAGTGAAAACTTTTGGAACGACATTACTGAGTTGTTCAAGATGGACACGACAGAAAGAGCACGCAGCAAACATGAACTACAATCCTACTTCAACAAAATTCGAAAGGAATGTAAGTACTTTCAGGCAATCTATATGAGGTTGGCTGATGAGCGTCTTTACGCGAGCATCACTGGTGAGCGTCTTTATGTGATGGCGCATCAGCAGTACCTATAGAAGTATGGAAGGAGGTTCAATTACGAGTCGTGCTTTAGAGAGCTTATCATGCTTGCTTCATTTTAAATAAGTGTTTGAGTGTTTTAAATAAGTGTTTTTCCTATGTTTTTTTATATTTTTTTATTATTTGTATTTTTTTTTAATTAATGAAATGTTTTATATTATTGTTATTATTAATATTATTAGAATGTTATATATTTGTATTTTAAAATGTTTAAAATTAAATAATGTGGGTCCTAGACTAGTCCTGGCATTGTGGGTGTTTTGGGGGATTAGCCCTTGCTTAGTCCTTGGGCTGATGTGGAGCTAATAGGGACTAGTCCTTGAAGGATGAGTCTTGGACACTGTGAGTGCTCTTATAAACCTTTCAAATATGGTAATTAGGTGTCGGTGAACTTTAACTAAAAAAAGTTACTCGCATAAAATCAAAACAAATATATATCTCTACTCCCTTATAAAGTAAAAGCCCCCTTTTAAAATTAAACTATTCAGCCTTTGAAATACCGGATTTGCTCTTGACATTTTATATTATCTATATCTATAATCTATAATACTTAATAAAGCAAACCTCTTTTTTTATTTCTATTAAACTTTCAGTCTTTGATATGGCTAAAACATCCTTAAATAAAACTAGAAATCTTCACACATATCTCATACTGCACCAGTGCCCTTTTATGGAAACAAATGCTCCTCCATTTGAATTAGGGTTTCAATAACGAAACACTTAGACTTTTACATTAATAACCACACCGTTACCGCTACCGCTGCCACCACCACCCGTCACCGCCACCGCCACCGCCGCCGCATTGCGCGGGTACCCCTCTCGTGATTATTGATGCATTAGCCTATTTTACGTACAAATCAATATTAGTCGACACATTTGCTCTTTATTATGTGAATTACATCATTTTCATGTAAATACGATTTAAGTTTTTTTACTCTTTTAATTGATTCTATTTCTCTGAAGATGGTAAACTATAAAATTCTTCGATTAGAGACAATGGATGTCTTAAAAGCTGAGGAAATGAGAAATGACAAACACGTCATTGTACATAAACTTACACGTACTAATACAAATAGTAATTTTGTAATTAAGCTTTCTGGTGTGTAATCTAATCAAGTTTAGTAAAAATCTTAACTTAATTAATGACATCATCATATAACTGACTTTAAAATTGATTTATAAAAATGGACTTAAAATGTAGATGTATTTACAATCAAGCCACTAGCCAATTGCCATGAGGTAAGACTGTTTTTGTTGCACTTTAAAAGGCTTTTGATACAACATGGACCACATCAAGCTTTCATGTTTTTTTTTTCTTCTATATAATCCCCCCATTCCCCCTATCATTTCTATCTATAACACATCCAATTTTCTCTCTATCTATCTCCCACAATAACCACAATACATATATATCTACAAACATGCCTGAGGCTCCAAAGATCATATATGATCACTCTTCCATGAATATTGACTACACTCTTTCTCAGAAAAACAAAACAACTCTTGACTTTATTGAAGATGTCACCTCGAACCCGGACCAAGTCCAACAACAAATCCTCTCCGATATCCTTACGAAAAATGCAAATGTCGAATACCTTAAACGCCATGGTCTTTTTGGTCATACTGACCGTGACACTTTCAAAAAACTTATTCCCGTTATCACTTATGATGACCTCCAACCCGATATTGCTCGTATCGCCAATGGCGATAAGTCCCCAATTCTTTCGTCTAAACCCATTTCGGAATTTTTAACTAGGTAACATAGCTTATATTATACATATACCAAGTAAAATGTGTATATAAACTTATGGGCCCACTTAAACTATATGTATGTTCACAAAATTACAAAATTATCAATGACTGCACGAATTTACATGGTCGTTGATAATTCTGTTAATAAGATAAAAAAAAAAATTAACATCATGTTTGTTGTTTTATTTTATATTATCGTAGTTATATGTATATGATGTGTGTATACGAAATTTTGCAGCTCTGGGACGTCGGGTGGGGAGAGGAAACTCATGCCAACGATTGAAGACGAGCTCGAAAGAAGATCATTACTATATAGTCTTCTAATGCCGGTTATGAACCAATTTGTGCCGGGTTTAGATAAAGGAAAAGGGATGTATTTCTTGTTTATTAAATCCGAATCCAAGACTCCGGGAGGGTTAGTAGCCCGACCCGTTTTAACCAGTTACTATAAAAGCTCTCATTTTAAACAAAGACCATACGACCCGTATACAAACTACACCAGCCCGAACGAAACCATTCTCTGTCCTGATTCTTATCAAAGCATGTATTCCCAAATGCTTTGTGGGCTTTGTCTAAATAAAGAAGTTCTTCGGGTTGGGGCGGTTTTTGCTTCGGGGTTCATTCGGGCTATCCGGTTTTTAGAGAAAAACTGGACCGTTTTGTGTCATGATATCCGAACCGGAACTTTGAACCCCATCATTACTGACCCGTCTGTACGGGAAGCTGTGAGTCGGATTCTGAAATCCGACCCAAAGCTAGCTGATTTTATCGAGTTTGAATGCTCGAAAAAATCATGGCAAGGGATCATAACTAGGATATGGCCTAACACAAAATATATTGATGTTATAGTCACTGGGACTATGTCACAATATATACCAACTCTTGACTACTATGGAAATGGTCTCCCTCTTGTTTGCACAATGTATGCGTCGTCCGAATGTTATTTCGGGGTTAACCTCAATCCTCTTTGTAAGCCTAGTGAAGTGTCATACACCCTTATTCCGAATATGGCCTATTTCGAGTTCCTTCCCGTTCATCGCAACAATGATGTCACTAGTTCCATCTCCAAGCCCAAATCACTCAATGAGAAAGAACAACAAGAATTGGTTGATCTCGCGGATGTTAAATTCGGTCAAGAGTACGAGCTCGTTGTCACCACTTATGCCGGTTAGTTTTATTATTTTATTTTTTTGTCTGAAAGTGATCTGTACACCATTTGTTTTATGCTGACACCAAAAACATGCATATCATGTTTAGTACCATGTCTATTAACATGGTGATGCATAATTATCTTTGATAGTTTAGCTTTAACAAATACATTGTGTTAACATATCATTAAAATGTTTTGTGATATATTTCAGGACTTTATAGGTATAGAGTTGGTGATTTGTTGAGAGTTGCCGGTTTCAAGAACAAGTCCCCTCAATTCAACTTCATATGTAGAAAGAATGTGGCCTTAAGTATCGATTCTGATAAAACCGATGAAGTCGAGTTACACAAAGCAGTCGAGAATGCGGTGAGTAATTTGATGCCATTCGATGTCACCTTGAACGAGTACACAAGCTATGCGGACACAACTACAATTCCAGGCCACTATGTAATCTTTTGGGAGCTAAGTGTGAATGAATCCACCCCAATTCCACCATCAGTCTTTGAAGATTGTTGTCTAGCTATCGAAGAATCACTCAACAGCGTTTATAGGCAAGGACGTGCTTCGGATAAATCAATTGGGCCATTAGAAATAAAGATTGTGGAAAACGGGACGTTTGATAAGCTTATGGACTACGCCATCAGTTTAGGTGCATCAATAAACCAGTACAAGACCCCACGATGCGTGAAGTTTGCACCGATCTTGGAGCTATTGAACTCGAGGGTTGTGTCGAGTTACTTTAGCCCAAAGTGCCCGAAATGGGTTCCGGGACATAAGCAATGGGGCAATGTCAATTAGGGAAAGTTTAGTTAGAACAAAAAAAAGATGAATGGCAAGCTAGCAAGGATGATCATTTGTCATGTTACTTTGGTCGTTTATTGTTGTATTAGGCAATGTACATTATTAAAAAACAATTTGAAGTTTCTTGTAACGTTCCTAAACTTGGTTGACTTTTTGTCTCAGATCCAGCCAGGAAACTGTTAGTATATGATCACGTAAAAATGAACGTATGTCCAGAAATGATTTAAGCCTACGGGGTCACACGTCTCGACACAAATGTATTTAATATTAATTAATATATTTAATGTATTTAATTAATATGATCACGATTTCAATTAACGAATGGTCGTTAAAAACTAACGGTTACTAGCTAATGGCGTTAGTTAAGGAGGACTTAATTTGTAATTAGGAGATTCTAGAAGTTTCCTAATTATGCCTAAATGGGGGCCGGTTTTGTTAATGAGTTTTTAACTCATTAACTTAACTTGTTTTTCCTAATCTATATCAAATACTAATCCTAGTTTGTATCAAACACGAAAAGGGTTTAGAGTAATTATAAAAAGGGAAAAACAAAGCTCCTCCCCAACTTCTTCCTCCTCCCTCCTCTCTTGGTTTCGGCCGAGCTTCCCAAAGACAAAGAGTTTCGAGTTTTGGTTGGTTCAATTATTAGGGAGAATAACAAACGTTGTTCGATTCGTGATCAAGTACTAGCATACGTACATCCGTGTGTCGTGTGTGCAAACGTAGAGGGATTTACTTCAAATCCTCATAAAGTTTCTTACTTTATTTTTCTTCAAATCAAAGGTACATGTTTTTATCCTTGGTTAATTAATTAATTACATAGATTAATTTTCCGCTGCGTGCTTTGTGATTTAATTTGATAATTGTTATATAACCCAACAGTGGTATCACGAGCCTACTATGTGATGATTAATTACCAAAAAGATCAAAATTTGAGGGGGGTTAGGGTTTTATATTTTTTAGAATTTTATGTAATTCTTTTGATTATTTTATTAATTAATTTGTTTAATTGTAATAAAATAATGAAAAAATATATATATATTTTTTTTATTTTTCGAAATCAGATCTGAAATAAATTAAAAAAAAAAATTTTTTTACCCTAATTCCAAGTTTTGATCTTTAAGCATTATTATGTGATAATTGCATGCGTTTATGGTGTACTTTTAATTATTTAATTGTTAAATAGAAGTAAAAATCATGAATTTTTTATGCAAATTATTCATGATTATTACTTAGATATATTGATATGAAATCTTGATCATTAGGGTTAATTATGCTAGATAATTGAATAACTAATTGTGTGACAATGTGATTATGTTTTGTGAAAGTTACTGTTTGACACCAGTTCACTAAAAAATCATAACTAATCAACCGTAAGGAGTTAGAAGCTGAAATCTTTACAGTAGATGCTTGACTCATAGGGCTACAACTTTTATGTTTTGTGCTAAGCCCAGTTCGGCCTTCTTCAGTGCCAGATTTGGTCGTGAAGCTGCTGGATTTTCCAGATCAGCATCCTGTTTTTTTATGGTAGATAATTTGTTATAGAAATTTTGGCTTACGCAATCAAGGCAACTTGATGTATGTGGTCTCTTTCCATATGAAAGAGGAGCCAATCTTATACCATAGTGACCAAAATTAGATTGATTACCTTAATTGTTAAGTTGTAAATTTAGTAAGTTTAATTTTGCCTTTTTATGAAAATTGTGTGCAAAATTGTTTTTGGAAAAATAAACTTGACTAAATATATCGAAATAAGATTTGTTTATAAAATTGGTGCCCTAAAATCAAAAGATACACCGGCTCACCCATTTGAACAAACTCTAAGAGAGGTATAAGTCGGAGTGCGCTAGCCTCCTAAAAGGGCGGGTTTTTAAATCGCGTTTATCGCATACCTTTGCCCTTGCGCTTCTTTGTGAGTTCAAATGGAGCTACCGAGCTCTTTTGTATTTAAAGGCAATAAAAATGAGTTTTATAAACATATTATGTTTAGAAGATATGCATGAATCTTCAAACATAACTTTTTGATCACACATCAAATTGATTGACCCAATAAACATAAGTCATTGTCACCCAACTCGTAAAGGACACTTGTGGCTGTTGTTTTACTCACTGGTACACAGTGGTGAAATGGCAGTTGCATGACAAATCCCACTCACTGGTACACAGTGGTGGACAAATTTGCGCGTTCTTGGTTGGACGACTTAAAGCGAGTTAAGCGGTGAGACCTTGACCCGTGGCAAAAGATGGGACAAAACATGACTACAAATCGCTTGATGAATCAAGTGTGATTTGTAGGTCCCATTCTTACTAGGAATTGCACATGTAATGCAATTACTGCTCGTCACTTACCTTTTGAGTGCAATCATTTCTAGCAGATCAACTGATGAAATGATTGTATGTCAATTGGATCCTAGCCTTAATGAAATTAATTGTTTATTTGATAAACATTGGGTAATTGATTTCTTAAGGATTTATTATCGAAAATACTGATTTTTGAACTTAATCTGTTTTGTAGATGGCAATGAATCCTTCCACAAACACCAATGCTTTTCGGCAAATGTTTGAAAGAGAAAAGCTTAATGGATCAAATTTCAATGACTGGTATCTTCAACATTGAATTATTTTCCTTTACTAAGCGTAAATCATGGGTTTATGACACTGGCTGTGGAACTCATATCTGTAATGAATTACAGGCACTTAGGAAAAGGAGGAAGCTGAAGCCCGGAGCTTTGCAGCTGTTCGTGGGCAATGGTCTACCAGCACCTGTTGAAGCTATTGGAGAATATCATTTAGTTCTTCCTTCCGGTTTAATTATTGTTTTAGACAATTGTCATTATGCACCTTCTATTACTAGAGGTGTAGTTTCAGTTTCTTTGTTGAAAGACAACGGATTCATTAATGTTTTTAATGATTATGGCATTTCAGTTTCTAAAAATAATGTTCATTATTTTAATGCTATTGCTTGTGATGGTATTTATGAAATTGACATGCGTGGTTGTGATTCAAATAATTCAATGTATAATGTTAGCAAAAGAGCCAAGACTAACTTGGACTCTACTTATCTGTGGCACTGTCGTCTTGGACACATTGGCAAAAATCGCATTGAAAGACTTCAACGTGAAGGGATTTTACAATTAAATGATGAATCATTTGATAAATGCGAGTCATGTGTTTCCGGAAAAATGACAAGAAAACCTTTTCTGAATAAACCAGAGAGGGCTAAAGATCTTCTTGGACTCATTCATGCCGATGTTTGCGGCCCATTTAGACATGTGTCAAGAAAAGGAGCTAGCTACTTCATAACTTTTACGGATGATTTCAGTCGTTATGGTTATGTTTACTTGCTTAAACATAAACATGAAGTGTTTGAAACATTCAAAGAGTTTAAAAATGAAGTAGAAAATCAACTCGGCAAAACCATTAAGATTCTTCGTTCGGATCGAGGTGGTGAATACTTAAGCCAAGAGTTTAAGGATTATCTGAAAGCGTGTGGAATTGTCCAACAGCTTACTCCTCCATACACTCCTCAACATAATGGAGTGTCTGAAAGGAGAAATCGAACCTTGCTAGACATGGTGAGATCTATGATGAGCCTTACGACTCTCCCATTTTCGTTTTGGGATTATGCTCTTAAGACTGCTGTACGCATTCTCAATATGGTTCCAACCAAGAAGGTTGACAAGACACCATATGAATTATGGCATGGAAATGTTCCTAATCTGTCTTACTTAAGAGTCTGGGGATGTGAGGCACTTGTGAAGCGCGTTACGCCTGACAAACTTGAACCCAGAACTACTAAGTGCATCTTTGTCGGATACCCTAAGGAAACGATGGGTTACGATTTCTATGATCCCGTCAAAAACACTGTTCGCGTTGCTCGATATGCTGAATTCTTTGAAAAGAAATTAGTTCCAGAGAACAATGGGAGGATTGTAGAACTTGATGAGATTCAAGAAGAAGATGTGTCACCTTCTAAAGCTCCTAGCAATCATCAACTTGGGGGGGAAAATGTTCAAAGTGATGAACCTCAAGTCGATGATGATGAAGCGATTCCACTTCGTAGGTCCGAAAGGACAAGACGTCCTACTGACAGATTATGTCTGATGGTAGAAGAAAACGTTTTAGGAGATCTCGATGAGCCTCCGAATTTCAAAGCTGCATTATCAGATTCGGAATCTGAAAAATGGCTTGAAGCTACGAAGGTGGAAATGAAATCCATGAAAGACAATCAAGTCTGGAGCTTGGTTGATCTTCCATAAAATGCTCAAACTGTTGGGTGTAAGTGGATCTTCAAGAAGAAGACGGACATGGATGGAAATGTACACACCTATAAAGCTCGTCTCGTGGCGAAAGGTTATACTCAACGCTTCGGTGTTGACTATGATGAGACCTTTTCTCCAGTTGCGGACATTAGAGCTATTAGGATTCTTTTAGCCATAGCTGCGTACTATGACTTTGAGATATGGCAAATGGATGTTAAGACTGCCTTCTTAAATGGTTACTTGGATGAAGAAGTCTATATGGATCAACCTGAAGGTTTTATTGATCCAAAACATCCCAACAAAGTATGCAAGCTTCAAAGGTCCATTTATGGACTAAAGCAAGCATCAAGAAGTTGGAACAAGAGGTTTGATGAAGAAATCAAAAAGTTTGGTTTCGTTCAAAATCCCGATGAGCCATGTGTATATCGCAAAGCTAGTGGGAGTAATGTTACTTTCCTTGTCTTGTATGTTGATGACATATTGATCATAGGAAAACACATTCCAATGTTGCAAGATGTTAAATCTCATCTTGGAAAGTGTTTTGCCATGTAAATCTGTTGTTTCGGTATTTGGATAAGGGATGTTAAACAATTTATATTTTTCATAATAAAATAAAGTACTTGATATGTTTGATTTCATTTAATATTAATTGTGTCCTATATTTGCATGTTTAATCCTTGAATATTTTATTAATATTCTAAATTGTCCATTGTCGATTAATTATATGGAAATATAATTAAACTAAGACAAATCTGAGCGATTGGTTATATTCTTGGAATATATAATGGATGGTCCACCAAACTCACATGATATCCATAGTTGATGCATATCGGACTACCCCACTAACGAATTTATCACTTTATGGATCAGCGTCATTAAGTGAAATTCGTAAATGGTTACTTTATTGATCCTTTGACTTGAGATACAAGCAGGTCAGCATCTATGGATTGCACTTACTTGATATAGTTCTAACTCTCCTGAATAAGGGAGTACATAAAGGGCTATTTTCAGAAAGTGTATTGAAGTATGATGACTGACACGTGTAGTCAATACAGGATTTGTTCCTCCAACTGATAGTTGGAGAATGATACAACTGGGCCCCTCATTAGGACTAATTGAGATGTTTGCATGGCCGTGCCCAAATAAATCCAGATGGTTCTCGATTATAATTGGTAATCATTAATTAGTTATGGAATGAGAAACAGAATCGTTAAATCATGAAATGACATTGATCCATATTCATGTTTAACACGGTATCTGAACAAAGGGATAAATAAATGCCTCAACCATTTAAATATACTTTAAGAAACTATACTTAAATATTTCTGGGAGCATTGGCGTGTTGCTAGACGCTAACCAATGTTATTATCTTCATTTGTTACGAGCTCAAGTGGGAGCTGTTAGTATATGATCATGTAAAAATGAACGTATGTCCAGAAATGATTTAAGCCTACGGGGTCACACGTCTCGACACAAATGTATTTAATATTAATTAATATATTTAATGTATTTAATTAATATGATCACGATTTCAATTAACGAATGGTCGTTAAAAACTAACGGTTACTAGCTAACGGCGTTAGTTAAGGAGGACTTAATTTGTAATTAGGAGATTCTAGAAGTTTCCTAATTATGCCTAAATGGGGGCCGGTTTTGTTAATGAGTTTTTAACTCATTAACTTAACTTGTTTTTCCTAATCTATATCAAATACTAATCCTAGTTTGTATCAAACACGAAAAGGGTTTAGAGTAATTATAAAAAGGGAAAAACAAAGCTCCTCCCCATCTTCTTCCTCCTCCCTCCTCTCTTGGTTTCGGCCGAGCTTCCCAAAGACAAAGAGTTTCGAGTTTTGGTTGGTTCAATTATTAGGGAGAATAACAAACGTTGTTCGATTCGTGATCAAGTACTAGCATACGTACATCCGTGTGTCGTGTGTGCAAACGTAGAGGGATTTACTTCAAATCCTCATAAAGTTTCTTACTTTATTTTTCTTCAAATCAAAGGTACATGTTTCCATCCTTGGTTAATTAATTAATTACATAGATTAATTTTCTGCTACGTGCTTTGTGATTTAATTTGATAATTGTTATATAACCCAACAGAAACATGGCCATGGCATTCATGGGGTTGGGGTTTATAAGGCAAATCAACTTTATCTCAATGCTACTCTTACCAGTTTTAATCACTAAAAAGTTAAAATTAAGTAAAGCTAGGGCATGTAATTTTATTATTATTATCTTTTTGTTTTGGTCAAGTTTTAATAAACTAATTAATCCACCTTAAATCATGAAACAATATTAACAATTTGATTATATATGTTCAATTTATTTAAACACAATGGTACTATATGTTAATTATCACATAAGGTAAAAGCTTAATGCAATTTCTATTGGAGTATTATGATACGAAAAGATAATTGACTTTTTATTTAAGTTAACTTGAAGGAGTCGTTGATGTAGAATGAATTGGAATTGATTGATAATTATCGAAGTTCGTATAGACTTTTTATATGTTGAACATATATTATATTGCAGCTTAAACTATGTGATATTGATATATCTCCAAGGTTGCCATCTACTAAAACTTGCTCTTTAGTCTTTATATTACCAAACCTTAACATTTAAAAATTCACCTAACACAATGTGTCATCTACAAATGGTTTCTCATGAAATACCTACACATTGTTGTAATTCTACGCACGCCGGTATACCTTCATCGAACTAGGCATGTCGTGTTCCAACACCAAGCACATGGTGTTATCGGTGATGACATTTGCGTTCGTAACAAATCATTCTAAATAATGATAATTATCATTCTCCACGACCAAACAATTTGTTGCTATATATTATTCTAAAGTTATGATGCTTGTGGAAAAAAGACGCATTATTGTTTTTCTGAATTTATTTCATAGAATCTAATATCACTTGCACTTTTCACAAAACATATAGAATTGTTCTGTGACAACTCGTAATTTATTAACAACGGGTTAGTCCTAATCTCGATCATTATTATAATTTCGTCTAATATAGAGATTATGACGTGAAAATTGTTAGTTAATTGAACATTCGTTATAGTTCAATTAGGCGTATCCTTGTGACGTAGACTATTAGCTATTTAGACGAATGTCGAGTCTTAAAATAACGTTAAATTAAGATTTAAATGTTATAATTGAACACAGTAAATAGACTGTCTAGACTTAATATTATAAAGTTCACTTTGACGAAACTTTATTGACTTGTCTTAATTAAAATGACACGAGGGAAAATACCTTCACTTTACATTTTAACCTTTGGGTCAAACGGTATTTAATCGTAGGCATTTTACCGAATTAAGGGTACAAAAATATCACAAAAGAAGCCACATGGGCTTAATTATGTTTGAATGGAGGGAAATTAACCAACAAACCCCCCCATCACCCCTTTTCTTAAAATTGCCTGACAAACACACACACACACACAGAACACACACAAATCACCAAAATACTTTCAAATCCTCCCAATTATCTATCATATCATCATCAAGAATCTGATTTTGTTGGGCAAAAGAAGTAATCATCTATTAGTTTCAAGGGTTTATCATCATCATATTCACCATTTTCTTCCTATTTCTCAAGAACACCAAATTTTGGTAAGTAACTTTCTTCTTCAAACTTTTGATTTGATTTAATTTCCATTTCAAGTTTAATTTCAGTATTTTTAAATGAATTAGATAGCCATGGAAATGAAATGAGTTTTGGTTTGGTTAACTTAATTAGGTTTTGACTTAGAATTAGGTTTTGACTTAGAATTAGGTTTTGAGGTCTAAATGATTGAAATGGCGAAATGATTGGCGAAATGGTATGTTTCCAGGTCTATTGAACATGTTTAAACTTGTTATAATGAAAGGAATTGAGTTGAAAAACGATTTGGGCTTTCTTGCATTTTTGCACCTGCTGGTGCTGGCTGCAGAATGAGGCCACTGCGGCGCAGTGGCATGGGCTTAGTCCCACTGCGGCGCAGTGGCTAGGGCTGGTTTTGTGCATGATTAGCTCACTGCGGCGCAGTGAGCTTGGCAATGGCCCACTGCGGCGCAGTGCCATTGTACTGGTCCCTGGTTCGATTTAGCCCACTGCGGCGCAGTGAGCAAGGTTCTGGCTCACTGCGGCGCAGTGGATACCCACTGTAAAGATTTTTGCGCATCAATTTTTAAAACATTAATAACTTTTAATCCGAAAGTCCGAATATGTTTATTTACTTTTGGTTGGAAAAATGAAAGTTTGAAACACATTCTCGGATGTTGTATTCTGACTGTCTTGGTTAAATTGTCGATGTTGTATTCTGACTGTCTTGGTTAAATTGTCGGATGTTGTATTCTGACTGTCTTGGTTAAATTGTCGATGTTGTATTCTGACTGTCTTGGTTAAATTGTCGGATGTTGTATTCTGACTGTCTTGGTTAAATTGTCGGATGTTGTATTCTGACTGTCTTGGTTAAATTGTCGATGTTGTATTCTGACTGTCTTGGTTAAATTGTCGGATGTTGTATTCTGACTGTCTTGGTTAAATTGTCGGATGTTGTATTCTGACTGTCTTGGTTAAATTGTCGATGTTGTATTCTGACTGTCTTGGTTAAATTGTCGGATGTTGTATTCTGACTGTCTTGGTTAAATCGTCGGATGTTGTATTCTGACTGTCTTGGTTAAATTGTCGGATGTTGTATTCTGAATGTCTTGGTTAAATTGTCGATGTTGTATTCTGACTGTCTTGGTTAAATTGTCGATGTTGTATTCTGACTGTCTTGGTTAAATTGTCGGATGTTGTATTCTGACTGTCTTGGTTAAATTGTCGATGTTGTATTCTGACTGTCTTGGTTAAATTGTCGGATGTTGTATTCTGACTGTCTTGGTTAAATTGTCGATGTTGTATTCTGACTGTCTTGGTTAAATTGTCGGATGTTGTATTCTGACTGTCTTGGTTAAATCGTCGGATGTTGTATTCTGACTGTCTTGGTTAAATTGTCGATGTTGTATTCTGACTGTCTTGGTTAAATTGTCGGATGTTGTATTCTGACTGTCTTGGTTAAATTGTCGGATGTTGTATTCTGACTGTCTTGGTTAAATTGTCGATGTTGTATTCTGACTGTCTTGGTTAAATTGTCGGATGTTGTATTCTGACTGTCTTGGTTAAATTGTCGGATGTTGTATTCTGACTGTCTTGGTTAAATTGTCGGATGTTGTATTCTGACTGTCTTGGTTAAATTGTCGATGTTGTATTCTGACTGTCTTGGTTAAATTGTCGGATGTTGTATTCTGACTGTCTTGGTTAAATTGTCGGATGTTGTATTCTGACTGTCTTGGTTAAATTGTCGATGTTGTATTCTGACTGTCTTGGTTAAATTGTCGGATGTTGTATTCTGACTGTCTTGGTTAAATTGTCGGATGTTGTATTCTGACTGTCTTGGTTAAATTGTCGATGTTGTATTCTGACTGTCTTGGTTAAATTGTCGGATGTTGTATTCTGACTGTCTTGGTTAAATTGTCGATGTTGTATTCTGACTGTCTTGGTTAAATTGTCGGATGTTGTATTCTGACTGTCTTGGTTAAATTGTCGATGTTGTATTCTGACTGTCTTGGTTAAATTGTCGGATGTTGTATTCTGACTGTCTTGGTTAAATTGTCGATGTTGTATTCTGACTGTCTTGGTTAAATTGTCGGATGTTGTATTCTGACTGTCTTGGTTAAATTGTCGATGTTGTATTCTGACTGTCTTGGTTAAATTGTCGGATGTTGTATTCTGACTGTCTTGGTTAAATTGTCGATGTTGTATTCTGACTGTCTTGGTTAAATTGTCGGATGTTGTATTCTGACTGTCTTGGTTAAATCGTCGGATGTTGTATTCTGACTGTCTTGGTTAAATTGTCGGATGTTGTATTCTGACTGTCTTGGTTAAATTGTCGATGTTGTATTCTGACTGTCTTGGTTAAATTGTCGATGTTGTATTCTGACTGTCTTGGTTAAATTGTCGATGTTGTATTCTGACTGTCTTGGTTAAATTGTCGATGTTGTATTCTGACTGTCTTGGTTAAATTGTCGGATGTTGTATTCTGACTGTCTTGGTTAAATTGTCGATGTTGTATTCTGACTGTCTTGGTTAAATTGTCGGATGTTGTATTCTGACTGTCTTGGTTAAATCGTCGGATGTTGTATTCTGACTGTCTTGGTTAAATTGTCGGATGTTGTATTCTGACTGTCTTGGTTAAATTGTCGGATGTTGTATTCTGACTGTCTTGGTTAAATTGTCGGATGTTGTATTCTGACTGTCTTGGTTAAATTGTCGGATGTTGTATTCTGACTGTCTTGGTTAAATTGTCGGATGTTGTATTCTGACTGTCTTGGTTAAATTGTCGATGTTGTATTCTGACTGTCTTGGTTAAATTGTCGGATGTTGTATTCTGACTGTCTTGGTTAAATCGTCGATGTTGTATTCTGACTGTCTTGGTTAAATTGTCGATGTTGTATTCTGACTGTCTTGGTTAAATTGTCGGATGTTGTATTCTGACTGTCTTGGTTAAATTGTCGATGTTGTATTCTGACTGTCTTGGTTAAATTGTCGGATGTTGTATTCTGACTGTCTTGGTTAAATTGTCGGATGTTGTATTCTGACTGTCATATGCTGTCAGATGTGGTATTCTGACTATCTTGTAATAAAAGTATTGTTAGATGTAGTATTCTAACTGTCTGGTCATTTATAACTACTGGTCATTGTGTTGTATCAATGACGACTAAACATTTGGTCAAACACACTGTAAGCTCACCAACTATTTCGATAGTTGATCCTCTCAAATTTCATGCTTTTCAGGGAACCAACAGTAAGTTTTGGAAGCGTATATGGCATTTTAGAAGCCATCTTTTGAACTTGGACGTACAATTAGCGTCAGACTTCTGAGGACTATCGTATTATTAGTCCTAATTGTACTAGACTGTCCAAATGTTATGTTTGTATTCTGACTGTCTTGGTTAAATTGTCGGATGTTGTATTCTGACTGTCTTGGTTAAATTGTCGGATGTTGTATTCTGACTGTCTTGGTTAAATTGTCGGATGTTGTATTCTGACTGTCTTGGTTAAATTGTCGAATGTTGTATTCTGACTGTCTTGGTTAAATTGTCGATGTTGTATTCTGACTGTCTTGGTTAAATTGTCGGATGTTGTATTCTGACTGTCTTGGTTAAATTGTCGGATGTTGTATTCTGACTGTCTTGGTTAAATTGTCGATGTTGTATTCTGACTGTCTTGGTTAAATTGTCGGATGTTGTATTCTGACTGTCTTGGTTAAATTGTCGATGTTGTATTCTGACTGTCTTGGTTAAATTGTCGGATGTTGTATTCTGACTGTCTTGGTTAAATTGTCGATGTTGTATTCTGACTGTCTTGGTTAAATTGTCGGATGTTGTATTCTGACTGTCTTGGTTAAATTGTCGATGTTGTATTCTGACTGTCTTGGTTAAATTGTCGGATGTTGTATTCTGACTGTCTTGGTTAAATCGTCGGATGTTGTATTCTGACTGTCTTGGCTAAATTGTCGATGTTGTATTCTGACTGTCTTGGTTAAATTGTCGGATGTTGTATTCTGAATGTCTTGGTTAAATTGTCGGATGTTGTATTCTGACTGTCTTGGTTAAATTGTCGATGTTGTATTCTGACTGTCTTGGTTAAATTGTCGATGTTGTATTCTGACTGTCTTGGTTAAATTGGCGGATGTTGTATTCTGACTGTCTTGGTTAAATTGTCGATGTTGTATTCTGACTGTCTTGGTTAAATTGTCGGATGTTGTATTCTGACTGTCTTGGTTAAATTGTCGGATGTTGTATTCTGACTGTCTTGGTTAAATTGTCGGATGTTGTATTCTGACTGTCATATGCTGTCAGATGTGGTATTCTGACTATCTTGTAATAAAAGTATTGTTAGATGTAGTATTCTAACTGTCTGGTCATTTATAACTACTGGTCATTGTGTTGTATCAATGACGACTAAACATTTGGTCAAACACACTGTAAGCTCACCAACTATTTCGATAGTTGATCCTCTCAAATTTCATGCTTTTCAGGGAACCAACAGTAAGTTTTGGAAGCGTATATGGCATTTTAGAAGCCATCTTTTGAACTTGGACGTACAATTAGCGTCAGACTTCTGAGGACTATCGTATTATTAGTCCTAATTGTACTAGACTGTCCAAATGTTTATTTAGAGATGTTTAAACCTAATAATATCTTTCATCACTCAAGTTCATGCTTTCGTTTTTCTAATTGTGAATTTGTGATTCTAATAAAGTAATTTGTATATCACATGTTGGTCCAGTGGTTGGTGCTGTGCTTGGTGACATCTTTGTCCCAAGTTCGAATCCCCACGGCAGCAAATGTGATATATATTGGAGGTCCCTCTATGAGGGCTTGGTCTGGGTATACCCAGGTCCAGGTCTGAGGGGACAGGGTTTACCTCTATTAATTGTCGTGCCTTCGGGAAGATTAATAGGGGGTTTTCCTCCCATTGGGTTGAGGTCTGGTGTATGGGGTGCTCTAGCGTGGGCCCGGTTAAGACAACATAGTCTAGACCCCCAAAGTTGAAATTCGCCGTTCCAAAAAAAAAAAAAAAAAAAAAAAAAAATGTAATTTGTGAAAAGAAATGAAAATGGAATTTGTGAAGAAAGGAATCAGTGTAAGCACTGTTCACTAGAAAAGACTTTAGCTTTGAAAAAGTAAAAGATGTAAAGTCTTGAAGCTTTAGGGAATTGAATCATATTATCCAAGAAAACAGTAAAATTAACAACATGAGTGAGTGAATGAATCATATTATCCAAGAAAACAGTAAAATTAACAACATGAGTGAGTGAATGAATAATGCAGATTCCTCTTTTAGAAATGGTATATGTGCTCTGGCAACATAAAAATGTGCATACTAGATCACCCATTAATAAGTAGATCATCCAAGTCTCAATTAGCAACCACATAAGTGTAGGTATGTGGATTCCACAACCCATATTTATCTTTTTTTTTTCTTTTCCCTTTTTGTTTGTTGAATTCTGGTAAGTACATGTTTACTTCTATTACATACATAATATATGGTGGTACAAAACTTATATATTATTTGTATGTTATAAAAATTTTGTTGTACGTATTAGCTTTTATTCTAAAGACATTCAACACACAAGTATTTATATTACGAAGACTAGCACGGTACCCACGTGATGCGACGGTATTCGTGGCGGCGACGGTGTGGTGGGGGGGACGACTGTTGGTGGTAGAAGCGGCGTCGAGTGGTGTAGATAATTGATGTAAAAGTAATTGACGTAAAAGTGTTAATATAAATATTTTAAAAGATAAAGAACTGATAGTGTAATATAATAATTTAGAATATTTTAGACATTTTGCCTCATGTAATTTTCAGCGTTAGCCTATTCTTTTTTTAAGAGAGTACAGATAAATATTTTTCAGTTCTAAGATCAACGTTTATCTAAAAAAAAAATCACAAAGATTCATATATATTGCATAATATACTAACAAATTTATTGTCTTTACTTGTAAATCCAGTCCAAATTAATGTGATGAAAACATTACAAAATCTTAACGTGATCCAAAATGAAAGAACAAAGTCTAATATCATTGCGTATACGTAGAATTACAGTCCGCCAACAGATATAAAAAAATTATAATAACTTTTATGTTCATGAGATACTCGTAAAACTTATAACATTTTCAAGCGTTTTTTTCAATATATATTCAATTTTTTGGTTAAGCACATTTATATTTACTTTAGAATGAAGGGGATGTCGGGATGATATCTGGACGGCTGGGAAGCATATGAGGAAAAGAGACATACGTGTTAACGTCACCCGTGTATCTGCATTGACATGTGATTGGTCAGTGACACGTGTGGTCCAATAGGGAATGTTGACATTGACTGGGGTACTCTGACACGTGAGAGTTACATCTGATGTGTTTTCTTGTCGGGCCGGCCCAGGAAGCCCAATAATGGGGTCCAAACACACATCATCCAATATTTTTAGATTTCCTTTTGTCAAGGAGACGTGTAAGAAAATGATACAAACAAAAATTATTCAATTATTGAAATACTATATAAAATTTATTTTGTTTATCCAATATTTGTATTTATTTGTAAAATATAACTCCTAGCATATGTAGTATTCCTTTTTGAATGCCTGCCAATAATTGATAACGCTCATATTATTGTACATTGTATTTTCTTAATCAATAAAAAATATATATTTATAATATCAAAATACTAATTGTTACCTTTTAAAATATTAAACGGCTTTTACAACTATATAGATGAAAAGATGATTATTGATAGATAGATCCATGCTTGTATGATTGAAGAACATACATATATCTATATAGCTAAACGATATTTGATGTACTAGTAATTGTCCTAATGATTTGACATATAATTTGACATATAGCTAAAAGTTATTTGATGTAATAGTTAAAATCCTAATAATTTGGAGTAAACAGGAAGAAGAAAATCTGGTAGATCTATGATGATGTCATGTATATATATGGGGTGTTTGGTAAGATGAAATGGAAAATAAGAAAAAAAAATGAAAAAGACTTTCTTTTTTTTTGTATCAATAAAGAATAAACTTAATATTCTTCTCATTCTCTATAAATTGGAGATAATGAAATTTTTTTTTATCTTTGTATAGTTATGATGAGTTTTTATGTGTTAATTTTAATTATTTATTAAAGGATAAAGTAATTAAGTTGTGTTTTTTTAAATTATTTTTGGTTTTTTTTTCGCGTTTATTGTTTGTACTAAATAACATAATATATTTTCTGTAAGATGGTAATGAATCCTTTTGCGTTTTCCCTTCTCATTGATATCAATTTATAGAATTACAAATTAACATTTGACTACCTTGAATTTATTTCATTCGACTACCTCGAACTTATGACATATTCTAAACTAATACATATATAATATATATAACGGTCTAATATACTGATGGTGGGTTTTGTTTAGTGTTTAAATTTATAAAAATGTTGTACAAGTAATTATCTCAAAACACACACACCTTAACGGACAGGGACCCGATCAGATGTAGTATAGTTAAGTGATAAGTACAGGATCATTCGCAGAGACGCGTTGCTTTACCTAATCTAGTAATACGTGTAATTCTAGCGGGTGGGGGTTGTCACGATTTCCTATTAAACTAATTAAAATAACTGAAAAGTAAATAGAAGCCGCAACCGCTTATTCAGCGAGAGGCTTAGTCTGAAAATAAGTTTGAAAAAGCAAATAACAGTAATAAAATTAAAATACTTGTTTGGCATCTCAGATCTCATGATACGACCGGATATTATTCTACCTACTTGCTAGACTGTTGGAAACTTAATCACGGCTCAGATTCTCGTTAGATTCACTTTGCCTAATTAACTAGTGTTGTCCCTAGACTCACACTACTTCTTTCGCCCAGCGGCGCTGGGATGGGCCAGCGGCGCTGGATGGGCAGCGGCGCTGGGCATGGGCCAGCGGCGCTGGCATGGGCCAGCGGCGCTGGCATGGGCCAGCGGCGCTGGCATGGGCCAGCGGCGCTGGCATGGGCCAGCGGCGCTGGCATGGGCCAGCGGCGCTGGCATGGGCCAGCGGCGCTGGCATGGGCCAGCGGCGCTGGCATGGGCCAGCGGCGCTGGCATGGGCCAGCGGCGCTGGCATGGGCCAGCGGCGCTGGCATGGGCCAGCGGCGCTGGCATGGGCCAGCGGCGCTGGCATGGGCCAGCGGCGCTGGCATGGGCCAGCGGCGCTGGCATGGGCCAGCGGCGCTGGCATGGGCCAGCGGCGCTGGCATGGGCCAGCGGCGCTGGCATGGGCCAGCGGCGCTGGCATGGGCCAGCGGCGCTGGCATGGGCCAGCGGCGCTGGCATGGGCCAGCGGCGCTGGCATGGGCCAGCGGCGCTGGCATGGGCCAGCGGCGCTGGCATGGGCCAGCGGCGCTGGCATGGGCCAGCGGCGCTGGCATGGGCCAGCGGCGCTGGCATGGGCCAGCGGCGCTGGCATGGGCCAGCGGCGCTGGCATGGGCCAGCGGCGCTGGCATGGGCCAGCGGCGCTGGCATGGGCCAGCGGCGCTGGCATGGGCCAGCGGCGCTGGCATGGGCCAGCGGCGCTGGCATGGGCCAGCGGCGCTGGCATGGGCCAGCGGCGCTGGCATGGGCCAGCGGCGCTGGCATGGGCCAGCGGCGCTGGCATGGGCCAGCGGCGCTGGCATGGGCCAGCGGCGCTGGCATGGGCCAGCGGCGCTGGCATGGGCCAGCGGCGCTGGCATGGGCCAGCGGCGCTGGCATGGGCCAGCGGCGCTGGCATGGGCCAGCGGCGCTGGCATGGGCCAGCGGCGCTGGCATGGGCCAGCGGCGCTGGCATGGGCCAGCGGCGCTGGCATGGGCCAGCGGCGCTGGCATGGGCCAGCGGCGCTGGCATGGGCCAGCGGCGCTGGCATGGGCCAGCGGCGCTGGCATGGGCCAGCGGCGCTGGCATGGGCCAGCGGCGCTGGCATGGGCCAGCGGCGCTGGCATGGGCCAGCGGCGCTGGCATGGGCCAGCGGCGCTGGCATGGGCCAGCGGCGCTGGCATGGGCCAGCGGCGCTGGCATGGGCCAGCGGCGCTGGCATGGGCCAGCGGCGCTGGCATGGGCCAGCGGCGCTGGCATGGGCCAGCGGCGCTGGCATGGGCCAGCGGCGCTGGCATGGGCCAGCGGCGCTGGCATGGGCCAGCGGCGCTGGCATGGGCCAGCGGCGCTGGCATGGGCCAGCGGCGCTGGCATGGGCCAGCGGCGCTGGCATGGGCCAGCGGCGCTGGCATGGGCCAGCGGCGCTGGCATGGGCCAGCGGCGCTGGCATGGGCCAGCGGCGCTGGCATGGGCCAGCGGCGCTGGCATGGGCCAGCGGCGCTGGCATGGGCCAGCGGCGCTGGCATGGGCCAGCGGCGCTGGCATGGGCCAGCGGCGCTGGCATGGGCCAGCGGCGCTGGCATGGGCCAGCGGCGCTGGCATGGGCCAGCGGCGCTGGCATGGGCCAGCGGCGCTGGCATGGGCCAGCGGCGCTGGCATGGGCCAGCGGCGCTGGCATGGGCCAGCGGCGCTGGCATGGGCCAGCGGCGCTGGCATGGGCCAGCGGCGCTGGCATGGGCCAGCGGCGCTGGCATGGGCCAGCGGCGCTGGCATGGGCCAGCGGCGCTGGCATGGGCCAGCGGCGCTGGCATGGGCCAGCGGCGCTGGCATGGGCCAGCGGCGCTGGCATGGGCCAGCGGCGCTGGCATGGGCCAGCGGCGCTGGCATGGGCCAGCGGCGCTGGCATGGGCCAGCGGCGCTGGCATGGGCCAGCGGCGCTGGCATGGGCCAGCGGCGCTGGCATGGGCCAGCGGCGCTGGCATGGGCCAGCGGCGCTGGCATGGGCCAGCGGCGCTGGCATGGGCCAGCGGCGCTGGCATGGGCCAGCGGCGCTGGCATGGGCCAGCGGCGCTGGCATGGGCCAGCGGCGCTGGCATGGGCCAGCGGCGCTGGCATGGGCCAGCGGCGCTGGGCATCGCCCAGCGGCGCTGGATGGGCTAGCGGCGCTGGGCATGGGCCAGCGGCGCTGGCAGCTCCTGCTGCTTCTCGTTTCGCTTCGTTCGGCTCCCGAATCACCTCCTTGTGTCTTGTAACTTCATAGGCCTTCATCTTGAGTCATTTGATGCCATTTACCTCACTCGTATCTTCTTTGAACCTGCGTAAACATAGAATCAATTAAGTACCGATAGTTCCGGAATATTAACTCATTTAAGACATTGAAATGAGGCTTTTCGATAGGGTTTTTTATCACAAAATGAACGCTCATCATATACCCCCACACTTAAGTCTTTGCTTGTCCTCAAACAAATAGTCCAAGAAAATAAATCAATGATGAGCGGACAACTTAAGTGTTCAAGTTATTCTACTTTATAAACATTTGAAAGATTAGTCATGAAAAATGATTTGAGAAAGCTTTAGACAAAATCAGTAAGCTATAGCTAGAGGCAAGATAATCAGTCAATCAAAACTAAAAGTTAACCTTATATTCGTGTTAATACCTCTAACACATGTCCTACAGCTCAATCTAACTTCCTTTTGCTGACTAGTTAAGCACTTAATTAAAGTTTGTATAGCAATCAGATCCACTAGCTACTAGCAAGGCATTTATATTTGTAACACCCCACCGTTGGCGGAAACATGAGGTGTCATGAAAAGTACAACACGACATGGAATTACATAGATACTGCTAAATGAAATAGAATATAATGATATATTCCCAAAACATAAGTCTTAATACAAGAGTTCCAAGTCACACAATGCTAGGAGGGCTTATTACTAATGCGTCCATAACAGAAAATAAACCAAGGCATGCAGCCTTAAAGTCCGATATAAGTAAAGGAGCACTAATCTCCGAAGTCCTGCCTAGAATTCAAATCTTTATCCCTGATTAGCCTGAGTACCTGAAAAGTATACTAAAACGTGTCAACACAAAGGTTGGTGAGTTCGTAGGTTTTAGTCAAAAAGTCCAGTCAAAGAAATAAGTCTTTTGTCAATTCTTTAAGTATAAACAAGTAATAGTTCAATATTTTAATGAGCAGAATTACGCCATAAGTACCAAAGTACTCAAAGTCTCAAAGTCTCAAAGTCTCAAGTCTCAAAGTCTCAAAGTCTCAAAGTCTCAAAGTCTCAAAGTCTCAAAGTCTCAAAGTCTCAAAGTCTCAAAGTCAAAGTCTCAAAGTCTCAAAGTTTCAAAGTCTCAAAGTCTCAAAGTCTGGCCTTACGGTACCTGCCTTAGTCCAAGTCTCCAACTCACACAATAAGCACGTCATAAACACAACAACAAACACATAATTACACACATACAAATAAGATTAAAGCACGTCAAATGGCACAAGTAACTCTAAACGAACATGCTCAATATTGAACATAAACAGAAATCGTCAAAACTGTTTTTTTTTTAAAAGTATACTTTTCACCCCAAAACTGATAAAAAGAGGGGCTACGAAACTCACCTTAATTGGAGTGAATCATGGGATGAAGAAAGAAGAAAGTAAGTAGACTATGCTGTGCTTCGTGGAACCTTTTCAAAGAAAGTAATACTTGATTTAGTTAATATGTTCTTGTTAGAAGATAGATGAAAGGAAGTTCTGAAAGTGCCGGGTGATCGATCGATTCGCGATTCCTACGACTATGTAAGTGCGGAATCCAAACATAATCGTTATTGAGGTAATTGAATGAAACACATATATATGAACAGGAGATAAAATTCAGATGTAAAACAAAACTCATATCTTGTATTAATCATAAGATTACAATACATAAAACGAGTAGACATCTGATTCTTTGGGCGGCATCTCGAGGTATAGATCTCTACCTCGAGAACCTAGTGAATGAAATCTGTTGCAACTAAAATCATCAACTAAAATCGAAACCTAAGAACAATATATATAGGCTACAAATGGGCTGGGCTTCAAACTCGTGGGCCTACAAACGCGTGCTACAGTAACACGTGTTTAGTCAAACTCGTGTTACTGTTCACACGAGTTTGTCCAAACTCGTGGTACTGTTCACACGAGTTTAGTCAAACTCGTGGTACTGTTCACACGAGTTTGTCCAAACTCGTGGTACTGTTCACACGAGTTTAGTCAAACTCGTGGTACTGTTCACACGAGTTTGTCCAATCTTCTTCCTGCTTGGAACTTTGCTCGAGACATTCCTCGACTTGCTTAACCGGCATATAATAGAGAAGTTGAATTTCCAACAATCAGCATCAAATCAATCAGCTCTCACAAAAATAAGAAACTCTGTAGCTTGAATCACAAACTGCAGTACCAAAAATCCTGTCTTAACTAGCAGCATCTGACTTTGTCTTGTACCTTCACAATTCCACCAACCACCCGAAGTCTTTCCTATCAGATCTCCCCTTCAGTTGTATACACCACCAAATATAAAGATCCTTAATCTCGCAATCACAATAAATGATCGCCTGATAATCATCTCTATTCTTGGAATATAAATAGGTTCAATCTTCAATTACTTAACAACAGATGACCAACTTCGTTGCTCTTAATATTTCGACAAAGTTTCCACAACTGCCATCTATTTGATACTTGAGCATATTTCACATTAAGCACACCATCATCTAAACACAGATCTTGGTTTGTCTCTCAAGTAGCACAGAATTTTACTCAGAAATCTGAAATTTTTATCTCCCCCTTTTCTCTGTAAAATTCTGAAATCTAGCCCTTCTGTGATATACCAATTACCAGTTCAGCTCAGAAATCTGGTTGATAAAAGTATCTCCCCCCCTTTTCTCTGCAAAACTTGGAAAGATAGTATAAGCTTAGGTTACAGGATCTCCTATTCATAGAGGTTCTTCAAAATGGCCTAGAGCTCATTACAGCAGCAGCTCTTCGCCAAACAGGGTATATTCGTTTTCCTCCAAATTTCCGAGGAAAAACACATTTACGTGAAACATTGGTATTCACGTAAATTTTTATTTCTAAGGCAGTGGGAAAAATTTGATAATTGCCGAAAATTTTCATCCAAAACGTGCCGAAATCGCACAAAAACGGACCGAAAATTTTTCGAACGCTACCAAACTTCAAATCTCCATGAATCATGCCATTTTAAGACCAAAATTTTTTTTTTTTTTTTTTTTTTTTTTAGCTTTTCTACAACCCTGTCTTCTATGCTTCAATGTATCGTTGTCTTCTGCTGTGATCCTTCCACACCGAAACATACTTGAACCTCGATTCCATTTCGACAACTCAAACACGTTCTTGTGTTACAGTAAACACGTGCTTGGACTCAAACGCGTGCTAGTGTTACAGTAAACACGTGCTTGTCAAACTCGTGGTACTGTTCACACGAGTTTGTCCAAACTCGTGGTACTGTTCACACGAGTTTAGTCAAACTCGTGGTACTGTTCACACGAGTTTGTCCAAACTCGTGGTACTGTTCACACGAGTTTAGTCAAACTCGTGTTACTGTTCACACGAGTTTGTCCAAACTCGTGGTACTGTTCACACGAGTTTAGTCAAACTCGTGGTACTGTTCACACGAGTTTGTCCAAACTCGTGTACTGTTCACACGTGTTTAGTCAAACTCGTGGTACTGTTCACACGAGTTTGTCCAAACTCGTGTTACTGTTCACACGAGTTTGTCCAAACTCGTGGTACTGTTCACACGAGTTTGTCCAAACTCGTGGTACTGTTCACACGAGTTTAGTCAAACTCGTGTTACTGTTCACACGAGTTTGTCCAAACTCGTGGTACTGTTCACACGAGTTTGTCCAAACTCGTGGTACTGTTCACACGAGTTTAGTCAAACTCGTGTTACTGTTCACACGAGTTTGTCCAAACTCGTGGTACTGTTCACACGAGTTTAGTCAAACTCGTGGTACTGTTCACACGAGTTTGTCAAACTCGTGTTACTGTTCACACGAGTTTGTCCAAACTCGTGGTACTGTTCACACGAGTTTGTCCAAACTCGTGGTACTGTTCACACGAGTTTAGTCAAACTCGTGGTACTGTTCACACGAGTTTGTCAAACTCGTGGTACTGTTCACACGAGTTTGTCCAAACTCGTGGTACTGTTCACACGAGTTTGTCCAAACTCGTGGTACTGTTCACACGAGTTTGTCCAAACTCGTGGTACTGTTCACACGAGTTTGTCCAAACTCGTGGTACTGTTCACACGAGTTTAGTCAAACTCGTGGTACTGTTCACACGAGTTTGTCCAAACTCGTGTTACTGTTCACACGAGTTTGTCAAACTCGTGGTACTGTTCACACGAGTTTGTCCAAACTCGTGGTACTGTTCACACGAGTTTGTCCAAACTCGTGTACTGTTCACACGAGTTTGTCCAAACTCGTGGTACTGTTCACACGAGTTTGTCCAAACTCGTGGTACTGTTCACACGAGTTTGTCCAAACTCGTGGTACTGTTCACACGAGTTTAGTCAAACTCGTGGTACTGTTCACACGAGTTTGTCCAAACTCGTGGTACTGTTCACACGAGTTTGTCAAACTCGTGGTACTGTTCACACGAGTTTAGTCAAACTCGTGGTACTGTTCACACGAGTTTAGTCAAACTCGTGGTACTGTTCACACGAGTTTAGTCAAACTCGTGTTACTGTTCACACGAGTTTAATCAAACTCGTGGTACTGTTCACACGAGTTTAGTCAAACTCGTGGTACTGTTCACACGAGTTTGTCCAAACTCGTGGTACTGTTCACACGAGTTTAGTCAAACTCGTGGTACTGTTCACACGAGTTTGTCCAAACTCGTGGTACTGTTCACACGAGTTTGTCCAAACTCGTGGTACTGTTCACACGAGTTTGTCCAAACTCGTGGTACTGTTCACACGAGTTTGTCCAAACTCGTGGTACTGTTCACACGAGTTTAGTCAAACTCGTGGTACTGTTCACACGAGTTTGTCCAAACTCGTGGTACTGTTCACACGAGTTTGTCCAAACTCGTGGTACTGTTCACACGAGTTTGTCCAAACTCGTGGTACTGTTCACACGAGTTTGTCCAAACTCGTGGTACTGTTCACACGAGTTTGTCCAAACTCGTGGTACTGTTCACACGAGTTTGTCCAAACTCGTGGTACTGTTCACACGAGTTTAGTCAAACTCGTGTTACTGTTCACACGAGTTTGTCCAAACTCGTGGTACTGTACACACGAGTTTAGTCAAACTCGTGTGAACAGTAACACGAGTTTGACTAAACACGTGTTACTGTAGCACGCGTTTGGAGGCCCACGAGTTTGAAGCCCAGCCCATTTGTAGCCTATATATATTGTTCTTAGGTTTCGATTTTAGTTGATGATTTTAGTTGCAACAGATTTCATTCACTAGGTTCTCGAGGTAGAGATCTATACCTCGAGATGCCGCCCAAAGAATCAGATGTCTACTCGTTTTATGTATTGTAATCTTATGATTAATACAAGATATGAGTTTTGTTTTACATCTGAATTTTATCTCCTGTTCATATATATGTGTTTCATTCAATTACCTCAATAACGATTATGTTTGGATTCCGCACTTACATAGTCGTAGGAATCGCGAATCGATCGATCACCCGGCACTTTCAATTGGTATCAGAGCAGGAGAGGCTTTATGTCTCTGATTCGTGGTTCGTTTTTGAGGTTTTTTGGATGAAGAACATCGATCAGATCTGTTCTACTGGTAATACGCGTTTGGATTTAGACCACGCGTTTGGAGTTTCCTTCACGTGTTTGGCTGTCTACCACGTGTTTGGTCTTATACCACGCGTTTGGATTTGACCACGCGTTTGGATTTGGACCACGTGTTTGATGCTAGACCACGTGTTTGATGGAGGCCCACGCGTTTGGTTTAAAACTGCGTCACTGTAGCACGTGTTTAGTCAAACTCGTGGTACTGTTCACACGAGTTTAGTCAAACTCGTGGTACTGTTCACACGAGTTTGTCCAAACTCGTGGTACTGTTCACACGAGTTTGTCCAAACTCGTGGTACTGTTCACACGAGTTTGTCCAGTTGTCTGGATAATCTCTGTAAAGTAACAGCCCTTTAATTGAAATGCATCGGACAAAAATTGTGCACCAGAACGTGCACTTACAAGTTCGTTTTTGTAATCTTCATTACCCAAATTAGATTGTTATCATGACATTTGTTTAATTTACATATATATATAAATAACTTCTACACATGAGATTAGGTATGTACACTGGTTCCTATCAAACAAGGATGTAGTGTAAACACTGGTTCCTATCAAACAAGGATGTAGTGTTGTAAATCCATACATGTACACCGGTTCCTATCAATCAAGGATGCTGGTGCAACGCAGTAGGTATATGATATCATGTGTATAAGTAAATATATATATGTACATGGTTTTCATTATATATATCATTTATATTGTCATGTAATAAAAGTATTCAAGTTTTATAAAATTTGGTATACATCTTTAAATTGAATAATCCAAACCAAGCCATAATCTACAACTTGACACCATTAAAATACTTATAAATTATGATTAAGAGATCAAGAATTATTACCTTATATGTGCACTTAATCAAAAGGATTTTTAAAGGAATGATCAAAGATGACTTAAAGCTAAGAACTACTGAAATTCCAGCCCTCTGTTCTAGACTTGTAATTTGACTTCTGGACCTTTTTGGACAAATTCAACGGTTGAAAACGTTGGTCTATATGTTAGGAAGCTACTGTCAAAGAACCATGATGATCCGATGGTTTAATCTCTGGGGATCGGAGGTTTTCTGGGCTGCTGTAATGAAAAACGGGTTTTGAGTTGTTTTGGATATTTTCTTTCTCAAAGCCAACTATGGCTCAATGACGTGAGAGCTAAATTTGTTGCATGTATATGTATTGTTTAGAGTGTTGAGAATGCAGAGAACAAGGAAGTTATTATAATTAGATAGATAGGATAGATAAGATAGATAGAGATTAAAGAAGAAGAAGTTTGATTATGTGAATTGGTAATGAAAACCTTAGCTTGTATTTATAGGTAAAAATTTACCATGGTTACTAGTTTAGTTTGTTGATAACTAAGGTTAAGTTAAGGAATACCATGGGCTAGTTTGATGGTTTTGCAATACCATTGGCTAGTTAACTAACCTTAGTTAGCTAATCATAGTTAGTTATTTAGGTAGATATTATTTAGGATAATTTAGGATATTTAGTAGTATAATATATCCCTTAATTTACATACCTATAATGCCTAATTATTTTACTAGTATTTATTATATATATATATATTTATATATATATAATATATATATATAATTATTTTATTAGTATTTATATATATATATATATTTACAATATTTCTAGCTAATTGATTGAGTTCATTATCAATAACAACCAAAACAAATCACGGTGTTCACCTTTTCATAAAGGTTGGGTTGGCTTTTGTCCCATTAGTACCATTATTAGCTGGCTGCTGACACTCGGGTATAATATAAATATTTAATATCGTATATTATACTAAGGCATAGAAATACGTTTTCCCAAATAATTTTTACATTCGTATTTAGTTTATTTAACATATCCTAATAATACAAGTTTCATATCAGATATGGACAACAATAATGGCCTCACCACATGGGCCTAATCACATCGAATCATTTACAATATCTGAATCCATCTAAATATTGTAATTAGCCCAACTCATATATATATGCACAAAAATAGTCGAAGTTTTCATATATTCATAAAAGTTTGTGTTAGTCCTAAACTCTCTTGATGGTTAACCCAGAATGTAAAATACAACAAGTCTAATAAGCACTAGATTGGACTAGTATTACTTGAATATAAATGCAAGTATATAAACAAAGTAATACAAGACTAAAAGCAATAAAATAAAGGTGGAACACAATGTAATATTTTCAAGTGTATTTTATTTATGATGTTAAATAAAATACAAGGTTGTGCGGAATCAAGATAATACAAATATGTAAGTATCCTAACAACCTATGAATTACAAATGATCTATATTTGCCAAATAACTCTTTTAGATCGAGATACTTAAAGTTGTGAAGTATCCCTGTTTAAGATCGAGAGTATTTAGACAACTTCACCTTTAATGCTAAAAGTAATTTTAACGAAGAAATGACTTTGTATTTATAGGCAAACAAATTCACCAGTGAATTTGTGCCATACAAATATGGTTGCATGCATTTAATGAACCGACAAGGTCATAAATGCATTGGTTAAGGTACAAGGATAAAGTCACATCAATATGACTTTATTCTTTTAACCAACCACCTTTACACACGTAAGCACTTTGGTAAAGAACAAGTGGAATGTTCTTTGGAAAGTGTGTAAAGGCAAAAAGTCAATTCCTCGATATCAGTGTTCAGACTTGTAAGGTCTAGAACACTGACAAAGCTCCAACCGTAGATCTGGTAAGACTTCCAGTGGACTCAGCCATTTGTCAGTCTTCTTTATTCTGACTTCAGTCTTTGACTTCAGTAAGAATGTATTCAGTAATATAGATCTGGACTGGGGTGAAGTCCAGTGAGCTAATCTGGAGGATGTCTCCAGATTTCCTATACAAGTATTTTGCTCACTGGTCTTCCATTATTTCTGAACAAATATTCAGAGGGACTCCAGTTTCCAAGTCTGGAGTAGGTCCAGTAAATATCATTTCTGGACAGATCTTCAGTAAGGCTCCAGTAGTCAAGTCTGGAGCGAGTCCAGTAAATTTGGACCTAACAAATTCCCCTATTTGTTTAGAAATAATGCAAGGTTTTTCAAGCTTCTATCTATACAACTTTGTATGCTTGAAAAACACTTGTTTTGACTTAGTCTAAAAATTTATTGTTACTGGGAAACACTTTATAGATCATCAGTGTCCCAGTTTCATCTTTTAATTCTAACTTAGACTAAATCTGATCATTTACTTTGTGAAACAAAATATGCAACTATATTTACAGCCATCAACAGAAAATAAGTTACAATTTTGTGAAAATAAATACAAGTACAAGTAAATGATACAAGAGTCAGGCCCTTCTCTTCGATGTCTGTCCTGGAGCATCTTCAGAAGCCTTTCTCTTAGGAGATGGAGAGGATGGTACAAACTCTGGTGTTTTCAAACCTATTACAACTTCCATCTGTTGCTTTCTCTTCCATACCTTCTCGATCCTCTTCAAAAATGCTTTAACATCAGTCGACAAATCTGTCTTCCCCTTGAATGTTAAGGCTATCTCCTTCAGTTCAGTCCATCCAAAAGTTTGGACTGAGGCACTCTTTCTTTCATCAGTAAAGTTACCTTCCCTGGTCAACTTTATTTCAAACTTGGACATACCTTCATGATTATCAGCTAACTTAATCTCTGCACCAATGATCTTTCTGGCATCAGCCCTGAAATTCAACATTTCTTCATATTTGGCTTTTTGCTTAGCCATCTGGATCATATATTCAGTTTCCTTGGACACTTTCTGCTGTTCGATGGCAGACTGGAATGTTCACGATTGATTCTTTGTGAAGTATCCAAAGGAATGAAAGTGCTTAGATCAGCATCTCTGATTTCTTTTAACTGTTTGGCTGTCAGTTTGGGTAAACCTTTCAACTTCTTTGTGTACTCTATCTCCAGAGCACCAGCATTCTTCCTGATCTTTTTCTGGAGGTTCACCAGCTCCTCCGTCCTTGGAGGAAGTTCTGATGAACCTTCAGCTGTTTCAGTTTCACCTCCAGATATCACATGTTTCTTTCTTTTTACTGATTCTTGAGTAGTTATGATATCTGGGAATGCTTCGAATTAGGGCTCACTGGCATCAGTACCAGTAGCCTCTTCAACCTGCACAATGGCTTCAGTGCCAAGTGCCTTCTGTGCTTCTTGTGCACTGGCATCAGTACCAGTCACTCTTTCTTGTTGCACGATGCTTTCAGTAGCAAAGGCCTTTTCAATAGCACTAGCAACAACTTCTTTCTTTTTCTTTATCAACCCTTCTGGAACAGACGACTTTTCCCCCTTGGAATGTCCACCAGTTTGAGACTTGTGGGCATTCCATAATTGTTCAAGCATATATCTGTCTGTCTCACCAAAAGTTCTTCCTGCCACTGGAGTGGTTATATTCACAGTCTTTCTCAGCTCAGTCACTTCCTTCTTGATTATTTGAATTTCTGAAGACAAGTGCTTTGGCATTTCATTTTCAATCATTTTCACAACTTGTGGCAACAACCCATCTTGAATTGTTCTAAGAACAGACCCAGAAATATCTTCAGTAATTTCCTTTAACATACCATGTCTGAACTTTTTAGCACACTCATCACTGATGGTGCTAACAACAGCATTCTAATCAAGAGTAGGCCTGCTTTCCAAACTACTAATCCTGGTTGTCAACCTCTGAACCTCATCTGTCAGACCTGCCAGTGGTTGAACAAGTTCACCTTTCACTGCAGTCTAAACAGAACTAACCAGCCTTGCTTCTAATCCCTGGACTGCCACTTTGAGATTTTCAGTGTTTTGATTTGTGGCCAGTACCAGTTCATCCAGCTTCTCAAACACTATCTTCTCATTCCCAGCAAAAACATTAATTTCTGATGCTAGATTATTGGATAATAAGGACTTAAAATCAGAAATAACCTGGGATGAAGACTGAAGTGATCTCTCCAGGTCCGCCACCTTACTTAAAAGGTCTTGGACCTCGGCTGAAGAAGAAGAGGAGGGACCACTGGGAGGATCAAGAGTGAAAGTCATTCTGGTCACCAACGGTACTTGTGTCTGGACCTCTTCAGTGGATCTTTCAGATGTTACAGCAATCGAGTCCAACACACGGTGTTCAGGAAAGTTAATTGGAGTTTCAATTGGTGGTGGTTGAGTTTGTGAAATTTGAAGTGTGGTAGGATTGAAATATGGAGTGGTTTGTGGAATTGAAGGTGGTGGTGGCATAGTGGATTCTGATGGTGGAACATTTGATTCTGGTGGAGGTGGTGGCATTTCTGGTAATCGTTCTATCTCTACAACATCATCTCCAAGAAAACTCATGTCAGTATCAAAAATATTACCTTCTGACATGGGTGAGTCAGCCTCATTCCAAACAAATGTTTCATCAACAGTCTGATCACCTGTCTGATCACCAGTCTGATCACCAATCTGATCACCAACTTCTACATTCAAATCAAACTGAGCATCTTGCTCACCAGTTTCCTGCTCAACAACTTGTACAGTTTCTACCTGCTCAACATCCTGTACAACATTCTCTTCCTGCTCAAAAATAGGAGATCCATCTACATTCATTATATCACCAGGATGGCTCATATCAGCTCTATCTGGATTAACCTGAACTTCAGCCTTTCTAAGGCGTCTGGACATTCTTGGTCGAGTAGTACTTTCAGTCTGTTGAACCTCAGGAGCCACCTGGGTTACTGGTTGCACAATTTCAATATTTTGGACTCCAGAGGGTCCCTCACCAACCTGGTTCCCTCCTGGAGCCACTTCTGGCTCATCTTCCAGTGCATCATTTCTAAAGTGGTTGAGCATATTTACTGGAATGTCAACCTCACCAGCTCTTGATTTTAATGAGCTCAATTCCCTCAGATATTCGCACACAGAAAAGTGATTTGTGTCGAAATCATACTCAGCAGCCAGAGCTCTTAAAAACACAAGTGAAAGAAAACGAATATAAGGAATGTGTGGTTTTCTACCTTTCACCTTCAGACGGTCAACAAGGTCATCAAAGAAGATCTGAGCAAAATCGACCCTGTACCCAAACCAAAGACAGTAGGCAATCTGGAGTTGCATTTGATTAATCTGATCCAACCCTCCAGAACTGCCACCTAAGCACTCAACCAAATGAGTGAAGAAATATCTCCATGAGTCTGTCAGTTTACTCATGTAGATTGTGCCTTTCCTTGATAACTGGCCATGCTCATCTAGTATATCAGTGTGCCCCATTAATCTGCACACATCTCTGAAATTAAGACCAGTCGGGAGAGTAATCGCCATCTCATTTTCAGCCAGATAATTCAAATGAAGAATATCTCTGAGAGAATCGGCAGTGAGAGTGAAGGCCCTGGTGCCTTGTTGCAATGTATAGTTGATAGATTGAGTGCTTTCAACATATACAGCAGTATACCAAAATTCACACAAATAATCATGATATATTTTACCCGGATTAAGAGTAAGTGCACCATAAAGTGGACAACTGAGGAAAAAGGCGTTCAGTCATCCGATGAGAGAGGTGGGAGCATGAGTGGTGCTAGTGAGTCTAGCCATCCAATTGTTCATGTTTATCCTTATGGCCTTTGCATCTAAGGTGATATGGGGTGCCTTAACAACATTGGCAACCGGAGCATATTCTGCAGCAAGCAGATTTTTCGGTGAATTACATTGTCTTGGTGCCATTTTGTTTGATAGATTGATGAATAGAAGATGAAATTGAAGAATTAGGGTTTATGAAGATTTGATGAATTTAATATGAGAGAGAGATTTATGATTGAGAATTGAATGAAAAATTAAATGAAGGAATTTGAAGTAAATGCAAATGAAGGTGAAAGTGGGTATTATATAGGAGAGAGAATGTGGAACTCAAACGGTTAATTTGAAATTATCAAATATAATTTTGATCGGGTTCTGAGATCCGCATTAATTACATCACATCACACATAAATGTGTGACGGTTTACAGCCCACAAACAGTACCAACTTGCACTTTTTGTCTTCCCAAGGTAAAAATACCATCATTTCTTTGAAAAAATGACATGCCACGTAGGATAATAAGATAAATATCAAGATAAATATTTTTTCAAAAAGATTTTGCATACGTGGCACGCACAATGACCAAGTAAAAAAAATATTATGACTGACATATCAGTATATCTGGAGGTTGACTGGACACTCCAGTATCACTAGTAGATTAGTCCAGTGAAGCATGCACTGATGGTACACCGGAGGGACACTCCAGTAAAGTACCAGTGAAGACCATTTGAAAGAGACTGGTAACCTCAAACATGCACGTCAACTAATACAGACAAATGAGAGGGACACATTTACAAGGAGACAAAAGTCACCTCAAACATGCACTTCAACCTATCTAATTACCAGTGAGAGGGACATATTTACAAGGTACCAGTAATATTTTCTGGAAAATTTTGTCCAGTGAGAAAATAAATTAATAAATTCCCCCTGAAATTAAAACATTTTAAGAACAAAAATATATCTTTCAGTCTTCCCCCTGGAATGTTGATTCAGAAATCTATTAATGCAAAGATAGTACACAACGGCGTTCAATATTTAAGCAGTCATAAATTTATAAATCTTTAAATCAAAGATCCCTGATAGTACACATAGGCGTTCAATACCAAGGTTCCAGATTTAAGGGTTTAACATTCCCAACTCACTAACAAGATATTCAAAAGTTTTAACATCCAGTGGTTTAGTAAAAATGTCAGCGAGTTGTTTGTCAGTGGGAATAAAATGGAGTTCAATGTTGCCTTTCACAATATTATCACGAATGAAGTGATACCTGAGATCAATGTGCTTCGTCTTAGAGTGCATGACTGGATTGTTCGAGATAGCAATGGCACTGGTATTATCACAAAAGATTGGAGTCTTTGAATACTTAATACCATAATCAAGCAACTGGTTCTTCATCCAGAGTATCTGAGCACAACAACTGGCTGCAGACACGTATTCAGCTTCAGCAGTGGACAATGAAACTGAAGTTTGCTTTTTACTGGTCCAGCTGACCAGTTTGCCACCAAGGAAATGACATCCACCAGTAGTGGATTTCCTGTCTATCTTACAACCTGCATGATCTGAATCTGAATAACCCATTAGATCCATGCCTGAGCCTTTGGGATACCAAAGACCCAAACTGGGGACACCCTTAAGGTATTTCAGTATGCGCTTTACAGCAAGCATATGAGATTCTTTTGGATTAGACTGATATCTGGCACATAAGCATGTTGAAAACATAATATCTGGTCTACTGGCAGTTAAATACATCAGTGAACCAACCATGCCTCTGTAGACAGTGGTGTTCACTGGTTTACCATATGGATCTGAGTCCAGTGTTACTGGTGCAGAAATTGGAGTGGGTTTAGATGGTGAAGAGTTCATATCATATTTCTTTAAAAGATCTCTAACATATTTTTCCTGATTAATAAAAATACCATCTCTGGTCTGTTTAATCTGGAGTCCAAGAAAATATGTTAATTCACCCATTAAACTCATTTCATATTCAGTTGACATTATTTTCGAAAATTTCTTGCACATTTTATCATCAGTAGACCCAAAAATAATATCATCAACATAAATTTGTACCATCAATAGATTACCTTTTTCATGAAGAATAAATAAGGTATTGTCAATTGCACCTCTTTTGAAACCATTTTTCAATAAATGTTTAGTCAGAGTATCATACCAGGCACGTGGGGCTTGTCTGAGGCCATTAACGCTTTGTTCAGACGATATACCCAATGTGGATGCTTTTCATCAACGAAACCTGGTGGTTGTCTGACATAAACTTCTTCTTCAAGTTTTCCATTCAAAAATGCACTTTTCACGTCCATCTGGTAGACCTTGAACTGATGATGAGCAGCGAATGCTAAAAATATTCTGATCACTTCAAGTCTAGCCACTGGAGCAAATGATTCATCAAAATCGACATCTGACTGGCAGTAGCCTTGTGCTACCAGTCTGGCCTTGTTTCTGATTACGTGGCCATCTTCATCTACCTTGTTCCTGAAGACCCATCGGGTTCCAATTGGTTCTTTCTTTCCAACTGGGAAAGGAACCAGGTACCAAACCTTGTTCCTTTTAAACTGGTGAAGCTCTTCTTGCATAGCAGTCACCCAGTTTGGATCTTCCATAGCCTCGTCAATCTTCTTTGGTTCTATCAGTGATAAGAAACTGACATATAAGCATTGATTACTGGAGGCTCTTCTGGTCCGAATTCCACGACTGGAGTCACCTATGATCTGATCGATAGGATGAGCTTTTGTCCATCTGGAGTATTGACCAGGATTGTTACTGACAACAATATCAGTGCAAGAGTTCAGTTGAGTCTCCTCTGGTGTTGCTTCTGGTGGAGGATCTTGCCAGACTACTTCAACATCTTCATCTGAGTCATTTAAATCACGATTTGCATCATGAAATTGTTCATTTGAAATCATTTCTTGAAGTACTGGTTCAGTCTCAACTGGGACTGATACTGGGGGCGTAGTACGTACATCTGATCCAATATTAATTTCAGTGGGTAGCTTGAAAATAATTGAAGGATAGAATGGAGTACTACTGGAGAGTTTCTTTTTCTGAATAGGTTCCAGATCAGGATGACTGGAAACTGTGTCTTCTGAATCTTTATTGTAGTTGATAGGATCAGATTCACAGAAGACAATTGGAGTTACTGGGGGAATATCAAGGGTTGGCTTTTTATTGATTGCAGCATTTGATTCATCAAATGTGACATGAATTGACTCATGGACCTTCTCCAGTCTTTTGTTATAGACTCTGAAGGCCTTGCGAATGGCTGAATATCCTAAGAAATACCCTTCATCAGTTTTGGCATCAAATTTGCCTAACTGACTGGAGTCGTTCAGGATGTAAACTGGACATCCAAAAACTTGAAAATAACCAATATTTGGTTTTCTATTTCTTAAGACTTCATAGGCTGTCTTTTTGTCGCTTTACATACACTGATCGATTCTGGGTGTGACAAGCAGTTGCAATTGCGTCAGCCCAGAAACTGGTAGACAGACCAGATTCAGCAAGCATACTCCTGGCAGCTTCTATCAGCGTTCGATTCTTCCTTTCCACCACTCCATTCTGTTCTGGAGAGCGGGCTGATGAGAAATTCTGGGAGATGCCAGTTTAGTACAGAATGACTCTAGAGTTGCATTCTGAAATTCTGTTCCATTGTCACTTCTTAACTGACACACCTTTCGACTGTACTTGAGCTCAATTTGCTTGATAAGACTGATTATTTCAGCAGCAGCTTCATTTTTAGACCTGAGAAAGATAACCCAACAATATCTGGAGGATTCATCTACGATCACCAGGGTGTATCTTTTACCAGCACGAGTCTGAACATTCACTGGACCAAAGAATTCCATATGAAGCATATGAAGAGGTTCAGATATGCTGAAATTCTGTCTGGTCTTGAAACTGGTACGTTTCTGCTTACCCATCTCACATCCTGGACATGGCCTTTCCTTTTTGAAGGAAACTGAAGGTATCCCATCTGCCAGTTGTTTTCTAGACAACTTATTAATATTTTTGAAATTTAAATGGGATAACCTTTTGTGCCATAACCAGTTTGTGTCTTCATCAGCTTGAGTATAGAAACACTGCTCTGAAGGAGAGCTTTCCATATCCATCACGTACACATTCCCTTTTCTGGGAGCAATTAATACTACCTTCCAGTCCTTGTTGAATACGATACCCTGAGCAATATTGAATAAGACTTGATAGCCATCATCACACAGTTGACTTACACTGATCAGGTTATATTTCAAACCATTCACAAATGCAACACGTCTGAATTTGACTTGTCCATTGTTCAGAACACCATATCCCTCAGTCTTTCCACAACCATCATTTCCAAAAGTAATGGAGGGTCCATCAGAAATGATGAACTCTTCCAGCAGGGTCTTACATCCGGTCATCGTCCTGCCAGCTGCACTGTCAAGATACCAGATATATTTCTTTCGATCGCCCTGCACATCCACCAGATATTATCAGTTAGATTTGGGAACCCATCGACTGATGGGTTCACTGGACCCTCCCTTATAGGTCCCTGGAGCAATCTAGTTTAGTTCACTTTCTTCAACAGTAGTCTTAGATGAAAAGACCACTTAACAGATGCACTCATAGCAAGACCCTCATAAGACTCGGACTTCTCGCCCTGGACTTCTATCATTTCACCACTAGGTAAGGGAATTCTAACGATTTTTGCACTACATAAATTCGTCGCGTCAACCAAAGACATCCAGTCCATACCAACAATAACGTCAAAACTTCTATTTCAAAAAGTACTAAGTCAATAAGGGAATTATAATTATTAAAGTCTAATGTACACGAACGAACGACCTGGTCTAGTCTGACTAGCCCACCGTTAGCCATTTCTACGTCGTAACATATATATAGGTAAGACTCGGTCTAGCACTCAATAAAGGAATGAAACTAGTCGCGACAAAACTATAATCAGCCCTCGAGACAAAACAACAATAGCACAAAGACCATTCAGAAAAAATGTTCATGTAGCACATTCGAATTGTTACGAGTCTCTGTTACATTTAGTACATAAGCACGACCTCTAGCATGTTGAACTTGGTCGCCTCTATTCTAACGGGTCCAGCAATTTGTAACTAGTTAGGATGGACCGCAACTTGAACCTATTGTCCAACCCTCTGGGGACATGTGTTCCGATAGTGATCAGTGGCCTCACATTTATAACATGCCCCCGAACTCCGGGTAGTCTCTTCTGATTCAATGGTACAACATTCAACGGTACCCTCTGAGTCCTTGGTCCTTACAGTAATTTTCCAAATGCCCAGTCTTATTGCAGTTGAAGCATGTCATGCAATTTGATTCACCGCATGATGAAGATTGCACTTTGTACACTTAGGGAGAGGACCCACATATTCCTTTTTGCCGACATCAGTTACTGCAAATGCTTTGCCTCTGTTCTGCCTTTTCCCATCAGATTGCTAAACCTTCTTACTACTACTTGTCCCATTAATTTCCTTCCTCTTTGTCTCAACAACAGTACGAGTCCCACACTGAACTAACTCACCAGTCATAGCCTCAGATCTCGATATAGCCTCTTCCAGAGTAAGTGGATGAACACCAGCCATAGTCGACCTAACCTGAGGGATCAACCCACAAAGATACTTCTCGGTTTCTTTGCTCTCGGGGGTAACCAGATGTGGAACAAGCCTTGATAACTCATTGAAACGGGTGGTATAACCAGCATGGTCAGCACCAACCATCTTATGCTCCAAGAATTCCCGTTCCAATTTTTCCAGCTCAGTTGCTATACATAACTTCTCATTATCAACTCCTTAAAATTATACCAAGACATCACCTCAGCCACTACTCTAGCTCTGACTCGACACTGACCGTCCCACCAAGACAACGCATCCAAGGTAAGGAAATTTGCCACATAACTGACCCTTTGCTCAGGAGTACATTCACTAATACCAATCACAGCTTCCATCTTTTCTAACCACTGAATAAACTTGGCTGCTCCACCTCTGTCGTCATACTGTTGCACACCACAATTCTTGAAGTTTTTGCAAGTACATGTTCTGACACCACTTCTAGGCCCTCTTGGTACAGTTCCATTACAAATTCTCTCATCAACGTCTTCATAGTATACACCAATCTCATTATCCTCTGCATCCTCATGCTGAGCATCCACAGCTTCATTATAAGTCGACCCTTCATTCGTCGCATTTCGTGCCAGGATAGCATTGTCGACTTGAATAATCACGGCGGTCGTCTCCGTTCGTAGTAGCTCTCGTCTCACTACTTTTCCCACACACGTTAGTATATCTCTTAAACATTAGTCGCGAAGAAACACTCGTCACATGTTACGCTCAGTAAGCCCTCTCGTCTTATAGTCTAAGGAATGCTATCAAGAACTTAAACTAGTCATGCAGTCCATATCAATGCAATACTAATACATATATATATACTAATAATATATAACCCTAAATCACAGTTAAAATGTGGTCCGAATCTAACACCTACATCCGATGCACTAGTGGTTTTCCCTCCACACCCCTAGTACATCTAATGCAAGGTCGGATCACGGTACTGGTATGCTCTCTTGGTATTGGCAGGGTATGTATACAGGGTGTACCAGCGGCTAACCCTCCACCCAACCAACACCCATTAAGCAGCCCAGGGTTGCTACCACACTATAACTCCCAGTGCAATCCATGAGGTCAAAAACTGTCGTAAAACAGGAGATAATCGCAGAACGTTGATCAGGCGTTTCCTTGCTATCGTCCTGCAATACTAGTTAGTGCCATCACTTCATCTTTGCCCTAATACACATAAATAATCACAATAGCACCAAAAACACACAGTCACCAAATGACAGCCACAGTCAAAATAAGCACAGGGATAATGAATCTCAAAAGAACATGAACTCAAAGTATAAGTGACGTTAGCACGTCTAGAATGCATCTATGCTTCCTATCGTAAATGCTATATGGGGTTCTTAGGTTATAGTCTAGGCTTTTCCACCTAATTCTCTACAACCACGGCTCTGATACCATTCTGTAACACCCCACCGTTGGCGGAAACATGAGGTGTCATGAAAAGTACAACACGACATGGAATTACATAGATACTGCTAAAAGAAATAGAATATAATGATATATTCCCAAAACATAAGTCTTAATACAAGAGTTCCAAGTCACACAATGCTAGGAGGGCTTATTACTAATGCGTCCATAACAGAAAATAAACCAAGGCATGCAGCCTTAAAGTCCGATATAAGTAAAGGAGCACTAATCTCCGAAGTCCTGCCTAGAATTCAAATCTTTATCCCTGATTAGCCTGAGTACCTGAAAAGTATACTAAAACGTGTCAACACAAAGGTTGGTGAGTTCGTAGGTTTTAGTCAAAAAGTCCAGTCAAAGAAATAAGTCTTTTGTCAATTCTTTAAGTATAAACAAGTAGTAGTTCAATATTTTAATGAGCAGAATTACGCCATAAGTACCAAAGTACTCAAAGTCTCAAAGTCTGGCCTTACGGTACCTGCCTTAGTCCAAGTCTCCAACTCACACAATAAGCACGTCATAAACACAACAACAAACACATAATTACACACATACAAATAAGATTAAAGCACGTCAAATGGCACAAGTAACTCTAAACGCACAGGCTCAATATTGAACATAAACAGAAATCGTCAAAACTGTTTTTTTTTTATAAAAAGTATACTTTTCACCCCAAAACTGATAAAAAGAGGGGCTACGAAACTCACCTTAACTGGAGTGAATCATGGGATGAAGAAAGAAGAAAGTAAGTAGACTATGTTGTGTTTCGTGGAACCTTTTCAAAGAAAGTAATACTTGATTTAGTTAATATGTTCTTGTTAGAAGATAGATGAAAGGAAGTTCGTTTTTGTAATCTTCATTACCCAAATTAGATTGTTATCATGACATTTGTTTAATTTACATATATATATAAATAACTTCTACACATGAGATTAGGTATGTACACTGGTTCCTATCAAACAAGGATGTAGTGTAAACACTGGTTCCTATCAAACAAGGATGTAGTGTAAACACTGGTTCCTATCAAACAAGGATGTAGTGTTGTAAATCCATACATGTACACCGGTTCCTATCAATCAAGGATGTTGGTGCAACGCAGTAGGTATATGGGATCATGTGTATAAGTAAATATATATATGTACATGGTTTTCATTATATATATCATTTATATTGTCATGTAATAAAAGTATTCAAGTTTTATAAAATTTGGTATACATCTTTAAATTGAATAATCCAAACCAAGCCATAATCTACAACTTGACACCATTAAAATACTTATAAATTATGATTAAGAGATCAAGAATTATTACCTTATATGTACTTAATCAAAAGGATTTTTAAAGGAATGATCAAAGATGACTTAAAGCTAAGAACTACTGAAATTCCAGCCCTCTATTCTAGACTTGTAATTTGACTTCTGGACCTTTTTGGACAAATTCAACGGTTGAAAACGTTGGTCTATATGTTAGGAAGCTACTATCAAAGAACCATGATGATCCGACGGTTTAATCTCCGGGGATCGGAGGTTTTCTGGGCTGCTGTAATGAAAAACGGGTTTTGAGTTGTTTTGGATATTTTCTTTCTCAAAGCCAACTATGGCTCAATGACGTGAGAGCTAAGTTTGTTGCATGTATATGTATTGTTTAGAGTGTTGAGAATGCAGAGAACAAGGAAGTTATTATAATTAGATAGAATAGGATAGATAAGATAGATAGAGATTAAAGAAGAAGAAGTTTGATTATGTGAATTGGTAATGAAAACCTTAGCTTGTATTTATAGGTAAAAATTTACCATGGTTACTAGTTTAGTTTGTTGATAACTAAGGTTAAGTTAAGGAATACCATGGGCTAGTTTGATGGTTTTGCAATACCATGGCTAGTTAACTAACCTAAGTTAACTAACTTTAGTTAGCTAATCATAGTTAGTTATTTAGGTAGATATTATTTAGGATATTTAGTAGTATAATATACCCCTTAATTTACATACCTATAATGCCTAATTATTTTACTAATAATTATTTTATATATATAATATATATACAATATTATAATAATAATATATATATATAATATATATATATAATATATATATATATTATATATATATATATTAATACATACCTATAATGCCTAATTATTTTACTAGTATATTATATATATATATATTTACAATATTTCTAGCTAATTGATTGAGTTCATTATCAATAACAACCAAAACAAATCACGGTGTTCACCTTTTCATAAAGGTTGGGTTGGCTTTTGTCCCATTAGTACCATTATTAGCTGGCTGCTGACACTCGGGTATAATATAAATATTTAATATCGTATATTATACTAAGGCATAGAAATACGTTTTCCCAAATAATTTTTACATTCGTATTTAGTTTATTTAACATATCCTAATAATACAAGTTTCATATCAGATATGGACAACAATAATGGCCTCACAACATGGGCCTAATCACATCGAATCATTTACAATATCTGAATCCATCTAAATATTGTAATTAGCCCAACTCATATATATATGCACAAAAATAGTCGAAGTTTTCATATATTCATAAAAGTTTGTCATCATCATATATAACAAGTAACGGACCAAAATAGCAAATGTTACAATATTTCATCGTTTGTGTACTTGTGAGTCACTACTTAGCCATACTCTCACACTACAGTCATGCTCACTAGCTAAACACTAAAGCAGTTATACGATATTATCATCTTTAATAGTTGAGACAGCGGTGACAGGTCGGTGGTTCCCCACTCGCAGAGCGACATAACTTAACTAATGGTTAAAGTTTATACCTTACATCAAGACAGCGGTGACAGGTCACACCCTGGACATGGCTTTTCTTTAATGAAAGAAATTTGAGGCATCCCATCAACCAGTTGTTTGTGAGACAACTTGTTGATATTCTTAAAATTAAGATGGGATAATCTTTTATGCCATAGCCAGTTGGTGTTCTCATCAGCTTTGGTATAGAAACATTGCTCTTCTGGAGCAGGTTCCATATCCATGATGTACACATTTCCTTTTCTTGGTGCAATTATCACCACTTTCCAATCCTTGTTAAATATGGTGCCTTGTGCAATATCGAACAAAACTCTGAAGCCATCATCACAAAGTTGGCTTACACTGATCAGGTTGTATTTCAAACCATTCACAAATGCAACTCTTTTGAATTCGACTTGTCCATTATTGAGCACACCATATCCTTCAGCCTTTCCAGATTGATCGTTACCAAACGTCACTGTCGGTCCATCTTGGACAGTGAACTCTTCCAGTAGGGGCTTACATCCGGTCATAGTCCGGCCAGCAGCGCTGTCCAGATACCAGATATTCTTCTTTCGATCGCCCTACACACACACAAAATCATTAGTTCTTTTTGTGAACCCATCTTTTCTTGATGGGTTCACTGGACTTCTCTACAGAAGTCACAGTTGATTGTTGAGGTGTTGAACTGGAGGCTGCATCTGGAGCTTTATCACCAGCTCCAGGTGCAGGAGTAAAAACGATTGGTACTTGATACTTACTCCCTTTATTTTTACCAGATTTTGTTCCAGATGGAACATTCTTTTGATTAGGTTTTGAAGGGAGTGATTTAATATTTTGTTTGAAAACTGGAGGTAATGAACCTCCTTCCAGATTGTTAATCCGGGCAGTACAACTCTGAACCTGTCGAGACAAAAGTTGGAGTTGACTTTCCAGTTTAACCAAAATATTATTTTCATCAGGCAACTGAACCTTGGACCTTGGTTCAGTTGGAGTTTTAGTCTATCGGGTCTTGGGCACCTTAGACTTTTGAGGTAAAGGCTTGGTACCAGTGGCCTTTTTTACTGGAGCTTTAGCCTGTTTGGCTCCAGTTTTAACCTCAATGGGGGTGGTCTCAAAGGTTTCAGTTTCAACAGCTTCAGGTTGATCATAAGGTGTTTCAACCTTGAGAGCTGGAGGCAATGCATGAAGATCTGGTATGAGAGCTGCCATCTCCAGATCTCCATATTTCCATGCATTCTTCTGGGCATCGATAGTTCTTGAAAATGCATCATAGTTTTTACCAGATGCTTTTACCCATGACTTGATAATCTTTTGTTCTTTTTCAAGATCAGAAAATAGTTTTTGATTATCAAGTTCTAAAGCCTCAATCTTTAAAACTGACTCCTTGAGAGCCAACTGGACACTTTGTAAATCATTCAGTTGTGGTTTAACAATGTTCAGTTCAATTAAGATAGTGTCAAGATATCTTTCACTATCAGCTCTAACAGTTTCCACAAAAGCTAAATCACCACTTAATGATTCAGCCAGGTCCAGTTTTAGTTCAGGGTCAATCTGGTGATCATAATCACATACCTTTTTCAAGATGATGTTCACCCATCTTCCAGTGATGACATCTTCTTTTGTCACGTGCTGCTGCTGTTGATCTTCCAAGGCCATGAAACACATGTCCCTTTCCTCTTCTTCATCAACTGATGAGTCATCAGAGTACTCCCATTTTCCCTCAGTTTGTGCCATTAAGCACTGATCCTTTTCCTTTTCCATGGACAGGAGGGCAATCTGGGCCTTAAGCTTCTTGTATTTAGCTTTGTAGCTATCATCAGGCCGATTGAAATTAGGGACAGGGGAGCCAGTTTGGTTGTTCAACTGACTAGATCTGCATTCCTTCATAAAGTGACCCTTCTTGCCACACTTATAGCATGTAAGATTGGTCTTATCCAGAGAGCTGGAGCTGGAAGCATTGTTGGGGCCATTAAATCTTTTAGATTTATGCTTAAACCTGTTAAAGGTTTTAGCAATCATGGCGACCAGATCATCATCGTCAGTTTCATTACAACCATCACTGTAGTGGTCAGGCCGGAGTTTAAGAAACTGTTTAACATCTCCTTCATCGAGTGTGCCTGGACACTCTCTGCAGACATTAAGGCAGCACAAGGTCGCTCAGGTACACTAGCAACCTTGGAACTCTGAGCATGGTTCATGGCATCTTGCTCAGCCACCAGTCTTGCAGCATTATTATCTTCAGTGAATCTGAAGGCTCCATAGAGCGATGCAAGAGTATGGCTGTGCAAGGTTTTACCTTGTCTCAAGACAAGAACCATGTTTTCCCATTTGGAAGGAAGAATATCACAAAACTTCTCAAGAAGAATATCCTTATCCTTCTCTACACCCAAACCTCTCAACTGATGAGTCATCAGAGTACTCCCATTTTCCCTCAGTTTGTGCCATTAAGCACTGATCCTTTTCCTTTTCCATGGACAGGAGGGCAATCTGGGCCTTAAGCTTCTTGTATTTAGCTTTGTAGCTATCATCAGGCCGATTGAAATTAGGGACAGGGGAGCCAGTTTGGTTGTTCAACTGACTAGATCTGCATTCCTTCATAAAGTGACCCTTCTTGCCACACTTATAGCATGTAAGATTGGTCTTATCCAGAGAGCTGGAGCTGGAAGCATTGTTGGGGCCATTAAATCTTTTAGATTTATGCTTAAACCTGTTAAAGGTTTTAGCAATCATGGCGACCAGATCATCATCGTCAGTTTCATTACAACCATCACTGTAGTGGTCAGGCCGGAGTTTAAGAAACTGTTTAACATCTCCTTCATCGAGTGTGCCTGGACACTCTCTGCAGACATTAAGGCAGCACAAGGTCGCTCAGGTACACTAGCAACCTTGGAACTCTGAGCATGGTTCATGGCATCTTGCTCAGCCACCAGTCTTGCAGCATTATTATCTTCAGTGAATCTGAAGGCTCCATAGAGCGATGCAAGAGTATGGCTGTGCAAGGTTTTACCTTGTCTCAAGACAAGAACCATGTTTTCCCATTTGGAAGGAAGAATATCACAAAACTTCTCAAGAAGAATATCCTTATCCTTCTCTACACCCAAACCTCTCAACTGATTGATGAGGCTAGAAAATCTGGTGTATGTACCAGTTAGACTTTCATTGGGCAAGGCAAAGAAGGATTCATACTTCTTGTTCAAGGCAACTTTTCTAGTGACAATAGTGTCATCACCTCCTTCAAACTGAATAACTAATTCGTCCCACATTAATTTTGCATTGGGGAACAGCACAAGTGTTGGAATTAGATCTTCAGGAACAGTCCCAAGGATCATGTTCTTGAGTCTGGTGTCCAGATCAACAAGTCTACGATACTCATCAGACCAATGGTCTTCAGGCTTTTCTCTTGAACCTCTTCTTCCAGTTGGATCAAGAAGAGGACTAACCCCAAGAGACATGGGTATATATGGTCCATCCTTAAGGATTTTCAACATATACCTCTCAATACCACCAAAATGCAAAAGCATTCTAGCCTTCCATGTACCAAAAGTTTCACTATTTCCATCGAATTTGGGAACAGGAGTGCTAGAGTAGTGTACATGGACGTGGTTTGGGGTAGTAGGAGGAGGAGGGTTAGTATTCACATTTTGAAAAGGTTGGGCATTATTATTCAAAGGGATTTCACCTTGACTAGAACCATCTCCACCTTCAGTAGTGTTCATCTTAGCAGATCTAGGCAAGTTTGTTAGCCTTCTGCTCTGATACCACTTGTAAGTCCCAACTCAATAGATGGCACTACCTGAAGACACCTCTATGTCGATGGTGGAGTTACTTTGCAATATATGCACTGAACTGGAGACGACCAGTTGCAGTGTGTATATACCAAGTTCTAGATAGATTACTTATATAAATGACAATAAGTAAAGAACAATGCAATAATACAAATAACTTGTAAAGTAACTTGATGAGACAATATGTAATTTTCAATGTGTAATTTATTTATTGATGTTAAACAAATTACAAGGTTGTTGCGGAACCAAGATAATACAAAGAATGTAAATATCCTAACAACCTATGAAATACAGTTGATCTACACTCGGAATTTCTCAAGACAATCGAAACACTTAAAGTTGTGAAATGTTCCTTTTAGCGATTGAGAGAATATTGAACAAGTTCACCAAGAATATTGCAGGTTTGCAAAGTGTGAAGTGTTTGTATGTTATCACTTGATATTCTTGTTGTGCAATGACTTGTATTTATAGGCAAAGTTAACGTTGGGATGTTTAACTTTGGCCGTACAAATGTGGTTGAGAGCATTTAAGGAATAGCATTTAATTCCTTAAAAAGCAGCGTAAAGTCGCATGTTAAAGCAACTTTAATCAACCACCTTTATGTACCTTTTATTACTTAAATAATAAGATAAAGCTTATTATCCGGGTAAAGGTACATAAAACATATAAGTCAATTCCTCGTAATCAGTGTAAAGCTTTGTAAGAGCTTTCCACTGATGGTCTCCAGTTTGTAACTGACTAGAATGTCAACTGGGCTTCGCTGCCATTGCCATTCTCTATCTTCCATTTGTTGTCTTCGACTTCAACTGGAATGATTCTTCAACTGGTCAGTTCTCAACTGGAGGAAGTCTTCAGTTGCGTTGACTGTACGGTGCAACTGGACTTCAATATATTTCTCGACAAATCATCTAGGTCTCCAGTTCACTCTGGTCAGTTTCACTGGGTCTCCAGATGCAACTGGAGACTGACCAGTTTACCAGGTGAACTGGTCCTAACACCGAATCACCTCCTTGTGTCTTGTAACTTCATAGGCCTTCATCTTGAGTCACTTGATGCCATTTACCCTCACTCGCATCTTCCGTGAACCTGCGTAAACATAGAATCCATTAAGTACCGATAGTTCCAGAATATTAACTCATTTAAGACATTGAAATGAGGCCTTTCGATAGGGGTTTTTATCACAAAATGGACGTTCATCAATGGTGGGTTTTGTTTTGTGTTTAAATTTATAAAAATGTTGTACAAGTAATTATCTCAAACACACACACCTTAATGGACAGGGGACCCGATCAGATGTAGTATAGTTAAGTGATAAGTACATGATCGTTCGCAGGGATGTGTTGCTTTACCTAATCTAGTAATACGTGTAATTCTAGCGGTTGGGGGTTGTCACAATTTCCTATTAAACTAATTAAAATAACTGAAAAGTAAATAGAAGCCGCAACCGCTTATTCAGCGAGAGGCTTAGTCTGAAAATAAGTTTGAAAAAGCAAATAACAGTAATAAAATTAAAATACTTGTTTGGCATCTCAGATCTCATGATACGACCGGATATTATTCTACCTACTTGCTAGACTGTTGGAAACTTAATCACGGCTCAGATTCTCGTTAGATTCACTTTGCCTAGTTAACTAGTGTTGTCCCTAGACTCACACTACTTCTTTAAACAAATTTTCGTTAGATTCATTGTTTAAGCATTAATGACCTAAAGTTCGTGTTACTAATTCATCTTTAAGTTACCCGGCTCTTAAGCCATGACCAGATAATAATTCCCTCCGGTGACCACAGTGCATGTTTCCATGTCACTGGATCGCGTCTGGCATTGTTAAGCATCATGTTCTATTCATCCTAATTACTATGGTTGGATCCCTCAGTTATAAGTGAATCACCTTTTACATCTAGTTATAGACCGACTAGTGTTTTCCATCCTTATGTATTAATCCTAGTGTATGATTATAGACCGATCATCAGAATTAAATCAATACATGCAGATATAGAACCGATATTAATATGAAGAACTAGTAAAACATGGATCTACGATAAACAATAAAACACACTCCAACATATCTAACAAATAAAGTAAAATAAATAAACGTCTACATGATCACATCAATCCAAACAAGTATTCAGCCTACAAGCCTACCATTATTAAAGGAATAACAAAGTCTGAAAAGATGAAAGACATTGTTTACCAACTGAAAGTAAAATAAAAGAGTAGATCTAGGTTGATGATGAAGATCGGAAGGTGTTAGAAGCTCCAAAACCTCCTTGGAATCTGCAAAGTCGGCCTAGGGTTTGATGTGGGCGGCTAGGGCTGCTGAATCGGCTCTCTTTTATGGTTTTGAGGGCTGCTTCGGCTTAAATAGGTGTTTAAGTCGGTTTGCTGAACTGGGCTTCCCAGCGGCGCTGGATAGGCTCTAACGGCACTGGGCATGGGCCAGCGGCGCTGGCAAGGTAGCGGCACTGGGCATCCAGCGGCGCTGGATAGGCTCTAACGGCACTGGGCATGGGCCAGCGGCGCTGGATAGGCTCTAACGGCACTGGGCATGGGCCAGCGGCGCTGGATAGGCTCTAACGGCACTGGGCATGGGCCAGCGGCGCTGGATAGGCTCTAACGGCACTGGGCATGGGCCAGCGGCGCTGGATAGGCTCTAACGGCACTGGGCATGGGCCAGCGGCGCTGGATAGGCTCTAACTGAACTGGGCTTCCCAGCGGCGCTGGATAGGCTCTAACGGCACTGGGCATGGGCCAGCGGCGCTGACAGCTCCTGCTGCTTCTCGTTTCGCTTCGTTCGGCTCCCGAATCACCTCCTTGTGTCTTGTAACTTCATAGGCCTTCATCTTGAGTCACTTGATGCCATTTACCGTCACTCGCATCTTCCGTGAACCTGCGTAAACATAGAATCCATTAAGTACCGATAGTTCCAGAATATTAACTCATTTAAGACATTGAAATGAGCCTTTCGATAGGGGTTTTTATCACAAAATGAACGCTCATCACACCCGCAGTCTAAGGCAGAGGATTCCGAAGACTTAGACTGGACCGAAAATCAACAAATAAAACACGCGATAGCCCTTTGGTAAAAATATCTGAGAAGTTATGACGGGACGGAACATGGAGAACACGAACTTGACCACGTTGAACTTTCTCTCGGACAAAGTGAATATCAATCTCGATATGCTTAGTGCGTTGATGTTGGACCGGATTCTCAGAAAGATAAATGGCACTAACATTATCAGTATATACCAAGGAGGCTCGACAAAGAGGATAGCCAAGCTCGAGCAATAAATTGCGAATCCAACATAACTCAGAAACAACATTTGCAATGCCCCTATATTCTGCCTCAGCACTAGATCGAGAAACAACTGATTGGCGTTTAGAGGACCAAGAAAGAAGATTGTCCCCCAGAAAGACACAATACCCGGATGTAAGCAACAAGTGTAAGCAACAAGTGTAGACAAAGAAGATGACCGCATCCATATACCCATATCAAGAGTCCCTTTGACATAACACAAGATGCGTTTTAATGCAAGAAATGTAAGCAACAAGTGTAAGCAACAAGTGTAAGCAACAAGTGTAAGCAACAAGTGTAAGCAACAAGTGTAAGCAACAAGTGTAAGCAACAAGTGTAAGCAACAAGTGTAAGCAACAAGTGTAAGCAACAAGTGTAAGCAACAAGTGTAAGCAACAAGTGTAAGCAACAAGTGTAAGCAACAAGTGTAAGCAACAAGTGTAAGCAACAAGTGTAAGCAACAAGTGTAAGCAACAAGTGTAAGCAACAAGTGTAAGCAACAAGTGTAAGCAACAAGTGTAAGCAACAAGTGTAAGCAACAAGTGTAAGCAACAAGTGTAAGCAACAAGTGTAAGCAACAAGTGTAAGCAACAAGTGTAAGCAAAATTGTCCCCCAGAAAAAACAACAGGATGTAGAACGCCTAGTGTCAGGGCAACCAGCCCAGTCAGCATCAGTGTAAGCAACAAGTGTAGACAAAGAAGATGACCGCATCCATATACCCATATCAAGAGTCCCTTTGACATAACACAAGATGCGTTTTAATGCAAGAAAGTGATCAGTATGAGGAGCATGCATGTGCATGCACACCTGCTGAACGGCATACGAGATATCCGGGCGAGTAAATGTCAGATACTGAAGAGCACCGGCCAAACTACGATACAATGTAGGATCATCAAAGGGAACACCTGCGTGAGCACCAAGTTTGCCCGCAGTGTCAACTGGAGTAGAAACAGGGTTACAATCTTGCATCATAGCCCGTTGGAGAATATCAGAGGCATAACGGCTTTGAGACAAGAATAACCCATTAGAAGAGCGGGCGACAGAGATACCCAAAAAATAACTGAGAGGACCCATATCCTTCATGGCAAACTTAGCGGATAAATGAGACATAAAATGTTGCTTTAGTTGACCTGACGAAGTAACCATAATATTGTCATCAACATATAACAGAATATAAGCAGTATCGGTACCACGCATGTAAATAAACAGTGAAGGATCACTGGAACTGTGATGAAAACCCATCCGTGTGACATAGTCGGAAAGCGCTGGTACCAAGCCCGTGGTGCCTGTTTTAGGCCGTACAACGATTTACGCAGCCGACAAACATGATCCGGAAAGCGAGCATCCCGAAAACCTGGGGGTTGATGCATAAAAACAGTTTCTGACAAGTGCCCATGGAGAAACGTGTTCTTAACATCAAGTTGAGTAATATCATAGCCGCGATTAAGTGCTAAAGAAAGAACTGTCCGGATAGTAGCCGGTTTGACAACCGGACTAAAAGTGTCTAAACAGTCAATGCCCACTTACTGTGCTCTTATACCATGTAAGATGGTAATGAATCCTTTTGCGTTTTCCCTTCTCATTGATATCAATTTATAGAATTACAAATTACATTTGACTACCTTGAATTTATTTCATTCGACTACCTCGAACTTATGACATACTCTAAACTAATACATATATAATATATATAACGGTCTAATATTTTTCATTTTTATGATTATCTCTTATCAAACACCCTTTAAATAAGATGGTTATTGATAGCGTGCATATATGTGTACTAATATATAAAGCATTTATCTATTGTCTTATTGTCTAAAAGTTTTAAGAGCATGAAATTTATTTGAAGGTCCTTCACATTACAATTATTTATATGATAAATTCATTAACATCCAATAAATACAAAATTAATTGATTTGTCTAAAATAAAATCACAATATTTATGTAAATAATCAAATTAAAAATTAGGAGTCTCTCTTATACCACCAGCACTAAAAACTAACCATTACAGTCGTGCAATTTTTCGTAAAAAACTTTTTTTAGAAAGGTTGGGAAACTACGCCCTCATACATTGTGTGACGGTTCTAATTTTCTATAAAAACTAAGTGGTATATCATATCTATATCTATGAAGCATACCATTTTAATGTATTTCAAGTTATTGATCATAGCAAACTTCAAGGATTAAGTTGTTATGTAACCATAAATATGACAGTATAATAACTATAACTATATGTTATATATAAGGGAAATGATCTTTACACAAAAAAATTTAGTCATACACAACATTGTATGCATTATACAGTTGTACAGTACAATTATATAATGCATATATTCTTGTGTATGGCAAAAAGATGTTGTGTAGGGATCACTTCCCTATATATAAGCATTCCAAGTTTTGCATGCATATTTTTGTTTTAGAAGTTTTGGCATGTAGCTAGGATGTTATTATTCATTCTCCATCGAGTGAATAATTTGACATGCATATTTTCAATAAAACTTACAGTTGTTGATCTTGAATTCGCTAAAAATAGATAAAGGAACATAGATTAATTAATTATATATAAAAGTTCAATTCGAATAAGACAAGCTTTGGGTCATGCAATATGCAAATTTGCAATTTCCAGAATTCCAGTCGCTTCTATCTAATCTAGCTAGTGATACAAATAATACTAAATCTAATCTCATATTTTTCCATTTTCAAAGTAGTAATAATTGAGCACAAAAATAATGTCACAAGAGAAATGAGGCTATATATATTTAATCTCACCGAATCTCCAACATCCATTGACCAAGATTAATATGAAATTATATGTTGAAAGCACCGTTTCCTATTAATTTAATATATTATATAAGTCTAATGATGTAACTGTTTGTTTTGAATTAAAAATTTAGAAAGCATGTTTTATGCTTTGAAAACTCATTTAAATAAATCAACTTCTTTCTTAAGCTATCCAACCAAGATAAGTCTAATGGTCGATATATCTTTATTGGATTTCATACATCTAAGTCATATATATTTTCATCCAGATAATATAAACATACAAAACCACATATACTGATGAATGTTATTGAAATACTTTTTCATTTGATCAAGATTCATTCTCCTATTTAAATTAACTAAATTTAATGTCTTCAATTCCAAGTTATTAAACAAGAGTCTCTAGATTTTTTTAGACCCATATGATTATTAGTAATAAACAAATTTTGTTTGAAATGGACTCCCCCAAAAGCTGCGATAATGTCATAAGTAGGTGGGGAACATATTTATTAATACAGGAACAAAATTTAAAAGAATGATAATAATAAAATATAAATTGTGCCGTAACCATAAGTTGACTGACTTTGTGTACTTATACTAACAGACAATAAAACTACATTATTCCACTAAATGTTTAAAAAATTAACCTCTTAATTCAATAATGAATTGATTTAATTTCCCTCTCAGAAAAACAAAAACATATCCATGTTTTTTTTTTCTTCCAAATTTCTTTTTTTTTCCAATTCCGAGACTCATAGACTTTCGCAATTCGTTCATGTTTGTTTTTATAATTAGAACCCGATTAAAGCGGATGGCACACTAATTCGAACCATTATCAACCCAATGGGTCAAGCCCATGCACTAGCAAGTTATCCATTTATGAATGGTCACTTCTGCAGTTGTGCATAATAAAGCCCAAACAAGAATAATTCATTTTAACAATTTATGAATGGTCAAAGTGACTCTTAGTTTTATTCAAAATCTTGAATTCGGTCATCAGGGATTGCAAGTCTGAGGATTCTTCCCTCCAAATAATTGTAACGGTCCATGAGTAACATCTCATATTAGGGTACGTGCAAGACTTCACCATTATACGGTGAGATTTCCCTGATATCGTATCCCGACCAAATGTTAGAAAATAAAAACATAATCTCAATGCCTAGCAATATGGCATATAGACATAAACAAACAAGAGATAGGTCCAACAAAAAGGTTGAAACACATGTCAAATTCAATGGAAAAAATGACAAGAGAAATAAAATACATGTATATCATATGTTAAATTGTTAGTTCAATAAACAAGCACACTTTCCAGGGGATCCTGGGTTCGAGTCTTGACAAAGGCAAACTTGAGATAATCAGAGGATTATTAAGTGGTTGAGAATCACCTGGACACTAGCATGGCTGGAAGATTAGTGGGTACCAAATGGTACATGGGATCAGGGGGTTTCCATCCAATTACCCTTTTTTTATATCTTTAGTTTAATGGTTTAAGTTTACGTATCATGATAACTCATAATACACATAAAGCCAAACCCAATATTATCGTCACATAGTTACACGGTTCCAATCTTGGTTAGCATCAATGTCAAAATTTATGGTTCATGTATTTTTTTTCCCAAATACATATAATAAAAAGAGTCGCTTTAACAGAATGTAAAGACTATTTTTGGTGCGATATAAGCGCATTCTGCCTGAATTCGTAGGTCTCAGTTTCAACTCCTATCCAGTATCTATTTGTAAGTATTATTTCGAGTGTTATATAAAACTTATTAATAAGAAACTTACAGAATGTGTCACTTTGAAGTTATAATACCAACCACTAGTTGGTTAGCTGGTAAGCTTTTAGTCCCATGGAAGTGGTGCCCGACCGGTTAAAATTTTGAAGTGGTACCGGACCGGTTAAAATTACGGCCACTACTCCGAACAGTAAGTCCGATTTTCAAAACCATGTACAAGAGAATTGAATTGAATTGAATAAAATTATTTTTAAAAAAAAAAAAAAAAGTTGGTCGGTTGATGGCAATATGGCATAATTTTAAATTATTATTTCTTAGCAACCCATTGGGTCCAGCCCATGAACTAACAAGTTTTCCTAAAACAAACTAACCAGCTCAATCACTAAAATTAGAAACAGATGACTATATGGGTAGAGATCAAATGTGTAAACTGTGTGTCGAGAGTTTGATTCATCAACATATATTCAGTTTGAAACTAAAGATGTGTATATCATTACTCTTATACCTGTACCAACTAATCAACACAGACATAAACAATCAATAATGCATACAAGTAAATTCCAAGAGTGCGTCCAGGGTTCCAATCTTGGTTAGCTTTGGGGTCGAAGATCACAGTCCCCGTTTATGTATTGTTGTCCCTGGTTGAAATAAGCATGCATACAAAGACACTAAATTATATCATTTTAGTAAAGAAATATTTTATCTATTCTTTTGGGATGTGATTGCAGTATGTTGCACACAGTATGTCCACCTTACACCTGAATGTGTGAGAGATTATCATATGGATCTGCACTTTTGTACAAGGCTCGAGAGGAGTATGACCTATTAGTTTCAATTGATGTGAATAAGAAAGAGGTGAGTACTGAACCTGATGCTGAAAAATGGAGCTGCTAAGGGGGCCAAAAGTCTAGAAACATCTCTTTAATCTAATACCACTATTCAAGGGAATTCAAAATCTTCAAGGAGTGGCTGAATGCGGTTAGTAACTGCACCAGCACTAATAAGATATGAACTTGGCATGCTATACAACATACCCTACACAAGCACTGCATATTCCTTCTCAAGCATAGAAGATCAGGATGAAAGAGGTCACACCGAGGAGGATAGTCTGACCTGGATTCGGCAAATCATTGTTCCTTCAAAAAGAGCATCAAGAAAAAAGGACATCAAAAGCCTCAAGAATTATGTTTTCTAAATTATCACCATCTTAGACCACAATGCAAGACTAATTTAGGCATTTTACAGAAAGTTACTCATTGACTCTCTTGCACATCAGTTTGTTCTTGATTCAGACAATCGGTTGCCTGTGTCTTCCTTCAAGATACATGTTTTGAGATGTTATATATACAATATCACAATGTATGTGACAATGGTGGCATACAAATACAAGAGAAATCGTTTAAAAGTTTAAAAAAAAGTTTAGACAATGAGGACATGAAAGACCTCCATTTCTGTGCTGATGACTGGATGTGTATTAAATGATAAACAAAAGTTTAAATCTTGAAGAATGAAAAACAGAGAAATCAGAATTCCAAACAGAAACTACTTGTTCCAACAGAAAGTTATGATTGAGGAAGAAGTTTTTGTAAGTGGGGAAGGACACAATCAAGTATCTGGCTATATCGTCTGTAAAGAAGTTGTCCAAACATAGAGACGTAGATGGGCCCAAAAGTGTCAACTGGGTGAGAACTCCATTAAATCATCACCAAAAGACTTAACCACATAATAAACAGGGTTAATTAACAAAGACGATTTCGCCTTCAACCCAAATGTTTATAGATTTGAAGAAACAGATGCAAGATTTGGCACTCGAAAGCATAACACATTCCCTCAAGGCCTTAAGAAATTACGGGTTTACAAGGCAAACCACAGAGTTAGAGAATTTGACGTTCTTACTTCAAAAGGCGGTGGTCTTAGAAACCTTCTACATTCACCATTCCAAAAGCTGGCAAGATAACCCGGTGAGCAACAAAGATCGGGCAACTGAAGTTGTAAAAATCTAAACCAGAGCGTAGAAAATGCTATTCAGATTGCATGATGTCATCTCCAAGTCATAATTGGTAGAAATATGGAAAGTTCACATTACTAATGATGTTTTTAATAATAAATAGTTAATTACAATATGGGACATTGCGATTGCTATGTCAAAGAAAAAGGTCATCAGATTAGTTTGTTTTTGGGATAATGAATGGAAAAATAAAGGGAAGTGATATTAGTACCATTTGTTTTGATTGATGTACCACACTTGTCCAATACTGACTTGTACAGTCAGCTATAAAACTTGTACATTGTGGTACATCCATCAGAAACAATGGTACGAATATCACCTCCCAAAAATAAAACACTATGACAAATTTTACTGCATGAATAATTGCAAAGGTTCAGTAGATATAAATTTTAAGAAAAGTGTATATTCACCTTTGTGTTTTCAAGATGTTAAGGAAGGTAAGAGGATAGGCTGCTGTTCCTAAAAGAGAAAGAAAATCCAGCAATTGTTGAGTAGACCAGCAATAGGATGAAACCTTTGACCATACATATATCAAATTATCAAATACAAATTATGGATATTACACAGATGATAGCATAACTAGTCTCAAACACATGATTATATTTTAAGATGACAACCTAGAAATTAGAAAAACAGGGTATTAAAGAATGCCAGATCAGGTTACTGTATACATCTGATAGATTATTTTGGCATAACTACATAAACTGACCCGAGTATGTACATGGTTCTGACTACCGTTTACCTCTTCTTTCAACATCCATGTCATGAACTTTTTGCTTTGAGCAGACATCCAAATCAAGTATTCCTATTTTGATTAAAATGATGGAACATTAGGATGTTCAAGAGCTACTCCTCGGGATAAATTCAAATACAAAAAAGCAATTAAACAAGTGAATGCTAGGTCATTTTTAGAGAGATTTTAATCCAATTAGTATAGAAAAACCAACCAAAACATTTCCATTAACACCAATACTTACAAACTAAAAATTCCAACTTTACCCCTGAGACTAGTCACTTAGGAGGGTCAAAAGAAGTCATTCAACGTCTAGGAATAAGTCACAAGTCACGTAAAAATTCAAAAGAGTCGGGTTAAACCCTGGAGGTATTCAGCTTTTGAATTTTTTTGATATGGTCCTTAACAAATTCTTGAACTGGTTAAGCAGTCTACAAACCAGGCTGGGCCTTAAATTGGAAAGTGGCCCTAAATGGTAACTAAAATGCCAGGTACATTAACGGAACAGGGCTTTTGAGCCCGGCTATGGGATGGGCCCAAACTGTTCATGGACTTGTTATGTCATAGAAGAAAAGATTGTATTCTACCGATGCTAAAACTCTGGCATTTTAGACGACATTGTAATGATTAAATCAACATGGTCTGCTATCAAAGATCTTGAAATAATGAATATAAAAGATTTTGGCATAGATGTTGAAACTAACCTGTGCATTGTAGTGCAGGCTAAATACAAGTCACACTATCTACGATTTCCATTGAGGTTGGCAGACAAACATTTCTTGTTTTTATAATCTCCATGGTAGCTCAACCCTGACAAGATGATAATACAACGTATGGTACAACTCGTTTAATACTTTGTGTGATAAATATACTAGCAACAGAAAGTGGAAGGCTGAAACTTCTATAAGGAAAGTTATAACTACGATATACGCGTATTGATAGTATTGATACCTACTTTCTTAATGTTTGATGTTAGGCATCTCACTAAATGTTTCACACATTGATAAATCAGATAGCTGTGATACTTGTGGCATTTTAGCAAAAGTCAGATCAGTTGGACTTAAAAGTATGAAACGTCAAACAGATGTTGGAATCTTCAAGTTAAAAAAAAAACATAAACAGAGAAAGCAAAGTTCTTAAACTTGTTTGGGGAACTATAAGTTCTATCGAAAAATCATAGAAGAACAGAAAGTGAAATAAACTTCAATAAGTAACTCACCTTACCGAAATATGTTAAATCTTTTGAAGATTTTATCAATAATGGTAGGTTCACGTTCTTTTTGCATCTTTTGACTGCATTTGAAAACAAGAAGGCTGGGTAAGAAAAATAGAATGGCATACTTCACAAGCTTCACTTTGGTAAGTAAACAGCAGTATTTTTCCTTCGAAAGCATAAGAATCAACATGGGGCCAGTTTTCAACCGTAAGCAAGTGTTTACCGTTGACCAAATTTGACTTCTATGGTTTACATTACAGTTTATCAGTGTTTAACCGTAATCAAATGTAGTTTCAGAGACTTGGGAAAAACTGCCTCTATTAACCCAACTTTGTCATAAGATTAGTAAGATAAGAAGTCATAAACCATCTGTATCGGTGCAATCATCAATAGGAGGTGAACAATTAAATGACATGTACTCGCTTGATGACACGTAATATTTTCCCCGGGGCATTATAGGGTTTCTACATCCATGATCACCGCTTAAACCAGCTCACCCTTCTCAAATTCTCATTCTAAACAAGGCACAGTCAATAGCCTCTAATCCTCTCCGTTCTCTCACTCCATCTCAACGAAACTATTTTCCTTATTCGGCTTGATTTCCTAGATCTCAAGGTATACTTTCCATCATGAGATTTTTGATCATAATTTTAAATACTTCATAATCTTGTCTAATTTAGTTAATTTGCTGGATTAAGATTTTTTCTATTTAAATTCATGTTCATTATGTTTTATTGAATCTAATGTGATTTTTATTATCAAGCAAATGCGGATGCAATCGTCTTTTTTATTACGTTTGGAGTAATCACCAAACCGGAGAGGACAATTAGCGGCAGAAAACCCAAATTATTGTATGTCAAGGATGACTAAGATAGGAAAAATAGTGGAAATGTGCATTAATAATTCAACTGATTAATTGGCTCTTAGTAAAAGCTTTAAAATTGGTCGCGATTGAGTTTCGATTTTAACATATTAGCTTTTCTATTTGATTCGTAAGACTATGGTAACCCAAATAAGATATTGTGTCCACCACTACTATGGTTGTCTTACTGACTCTTCTTTTTTTTTGATTTTTTTTGTAATTCTTCACCAAATTAGGCCTATCTTTGAGTATAACATTTTGCATCATATCACAATTAATATGGGAGAAGTATTAGGATTCTGGATTCCTGATTTAGAACAATTAGGAATTTTGGTGTTGCAGGTAATAATACAACTTTGAAAGCAGGCTGCTTGTCAATTTGGATTTGCATTTTTCATTTCACATATAGAATCATAACTATCTACCCACAGTTTCTACTAATTCAACCAAAAAAATGTGCACTGTGTTTCTTTTCAGCATAATATTTTGTTCTCACCGGTGTGTCCTGTTTCCAACTTTCCTCGTGATATGTCTGAAACACTTGTGATCATATGATACTTCTAATAGAATTCACACTAAAAATTTCACATATATAATCATAACTATTTCCCATGGTTTCTACTAACTGGATTTATTGGCATCTTCACACAACCTTAGAACCTTTGTAGTCAACTAAAAATTGTATCCTATTTTTCTTTTTAACATAATATATCTGCATTCAACAATCCTCAAGTAATTTGTTGGTTTTTGCTGGTGTATCCTATCTGCTCATAATATTTTTACAATACTTGTGATCATAACATACTTATCCATGTATGTTATGTCTGTAAGATAATCTCTCTGTTCCTTTATTTCCATGAGTTAAAATTTTCCATCACAAATTAGACTTTAAACTTCTGTCAGTTTATTACACTCGTTCATCTTTATTCATATGCTGGAACAAGTCCAGATAAGATCTGTTAATATAACTAACTATATCTACTGTCTTCAGATCCTGATAATAAGAATCAAAATTCAACAAGAGAATGGCAAGAACTGGTCGACGTTACCTCGGAATAATTGGCAAGAATATCAGAGAAGAAAGCCAACATACATATGAAATCGATCATATAAGTCAGTTACCGCTGGATGTTATACTCCTCATTTTCAGTTTTTTGCCTTTCAAGTATTGGATACTGATGAGTCTAGTCTCAAAACACTTCAAATACCTATGGACATATGTACCAGATATAGATTTTGTGATGCCACGAAATCCAAACAAAGAGAGCCTCTTCTGTCCTTGCTGTGGTAGGTATCATTGTGTTGATGCGCCAAAAAGAACAGTTCATTTTGCCGGTCTAGGTATTCCTAGAAAGTGCTATCGAAACTGTGTAGAAACACCAAGAATTAGATTTACTCAATTTGTGAACAGGGCTATCCGGTTACACTCGGGATTTACAATCAAAGCTTTCCGGCTTTCATTGAACTACTATCACCATTCTTGGAATGTCTCTATGATTGACAAATGGGTGGAGTTTGCATTGACACGAAACATAGAAAAGCTTGACCTGAACTTCGATGGCAACGAAAATTTCAAGTACTATAATACCAGAGGTCTCCGAGTACGGTGGAGAAGCCCTATCTCCTTATATGCATTCCCTAGTCAACCTTTTGCACCTAAGGTGCTGACCACCATGACGCTACATTTCTGCCACTTCAAAGCATCTACTCTTGGAACTTTTGAATCTCTAAAGTACTTGTACTTGATAAATGTCGACTTGTTTGACAACACAATTACAAAAATGCTCTCCAAATTCCCAGTGCTAGAAAACTTATTACTTGAAAAGTGTACATTTGGAGAGTGGTTTTTAGTGAGCGAGGAAGAACTGACAATCAAGTATTTGTGTATAATGAACTGTATGACAAGCACAGAGTTGATATTCCCAGTGGTTATTACAGCACCAAGCTTGATGGACTTCAGTTTTGAAGGAGTTTACCTGATGGACTTCTACATAAGAAAGGCTACTAAGTTATTGTTTGTACAAATTGACATCAACTTCAGCTTCCCGTTTGCAGAGGAGTCTCAAGGAATCTTTTTGTCATCGCTCCTTAATTGTCTGGATCATTGTCCGAATTTAGTGCTAGTCAGCTGGTGCATTCAGGTAAGTTACTATCTCGATACATAAAAACATAGGTGGCAAGATCAGCAGGTCAGGCAGTTGGGTTGTAGGTCAAAATCCAGGTAACATTTTTGACAGGTCAAACAAGTTTGTCGAGTTAAACAGCCAATACTTCTTGTCCAGCACATAAGAATACTTGGAGCAACTATAAAACCTTTTGACCTGTTTCGCTTGAATCAAACTGATCTGTATTACATTAATAATCTAAGCTCACCTCTTATATTGATAACTAACTGTAATCTTAACTTTTTCATTATACTCAGGTTCTATCTACATGGCAACCTAGCCCTTGGGAGTACTTGCTTCACCTTCGGAGCATCACAAACTTAATGTTAGATGTTTATGTCATCAAGAACGAATTCCCGGGAATATATTGCCTATTAAGAAGTTGCGCAAATCTGGAAGCACTAACTATAAACATTCAAATGGTTGATGAGGCCAAAAGTCTCATTTGGGTGAGAACTTAACTATAATACTTTCTTTTCAAAAATCGACAACCTGGTGCTAAGATTGAATGACTATTTGAAATTGTTTAATAAACAGGCGGGTTTCAACACAGACATATTCAACTTTGAAGAAAACCAATACTGGGAAGTGCAAGATTTGCCAGTCGAATGTTTGCGGTACTCTCTTAAGAAGATAACCATTTACGGGTTTACTGGGCGGGCAACTGAGGTCGAGATCTTGAAGTTCTTACTTAAAAAGGCAATGATCTTGGAAACCTTATACATTCATAATTCCGGAAACGACCAAGATAGCTTAGTGAGCAATGAAGATTGGGTATCTCACGTTGTGGACATCTACAAAAGTCGCATAGCAAAAGCTATCCCAATTGCATTGAGTAGTCTCCAAGTTATAATCGAGTAGCAAAATGGATACTTATAGCTGCTTGGACTAGTATCTTCAAATAATGTTTTGTTAAACTATGTGACATCTGAATTGATATCTTTCTAAAAGATCTTATGTTCATGAACTAATAATCAATATGGTATTAGAAATCTTAATGGCATGAATGTGTTGAATATTAATCCCTATAAGATACTTTTAAGATAAAAGCACAAACTCGCCTCTATGTTGTGCTTTTAGGAGTTGAGTAAACAAGCATAATAGAAGAGGCAAACTACATAAAAAAGCACAAAACTTTTCAAACTACCCATTTGGATGGCTTCCGGTATTTCATCGTTTGCTAAGTTATTTAAGAAGAATGGTGGTCTTGGTGAGATGGCAGGCTAACAGTGGTAACCAGATGAACACCTCAAGAGGTCAAAAAGCCCATTTTTGTGTACAGAAAAAAGTTGATTATCTTAAATTAAAGCAAAAAAAATAAACCGTAGAGGGTGTTTGGGAATGCTTCTTTTAATAAGTGATAGCCTAGTGGCGGGGGCATGTGAGCATGAAAGGCTCGCGGCCTCGTGTACCTTTAACTAGCGTGTTAAGTGAATTACATTCGACCTATTAGTGGGGATCGACAATTGATCAGTTATCCAATATTACATACTTTAATTATTCGATAAACATTTTCAAGTAATGTTTATAATTTGATGTAAAAATATGCAATCACAAAAAAAAAAAACTCTTCAAAAGTTGAATGCTTTTTATGCTGTTATTTGGGCCTAATATGAAACACTCAAGAATACAAGAGTCAAATTATTTAGCATAAATTGTGAATAACTACAAGCATTCATCAAAAGCCTAATGAAACCCCAGTTAAATTTTTTAATAATTACAGCCAAGAAAACAGTAAAATCAAGAAAACCAAGATTCTTGATTATGTAAACAACAAAATAAAAGTAAATTCTTGAAGGTAAAAGATTAAAAAAAACGGACCTTTGCATGAGGGAGTTTCATATTCTGTATGTATCTTCTTCTTCTTCTTGTGACTGTGTTTGGGGGGAGCACAGGGTGCAATCATCGAAAGTTTGATGTTTTGGGCTGGGATTTGATAATTATCCGTTTCCATTTGAAACGGGATAAGGTTTTTATATTTTTTTGTTTTTTCTTATTCTACTCTTTATCCTAAATTACACAAATGTTTGGCATAGAACTCATAACTCTCGAAAAACACCCCAATAATTCACCCCTACACGCTGCCCGTAGCCCGACCCTAGTTTCTTCGTGTCTCGACCAGGACTATTTGCAGCGATTATCGCTGCAAATAGTGACTATGCAGCGATTATCGCTGCAAATAGTGACTATTTGCAGCGATAATCGCTGCAAATAGTCGTTGCCACGTCAGCATCCACCAGCCACCGTTATTAATGCTTTGACCCTTGACCAGAGTATTTGCCGCGATGATCGCGGCTAATAGTCATGTGGGGCCCAAAATTGAATATAAACAACCATCCCTACCGTCTCCTTCTTTCCCTTTCAAAAAAAAAAACCGATCCTCCTTTTTTCTCCATTAAAAAACCGGCCACCATATATATTTTTCAACATAATTTTTAAAAGTACAACCAATAATTCGATCCTTTTCCCCACGAAATATTAGCAGCGACTTTCTAGTTATTTTTCCCAACATCACCGCCGCGGGTTAGCGTTTTCCGGCAACTTTTCCGGCAAGAATTCCGGCCAGATTTCCGGTTCGTTTTTTCCGGCAAGAATTCCGGCCAGATTTCCGGTTCGTTTTTTCCGGCAAGAATTCCGGCCAGATTTCCGGTTCGTTTTTTCCGGCAAGAATTCCGGCCAGATTTCCGGTTCGTTTTTTGGCTCTCCTCCCCTGACTTTTCCGACCATCTCATATTTTGGTATGTATTTTCCGGCCATATTATCCCTTTTTGATTTTTATTATTTATGTTTTTGATTGTTAATGGATTATATTGATATGTTAGTATTGTTTTTGGTTTGATTATTTTGTTAATTAATTGATAGTTAATTTTTAGATTTTATTAAGTTTGTTTGTATTGTTAGTTTTAGTTAGTGATTTGAATTATAGGTTTGTTAGTATTGTTTTTTGTTTCATTGTTTTTGTTAGAATTGATAGTTAATTTTTAGATATTTATAAGTTTGTTTGTATTGTTAGTTTTAGTTAGTGATTTGTATTATAGGTTTGTTAGTATTGTTAGTTTAAGTTTTGTTGATAAGTTAGTGATTTGTATTATTATATTTCTATGTAATTTGTTTTGTTAGGCAAAGATTAGTGTTAGGTGTGACTTGGACTTGTTAGAATATTAATATTGTTAGATGAAATATTAGTACAAAATAAGTGTAAAAAGTAAGTTAAAAAGAATATTAAATATTACGTAGAAAAAACATATAAGTAAACTATATTAGTATAAAAAACAAGTTTCTATAAAACTTTCAAAATAAGAATTAAATAAAGTATAAAAGTAAAAATAAAAAACACTTTCAAAAAGTATTATAGAAATAAGTAAAAAATTTAGAAAAAAAAATATAAAACTAAATAAACAAGTTTGTATAAAAAGTACATAAAAAAACGACATTTAAAAGGTTTAAAAACTTCATATAAGCATAATACAAGTTTTAAAAAAATTGATTAAAATAAACTACTTAAAATGTATAAATAATAAGTGTAAGAAAAATATAGATAAAACTAAATATAAAAAGTAAGTTAAAAAAGTAGTATATAAGTAATAACAAAAGTTGTAATAAAGATTACGTATAGTAAAAAAGAATTAATATAAAAAATTGAAGAATTAAAGACTTCGTACAAAAATAAGTTAGAAAAAATACATATGTGATAATTTTGGATCTTTCTTAACCTTGATCATTTTGTTGTATGTAATTTAAAAATGTGTATAATTTGTTTTGTATTTTGCAGTATAAATGGCTACATATCACGGCGGTGATGGTGGTAATGAAGACCCTCGTAGACCATGGTGGAGGAAAGGCTGGGGCTGCAAAGGGAGTGGCGGTAAGAAAAATGGTTGTTTATAGTTCCTTTTTTAATTAATTAGGTTTATTTACTAATTTTGTGTTTTTTTTGTTTTAGCCCCACGAAAGGGAAAGGGGCGGGGGCCCGGTCAGAACCTGAACTTAGAGGAGGAATTCGCGAAAAGAGGTCGTCTAAGCATAGACTTTGACACGACCCATTTTAAGACGTGGCAGGCGATCGGTGATAACGCCCCCATGTACAAGAGCCTGATTGGCACCCTGATCCGAACCGTCCCGCAGACTTACGACTCATGGGACCATGTGCCTGAGGAGAGAAAGGCATTTGTTATCCCGACTCTAAACGTACGCCTCATCATAATTTTGAATTTGTTGTATGATGTTTGTATAATTTTGTAAATTCGCTAACTAATACTTTAAAATTGCAGACTAGGTTCAAGTTGGACCACTTCATCGACACCCCTGACCCCCTAGACCCTGTCAGACAGGGGTTCAGACTGGGTGTCGAGGCCGACTGCAAAGCTGAGTATCGTGGCAGAAAGAGCCAGTTCAAGAGAAAACACTTTGAATCCAAGGGGGGCCTGAAAGCTGTTCCACAGTTGGAGCAAGCTCCTCCTCCAGAGGATTTGTCGGCGGAGGACTGGAGGGCGCTGTTGAGGTACTACCAGCGGGAAGACCGGGTGAAGTTGTCGGCGACAAACAAGACGAACAGGGGCAAGCAAGTTCTTGCGGGGACCCATGGACGACAATCCTACTCTCAGTACGTCCACCAAGAAAAGGTTTGTTATTGTTATCAAATATATACTTGTGTGATATATAAATACTTGTTTTTAAACGTATTTGGTTAAATAAAGTATATTCTTATGATAAATTGATGTGATTACAGGTTCATAAAAACAGAGACGTAGACTTGGTGGATTTGTACGAAGAAAGGCACAAGAAAAAAGCTGATGGGCGACCTTGGGAACACCCCGTGGCTGAACAAATACATGTAAGTGTCTCTTAATTTTAAGCGAATATATTTGTTATTATTAAATGTCCATATAATCAACCTTATATATTTTGTAACGTGATTCAGGCCAACCTGAAGAAGAAGAAGGAGGAGGCTGAACGGGAACCTAACCCAACTCCGCAGGATCAAATTTTGATGGACGAACTTGGATCCCGGCCGGGGCATCGCCGCGGCATAGGGCGGGTCATCAGGCAGATAGGTACCCAGGCGTATGACTATACGCATCTAACACAGGGACAGGGTGCCCAGCCTCATCAGGCCCATGGGACAGGCCAGCCACGTCCAGATCTCGACCTGAACATCGATGCAGCAGGTAGCCAATCCTCCTGGGTCGAAGATTTATTTAACTATGATAGTTATGCACAGGCTACTCTTCCTCCTCAGCCGGGCGCGCAGTCGGCCACAGGCTCTCATTTCTCTGGTGGATCGTATCATGTCAACTTGGATGATGATGATGATGAGGATGATGTTGATATGTATTAGTATTTTGTGGTTATGAACAATATATCATGTTTTGTTTACTTATGTTAGTGGTGTGTATGTGTTTATCTTTGTGGATGTGTTGATGATGATATTCATATTAACAAAAAAACGTAAAAAATACATCAACTATATTTAGTAATCAAAAATGTAAGTAAAAAAAATGTAATAAATCAACTATATTTAGTAATCTAAACAAAAAAATGTAAGTACAAATGTAAATTATAGATAAAAATGTAAAATGCATTAAGTATTAAAATACAAATGTAAAGAGTACGTCAACTATTATTAGTAATCATAATAACAAATATAAGTAAAAAAAATACATCAACTAACAAACGTTCAAAAAATACAAACCAAGTATAATAAAGTCAACTAATCAATCTGCTGAAATCCCGGAGGTAGTTTAGTCGCTTGAATGTGTCTGTCGTACTCAGCCAAACGGTCTTTGTACTTCGCATCTTTTGCCCAGGCCCGCGATGCAGGTTTATCAAATCCCCAAGCTGAGGGGTAAGGCAATGGGCAGTTATTGTCTAAATAAACCGTTACAAAATGTGAATCTCCGGATACCAGGGCAATGCATATCGGCTCGTCACGGTATAGCTGGCCTGGCCCCTTCCAAAAAGGGAAACATGTGATGTTTTCTTTGACACTTAAACATATAATTATAAGACCCAGAACATTGGACAGTAGCATAGCGCAATATGGATTCATCATCCAGTATTTAAATGGGCGACCACCGGGATAAGACAATTGAAGCAAAGTATGTATATGTGTTGCTTCACCACCGAATGCAACCTTATAGTATCCTACTTTGGACTCATACTCCTCTAGCATTAGTTTGCGAATCCACTCGAACTTTTCCTCAGATTCACCCAAAGCAACGGCTAGTGCCCGAAATCCACAGTTACCATCAGAATTAACATTTTTGATATCCACAACGTAACGCTGAAAATAAAAAGGTATTTGCTTTAGGTATGTTCTCATGTCAGTCTATGTTGACTCCGTGTCGAAGAAGTTGTGTGTAAACGGTTCAGAGAAGTTATGTGTATGTGATCCCCCAAATAGTTGATCAACAAAGCTGGACGTTTCTCCTTGCGTTTGGTTATTCGGCTCTCCGAAAAAACTTTGTGTGTCTGGGAATCGTGATTCGCTTACCACATACTCACTATGTCTCCCATACTGACCCCACAGTGGTTGGTTATAAGGTTCGTCAAAGAAATTTGTAGTGTCTGGGATACGTGCTTCGGTGTCCACATATTCACTCTGTCTCCCACTGTCAGGCCATTGTGGTTGGCTTTGAGGTTCTTCGAATAAACTAGCAGTGTCTGCGAAAATTGAACTTGTGCCTACATATTCACTCTGTCTCCCACTGTCAGGCCATTGTGGTTGGCTTTGAGGTTCTTCGAATAAACTGGCAGTGTCTGCGAAAAATGAACTGGTGCCTACATATTCACTGTGTCTCCCGTACTGGCCCTCTCTAAATAATGACGCATGCGAAAAACGATCAGAAAACCCACCCATGGACTGGGTATCCTGAAAAGTCGGTCGGGCAAATTGAACGGACTTGGATTTTTGAAGACCAGAAGGTGCAGTATTTGCCGCTGGTTTGTTAATGTCGGGCACCTGCAACAAATAATAAATCAGTTAATTAGAGTTCGAAGTAAACTAACAAATAGAGTGCACTTACATAACAAAATCAATTAACTATACTTCGAATTATGATTGGACGTACTTGAGGTATTTTTTTCTTTGACCCGATTGGTCTTCCACGTTTATTTGTAATAATGGAAGGGTCCTTAATTTGGGTCCTCCCCGGATAGACGATGTCTTTAATTTTTGATATCCAGTTTTTCCTCTGGGCCTTCGATTGTTGCTTAAACTGGACCTTAACATCCTCTACTAAATCGTCGATAGCTTCGTCATCGTCGGAGTCTTTTCGATGATCATTGTCCGGTAGGCACGTCGACGGTGTCAAGTCTAGCTTTCTCCAAAAGTCATTTATGTTATGCACCTCAACACGTTTGCCTACATTTTTGAAAAATATGTATAATTTTTTTTCATTTACCCAAAAAAACATCAATTGATTATATTCAGATAAACTTACTGTAATGCATGTACGCAGCTAGACGGCATGCACATGGCAGCCCACAACTAATCCAAACCTTACACCTGCACTTTCTCAAGTCTTTACCGATCTCACTTTTGAATCGTTTAATTTCGTCGACCATTATATCCAGAGCTGTCACAGATACAACACATAGCAGGTCTTTCAAACATGGGTAGTTGTGTTTACCAGCTCTAAAAATCCTGCTCTCCTCCAGGTGGCCCTTGATTTCTGTATCTTGTCCGAGGAGGATATCATTAACACATTCAATTATTCTGTGAAATGTACATCTCCCCTTCAACTCGGACTTCAGGAGTGAATGCTCAGCCTCAACTCTGTTGGTAGTGTAGTTACGGTAGTTGAGATGCTGATCGACCCAAAAGGACACAAACTTTTCCTTGTACGGGGAAAGCCACTCCTTCTGCAGGTACTTGTAAACCTCTGTAAATTTAACATTGGGTTAGGATGTGTGGATATATGTGATTTACCAAAAATAAAAAAAAATAATGTGCCTACATATTCACTCTGTCTCCCACTGTCAGGCCATTGTGGTTGGCTTTGAGGTTCTTCGAATAAACTAGCAGTGTCTGCGAAAATTGAACTTGTGCCTACATATTCACTCTGTCTCCCACTGTCAGGCCATTGTGGTTGGCTTTGAGGTTCTTCGAATAAACTGGCAGTGTCTGCGAAAAATGAACTGGTGCCTACATATTCACTGTGTCTCCCGTACTGGCCCTCTCTAAATAATGACGCATGCGAAAAACGATCAGAAAACCCACCCATGGACTGGGTATCCTGAAAAGTCGGTCGGGCAAATTGAACGGACTTGGATTTTTGAAGACCAGAAGGTGCAGTATTTGCCGCTGGTTTGTTAATGTCGGGCACCTGCAACAAATAATAAATCAGTTAATTAGATTTCGAATAAACTAGCAGTGTCTGCGAAAATTGAACTTGTGCCTACATATTCACTCTGTCTCCCACTGTCAGGCCATTGTGGTTGGCTTTGAGGTTCTTCGAATAAACTAGCAGTGTCTGCGAAAATTGAACTGGTGCCTACATATTCACTGTGTCTCCCGTACTGGCCCTCTCTAAATAATGACGCATGCGAAAAACGATCAGAAAACCCACCCATGGACTGGGTATCCTGAAAAGTCGGTCGGGCAAATTGAACGGACTTGGATTTTTGAAGACCAGAAGGTGCAGTATTTGCCGCTGGTTTGTTAATGTCGGGCACCTGCAACAAATAATAAATCAGTTAATTAGAGTTCGAAGTAAACTAACAAATAGAGTGCACTTACATAACAAAATCAATTAACTATACTTCGAATTATGATTGGACGTACTTGAGGTATTTTTTTCTTTGACCCGATTGGTCTTCCACGTTTATTTGTAATAATGGAAGGGTCCTTAATTTGGGTCCTCCCCGGATAGACGATGTCTTTAATTTTTGATATCCAGTTTTTCCTCTGGGCCTTCGATTGTTGCTTAAACTGGACCTTAACATCCTCTACTAAATCGTCGATAGCTTCGTCATCGTCGGAGTCTTTTCGATGATCATTGTCCGGTAGGCACGTCGACGGTGTCAAGTCTAGCTTTCTCCAAAAGTCATTTATGTTATGCACCTCAACACGTTTGCCTACATTTTTGAAAAATATGTATAATTTTTTTTCATTTACCCAAAAAAACATCAATTGATTATATTCAGATAAACTTACTGTAATGCATGTACGCAGCTAGACGGCATGCACATGGCAGCCCACAACTAATCCAAACCTTACACCTGCACTTTCTCAAGTCTTTACCGATCTCACTTTTGAATCGTTTAATTTCGTCGACCATTATATCCAGAGCTGTCACAGATACAACACATAGCAGGTCTTTCAAACATGGGTAGTTGTGTTTACCAGCTCTAAAAATCCTGCTCTCCTCCAGGTGGCCCTTGATTTCTGTATCTTGTCCGAGGAGGATATCATTAACACATTCAATTATTCTGTGAAATGTACATCTCCCCTTCAACTCGGACTTCAGGAGTGAATGCTCAGCCTCAACTCTGTTGGTAGTGTAGTTACGGTAGTTGAGATGCTGATCGACCCAAAAGGACACAAACTTTTCCTTGTACGGGGAAAGCCACTCCTTCTGCAGGTACTTGTAAACCTCTGTAAATTTAACATTGGGTTAGGATGTGTGGATATATGTGATTTACCAAAAAAAACATCAATTGATTATATTCAGATAAACTTACTGTAATGCATGTACGCAGCTAGACGGCATGCACATGGCAGCCCACAACTAATCCAAACCTTACACCTGCACTTTCTCAAGTCTTTACCGATCTCACTTTTGAATCGTTTAATTTCGTCGACCATTATATCCAGAGCTGTCACAGATACAACACATAGCAGGTCTTTCAAACATGGGTAGTTGTGTTTACCAGCTCTAAAAATCCTGCTCTCCTCCAGGTGGCCCTTGATTTCTGTATCTTGTCCGAGGAGGATATCATTAACACATTCAATTATTCTGTGAAATGTACATCTCCCCTTCAACTCGGACTTCAGGAGTGAATGCTCAGCCTCAACTCTGTTGGTAGTGTAGTTACGGTAGTTGAGATGCTGATCGACCCAAAAGGACACAAACTTTTCCTTGTACGGGGAAAGCCACTCCTTCTGCAGGTACTTGTAAACCTCTGTAAATTTAACATTGGGTTAGGATGTGTGGATATATGTGATTTACCAAAAATAAAAAAAAATTAATGTGCACTTCACATACTGTCTAAATCTTTTCCCATCTTCTCTTTTAAATCTTTTTCATTTTTGGTGTACTCTTCTAGTGTGCGCGACTCATAAAGTTTTTTCCACCATCCGTAAAAAGGCCCCCATTTCCCTGCCCCTTTTAACGATGGCATGCTAAATTTTTCTATGTTCCTCCATATGTGGACTCTACACAGTAAATGGTATGCTTCCGGCATAACGGTTTTGCATGCTTTCATTAGTGCCAGATCCCTGTCCGTGAGTACCACGCGCACAGCAAACCCTTCACCTAGGGTCGACTTCAAACACTCCAACACCCATCTATAATTATGCTCCTGTTCGCTTACGATAAACGCATATGATATGCTGAAGGTCTTGTTTGTTGGAGTGACACCGACGATCTCGACCAACGGCATGTTGTACAAGTTGGTTTTGTACGTGGCGTCTATTTGGATAACATAAGGAAATGCACGCCACAACTTAAATGATGTCGGATGTATAAAAAACAGATTCTCCAACCGACCAGATACACTGTTTGTTGTATGATAATACAAGTAATTATGCTCCCTTAGCAAACTGAACATAACCTACACCGTTTGATCAATTTAACAACCAAACACATATTAAATAGTACTAACACATATTAAACTGTTTAACAACGAAACACATATAAAATCCCTTTAATTATACCTCATCGGTGTGGAAAGCCCTAGCGTTGTAGTCAAAATGAGGGGCCGCCTCCGGCGTCTCAAATTCTTCATCAGGTTCTTCTAAGTGAAACTCAAAATCTTCCGCACCCATTTCTCCCCATAAACACTCAAAATCCATCTGAAATATATATACATATACATAAACAGTATGAAAATTTTAATAAACATATATATATATATATATATATATATACCTACTATATTTAAACATATATACATATACCGAAAATGAAATAATGAAAGCAAAACTATATTTAAACATATATACATATACCGAAAATGAAATAATGAAAGCAAAACTATATTTAAACATATATACATATACTGAAAATGAAAGAATGAAACCAAAAAGGACGTACACTTAATGCGAAGATAAAAAGATACACTGAAAATGAAAGTAAAATGCAGATACCTGAAAATGAAAGCAAAATGCAGCGATAACGAATTCCTGAAAATGAAAGGAAAATGCAGAACTCCTGAAAATGAAAGAAAAAACCGAGAGTGTTCAAGAATACTGAATGAAGAATTCATATCATACATATATAGCATAAAAGCAACAGTGTGTTTTGTCCATATTCAACTATTTGCGGCGATAATCGCTGCAAATAGTTGGATATGGACAAAACACACTGTTGACTGTCATAGTCAACAGTGTACGGAGACTATTTGCAGCGATAATCGCTGCAAATAGTCGGGTCAAGATACTAGTTTACTGGTCGGGTCACCACGCGCCTTTTTTTAAAGTATATTTGTAACTGTGTGCTAACCCTTTTTGGTGATTTCCAAAGTTCCAACCTTTATCTTTAAAGATTTAGACACATTGTAAATAATATCAAAAATGTATGACCACTATAACAACTTAGTGGTGGTTCGAATTTCAATTTTCAAATATGTAATATGTGTAATAGACTAACTATTCGTGTCACTATATATTTCAGACTTTCGTTACCATTAGACATACACATACTAATATTGACACCGATAACACTAGTCTTTATTTCAGGTTTCGGCCATTAATATCATGTGTATGATCATTGATTCTATCAGACAAGCAAAACTATATGTAAACATAAAAGAACTCGTCTTTTTCATTCTGCTAGATCAACTAAAATATAGTGTTTGAATCCTTCTACACCCTACCATGGTCGATTGAACTCATATAACAAAACATTTGCTCAAATCGAACCTAATAACAATTTTCAAACATCTAAATAAATCCAGGATTGGATTATCTGCAAGGGACGTTTTGAACACTTGAAATACATCAGAAAACAGGCTCAATACAATTCTGCTAGATCAACTAAAATATAGTGTTTGAATCCTTCTACACCCTACCATGGTCGATTGAACTCATATAACAAAACATTTGCTCAAATCGAACCTAATAACAATTTTCAAACATCTAAATAAATCCAGGATTGGATTATCTGCAAGGGACGTTTTGAACACTTGAAATACATCAGAAAACAGGCTCAATACAATTCTGCTAGATCAACTAAAATATAGTGTTTGAATCCTTCTACACCCTACCATGGTCGATTGAACTCATATAACAAAACATTTGCTCAAATCGAACCTAATAACAATTTTCAAACATCTAAATAAATCCAGGATTGGATTATCTGCAAGGGACGTTTTGAACACTTGAAATACATCAGAAAACAGGCTCAATACAATTCCAAGCTCTCAAGAGATGTATCTATCTTGTTGCTCTTGTAAAAGTTTGGCTGAGGACTTCGCATTCAGATAAAGACTCCTTACTTCCTCGAGATCCGCCTGTATTAATACACTTGCATAAAATAAATACAGTATTTGTTTTAAGATATACTACATAACAACTAAAAGAAGTACCTTGCAGATAGCATCGCGGCCATTCATTTTTGCCACAATGCTGCAAGGCGTTAGTAATTGTACAGCATGCCTGCAAAAAATGAGAGGTTGTTAATAATAGCACTTGGGGACTTTCTGGAGGTAAAATATATAATATAAAACTATCCATATACGAGGATAATCAAACCTCAAGGATGCTTGTTGACCGATCTCACCGAGGTAGGCCAAACTTTCTTCATCGATAGTTAGTTCCTCAACATGTGCCCTAATAGCCAATATCTGAGAAGGACATCAAGTAACACAGTTAAAAAACCGAACATATTTTACTCTTAAAGTTGAGAAGTCAAAAAACAAATTGAACATCTTAGTAAATCGTTAATAGTTAATACAAGTAAAACTGTATAAATATTACTATATAAATACTGAATACCAGTTGGTTTGAAATATTTCTTTATACCTGAATCATCTCAGCCGGGCCATATGTTTCTGTTCGTATAATAGCAAGCCTGTCTAGCAGATCCAAAGGTATGCCATGTGGACTCGCTATATCGGTTCCTCTGCAGACCAAGTTTCGAGTCAGTTATTACAAATTTAACACAGTTTTCTAACAATCATTATAAATTTTATAAATATATATATATATATATATAGGTTCTAGTTAAAATAAAACAAGTATTAAAGTAAAACAAATAAAACAATAGGTTTTTATTCACTAAAAGTCATCGTGCATCACGAAAATTATCGTGCATCTATATGAATACTTGTGCTTCGTGAATCTTCGTGCATCAATTTTATCATGATCCAAGGGCCAAGATCTTGTCCTATTTGTTTTACTTTAATATTTGTTTTATAATAACCAACCTATATATATAAATATAATATTATATATATATATATATATAATATACAATTATTTACTATTGAAACATAAAACTACTCAAACTTCATCAAATAGAACTTCAGTAGAATTATATGACAAACTGTCCTCTGTCCCACAAAGATTCCAAAGTTCAACTGGAAATATAGTTTGATGGGAGAGTTTGACCATGTAGGCAAGGATGAGATAAGCGTATTTTTCATATGTAGGCAAGAATGCCACTCTGTCTGGGCCTGGATACAGTGTTTGTATCTTTTATATGTATATTCTGTTTCCAAGATGATTAGCTCACTAGTTATTTAGGTCTGCAGGCTCTGTTTTCTATCTCTACACACTAATGCACTATCTAAAATTTGGAAGAATGTATATTGAATAATTGTTCTTCTGTGACACACTTTAGCTTATATTCTCTTTCTTGCTCACAATTTAATCTCCCCACAAATATTTTCCGCTTCAAATTCACATGGTTGTCTCCCTAGATTCATATTTTCAATCAAACAGCATACTCGATTCATGTTTTATGCTTCAAATAGTTGTCTGGTTCCTTTCTTTGCCCTAATTCCCCTTTTTAACTTGTTATTCAAACGTTCTTAAAAGTACAGAACTATGATATTAAATTTTGGCAGGCCAAAACATGATTGATATTTAAAATATATTTCAACAGGTGCATATTGATAAAAAAAAATTGAATGTTTTGATTCATATTTGTAATATTTGTTAATGATAATTGTGTTTAAATGGTACACATGTGTAATTAGTTGTATGAATGTTAGCACTGTTAACTATGTAACGATTTTCATTATCTAAGCAGAAAGATGTATGAAACTTTACCTCACGGTACATATCCCTCTATTGGTTGCAAAGATTACAATTGGAGAAAGCGAGCTTTCTAAAGCACGATTTAGGTATGAAAAACACTCCATATCCAGCATATTTACCTGCAAAACAAGAAGTTTTATACAACAGGTATAAACCATCCCCACAGATAGATATTAAGACCCCACAGTGAAGCGTACCTCATCGATAAATAACACACCAGGGACAAGTTCTGCCACCCCTTCATCAATATAACGATTAACAACCTGTGATTAATAAACTCATTTGTCATGCCTTTCAAACCAACTAATTAAGAAAAAGAAATCATAAAGAAGTATGCACACCTTATTAATTTCTTGTCTCAATTTGTCGGTGATTTCAGTTTTTCTAGGCTTCATCATTTGACCCATTAGTGACAATATATCTTGCCCTCCTTGAGGCCGTGCATTTGCAGCATCAAGATCATGAAGCGTAACATCCTGAAAATAAATCCAGAGTGTATATAAATATCATAACAATCATCAATCGAACCATACAGAAAACCTTCAAAGATATGAAAAGACAAACCTGAACTATCTCTTTCGTCTTATGAACCTCTCCTTTAGGAAGTGGAACATACTCTTCAGCCTCGAGATCAAATTCTGTTGCAAATGCATCACTCCTGCCTACCCTTTTAACTGCACCACTATTTGCTTCTATATATATGACATCACCTACAGCTACCTGCCGATTCAAGACAACCAAGAGCTCACTCGTTTTCACTTCTTGGGTTTGACAATATTTCGTTCACATGAAAAAAGTCTCGCATTGAAAAAGGATAGCATACCTTTTCCTTGATCAAGGCATCATAAATAGTCGGGTCTAGTTTCAACTGCTTTGTTCCTTTAACAGTTTTTAAACCAATAATAACATGACTTATAGCCTTTCCGTATCCACCAGTCATGCTTTCGGTTTCCTCCGGAGATAACTCAGTCACCTAAAACCCCAACATATCAAAGTGTTACAATAATAAACATCTTTTATCTAAAAAAAACAATAGTTTTGGGTGATGTCATCAAATATACATTTCATTATATGATCGGACAATAGATTTACGATTTTTTCTGAGTGGCTAATAGATGTAATGGGTGATTTAATACTGTATTTTATCTTTCTTTTCTCCCTTAAACATTTTTGTGTTGCTACTGTTTTGAAAGAACGCCAAAACATATTCCAAGAATTTATAATTTATAATCATACCTCTCACTGTTAAATGAAAAGATCTATCTATACTACATCTACATATCATGTAGTCATTCTTCATCTCCTTATCAATTATTCTTCATGTCTTATATGTAACCAGCTTTCTTAGATTATGAATTTCAAAAGTTGTTTATCGTCAAAACTTTATGGACTTACCATCTGGACATTGAATTGAAAAGTGATCGATGTCAAAAGAAAAGTCTTTGACAGATTATTGAACTAATTAGATTTAACTGCCTCATGGTAGTTACCTACCAATACTAATGTAATGCTGCATAGTGTAAATTAGCAAGAATTTAGATCTCGAGCTTGATTTTAAAAAACTTTTGTTTTGCCAATTATTATTTGATGCATATTTTGTATCTGAAAGCATCGTTTCAATCTGTTAAGTATTTTGACTCTAAGAAAGTAAGAATTTATAAAAGAAATGTATGTAATGCCTTCCGAATTTAGATGTTCATATATATGTTTGTAATGTTGGATTACTAAGTACCAACTGATTTTACCTATTGTGGTGGAATGCATAACTGCATAAGTCACGGCCATAAAAAAACACAAATAATGCAAGCTCTCCTCCCTACGGGATACATGGATACTTAGGGCAAATGGTATTTCTAAATGCAATACTCAACTGGTCTTTATGGATAAACATCATAGTTATAAGATCATGCGCATGCCAAATGAAAGCTTCTATCTTTTGCCATGGATTAATATGCAAAAGCTAAGTATTTGCATAGATGATACCCTCATATAAGTGCAAGTTTCAAGTTTTTTTCATTTCAATTTTTATGGTTTGTTAAAGTAAGGATGTAGTTCGTACTTCTTGAAATCCCATAGCATTTTTCAGAATGCAGTTTGTAAGGTTTACTAATTCTTTAATATCAGTTTTAACACAAATTTCTTATACATCCCCGCGTATCACACGGGTAATGAGCAATTATAGCTAGTTATCTACTTAAAAAGGTATCGACGTAATCAACTTCAAAGGATAAAAACTTACTTCTCCTTCAAAAACATCTTTCTTTTCCTTTATACGCAAACCAATAGCCCTCCTGAAATTCTCCATCAAGACCTCGGTTTTCTTTACTTCAGATGAGTAGACTTCTGATCCAACCATTGGACAAAACGGGACCTGCAAATATTTATACAAGTATGTATTTGTCATGCAAATCACGACCGCTACAGCAATGGTAACAATAATCGCTCTTCCTCACGCTCTTTAAGTTCCAAATATAAAAAACTTCATTTCACATATCCAAATGCAATCCTATAATACAACTGCATACCTTAGTACCAAGCTCTTGAGAGATACCAAGGGCGAGGGCAGTTTTGCCGGTACCAGGAGGTCCAGCAAGTAAAAGTGCCCGCCCCGCCATCTTTTTCTGGCGAATCATATCGACTACAAGTCCACCAGCCTCTCTTGCTGACGCTTGACCAACAAATCCAGCAGCTAAAGGTATCGCCTTTCCAGTTGGCTAAACATAATTATCAGTACCCACAACATCATAACTTGTGAAATCCATATCCATCACATATATATACACAAAAACAAAATGTAACACCAAAATAATCACTTAAAATTTCTATCCACAAACAAAAACTTAAAATATTTTATTTTTTATTTTATTTTTAGAGCATAGACCCAACTTAAAAGTCCATAACTTTTTTGCCTAATACAAAAACTTTAAAGAAAAACATCACTAAAACTAAGGAAAACCCCTAAACCCTAAACCTTAAATCTTAATTAGTGGGTTTAACGAATAATGAAAAAAGGTTTTTGCTAAAAGGGCTATCAAGTATTATACGAAAACCAGACCCCCCCCCCCCCTAAAGAAAACACTTTATTATGAGGCCCTGGCAGCAAAAAACCTAACCAAAAATTGTATAAAAAAATTTTAAAAAATTTTAAAAAAATAAAGAAAAAGTAAGAAACCTCAAGACCAAGGCCTTTGATATGAGTGTGGGAAGCAACTCTCTGTTTTTTGGTAGTTGATTGTACTTCTTCTATCTTCATCTTCTTCTTCTCTTCTGTTTCTTCTTTCTTGCTGTGTCTGCGTGTGTTTGTGAGAGTGTTGTGTTTTATAATTTGCTTGTTGGGTTTGCTTCTGTGGAGAGTGGTTATGGAGTTTGGGCCGAATTTTGGGTCAATATTTAGGGTTTTGCTGGTCTTTTTAGTGGCAAGTGACCTGGACAGATTGCCGGTTGTGATTTTATTTATTTATTTTTTAATTAATGGTTTAGTTTTTTTAAAAAAAATTTAAATCACTTGCGAATGTCAAAAAGTTTATTATATGTTGCCTTAATCAGATCCGTAATAAAGAATTCTTTTCAGAATAGATCCCCAATTTAAAATGTCAATGAGAAACCCATATCAAAGGATAAAAGGAAAAAAAACTCACTTAGGCTCATCATCATAATTGAAAATTTGAATATCTCAAGTAAATCTTAATAATTTAGTTGCTAATTGTTATTCATCCTCAAGTTGGGAATTAAACGTGACTGCTCATTTTTTAGGTAGTGATATATATCTACAACAATTAGTCATTCGTAACAAAACAAATGTATTTATTTTAGTAAATATTACAACTGGATAAAACATGTATTATTATAGATAACTAATAATTGTTGTAAATTTATCATTTCCTTTGTCACAAAGCCCTTGGCGCCTATTGGACCATTTGACTAAAAGTTTATTCACTAATAGTTAATTTATATGTTTTTGAATGAAATGCATTTTTGGTCCTTGTGATATCACACCATTTGTAATCTCGGTCCAAACTTATGCAAAGTGGTGATTTTGGTGCCATAAGTGTGACTTTTTGACAATCTTGGTCCAAAATTAACTTTCCGTCCAATTTCCACCGTTAGCGTCCCCATGTGCCTGTCACGTGTGGGGTAGATTTTCTATTTGATGACCATAGGACCATTTTTGCAAACGAACCCAATCTTTTTTATTCCCCCAAATCAATCCTCCATTAAATTCCAGATCTATGTACTCCCAAATTACTCAAATATATCTTCATTTATACATAAAGACATGTATATATACATAATTTCTAACAAAATTTACAACTCAAAAATCGATCTATAGAACTCCCAGAAAATCAATTGATCTGTTAATATTCCACAAAAGCACCGTATATATTCAGATCCACAAACACCACAACCACAATCCTAAAATCTAAATCACAAAAAAATGCATACACATATTGGAGATCTGGGAAGAAATAACAAAAACCTTTTTGTTCCTTTTTCCTTCCTCTATCCATCCATACCTGCTAATCATGCAAAAAAATATAAGTCTTTAGCAGTTTTGGGGGATTGATATATAAGTGCCACTTGCTTATCAATTTACTCCACTTGCAAGCAACGGAAACACACCATAAATATATGTGCCACCCACCACCGGGTACCATCACTTGCAAGTTGTCACGAAGATCTATATCATCATACGTGTAAATTGTGAAGAAGGAAAAAAACGCCACCTTGAACAGGAGTACAATTTGATGTGGTGGTGGAAGACCTGAAGGTGGTAGCGGTGGCGGATCTGAAGGGCGACTGCGGCGACGGTGAATGGTGGTCGCGGTGGTGGATCTGAAAGGTAACGGCTGCGATCGTGGAATGCATCAAACCCAACAGCCACAAATCTTAATAATTACACATCAGCCGCTCACTAGCAACCACCACCATAGTCAGTACAACAACAAGATGATGCAATAAAATTTGAATTACAGAATTGAGATGATGACATGAGAGTTGATTTGTGGGCCGACTTTGAATCTCTAATTGGTAACATAATCCTTTTTTATTAGGAGATTGAGTTTTTATTATTGATATTTTTTTATTATTAAATTTCATTTCTAGTTTTGATTTTTGATTTGATACAGTTACATAGTTCAACTAATGGTTCTTTAATTTACTGTTAATATCAAAGATCTTGAAGAAAAAAATATTATTGATAATGATGATGTTTTTTTCCATATTTTGTTAGAGATTAGGAAAAGAAAGTTGTTGTTGTTTGATAATGATGGTGGTGGTGATAAATGATGAGCAAAGAATAATAATAAAAAAAGCTTAAGTTAGCTTGCAAGAATGGTACTTTCTTTGTATAAAAAGACAATGTTACCCATCATGTGCGTTGCACGTGGCCTTACTAACGGGGACAAATAAATGAAATGTTAACTTTGGATTAAGACTGCCAAAAAGTCACACTTATGGCACCAAAATCGCCATTTTGCATAAGTTTGAACCGAGATTGAAAATGATGTGATATCATAGGGACCAAAAATGCATTTTGTTCTATGTTTTTTTTACATAAACAACATCAATAGATTTATCCATTATAAGTCATTATCTTCAAATTTATAGTCCTTCCATAAACCTCTTGGAGATGCTTTAATTGGTTAAGCATATGGAAAGAAATTGTATGGGGACATAGACATGGTACCCCACTCTGTCACGCTAACCATTATTTAATTATATGTAAAACACGGTTTATAATTACCAATAATTAGCAAGTAATCATTTGGTTCTCCAACTTCTGATTTTCTCTACATGACTAGAGTCAGTAGTTCAGTATAAGTACGTGTTAAAACTTAAAAGTCATTAACTTGTCCACTCATATACCCCCTTCGTCCCATTAAGAGTGTCCAGTTTTGAATTTTCAAAGTTTTTTTTACAACTTTGACCAAAAATATTTTTATTTGTATTGTATAATACTTGATTAAAGTTATATGAATAGATCGAGGTTTAGCTGTGTTTTCATTGGATATAACTTTCGCCAAGAATTATATAATCCAATAAAAAATATTTAAGGTCAAACTTACAAAAAATAGACTTTGAATATTCAAAACTGGACACATTTAATGGGACAGAGGGAGTATCTTTTTTTGTTTCCCGGTAGGTAAATTAAAATGAGAAATCATAAATCTTCTTAAAATTAATTTAAACATCCTTTTAAAACTATAAAATGATAACATAAAGATTTGAGTTAATTGCATTTTTGGTCCATGTGGTTTGTATGTTTTTGCAGGTTCAGGACCTTTTCAGGTTTCATTGCATTTTTGGTCCCTATTTCGAAAACCTTTTGCAAATTTGGTACAAATTAACGGTGGTTGTTAAATGCAGCCGTTAAGTGCCGTTAGAATTAAAAATGGTGTTTGATTGTAAATTTCTAAAAGTGTAAGGGATATTGGTGTTAATAGTTTTGGTCAAAAAGTTTGTCCTGTTGTCACTGAGATATACACGTGATTATTTTGTAAAAATTTATAAAAATTTACGAGCTCTAAAAAGAAAATTTGTAATTTAGCTCGCTAAATGTAAGAAACAATGGCGGCCGGAATGTTCAACAGTTCGCCGGAAAATTCAAAATGCGCCGGGAAAACGAAATTCACGATTTCTCTCTCCTTTCTTCGAGTAAAAACACGAAACTGATACCAATCGACTCAAAATTCCACCGCTCACAAACCCGGACCAAAATGAACTTTAGAAATCGTCGCCGGAAAATATGACAATATGCCGGAAAACTTAAAATTGTGATTTCTCCTTTGTTTTTACAAATTAAAACACGAAACCGGTACAAAAATGCTCAGGTTTGCATTCCGCACAAATCCTAGCCTATTATTCTGTCAAAAAACTTTGCCGGAAAATTCGCCGGAAAAGTAACTGTCAACGAATCTCGATGAATCGGAAAACTTAAAATATGAATATGACCGGAATGGGATCGCGAACAAAACCTGGATTTTTTCAGATTAATTTGACAAATCGCGAAAACGGAATCGAAGAGGGAAGTTTGTAGAAAAATAACTCTTTTTCTTTTTTTTTAAATAAAAGAAATGGATATAAAAACAATAAAAAGAATAAATTGTATTAACAGGACAAACTTTTTGACTAACACTATTGACACAAATACCCCTTACACTTTTGGAAATTTACAATTAAACACCATTTTTAATTCTAACAGCACTTAACGGCTTCATTTAACAACCACCGTTAATTTGTACCAAATTTGCAAAAGGTTTCCGAAATAGGGACCAAAAATGCAATGAAACCTGAAAAGTTTCTGAACCTGCCAAAACATACAAACCACAGGGACCAAAAATGCAATTAACTCTTATTTTCATTTGCAATAATTGTAGTTTGAACTGGTGTATAAAGCGGTATAAAGCCATAAAACCTGTGCATAAACCCTTAAAAAAAGTTACATGTCCCACTTGTATGATTCAAAAGACACCCGTGAGCCTCTGTGTCCCAATCAAATTCTTGCTGGAATCAATCAAATATATACCACTTTTTAATAATCAATCAAATATATACCACTTTTTAATAATAGTATTATAACATTTTTTAGTACTAAAGACCAACACTATAATAAAAATATTATTAATTTGCACTTGTTTTTTTTTTTAATGTGAAAATTTTTATCAGTTTACTCATACTTGGACATATATTAAATAAATTTCACGTTTATAGATGTAAACAAATTTTAAAAATTTATACAAACAATTTCAACGCTTATAATTGTGAAGAATTTTTTTACACTTACAAATAGAAAGAGAGATCAAATATATTATGGACATTAATATGTAAAATCTAACTTCTACACATTGGTGAAAAATTTTGTATTACAAATTAACTTACATTTCAAATATGAAAATTTTATATATACTTGGGCATGAGTTATAATTACATGTATAAATGTGTGTGTGTGTGTGGGGGGGGGGGGGGGGGGGGGGAACTTAACAGTGTGGAAGTTATTATTTTTACTTAAATTTATTCACACTCATAAATATATATATTTTAGAATGTAAATAAATTAATAAAGTTTGTCTTATTTTTAAAAATATCATCAAAAAGATAAGAAAAACGATCTATTTGTTGTATTGCATTTTTTCAACTATGACGAAATTGAAAATCGTTGCATAAATATTTTATTCAACTAAACATTATTATTAAACTAGCTGAATAACAAAAACTAGAAGATCAGTACTCATTAGAGAAGAAAGATTTCAAAATTTACACTGGTACAATCTCCCAACCTAAAATAACATATTTTGTTATGGAAAATCAAAACTAAATTAATTGAGGCAATTAATATAAAATCAAAAATAAGTTTTTGTTAAAACTTGTTGGCGAAATCAACTCCTACATTTGAGCATTAAATCCAATCTCCTTTCTATATTTTTTCTTCAAATTCAAAACAACAACATCTGCAGTCAAATATCACCTCAAAATTAGCGTATACTTAAATTAACGAAATTAACGCAATAAGATAAACAAAAAATAATATATAAAAGAATTTTTTTTTAAAAATCAGATATCAACGGATAAAGTAAACAGATTCATCCAAAAACCAAAAGTAAGACTAGGAACATTTCATTTCCGTAACAAGCGGACAAAAATAAAAAATCAATAATAATTTTACTAAAAATAATCTCTCCAAAATTGTTATTCTAGTCAAATAACAAACTTAAAAGCAAATTTATGTAAAAAAGGTAATTCAAATTCAACTTACACTTTTGTAGAGTTTTTGAATAAATTTAGAGCAAAATTTCTACCTATACATTTTTATTAAAAGATGCAAAAAAAATGTGACATGGTCACTAAAAACTCTAAAATAACTATGATAAATAAATCCAACAAATATTCACAAAAAAATTATGTGACATAGTCACTAAAGCAATTCTAAGAAAAATAAAATTTTCTAAAAGTAAATTAATGCCTATAGGACTCATATAAAAGTTAAGAAATAAACTTACCATAGATGAGATTTGGAATATAAAAAAAAAGTACAAGTACAAGATTTAAAAAAAAACAACAAGATCTATATATATATTATTATACCTTCATCAGTTTTACAGTCAGGAGGATCTTCAAACAAAGAAAGAGACAGCTGTTTATGTGCCAAACCAATGTCAAACAATATAAGACCAGATTTAGGATCATCAACAATTATATCTTTTACAGGCAACCAAAGAAACAATTCTTCTTGAGACAGCCCTTCAACATCAGTAAGACTACCATATGTTAAATTTGCTCTAACAGTACTTTCATAAAATGCCATAGTGTCAAATTTTGTTAAACATGGTCCTCTAAGAAACACTTCAAGCAAACCTGTGTCATAGAGTGTGAATGATTCAACTTCTTTTGGGAATAAACCAACTGGTAAGCCTTTGCTTTTGAGAAGATCATGAATAGATGATTCTGTTACAGATTGAGATTTTGTTTGTGGAAATGGTGACAAGATTATTGTATATAGTAAAATGAGGTTTGTTATTGTTATTATGGTGTGCCGTAAAAATGCCATTGGTGGTGGTGTTTTGAGAGAAAGGATATGAAAGGGGTTTGGGTTTTTTATTTATTTATTTTTTGGGGTGTGAAGTTTGGAGAAATGAGAACATGGGGGGTTTTTAAAGGCTAATGTGTTGTTTTTACTAATATGTCCTTTTTAGGGTGTGCATGTCACATGTGATCTAGATTATTTTTTTTTGTTTTTTATTTTTGGGTTAGGAGACAAAATTATTTTGTTCGTGGATGAAATTTGCTTAAAAGGACTTTGAGAAATTGATGTTATTGAGTATGCACAAACTTGAACATGAAATGTCTTAGTGATTCTAGAGTATAATTATCATTTGATGGCTTATTGCACTTATAATTTTTTCCCCCATATATTCTTATGTCAATGTTTAAGCGATAAGGTTTTAAGGGGTTTTCAATGTCAAAATAATGACCGGTTTTATCAAGCGTTGTATCACTAGACTACCAATGTTATAGCCGACAATTTGGGTTTGATTTGGTGTGGTTGGTGGCAAGCATCATGTTTTATAGGTTTTTCTTGTTTGTCCTGGAAAAAAAAATAATAATAAATGATGCGTTTAGTTGATAAAGACATCCTTATCTTTCAATAAAACTTAGAAAACATAAAACGCGGTTAAATGATAAACTTCTAACAAAAAATTCCAATAAAATGAAAAATGATGCTTTCTGTTGTTCAATATAGAACTCTTTTTTATTGTTTTCTAAATTTGTTATTTTCTGTTTTAGGAATCCTTAATTTTCACCTCTGCATATTTTAATCACCATATTTATAATCAACTAAACTAAAAAGTTGTATATATTATAACTTATTATGTTTTTCAGAGTTCTACGGTAATGAAAAGCACTTAAAGTATGTTTAAAGTTTAAACATTGTATTGCATAGACACATGACTAACTGATGATAATTCATAGACATATAGCATGATATTTGTGAATAACAGCAAATGACACAAAGTACATAGTCTCACTCTAATTGAGAAATAATATATTCTTTTAAAGGAAAAGTATAAAAATCTTCTTAATAATTATAATATGATAACATGTAAAAAATCAAAGGGAAATGATATATCATCCAAAAAATCCTCCTACTAATCCTCTAAATTTCATGAATACATGACAAGTGTAATCCACTAATTCTCTTTTTTAACCGCATTTTTTGATTTTAACAAATGTCATGATAGGATTAACAGGATGATTTTTTAAGAGGATATATCATTTTATAAAGGGTAAATTACACTTTTGGTCCCTGAACTTGACATGTTTTTCACTTTTAGTAACTAAACTTCAAAAATTACAAATTATACACTAAACTTGCCACTTTTTTTCACTTTTGGTCACCGCGTCAACTTTGTTACCTTTCCTCCGTTAACTTGCTCAGATTCGTTAGTTTTTTTTTTCCAGTTTTCGTCCTTTTCATTTATTCCATTATTAAAAGTGATAATCGATGAAAAGTACATTCAAAACTCAATCCATTTATATGATTTATTACAAATTTATATAACACAAACAAAAATATTTACGGTTAAATCATAAGGCGTTATCGATTATTCAGAAAAAAAAAATCTAGAACACGTTACTCCGGATAACCGTTACAATATCTTATTTTTATTATAGTTTAGCAATAGTTAATAAAATGAATTAAGGAAAACTATATAAATTTATATAACACAAACAAAAATATTTACGGTTAAAGTACAAATAAGAAGACTAAAAAATTCAAACAGAGGCCCTAAAAAAAATCTAACTTTATAAATAAAAATTTCAACTAACAATTATTTCATCGTCGTTCAAAAAGAAAATCAATTATTTCATCTAATCAAACTATTTTATAATCAATAAAGTAGTAAACTGTAAACATAAAAAAAAACTGTTTCAAAACCCCTCACAAATGAATATGTATTTTCACTAATCGAACAAAACAATATCTAAGACTTGAAGTTAGGCCGATTATCACTTTTAATAATGGAATATATGGAAAGGACGAAAAGTGGAAAAAAAACTAACGAATCTGGGCAAGTTAACGGAGGAAAGGTAACAAAGTTGACGCGGTGACCAAAAGTGAAAAAAAGTGGCAACTTTAGTGTATAATTTGCAATTTTTGAAGTTTAGTGACTAAAAGTGAAAAACGTGTCAAGTTCAGGGACCAAAAGTGTAATTTACCCTTTTATAAAATCAAAAGATAAAACTAGAGAACAGATTTAATGAAATATTTAGAGTTAATTGCATTTTTGGTCCATGTGGTTTGTATGTTTTGGCAGGTTCAGGACCTTTTCAGGTTTCATTGCATTTTTGGTCCCTATTTCATAAACCTTTTGCAAATTTGGTACAAATTAACGGTGGTTGTTAAATGAAGCCGTTAAGTGCTGTTAGAATTAAAAATGGTGTTTAATTGTAAATTTCCAAAAGTGTAAGGGGTATTTGTGTCAATAGTGTTAGTCAAAAAGTTTGTCCTGTTAATACAATTTATTCTTTTTATTGCTTTTATATCCATTTCTTTTATTTTAAAAAAAGAAAGAAAAAGAGTTATTTTTCTACAAACTTCCATCTTTGATTCCGTTTTCGCGATTTGTCAAATTAATCTGAAAAAATCCAGGTTTTGTTCGCGATCCCATTCCGGTCATATTCATATTTTAAGTTTTCCGATTCATCGAGATTCGTTGACAGTTACTTTTCTGGCGAATTTTCCGGCAAAGTTTTTTGACAGAATAATAGGCTAGGGTTTGTGCGGAATGCAAACCTGAGCATTTTTGTACCAGTTTCGTGTTTTAATTTGTAAAAACAAAGGAGAAATCACAAATTTAAGTTTTCCGGCATATTGCCATATTTTCCGGCGACGATTTCTAAAGTTCATTTTGGTCCGGGTTTGTGAGCGGTGGAATTCTGAGTCGATTGGTATCAGTTTCGTGTTTTTACTCGAAGAAAGGAGAGAGAAATCGTGAATTTCGTTTTCCCGACGCATTTTGAATTTTCTGGCGAACTGTTGAACATTCCGGCCGCCATTGTTTCTTACATTTAGCGAGCTAAATTACAAATCTTTCTTTTTAGAGCTCGTAAATTTTTATAAATTTTTACAAAATAATCACGTGTATATCTCAGTGACAACAGGACAAACTTTTTGACCAAAACTATTAACACCAATATCCCTTACACTTTTAGAAATTTACAATCAAACACCATTTTTAATTCTAACGGCACTTAACGGCTGCATTTAACAACCACCGTTAATTTGTACCAAATTTGCAAAAGGTTTTCGAAATAGGGACCAAAAATGCAATGAAACCTGAAAAGGTCCTGAACCTGCAAAAACATACAAACCACATGGACCAAAAATGCAATTAACTCTAAAAATAATAATACTATTTTTTTATTGCCGTATTAACAAATTTTTAACAAATTTGCTTTTTGTGCATAGAGTGAAAACAAAACTTGGAACCTCTGGAAAGCAATGGTAGTATTAAAATAAATAAGGAAATTAATAAATTAGTTATTCACTACCTTTTGAAATGATTTGTACAACTTTTCCACATTATATATTTATATATATATATATATATATATATTTTATAGACAATTAGATATATATATATATATATATATATATATATATATATATATATATATATATATATATATATATATATATATATATATATATATATATATATATATATATATATATATATATATATATATATATATATATATATATATATATATATATATATATATATATATATATATATATATATATATATATATATATATATATATATATATATATATATATATATATATATATATATATATATATATATATATATATATATATATATATATATATATATATATATATATATATATATATATATATATATATATATATATATATATATATATATATATATATATATATATATATATATATATATATATATATATATATATATATATATATATATATATATATATATATATATATATATATATATATATATATATATATATATATATATATATATATATATATATATATATATATATATATATATATATATATATATATATATATATATATATATATATATATATATATATATATATATATATATATATATATATATATATATATATATATATATATATATATATATATATATATATATATATATATATATATATATATATATATATATATATATATATATATATATATATATATATATATATATATATATATATATATATATATATATATATATATATATATATATATATATATATATATATATATATATATATATATATATATATATATATATATATATATATATATATATATATATATATATATATATATATATATATATATATATATATATATATATATATATATATATATATATATATATATATATATATATATATATATATATATATATATATATATATATATATATATATATATATATATATATATATATATATATATATATATATATATATATATATATATATATATATATATATATATATATATATATATATATATATATATATATATATATATATATATATATATATATATATATATATATATATATATATATATATATATATATATATATATATATATATATATATATATATATATATATATATATATATATATATATATATATATATATATATATATATATATATATATATATATATATATATATATATATATATATATATATATATATATATATATATATATATATATATATATATATATATATATATATATATATATATATATATATATATATATATATATATATATATATATATATATATATATATATATATATATATATATATATATATATATATATATATATATATATATATATATATATATATATATATATATATATATATATATATATATATATATATATATATATATATATATATATATATATATATATATATATATATATATATATATATATATATATATATATATATATATATATATATATATATATATATATATATATATATATATATATATATATATATATATATATATATATATATATATATATATATATATATATATATATATATATATATATATATATATATATATATATATATATATATATATATATATATATATATATATATATATATATATATATATATATATATATATATATATATATATATATATATATATATATATATATATATATATATATATATATATATATATATATATATATATATATATATATATATATATATATATATATATATATATATATATATATATATATATATATATATATATATATATATATATATATATATATATATATATATATATATATATATATATATATATATATATATATATATATATATATATATATATATATATATATATATATATATATATATATATATATATATATATATATATATATATATATATATATATATAAAAATGCAATTAACTCTAAAAATAATAATACTATTTTTTTATTGCCGTATTAACAAATTTTTAACAAATTTGCTTTTTGTGCATAGAGTGAAAACAAAACTTGGAACCTCTGGAAAGCAATGGTAGTATTAAAATAAATAAGGAAATTAATAAATTAGTTATTCACTACCTTTTGAAATGATTTGTACAACTTTTCCACATTATATATTTATATATAGTTTAATATTTTTTTATAGACAATTAGAAATTGTATGTCATCCTTTTGCTTTAAATTAAAGGGTAAATTACAAAAATAATACATGAGGTTTGTTCGAAACTACACTGGTAATACCTACAATTTAAAAATTACGCGAGACATACCCATCGTTGTCAAAAACTTACACTGACCATACCTATCACTGACGGTCGTCTATTTGGCCGTTAAGTCAAGTCACGTGCCATGCATGTGAGGTATCAAAACCGTAATTTCGTGCATACTTCAGGTATTATCATTGTAATTCACCATAAAAATAATTATTAAGAATTTTAGAGTTTTATTTATACTTCAGTTATTAAGTTGGGTAGATATGAAATTTATTATGAAAAAATAGTTTTATTTTTAATGAAAAATATATCGAAAAATAGTTGATACAAGTATGCATTTATTATTATATATGTCATTATTATCTTGGTATATGTGTAATATAACAATGATGAGAACCATGAAAACCACTAAAATTTTCACTTTTATATTATTATATTATTATTTTATTTTAAATTTTATGATTTATTCTTTTTAATAGAAACCTATTTAAAAAGATACAAAACAAAAAAAAATTAAAAAAGCAATATAATTTTTTCGTATGGTTTGATGACATCCCTCTCAGATTAGAGGGGTAAAACAAAGTCGAAGACTCGTCACGGTTTTAGAATATTCCCCAAATTAGCAATTTGTAGCATTTTGTGTTTGAAATTTCAGGGTTAGTCGTTAGTCTAACCTTAAAAATTTTAAGCCTAAACCTGTATCGTTTGATGACATCTTTTTATAAATTTTTTATTTTTAATTTTGAAATAGGTTTTATATAATATATATATATGAATTTTAATATAGAATATCTACCCACTTTAATAAATGAACTATAAATATAAATATCTTAATAATTTTTAATTAGGGTAAATTTCACAGATGATACCTGAAGTGTAACACCCGTCGTTTAAAAACTTGGATTTTTCAAAACTTTGCCAAACGGTCGTTTAAAAACTTGGATTTTTCAAAACTTTGCCAAACGGCGTTTAAAATAAGCGGAAAGGATCACTTTCAAAATCTGCCCCATCCGTAACGGATGATACCTTTAAAATTTGGTGTTACTACTAGCATCATCAAAACAATAAAAGTAAATCCAAGCTTTGGCACCAACATAAATGCCACATTAATACAAGTCTTTAATCATAAATGAAATAGCCAAACATGAGGCTAAAAGGAAGTCTAAGCGTTTAATGTCTTTGCTAAGCTTCTTTATTCGTCTACCCAAGTCTCACCAAGCTAATCCTCGCCTAGCTCAAACTTGATTATCCTGAAGGCACAACATTTTCAAAGAACAAGTGTTAGCTAATAAAATTAGCTAAGTAAGATAACATAACTTGAAAACATTTGCCATTTAAATATATTAACAAAACCATCTTTTAATGTTAATATCACATACATATAGATCATTGCACACATATCTTATCATAACACAATAGGATCATCATATACCTAATGTGCCTAACTTTTCTTTCTTTATCTTTCTTTCTTACTTTATTTCTTTGCCTAGACGTAGGCTAAGTGACTTATGCCACTTACTTAGGGATGTGGGGTTGTGTGTAGGCGGTCATAGACCATACATGGAGTCCTCACACCCGACATGATGGGTAAACCAATAGGTGGTCCATCGGCGTCGTTAAGGAATGACAAAGTCAATCCAACTGAATAAACCGTTTATGCCTTTACGCATTGGTGGTTAGTTACTTCACCCGGAATACTCAAACGTAACTATGCCACAAGGAGCAACTCAAGTGACCACGTACGCACCAGCCCGAAGAGCTAGCACGGGTTAAGCTTAACACAAGACTTTACATAATGCTCGAGACTTTAATCGTTTAATTAGTTTAGGCTACTCTTTCACCTAAGCTAATCACATATCATCTTTTACTTTAGGGCCCTTAACGTGCACGTGAACATGGCAATCCTAATCAAGGACTAGTGACTAGGTGATCAAGCCACACATGCAAGCATATATCATATCATTTCATCATCTCATACATACATAATCATTTCATCATTTCATGCATTTATAATCATTTCATCATCTCATGCATATATACTTACCACATACCATTGCAACCTGCATAAGTGATCAGAAATTCTGAACATAAGTAGGTGCGCCGCACCAACCCCTTTGGTGCGTCGCATAAAATGATCAGAAATTCTGAACATAAGAATGTGCGCCGCACCTACCCTTGGTGCGTCGCATAAAATGATCAGAAATTCTGAACATAAGAATGTGCGCCGCACCTACCCTTGGTGCGTCGCATAAAATGATCAGAAATTCTGAACATAAGAATGTGCGCCGCACCTACCCTTGGTGCGTCGCATAAAATGATCAGAAATTCTGAACATAAGAATGTGCGCCGCACCTACCCTTGGTGCGTCGCATAAAATGATCAGAAATTCTGAACATAAGAATGTGCGCCGCACCTACCCTTGGTGCGTCGCATAAAATGATCAGAAATTCTGAACATAAGAATGTGCGCCGCACCTACCCTTGGTGCGTCGCATAAAATGATCAGAAATTCTGAACATAAGAATGTGCGCCGCACCTACCCTTGGTGCGTCGCATAAAATGATCAGAAATTCTGAACATAAGAATGTGCGCCGCACCTACCCTTGGTGCGTCGCATAAAATGATCAGAAATTCTGAACATAAGAATGTGCGCCGCACCTACCCTTGGTGCGTCGCATAAAATGATCAGAAATTCTGAACATAAGAATGTGCGCCGCACCTACCCTTGGTGCGTCGCATAAAATGATCAGAAATTCTGAACATAAGAATGTGCGCCGCACCTACCCTTGGTGCGTCGCATAAAATGATCAGAAATTCTGAACATAAGAATGTGCGCCGCACCTACCCTTGGTGCGTCGCATAAAGTGATCAGAAATTCTGAACATAAGAATGTGCGCCGCACCTACCCCTTTGGTGCGTCGCATAAAATGATCAGAAATTCTGAACATAAGTAGGTGCGCCGCACCAACCCCTTTGGTGCGTCGCATAAAATGATCAGAAATTCTGAACATAAGAATGTGCGCCGCACCTACCCTTGGTGCGTCGCATAAAATGATCAGAAATTCTGAACATAAGAATGTGCGCCGCACCTACCCTTGGTGCGTCGCATAAAATGATCAGAAATTCTGAACATAAGAATGTGCGCCGCACCTACCCTTGGTGCGTCGCATAAAATGATCAGAAATTCTGAACATAAGAATGTGCGCCGCACCTACCCTTGGTGCGTCGCATAAAATGATCAGAAATTCTGAACATAAGAATGTGCGCCGCACCTACCCTTGGTGCGTCGCATAAAATGATCAGAAATTCTGAACATAAGAATGTGCGCCGCACCTACCCTTGGTGCGTCGCATAAAATGATCAGAAATTCTGAACATAAGAATGTGCGCCGCACCTACCCTTGGTGCGTCGCATAAAATGATCAGAAATTCTGAACATAAGAATGTGCGCCGCACCTACCCTTGGTGCGTCGCATAAAATGATCAGAAATTCTGAACATAAGAATGTGCGCCGCACCTACCCTTGGTGCGTCGCATAAAATGATCAGAAATTCTGAACATAAGAATGTGCGCCGCACCTACCCTTGGTGCGTCGCATAAAATGATCAGAAATTCTGAACATAAGAATGTGCGCCGCACCTACCCTTGGTGCGTCGCATAAAATGATCAGAAATTCTGAACATAAGAATGTGCGCCGCACCTACCCTTGGTGCGTCGCATAAAATGATCAGAAATTCTGAACATAAGAATGTGCGCCGCACCTACCCTTGGTGCGTCGCATAAAATGATCAGAAATTCTGAACATAAGAATGTGCGCCGCACCTACCCTTGGTGCGTCGCATAAAATGATCAGAAATTCTGAACATAAGAATGTGCGCCGCACCTACCCTTGGTGCGTCGCATAAAATGATCAGAAATTCTGAACATAAGAATGTGCGCCGCACCTACCCTTGGTGCGTCGCATAAAATGATCAGAAATTCTGAACATAAGAATGTGCGCCGCACCTACCCTTGGTGCGTCGCATAAAATGATCAGAAATTCTGAACATAAGAATGTGCGCCGCACCTACCCTTGGTGCGTCGCATAAAATGATCAGAAATTCTGAACATAAGAATGTGCGCCGCACCACCCTACTGGTGCGTCGCACCTGGAGTGTCGACCAGAAACCTAATCTTTGTTCTATGATCAAACGAATTCCATACGAACCCATACCCCAAATCCAACCTGGGGGCTTAAAATTAATCCTTTCAATTGCACTTTCATCAACTTTAATCATCCTATTAATCCCTTAATCCTTTACATCATAATTCGATCTTTAAAACACCCGAACGACATGAATTCAATAAACGTTTGATCCAACAACCCAACCCAAACCCTATGGCCTGGATCAAAATCACTACTAAGACATACATGATCAGATTTAAGAGTAAGATCAGCCATAATACCTGTAGATGACTTCGAGGATTCGAAATCTTAATCAAACTTGATCGAAACGACACGAAACGATTGATTCTTGGAGGAAACTTGTCTTGAGAGGGAGGGGATCTGTTCCTAGGGCTTAATCACGAAATTCTGCAGCTATTGGGGTCTCACTAGACCTTAAACCCCTGACCATAAGTTTCCTTTAGTGCCCATAGGCCCCTCGACTTCCTAAACTTTACTTTCGTAGCTTAATTAACTTACCGGGAGACTTAACGATCTAACAAGCACTTAACTTTCATACTTTACTTTAAATTACTTTCATTTAATTTACTTTACTTCATTTCATATTAAACACATAAGCATTTAATCACATAATCCCTTATAAGGCACATAAACATAATAGACCTAACGTTAACTAACGGAAAGTCAAATAGTCAAACATAAAACGTTTGGGATGTTACAATTACCTCCCCCTTAAGAGGATTCCGTCCTCGGAATCGCCTCAGAAGTGAACAAATCTGGGTATTTTTCTTTCATCACCGACTCGGTCTCCCAAGTTAAACTTTCACCGTGGTTATGCTTCCATTTTATCAACACGAGATCAATCAACTTTCGGCGAAGTTTCTTTTGCTTTCTTTCGAGTATCGCTACTGGTTCGTCCACTATTCTTTTCTGAGGATTAATGCTCACATCCTCAATTGGAATAACACTTGACTCATTGGCCAAACACTTCCTCAAATACGAAACATGAAATGTGTGGTGAATTCCATCCAATTCTGGGGGTAGTTCCAATTGATAAGCTACATCCTTGATACGTTTCAGAATTTTGAAAGGTCCTATGAAACGTGGGCTTAGCTTTCCCTTCTTTCCAAAACGAATTACTCCTTTCCATGGGGAAACTTTCAGCATTACCAAATCACCAACTTGGAACTCAATTGGCTTCCTTTTCTTGTCGGCATAGGTCTTTTGTCTTTCTCTAGCCACACGAAGTGCTTCCTTTGCCACATTAACTTTTTCAGCTGAGATTTCAATGATTTCAGGACCCGTAAACTGCTTTTCACCGGGTTCCATCCAACAACTCGGAGTCCTACATCTCCTACCATAAAGCATTTCAAATGGTGGCATTCCGATACTTGCATGGTGGCTGTTATTATAAGTGAATTCGATCAATTTCAAGTGTTCATCCCATGCTCCACCATACTCTAATACACAAGCTCTCAACATATCTTCCAACGTTTGTATGGTCCTTTCACTTTGCCCATCAGTTTGAGGGTGATAGGCGGTGCTCAAATTAACTCTAGTACCTAACTCTCGCTGAAGACCCTTCCAAAAGTTAGACACGAATCTCGTGTCTCGGTCCGAAACAATGGATAAAGGAACACCATGCTTTGCCACGATCTCATCCACATACATCTTTGCCATCTTAGTTAATGGTACATCTTGTCTTGTTGCCAAGAAATGAGCACTCTTTGTCAATCTATCCACAATAACCCATACCATGTCATTTCCTTTCGGTGTTCTTGGTAGTTTGGTCACAAAATCCATAGTAATATGGTCCCATTTCCATTCCGGAATCTCCAATTGATGCAACATTCCATATGGCTTTTTGTGATCAGCTTTCACACGTGCACACGTCAAACATCTTTCAACAAAATGAGCAACTTCTCCCTTAATGTTTGGCCACCAATAGATGGGCTTCAAATCTGCATACATCTTGGTAATACCTGGATGGACTGAATATCTTGACCTATGAGCTTCTTCGAGGATCAATTCTCGGTTATCACCAAGCAATGGTACCCATATTCGACCCTTATAAGTCTTAAATCCACGGCTGTTCGTCTCCATCACAAGTCTTCTCTTCTTTCCAATACTCTCATTATCGATATTATCCTTCATTAAAGCCTTAACTTGTGCTTCCTTGATGCGGTCGAGTAACCCCGACTTGGCTTGAACAACCATGCTCATCAATCTACAAGAAAAATTCTGCACTTTCCTACTTAATGCATCTGCCACCACATTGGCTTTACCGGGATGATATTTAATCTCACAATCATAATCTTTCAGAAGTTCCATCCATCTCCTTTGCCTTACATTCATTTCCTTTTGTGAGAACACATATTGCAAACTCTTATGATCCGTAAACAATGTACATTTGGTGCCATATAAGTAATGCCTCCACAACTTCAAAGCAAACACTACTGCAGCCAATTCAAGATCATGGGTCGGGTAATTCTTCTCATGAGGCTTCAACTGACGTGAAGCATATGCAATAACTTTGTCCCTTTGCATAAGGACACAACCCAAACCTGAAATAGAAGCATCACTATAAACAACAAGATCATCAGTACCTTCGGGTAAGGCTAGGACAGGAGCTTCACATAACTTTGTCTTAAGCGTTTGAAAGGCCTTTTCTTGAGCTTCCGTCCATACAAACTTTACTCCTTTCTTTGTCAATTCAGTCATTGGCTTAGCTATTCGGGAGAAATCTTGAATAAACCTCCTATAATAGCCAGCTAAACCGAGAAAACTCTTAATCTCCGTGGGTGTCTTTGGCTGTTCCCATTTAGATACAGCTTCAATCTTGGCAGGATCAACTTTAATACCTTCAGAAGAGATAACATGCCCGAGAAATTGAACTTCTCGGAGCCAGAATTCACACTTGGAGAACTTTGCATATAACTTTTTCTCTCTAAGAACCTCAAGAACAGCTCTTAAGTGCTCACGGTGCTCGGCTTCGGACTTTGAATAAATTAGAATATCGTCAATGAAGACAATCACAAAATGATCTAAGAATGGGCGACATACCCGATTCATTAAATCCATAAAAGCGGCTGGAGCATTTGTCAACCCAAAGGGCATGACAAGAAACTCATAGTGCCCATAACGTGTACGAAAAGCTGTCTTGGCCACATCTTCCTTTTTGACTTTTAATTGATGATAGCCAGACCGCAAATCAATCTTAGAGAAGTAAGAAGCACCATGGAGCTGATCAAAAAGATCATCAATACGCGGAAGAGGATACTTATTCTTAACCGTTCGTTTATTCAACTCACGGTAGTCTATGCACATGCGCATAGAACCGTCTTTCTTTTTGACAAAAAGAACCGGAGCTCCCCAAGGCGAGGAACTTGGTTGAATGAAACCTTTGTCAAGTAGCTCTTGAAGTTGGGACATTAACTCTTTCATTTCTGTGGGAGCTAAACGATATGGTGCTTTTGCAATAGGAGTAGCACCGGGTACGAGATCAATCTGAAAGATGACCTCTCGGTCGGGAGGAATACCGGGAAGATCATCCGGAAAGACATCAGAAAATTCAGAAACTACATCAACGTTAGGGATCGGAGACTTCCCTTTTCGTGTATCGATAACATAGGCAAGAAAGTGATTCTTGTTATGCCGAATGCAATTGAGAGCCTTCATCAAATTAATAATCTTTATGCTCCCCTTCTTCTTGTCTCCATAAACGGAAATGACCTCACCATCCGGAGTAGCGAATCGTACAACCTTTTGAGAACATATAATAGTAGCATCATTTTGAGACAACCAATCCATACCTATCACTATATCAAAACCGGCTAGAGTGGTAGGCAATAGTTGAACCGGAAAAGAGCGGCCTTCAATCTCAATAGAACAATCATCATAACCTACTTGAATGTCACTAATGGTACCGTTAGCAATTTCAACCTCTATAGAGCAATCAAGAGGAGTAGTGACCCTATCAAGCTTAGGAGCAAATAAAGTGGACACAAAAGATCTATTTGCACCCGAATCAAAAAGTACAGAAGCAGGTTTTGAGTTAACAAGAAATGTACCGCTTACTACCTCGTCGTTATCCTTGGCAGCTTCGACTGTCAGCTGAAAGGCTCGAGCTTTAGGCTTTTGGACAGCCGTCCTTTTTCCATCATCTCTTCCTTGTGGGCAATCCTTGATGAAATGACCGGTTTGTTGACACCGATAACACTTTGGCTTGTCCTTGCATCCTGAAGTAGGATGACCTGTACCACCACAAGTATCACACCTTCGGGTCTTATCTGAACATGGACCCGAGTGAGGCGCCTTACAAGTACCACACCAATTCTTTGGCTTTGCATAGCTGCTGCCCCCATTTCTTGAAGACGGACCCTTCTTGAACTTCCTATTAGATCCACTTGACCCATCATGTTTCCTTTTTAAACCTGATTGCTTATCATCATTTGCTTTCACTACAACCTTTTCACCCTTGAAATCATCATCCAACCTCTTGGACTCCTTAATCGCAGCAGACAATGTAATATGTTGTCTACAAAGGCCACGATAGCTAGCGGGAAGACCATCACAGTAAGCTTCAACCTGATCCACATCTCTACGAACCAAATGACCAACAAACTTAAGTTTTTCCATAAATGAGTGGGCATATTCAGTTATGGCACCCGGCTTAGCTGTTAAAGCTCTGAATTCTTTCTCAATCAACCTCAGTTCACGAGTACCCACATATTCTTCCAAGAACTTCTCCTTAAAGGTACCCCAAGGCATATTAGCTAGCACCTCGGGGGTCAAAGAAATAGTAGCAACCCTCCACCAATTACGAGCATTCTTCTTCAACATACGGGAAGCACACAATACCTTCATATCCTCAGGGCAATAACATGAAGCAAACACAACCTCGATATCCTCCAACCATTCCATGGCACCTACAGCATCTAGAGTACCATCAAATGCCTTTGCTCCACATTTCTGAAAGCTCTCATACTTAAAATTACTAGCACGAGGAGCGACCACAACACGAGGCTCCACCACATTATCAACACCATTCACATTAGCAACAACATTTTCAGGAGCAACTTGAGACCTTACCATTGATGGCTCGGTACGGTTTGAGCGGTTGGAGTAATTCCCATCCGTATGCTCATCCCGTTGCAAACTAGCTTCTCTTTCAGCCCTAAGTTGATTCAACTCCTGTTCATTTCTCAACAAAAGAGCCCGAATAGCCCTCAACTCTTCATGCATTTCAGCTTGAGTAGGAACTTGCTCAATCACGGGGTTAGCTCTATCAATTTCAGACCTTGTAGGTTGTGCACCCGAAAGTGGTCTTCGAGGAGGCCTTAGGTTAACACCATTTCCTGTCCCGTTTAGATTAACCGGAGCATCGCTAGCATTAGCTCCATCTCTTTGACTACTAGCACGGGTATTAACCATCTTTCTACAAATTTAGTGACGAATGTTAGAGATGAATCGAATGAGAACAAAGTATGGTCAGGCCTACTAAATTACATAAGCATATCATATACATATATAAGCCATAAACCTACTCTCACACTCATCCCAACCCATCTTAAAAGCATGTTCATCATAGAGCTAAAGCATTACTACTTAAGCCAATCATTTCTCGTACGGTTTAAGTCCAAAATCCTATGGTCTTGGTCGAATTTTGGTTCACTTAAACCATTTCTCTGATACCAACTTGTAACACCCGTCGTTTAAAAACTTGGATTTTTCAAAACTTTGCCAAACGGCGTTTAAAATAAGCGGAAAGGATCACTTTCAAAATCTGCCCCATCCGTAACGGATGATACCTTTAAAATTTGGTGTTACTACTAGCATCATCAAAACAATAAAAGTAAATCCAAGCTTTGGCACCAACATAAATGCCACATTAATACAAGTCTTTAATCATAAATGAAATAGCCAAACATGAGGCTAAAAGGAAGTCTAAGCGTTTAATGTCTTTGCTAAGCTTCTTTATTCGTCTACCCAAGTCTCACCAAGCTAATCCTCGCCTAGCTCAAACTTGATTATCCTGAAGGCACAACATTTTCAGGAGCAACTTGAGACCTTACCATTGATGGCTCGGTACGGTTTGAGCGGTTGGAGTAATTCCCATCCGTATGCTCATCCCGTTGCAAACTAGCTTCTCTTTCAGCCCTAAGTTGATTCAACTCCTGTTCATTTCTCAACAAAAGAGCCCGAATAGCCCTCAACTCTTCATGCATTTCAGCTTGAGTAGGAACTTGCTCAATCACGGGGTTAGCTCTATCAATTTCAGACCTTGTAGGTTGTGCACCCGAAAGTGGTCTTCGAGGAGGCCTTAGGTTAACACCATTTCCTGTCCCGTTTAGATTAACCGGAGCATCGCTAGCATTAGCTCCATCTCTTTGACTACTAGCACGGGTATTAACCATCTTTCTACAAATTTAGTGACGAATGTTAGAGATGAATCGAATGAGAACAAAGTATGGTCAGGCCTACTAAATTACATAAGCATATCATATACATATATAAGCCATAAACCTACTCTCACACTCATCCCAACCCATCTTAAAAGCATGTTCATCATAGAGCTAAAGCATTACTACTTAAGCCAATCATTTCATCTTTTCATACATACATAATCATTTCATCATTTCATGCATTTATAATCATTTCATCATTTCATGCATTTATAATCATTTCATCATCTCATGCATATATACTCATTTCATCATTTCATGCATTTATAATCATTTCATCATTTCATGCATTTATAATCATTTCATCATCATGCATATAATCATTTCATCATTTCATGCATTATAATCATTTCATCATTTCATGCATATAATCATTTCATCATTTCATGCATTTATAATCATTTCATCATTTCATGCATTTATAATCATTTCATCATTTCATGCATATAATCATTTCATCATTTCATGCATATAATCATTTCATCATTTCATGCATTTATAATCATTTCATCATTTCATGCATATAATCATTTCATCATTTCATGCATTATAATCATTTCATCATTTCATGCATATAATCATTTCATCATTTCATGCATTATAATCATTTCATCATTTCATGCATATATATCATTTCATCATTTCATGCATATAATCATTTCATCATTTCATGCATTTATAATCATTTCATCATTTCATGCATTTATAATCATTTCATCATTCATGCATATAATCATTTCATCATTTCATGCATTTATAATCATTTCATCATTTCATGCATTTATAATCATTTCATCATTCATGCATATAATCATTTCATCATTTCATGCATTTATAATCATTTCATCATTTCATGCATTTATAATCATTTCATCATTCATGCATATAATCATTTCATCATTTCATGCATATAATCATTTCATCATTTCATGCATATAATCATTTCATCATTTCATGCATATAATCATTTCATCATTTCATGCATATAATCATTTCATCATTTCATGCATATAATCATTTCATCATTTCATGCATATAATCATTTCATCATTTCATGCATATAATCATTTCATCATTCATGCATTATAATCATTTCATCATTTCATGCATTTATAATCATTTCATCATTTCATGCATATAATCATTTCATCATTCATGCATATAATCATTTCATCATTTCATGCATTTATAATCATTTCATCATTTCATGCATATAATCATTTCATCATTTCATGCATTATAATCATTTCATCATTTCATGCATTATAATCATTTCATCATTTCATGCATATAATCATTTCATCATTTCATGCATATAATCATTTCATCATTTCATGCATTATAATCATTTCATCATTTCATGCATATAATCATTTCATCATTTCATGCATTATAATCATTTCATCATTTCATGCATTATAATCATTTCATCATTTCATGCATATAATCATTTCATCATTTCATGCATATATAATCATTTCATCATTTCATGCATTTATAATCATTTCATCATTTCATGCATATAATCATTTCATCATTTCATGCATTTATAATCATTTCATCATTTCATGCATATAATCATTTCATCATTTCATGCATATAATCATTTCATCATTCATGCATATATAATCATTTCATCATTTCATGCATATAATCATTTCATCATTTCATGCATTTATAATCATTTCATCATTTCATGCATTTATAATCATTTCATCATTTCATGCATATAATCATTTCATCATTTCATGCATATAATCATTTCATCATTTCATGCATTTATAATCATTTCATCATTTCATGCATTATAATCATTTCATCATTTCATGCATATAATCATTTCATCATTTCATGCATTTATAATCATTTCATCATTTCATGCATATAATCATTTCATCATTTCATGCATATAATCATTTCATCATTTCATGCATTTATAATCATTTCATCATTTCATGCATTTATAATCATTTCATCATTTCATGCATATAATCATTTCATCATTTCATGCATTTATAATCATTTCATCATTTCATGCATATAATCATTTCATCATTTCATGCATATAATCATTTCATCATTTCATGCATTTATAATCATTTCATCATTTCATGCATATAATCATTTCATCATTTCATGCATATAATCATTTCATCATTTCATGCATTTATAATCATTTCATCATTTCATGCATTTATAATCATTTCATCATTTCATGCATATAATCATTTCATCATTTCATGCATTTATAATCATTTCATCATCTTCATGCATTTATAATCATTTCATCATTTCATGCATATAATCATTTCATCATTTCATGCATTTATAATCATTTCATCATTTCATGCATATAATCATTTCATCATTTCATGCATTTATAATCATTTCATCATTTCATGCATATAATCATTTCATCATTTCATGCATTTATAATCATTTCATCATTTCATGCATTTATAATCATTTCATCATCTCATGCATATATACTTACCACATACCATTGCAACCTGCATATGAATGTTAATCATCATAAACGGTAAGTAATATATCCCTTTGCAACCTCCCATAGTCACCCATGAACATAAAATGTACATACATATTCAATTGGAAGGTTTAACTTATGAAAACGTGTTTTGTTGTACCAACAGGTGACAAAAGATGTTATCTTACCTCGATACAGCTTACCAACAAGTTAAATGTATCTTATAGTGCTTGCTAAGTGCTCCCGACAACCTAGAATGAGTATAAGATCGAAACATAAGCTAAACGAAATGTTTTATGAAAACTGGACAAGAGGTGCGTCGCACCTGGAGTGTCGACCAGAAACCTATTCTTTGTTCTATGATCAAACGAATTCCATACGAACCCATACCCCAAATCCAACCTGGGGGCTTAAAATTAATCCTTTCAATTGCACTTTCATCAACTTTAATCATCCTATTAATCCCTTAATCCTTTACATCATAATTCGATCTTTAAAACACCCGAACGACATGAATTCAATAAACGTTTGATCCAACAACCCAACCCAAACCCTATGGCCTGGATCAAAATCACTACTAAGACATACATGATCAGATTTAAGAGTAAGATCAGCCATAATACCTGTAGATGACTTCGAGGATTCGAAATCTTAATCAAACTTGATCGAAACGACACGAAACGATTGATTCTTGGAGGAAACTTGTCTTGAGAGGGAGGGGATCTGTTCCTAGGGCTTAATCACGAAATTCTGCAGCTATTGGGGTCTCACTAGACCTTAAACCCCTGACCATAAGTTTCCTTTAGTGCCCATAGGCCCCTCGACTTCCTAAACTTTACTTTCGTAGCTTAATTAACTTACCGGGAGACTTAACGATCTAACAAGCACTTAACTTTCATACTTTACTTTAAATTACTTTCATTTAATTTACTTTACTTCATTTCATATTAAACACATAAGCATTTAATCACATAATCCCTTATAAGGCACATAAACATAATAGACCTAACGTTAACTAACGGAAAGTCAAATAGTCAAACATAAAACGTTTGGGATGTTACATGAAGTATACACGAAATTACGATTTTGATACCTCACATGCACGGCACGTAACTTGACTTAACGGCCAAATAGACGACCGTCGGCGATAGGTATGGTCAGTGTAAGTTTTTGACAACGATGGGTATGTCTCGTAATTTTTAAATTGTAGGTATGATCAGTGTAGTTTCGAACAAACCTCAAGTATGATTTTTGTAATTTACCCTAAAATAAATGTGATTTTTCAGTTCACATGTTTTAAAATGGTTGCAAGGTTTTATTTCTGCATAGTGCATGCAATTCTGGGCTCGATGTTTTTTTTTTTTTTTAAATGTGAATTTCGCTGGAAACTTCGTGTCGCGATTCGACAACGGAAGGTCTAGCATACGTTGTCTTAACTGAGTCCGCGCTAGAGAGCTCCCTCGAAGTAGAAATGCCTATTTCAAATACCCGATGGGGAGAAAACCCCCTACTAATCCGCTCGAAGGCACGACGATTACTGTGCTCGATGTGATTCAAGTAGTTTTGTATTTTATTATATGACAAAAATGATGAGAATATATATACCGATTTGATTGTTATATGTTTTTTTATTAGCTTTTATTTTTTATTTTATTTTTTGAACGGCAGATTTATTAGCTTGTATTTTCTATAGTGTTTTTCTTAAACATTATGAATTTCTGAGTAATACTCCATCCGTCCCATTTTAATTGTCCTATTTTGATTGGTCAAGTCTTTCTCTTCCGACTTTGATGAAAGTTATATCAATGAAAAGTATATTTAAAAATTTAAAACTCAATGAAAAGTTATATCAATGAAAAGTACATTTAAAACTCAATCATTTCATATATGTGATATAAAATGTTATATAACAAAAACAAAAATATTTACGGTCAAAGTTTAAAGAAAAATACTCAAAACGTCAAAATAAGACACTTAATATGAGACGGAGGGAGTATAACACTAGATTTGAATACCAACCGAAACAAATGCACAAGCCATTTTACTCCTCTAATAAGAGCTATCAATCAAGTCAAATTTACAATTTCATTTTTGCTTCATCGTTTTACTTACGACTTTCTTTGTTTTACCGTTTTACTTATGACTATTTTATCAAATGGTAATTAAATCTTTATAACACCTACATTACTCTTAAATAATTCTCATCTTAAAAACCAAAAACCTTTACCAAATACGTTACTCTCACATTGACACTAATGGCTTCTTTTTTTTTTAACACTTGTGACTTTTTAGTTTGTATGTTTTTTACATTAATAACTAATGTTTGGCACAAAGATACCAATTTCTTAGTATATCTTCGTATTTACTTACATACCTAATTTGTATGATCATAACTTGAAGATATTTGACCGTAAATGTCAGATTTTTGACAATTGTTTTATCATATACATTAAATAAATATCCAGTAACGTGACACGTATATAAAAAAATAAATAGGAACATATTGAGATTTAAGAAGATACTCCAAATGATCATGAATACAATGCAAGAATGTCTAGAGTGACCACAACATATGTTGCTTTCTAATTATTATTTCTCAACACATGTAAAAAAAAGGGATCAAATATATTTGAGATATGCGCTCGCAAAATAAAGACTGCATGATAAATAACGGTATTAGTAGGTTGATCAAATGTTTTTTCACCTATTTTGGTGTACAAATTACAATGATATAGATTCAACCTCAAAACTAAATAATCTAATCTAAATCTAAATGATAAATAAGTCACGAGTGATCAAAAAAAGAAAAGAAGAGTCACGAGTGATCCGCAAACATAATACAAGTAGAGAACCAACAAGCATCAATATTGCTATAAAAGATACACCAAATCTATTTGATCTAAACCTGCAATTGAAAATCGGGGTTAGACCACTCAGTCGAGACTTTTGCAGGTATATAAAAAAATAAATAGGAACATATTGAGATTTAAGAAGATACTCCAAATGATCATGAATACAATGCAAGAATGTCTAGAGTGACCACAACATATGTTGCTTTCTAATTATTATTTCTCAACACATGTAAAAAAAAGGGATCAAATATATTTGAGATATGCGCTCGCAAAATAAAGACTGCATGATAAATAACGGTATTAGTAGGTTGATCAAATGTTTTTTCACCTATTTTGGTGTACAAATTACAATGATATAGATTCAACCTCAAAACTAAATAATCTAATCTAAATCTAAATGATAAATAAGTCACGAGTGATCAAAAAAAGAAAAGAAGAGTCACGAGTGATCCGCAAACATAATACAAGTAGAGAACCAACAAGCATCAATATTGCTATAAAAGATACACCAAATCTATTTGATCTAAACCTGCAATTGAAAATCGGGGTTAGACCACTCAGTCGAGACTTTTACATCTTGAGATAGATATCAAGGTTTAAACTGTGACAACTCGTAATTTATTAATAACGGGTTAGTCCTAATCTCGATCATTATTATAATTTCGTCTAATTTAGAGATTATGACGTAGAAATTATTAGTTAATTGAACATTTGATATAGTTCAATTAGACGTATCCTGATAACGTAGACTATTAGCTATTTAGACGAATGCCGAGTCTTAAAAATAACTTTAAATTAAGATTTAAATGTTATAATTGAACACAGTAAATAGACTGTCTAAACTAAATATTTCTAAAAGTTTAGTTTATTTAATTTTATTTACTTGTCTTAACTAAAATGAGACGAGGGAAAATACCTTTACTTAAATTATAACCTTTTGGTCAAACGGTATTTAATCGTAAGCATTTTACCAAATTAAGGGTATTTAAAATACCACAAATGAGGCCACATGGGCTGAAATGTTTTTGAGGCAGGGAAACAAACACCCCACCCCCTTCCCTCCTTATTTCTTTTGATCGACCAACACCACACACAACACACACACACCACACAAAACACAGATACATCACACAAAATCTCTCAATCTCTTCTATCTTCTTATTCTAAATTGGTCTTGCAAGGGAAGAAATCATTTGGAGATTTTAAGGGTTTATTATCATTATCAAACATCATCATCACCATCTTCAATTATCTTCAAGAACATCAATTTTTGGTAAGTCTAAATCATCCCTTTTGCGCCTATTTATGTTTACTTACTCTTTTCTAGTCATTTCGAGTTTTTACATGGCCTAAAACAACTTAAAATGGAATTAGGGTTTAAATAGGGTTTTGGTTTGATTTGATCGTTTCGGAAGATTCGATGATGTTATGGGTGAAATTATGGGTTGAGTTATGTGTATTTATGGTTAATGATGTTTAGTTATGCTTCAAATTGAGTTACAAACTCCTACAAGTCGTTTTGGGGAGGGTTTGGGTCGAATTGGAGTGTTTTGGGTTTGGTTTTCTGCACTTGGAGCTGCAGGTGCAGGCTGCAGGAGGTGGCCACTGCGGCGCAGTGGGCACAGCCCTTCCTCACTGCGGCGCAGTGCCATTGTACTGGTCCCTGGTTCGATTTAGCCCACTGCGGCGCAGTGAGCATGGTTCTGGCTCACTGCGGCGCAGTGGGCACAGCCCTTCCTCACTGCGGCGCAGTGCCATTGTACTGGTCCCTGGTTCGATTTAGCCCACTGCGGCGCAGTGCCATTGTACTGGTCCCTGGTTCGATTTAGCCCACTGCGGCGCAGTGAGCATGGTTCTGGCTCACTGCGGCGCAGTGAGCAGTTTTGGGGCTCACTGCGGCGCAGTGAGCATGGTTCTGGCTCACTGCGGCGCAGTGCCATTGTACTGGTCCCTGGTTCGATTTAGCCCACTGCGGCGCAGTGAGCATGGTTCTGGCTCACTGCGGCGCAGTGCCATTGTACTGGTCCCTGGTTCGATTTAGCCCACTGCGGCGCAGTGAGCATGGTTCTGGCTCACTGCGGCGCAGTGAGCATGGTTCTGGCTCACTGCGGCGCAGTGGATACCCACTGTAAAAATTTTGCGCGTCAATTTTTAAACATTAATAACTTTTAATCCGAAAGTCCAAATAAGTTTATTTACTTTTGGTTGGTAAAATGAAAGTTTGAAACACATTCTCGGTCAGGGAACCAACAGTAAGTATTGGAAGCGTGTATGGCATTTTAGAAGCCATCTTTTGAACTTGGACGTACAATTAGCGTCAGACTTCTGAGGACTATCGTATTATTAGTCCTAATTGTACTAGACTGTCCAAATGTTATGTTTGTATTTTGTGGGCCCATTTCCATTTGAGGATAGTTTGTATCCGTGTATTGGGGCCCACATCCGAACGATTATACTTGTAATAAACTTGTATTTGGATTTATGGATGTAATCTCTATTTACCTTCTGATCAGTACGCAATTACTTGTTAACCCTGTATTTCCGCTACAACGGGGTGTGACAAAAATTGGTATCAGAGACAAGGTTATAGTGAATACGGAGTTATTCCTCGTGAATAACTCAATCTATAGCCATGGTCGCTTCAAATAAGAAATCTAAGTCTTTAAGGTTTAGGATAGTTATCTCGAGAGTTATACTATTTGTCAATAATTAGACCTAACCTGATCAACTACGTCCCGATTATGTAAAATAGTATAAGGCTCGAAATAAATATCTTAAATTGTGTATATACGTGTTAGTTGAATTATATCCACAACATACTGTAAATGTGGTGGGAAGGCTGCGGGTGACCCTATACATAAACATTGAAGGTATGTTAGGAATAGAAACTCAAATCGTATGTGTATACATAAGGTTTATATACGTGATAGTTTGGATTATATTAACAACATATTGAAAATGTGGTGGGAAGGCTGCGGGTGACCCTATATATAAGCATTGGAGATATGTTGCTAATAGAAACCCAAATCGAATGTGTAGAATCTAGACAAAGATCTCTTTGAAACTCTTGTTGCGTACTGTCTCATTCAATTGATTCGAATTGTCTTATCCATCAGACTTATATGGATTCTTTGACTATCCTTTCAGAATAGTCATGTCGGACGGAGTTAGCTCTAATGCTGTTGTACCTAGTACACCTCCAGTTCCAGTTGTGGCAAACTCCATTCCTTGTGTTCCTGACTCATATGAAGAGGAACCTATGGAGGAATCGGGTAATGAATCTCGCCCTATCAATTTGATATCATCATCCAGCGAATCTGGAGGAGAACATGTGTCTATCCATGTTCAATCATCTGTAACACCGGTATCTTCATATCAGAGGAGGACTACCGAGGGAGTTGGTATACCTTATGCTCCTAGAGACCCTTATGCTCCTGGTCCTTCTGCACCAGTTCAGGGCAACTGTGGACTTGGTCTTTCATTCTTTCAGGGAGATCCGTATGCTGCGGGTCCCTCCAGAGTGCCTGTCTACAATCCAAGTGCCGTTATGCCAGTTGCATCTGCAACTGATAGGTCGGAATATTATCGCCGACAATTGTCAAGGATGAATAATTCCCTCATCTGCACTAGAGAGAAAATAGAGAATCAAGCTCAGGCGTTGACTGAAGCTTATCATCAGGCGGCTGAGGCTATGACTGTTGCTAGGGAATGGAAGGAAGCTATTGGGAGGATGATCTGGATACTGTCAGTCGTGGTGGTCTTGGTGGTGGCGTTGCTTGTGGTAGTTCTTTTCAGGATGTAATCAGTAGTTGTAGTGGTAACGTATTGTAAGCCTTAGAACATTTGACAACTCATACTTCTGTATTTGAGTTGTAATCTTTTTGGTGGATGTATTTCCCACGTATTTTGGATAGTATTGTTCTGACTGTGTAATGTATCATCGTGGATGTTGTTCCCACATGATTTGGGTATGTAGTTTTCCCACAAGATTTGCTCCTAGAGACCCTTATGCTCCTAGAGACCCTTATGCTCCTAGAGACCCTTATGCTCCTAGAGACCCTTATGCTCCTAGAGACCCTTATGCTCCTAGAGACCCTTATGCTCCTAGAGACCCTTATGCTCCTAGAGACCCTTATGCTCCTAGAGACCCTTATGCTCCTAGAGACCCTTATGCTCCTAGAGACCCTTATGCTCCTAGAGACCCTTATGCTCCTAGAGACCCTTATGCTCCTAGAGACCCTTATGCTCCTAGAGACCCTTATGCTCCTAGAGACCCTTATGCTCCTAGAGACCCTTATGCTCCTAGAGACCCTTATGCTCCTAGAGACCCTTATGCTCCTAGAGACCCTTATGCTCCTAGAGACCCTTATGCTCCTAGAGACCCTTATGCTCCTAGAGACCCTTATGCTCCTAGAGACCCTTATGCTCCTAGAGACCCTTATGCTCCTAGAGACCCTTATGCTCCTAGAGACCCTTATGCTCCTAGAGACCCTTATGCTCCTAGAGACCCTTATGCTCCTAGAGACCCTTATGCTCCTAGAGACCCTTATGCTCCTAGAGACCCTTATGCTCCTAGAGACCCTTATGCTCCTAGAGACCCTTATGCTCCTAGAGACCCTTATGCTCCTAGAGACCCTTATGCTCCTAGAGACCCTTATGCTCCTAGAGACCCTTATGCTCCTAGAGACCCTTATGCTCCTAGAGACCCTTATGCTCCTAGAGACCCTTATGCTCCTAGAGACCCTTATGCTCCTAGAGACCCTTATGCTCCTAGAGACCCTTATGCTCCTAGAGACCCTTATGCTCCTAGAGACCCTTATGCTCCTAGAGACCCTTATCTCCTATAGACTTAGCTCTAGATACCTTATGCTCCTAGAGACCCTTATGCTCCTAGAGACCCTTATGCTCCTGGTCCTTCTGCACCAGTTCAGGGCAACTGTGGACTTGGTCTTTCATTCTTTCAGGGAGATCCGTATGCTGCGGGTCCCTCCAGAGTGCCTGTCTACAATCCAAGTGCCGTTATGCCAGTTGCATCTGCAACTGATAGGTCGGAATATTATCGCCGACAATTGTCAAGGATGAATAATTCCCTCATCTGCACTAGAGAGAAAATAGAGAATCAAGCTCAGGCGTTGACTGAAGCTTATCATCAGGCGGCTGAGGCTATGACTGTTGCTAGGGAATGGAAGGAAGCTATTGGGAGGATGATCTGGATACTGTCAGTCGTGGTGGTCTTGGTGGTGGCGTTGCTTGTGGTAGTTCTTTTCAGGATGTAATCAGTAGTTGTAGTGGTAACGTATTGTAAGCCTTAGAACATTTGACAACTCATACTTCTGTATTTGAGTTGTAATCTTTTTGGTGGATGTATTTCCCACGTATTTTGGATAGTATTGTTCTGACTGTGTAATGTATCATCGTGGATGTTGTTCCCACATGATTTGGGTTGTGGATGTAGTTTTCCCACAAGATTTTGGAAATGTACAAGTCAGACTATGTAAAAAGTTTTAAGTATGAATGAAATATGATCGTTCTTTGGCTTACCTACTTGTTCAGGCTACATTACTTGCTCATTTCAATTCTAGAAATGTAGTGAACTATATTTCTTGTCTTGTTTAGTTAATGAGTTCAAGTAAGTCGATAATTTGCGACATGTGTTTAATGCCCTCTTATATCTTGAAAAGCTACATTCTGTGTTATTCTTATGAGAAAACCTCTAAATTTCATCTTGTTCATATCAAGGATAGATGGCTCCCAAGACGAAAAGTAAGATCCCGAAAAAGGCTCCAGTTAAGAAAGCTGCTCCAAGGAGAGTTACTCGATCAACTCCTTTGAATACTGAGCTGGAAGGACCTGTGATTCAGCAAAGACAGGAAGCTGCTACTGTCCAGGTGAATACTGGCCCTGGACCTACCCCAAATACTGGTGGGGAAAATAACATGGCAGCATTTGTGACACAACAACTGTTGGCCGCCATGCCTACTTTAGTTGCTCAGATCACGGCAAGCATGAACGCCAATAATAATCATCATACTGATAATAGTAACAACGTTGAACCTACTGCTGAACAAGTTGTTCCTCGAGCTCAACTTCGAGTGGGTGACTACAAGACCTTCACCTATTGTAAACCAAAAGAATTTCATGGTACCGAGGGTCCGGTAGGTCTAATCAACTGGCTAGAAAGCATAGAGGCGGTGCTTCATATTAGTCGTTGTGCCGAAGAGCACAAAGTGGAATATGCTTCCACTCAACTTCAAAAGCACGCTCTATCATGGTGGAACGAGCAGGTTAGGACCCGAGGTCGAGACCAAGCTAATAGGATACCTTGGTTTGATTTTAAAAGAATGTTGATGGAAAAGTACTGTCCTAGGGAGGAAGTACAGAAAATGGAAGGCGAATTTTGGAATCATAATATGGTCGGGCTAGACAACGAGAAATACACTACTCGTTTTCATGAGCTGACAAGACTAGTTCCTCGTATGGTGGATACGGAGGAGAAGTTAGTTGAAAGATACTGCTATGGATTGTCACCTGACATCCGAAGGTTGTTAGCCGCTTTTAACCCCTTGACTCTTCAAGCAGCAGTTAGTGCAACCAATCGGATGGTGATAGATTTGAAGAGAACCACTGGTTCTTCTGTTGGAACTGAAGTAATCAAGAGAAGGACTGATCAGGCCTCCGGTAGTGGATTTGGAAACGGTGGGAACAGCAAGAGGTTTAAAGCTGCCAGAAACTTTGCAGTAGTCCCCCAAGATATCAAGAGGTACCCCGGCGCAGACACAAGATGCAACAAGTGTGGTCTCCATCACTTGGGAAATTGTCCTACTTGCCACCGTTGTAAAAGAACGGGACATCAGGCAAAGTTCTGTAGGGAAAAGATACCAAATCAGTGCTACGAGTGTGGAAGCGAGAATCATATGCGACCCGCGTGTCCACGACTTAATCAAGCCCCGAACAATAATGCTATAGTTCCAGTGAGGAACAATGCGGGGAACAATCAAGCCAGGAATCAAGGAGGCCAAGGTAGAGGCCGAGTTTTTGCTTTGGATGCTGCTGATGCACGACGAGATCCCAACGTTGTGATAGGTACATTCATACTCAATAATCATTATGTTTTTGTATTATTCGACTCTGGTGCTGATAAAAGTTTCATATCCTTAGAATTTAAGTCTCGATTTGGTATAGTAGCTATCCCTATGAAAGACACTTATGTTGTCGAATATGCAAACGGTCAAAAGTATATTGCTAGAGATCATTTAGTAGATTGCAGTTTGGTATTAGCCGGTAAGACTTTTAAAATTGACCTAATTCCTATAGAACTAAGTAGTTTTGATGTAATCATTGGTATGGACTGGTTATCTAAGGTTAGAGCTAATATAAGTTGTTATGAGAAGATTGTTAGAATACCTCTGCAGAATAACGAAACCCTAGAAGTGCAAGGAGACAAGTCAGGAAAGAAATTAATCTTAGTATCGGCGATAAAGGCAAATAAATATTTACAAAAAGAACACCCTGCCTTCTTAGCATTTGTAGTAGAAAGGAAACCAGAGGTTAAAGAAATGCAAGACATTCCAGTAGTTAGAGATTTTCCAGAGGTGTTTCCTGAAGATTTGATGGGACTTCCACCTCACAGGCCAGTTGAGTTTGGAATAGATTTGGTCCCTGGAGCTGCACCCGTGGCCAAGGCACCCTATCGTCTTGCGCCATCAGAAATGCAAGAATTGTCCGAACAACTTCAAGAGTTGTTAGCTAAAGGACTAATTCGTCCAAGTTCATCACCTTGGGGAGCTCCGATCCTATTTGTGAAGAAGAAAGACGGCTCTATGCGTATGTGTATTGATTACAGAGAACTGAAAAAGTTGACTGTCAAGAACAGGTACCCTTTACCTCGTATTGATGACTTGTTTGACCAATTGGAAGGTGCATCACACTTTTCCAAGATTGATCTCAGATCTGGGTATCATCAACTCAGAGTCAGAGAGACGGACATTCCTAAAACAGCCTTCAGAACTCGTTACGGACATTATGAGTTTTTGGTTATGCCGTTTGGCTTAACCAATGCACCTGCTGTGTTTATGGACTTAATGAATCGAGTATGTCGACCGTATCTTGACAAGTTTGTCATTGTATTCATTGACGACATACTGATATACTCAAGGAATAAAGACGAACATGAAGGTCATCTGAGAACCATTCTGCAACTGCTTAAGGATCAGAAGTTGTACGCGAAATTCTCAAAATGTGAATTCTGGATTAGGGAAGTACACTTCTTGGGTCATGTAGTGAACAGGGATGGGATCCACGTAGATCCATCTAAGATTGAAGCAATAAAGAAGTGGGAAGCCCCTAAGACTCCGACAGAAATCCGCCAGTTTCTTGGATTGGCTGGATATTATAGGAGATTTATTGAGAACTTCTCAAAGGTTGCTCAACCTTTGACGTTGTTAACTCAAAAGGCCAAGGAATTTATTTGGCAGGATGCCCAGGAAGAAGCATTTCAAACGTTGAAAGACAAGCTATGTAATGCTCCTATTTTAGCGTTACCGAATGGAATTGAAAACTTCGTGGTATATTGTGACGCATCACATCAGGGAATGGGATGTGTGCTTATGCAGGAGGGTAAGGTCATTGCTTACGCTTCCAGACAACTCAAAACCCACGAAAGGAATTACACAACCCACGATCTCGAACTCAGAGCGGTTGTTTTTGCCTTAAAGATTTGGAGGTACTACTTGTATGGTACAAAGTGTACGGTATTCACAGATCACAAAAGTCTTCAGCACATCTTCGATCAGAAAATGCTGAATATGAGACAAAGGCGATGGGTAGAATTACTCAGTGATTATGATTGTGAACTCAAATATCATCCCGGTAAAGCAAATGTTGTTGCTGACGCGCTGAGTCGAAAAGATAGAATTTCACTATCTGTCATAACAAGAGCAAGTTCTTACCTTGGCTCATCATTAAGGGATAGAGTTTTAGATGATCAGAATAAGGCCTTACAACCAGGGCGTATCGAGAAGGAAGCATTGTGGAATGCCGAACGGTTATTTGAATCGGATGGCGATGGGATCCGACATGTCAAGGGCAGAGTGTGGATTCCCAAGTATAATGGATTTAGAGAACTCTTGATGAACGAGAGTCATCGATCTAAGTAGTCAATCCATCCTGGTGCTGACAAAATGTACCATGGGTTAAAGGATTTTTATTGGTGGCCTGGTATGAAAAGAGATATCGCCATGTATGTTTCAAAGTGTTTAAATTGTTCAATGGTTAAGGCAGAGCACCAAAAGCCTTCTGGGCTGCTTCAGCAACCCCAAATTCCTGACTGGAAATGGGAACAGATTACTATGGACTTCATTACGAAGTTACCTCGAACCTTGAAGGGTTACGATACTATTTGGGTCATTGTTGACCGATTGACGAAGTCTGCACACTTCATTCCCATACGGGAGAATTGGAAAATAAAGAAGTTGTCTCAATTATATATTGAGAAGATCGTGTCACTTCATGGTGTTCCTGTGTCTATTATCTCGGATCGTGATGGTCGTTTTACTTCTCAATCATGGAGATATTTTCAAGACGCTTTGGGCACTCAGTTGAAATTGAGTACGGCTTACCATCCACAGACGGACGGGCAAAGTGAGCGTACCATTCAGACGTTAGAAGACATGCTTCGGGCATGTGTTATCGATTTCAAAGGTAGCTGGGATACCTTTTTGCCGTTAGCTGAATTTTCATATAATAACAGCTATCACACAAGCATAAAGTGTGCGCCTTTTGAAGCTTTGTATGGGCGGAAATGTAGATCGCCTGTTTGTTGGCTTGATGCTGGTGAGCGTCGTTTGTACAAGTATGGACTGGTTCAGAAGACTACTGACCAGATTGTTGAAATTAGGGCACGGCTGAAGGCGGCTCAGGATCACCAGAAGAGCTATGCAGATCGTAGAAGGAAACCCCTTGAGTTTCAAGTGGGTGATAAAGTTATGTTAAAAGTGTCATCTTGGAAGGGCACTGCACGCTTTGGCGTGAGAGGAAAACTTAGTCCTCGTTATATCGGACCATTCGAAATTGTTCGAAGGATTGGTTCCGTGGCTTATAAGCTCGATTTACCCCAGGAGCTTGAACATGTTCATCCCACATTTCATATATCGAATCTAAAGAAATGTTTAACTGATGAAACGTTGGTTGTACCTGTGGAAGAGTTGCAAGTGAATGACTCTCTTCAATTTGTAGAGGAGCCTGTTGAAATTTTAGACCAACAGCTCAAACAGCTTAGACGAAGTCGTATCAAGTTGGTCAAAGTTCGTTGGAACTCAAAACACGGACCAGACTCGACTTGGGAACGTGAGGACTATATGAGGGATAAGTATCCTCAACTTTTTACTAAGCAAGACTTGATTTCGGGACGAAATCCTTAGAAGTCGGGGATGCTGTGACAACTCGTAATTTATTAACAACGGGTTAGTCCTAATCTCGATCATTATTATAATTTCGTCTAATTTAGAGATTATGACGTAGAAATTATTAGTTAATTGAACATTTGATATAGTTCAATTAGACGTATCCTGATGACGTAGACTATTAGCTATTTAGACGAATGCCGAGTCTTAAAAATAACTTTAAATTAAGATTTAAATGTTATAATTGAACACAGTAAATAGACTGTCTAAACTAAATATTTCTAAAAGTTTAGTTTATTTAATTTTATTTACTTGTCTTAACTAAGAATGAGACGAGGGAAAATACCTTTACTTAAATTATAACCTTTTGGTCAAACGGTATTTAATCGTAAGCATTTTACCAAATTAAGGGTATTTAAAATACCACAAATGAGGCCACATGGGCTGAAATGTTTTTGAGGCAGGGAAACAAACACCCCACCCCCTTCCCTCCTTATTTCTTTTGATCGACCAACACCACACACAACACACACACACCACACAAAACACAGATACATCACTCAAAATCTCTCAATCTCTTCTATCTTCTTATTCTAAATTGGTCTTGCAAGGGAAGAAATCATTTGGAGATTTTAAGGGTTTATTATCATTATCAAACATCATCATCACCATCTTTAATTATCTTCAAGAACATCAATTTTTGGTAAGTCTAAATCATCCCTTTTGCGCCTATTTATGTTTACTTACTCTTTTCTAGTCATTTTGAGTTTTTACATGGCCTAAAACAACTTAAAATGGAATTAGGGTTTAAATAGGGTTTTGGTTTGATTTGATCGTTTCGGAAGATTCGATGATGTTATGGGTGAAATTATGGGTTGAGTTATGTGTATTTATGGTTAATGATGTTTAGTTATGCTTCAAATTGAGTTACAAACTCCTACAAGTCGTTTTGGGGAGGGTTTGGGTCGAATTGGAGTGTTTTGGGTTTGGTTTTCTGCACTTGGAGCTGCAGGTGCAGGCTGCAGAAGGTGGCCACTGCGGCGCAGTGGGCACAGCCCTTCCTCACTGCGGCGCAGTGCCATTGTACTGGTCCCTGGTTCGATTTAGCCCACTGCGGCGCAGTGAGCATGGTTCTGGCTCACTGCAGCGCAGTGGATACCCACTGTAAAAATTTTGCGCGTTAATTTTTAAACATTAATAACTTTTATTCCGAAAGTCCAAATAAGTTTATTTACTTTTGGTTGGTAAAATGAAAGTTTGAAACACATTTTCGGTTATGGCATTCTAGGGTCTATAGCTAAGTTGTTGTACGTAGGATACCCATCGTCAAGGGATTTGATCCTCATTTTGGTAATGATATCATAGGTTTTGGATAACCAGGAGAATTAACTGTGGATCTTCTCGAGCTACATTATACCTTTTAGCACTTAGATCGCTAAGGTGAGTTTATGGCGCCCCTTTTCCTTTTACTTTGGGCCTGAAAAGCATGTACTGTTGTATACACTATTTGTTAAATAAATGATTGTTTTGTGAGTATGCCATGTGATTTGGATACTTAGATCATTTGACTTAAATTTGCCAGGTTGACGGCTGTCGAAAATGTGTATACGTGTCATTTATTAAATGTTGGGTAAAATGACGTTGAATTGCCGTGTGATGGCTGATTAAGATGTTTCTTTGTGTTTGACAAACTAAAATGTTTCCCCCTATTGGTTAAATTGTCGGATGTTGTATTCTGACTGTCTTGGTTAAATTGTCGGATGTTGTATTCTGACTGTCTTGGTTAAATTGTCGGATGTTGTATTCTGACTGTCTTGGTTAAATTGTCGGATGTTGTATTCTGACTGTCTTGGCTAAGGTCCGCACCCATTTAGAACGGAAACCTGTGCGAGGCATATTGGCTGATACTGTCGGATGTTGTATTCTGACTGTCATATGCTGTCAGATGTGGTATTCTGACTATCTTGTAATAAAAGTATTGTTAGATGTAGTATTCTAACTGTCTGGTCATTTATAACTACAGGTCATTGTGTTGTATCAATGACGACTAAACATTTGGTCAAACACACTGTAAGCTCACCAACTATTTCGATAGTTGATCCTCTCAAATTTCATGCTTTTCAGGGAACCAACAGTAAGTATTGGAAGCGTGTATGGCATTTTAGAAGCCATCTTTTGAACTTGGACGTACAATTAGCGTCAGACTTCTGAGGACTATCGTATTATTAGTCCTAATTGTACTAGACTGTCCAAATGTTATGTTTGTATTTTGTGGGCCCATTTCCATTTGAGGATAGTTTGTATCCGTGTATTGGGGCCCACATCCGAACGATTATACTTGTAATAAACTTGTATTTGGATTTATGGATGTAATCTCTATTTACCTTCTGATTAGTACGCAATTACTTGTTAACCCTGTATTTCCGCTACAACGGGGTGTGACAAAAATTGGTATCAGAGACAAGGTTATAGTGAATACGGAGTTATTCCTCGTGAATAACTCAATCTATAGCCATGGTCGCTTCAAATAAGAAATCTAAGTCTTTAAGGTTTAGGATAGTTATCTCGAGAGTTATACTATTTGTCAATAATTAGACCTAACCCGATCAACTACGTCTCGATTATGTAAAATAGTATAAGGCTCGAAATAAATATCTTAAATTGTGTATATACGTGTTAGTTGAATTATATTCACAACATACTGTAAATGTGGTGGGAAGGCTGCGGGTGACCCTATACATAAACATTGAAGGTATGTTAGGAATAGAAACTCAAATCGTATGTGTATACATAAGGTTTATATACGTGATAGTTTGGATTATATTAACAACATATTGAAAATGTGGTGGGAAGGCTGCGGGTGACCCTATATATAAGCATTGGAGATATGTTGCTAATAGAAACCCAAATCGAATGTGTAGAATCTAGACAAAGATCTCTTTGAAACTCTTGTTGCGTACTGTCTCATTCAATTGATTCGAATTGTCTTATCCATCAGACTTATATGGATTCTTTGACTATCCTTTCAGAATAGTCATGTCGGACGGAGTTAGCTCTAATGCTGTTGTACCTAGTACACCTCCAGTTCCAGTTGTGGCAAACTCCATTCCTTGTGTTCCTGACTCATATGAAGAGGAACCTATGGAGGAATCGGGTAATGAATCTCGCCCTATCAATTTGATATCATCATCCAGCGAATCTGGAGGAGAACATGTGTCTATCCATGTTCAATCATCTGTAACACCGGTATCTCCATATCAGAGGAGGACTACCGAGGGAGTTGGTATACCTTATGCTCCTAGAGACCCTTATGCTCCTGGTCCTTCTGCACCAGTTCAGGGCAACTGTGGACTTGGTCTTTCATTCTTTCAGGGAGATCCGTATGCTGCGGGTCCCTCCAGAGTGCCTGTCTACAATCCAAGTGCCGTTATGCCAGTTGCATCTGCAACTGATAGGTCGGAATATTATCGCCGACAATTGTCAAGGATGAATAATTCCCTCATCTGCACTAGAGAGAAAATAGAGAATCAAGCTCAAGCGTTGACTGAAGCTTATCATCAGGCGGCTGAGGCTATGACTGTTGCTAGGGAAGGGAAGGAAGCTATTGGGAGGATGATCTGGATACTGTCAGTCGTGGTGGTCTTGGTGGTGGCGTTGCTTGTGGTAGTTCTTTTCAGGATGTAATCAGTAGTTGTAGTGGTAACGTATTGTAAGCCTTAGAACATTTGACAACTCATACTTCTGTATTTGAGTTGTAATCTTTTTGGTGGATGTATTTCCCACGTATTTCGGATAGTATTGTTCTGACTGTGTAATGTATCATCGTGGATGTTGTTCCCACATGATTTGGGTTGTGGATGTAGTTTTCCCACAAGATTTTGGAAATGTACAAGTCAGACTATGTAAAAAGTTTTAAGTATGAATGAAATATGATCGTTCTTTGGCTTACCTACTTGTTCAGGCTACATTACTTGCTCATTTCAATTCTAGAAATGTAGTGAACTATATTTCTTGTCTTGTTTAGTTAATGAGTTCAAGTAAGTCGATAATTTGCGACATGTGTTTAATGCCCTCTTATATCTTGAAAAGCTACATTCTGTGTTATTCTTAAACATTATGAATTTCTGGGTAATACTCCATCCGTCCCATTTTAATTGTCCTATTTTGATTGGTCAAGTCTTTCTCTTCCGACTTTGATGAAAGTTATATCAATGAAAAGTATATTTAAAAGTACATTTAAAACTCAATGAAAAGTTATATCAATGAAAAGTACATTTAAAACTCAATGAAAGTTATATCAATGAAAAGTATATTAAAAGTACATTTAAAACTCAATGAAAAGTTATATCAATGAAAAGTATATTTAAAACTCAATGAAAAGTTATATCAATGAAAAGTACATTTAAAACTCAATCATTTCATATATGTGATATAAAATGTTATATAACAAAAACAAAAAATATTTACGGTCAAAGTTTAAAGAAAAATACTCAAAACGTCAAAATAAGACACTTAATATGAGACGGAGGGAGTATAACACTAGATTTGAATACCAACCGAAACAAATGCACAAGCCATTTTACTCCTCTAATAAGAGCTATCAATCAAGTCAAATTTACAATTTCATTTTTGCTTCATCGTTTTACTTACGACTTTCTTTGTTTTACCGTTTTACTTATGACTATTTTATCAAATGGTAATTAAATCTTTATAACACCTACATTACTCTTAAATAATTCTCATCTTAAAAACCAAAAACCTTTACCAAATACGTTACTCTCACATTGACACTAATGGCTTCTTTTTTTTTTAACACTTGTGACTTTTTAGTTTGTATGTTTTTTACATTAATAACTAATGTTTGGCACAAAGATACCAATTTCTTAGTATATCTTCGTATTTACTTACATACCTAATTTGTATGATCATAACTTGAAGATATTTGACCGTAAATGTCAGATTTTTGACAATTGTTTTATCATATACATTAAATAAATATCCAGTAACGTGACACGTATATAAAAAAATAAATAGGAACATATTGAGATTTAAGAAGATACTCCAAATGATCATGAATACAATGCAAGAATGTCTAGAGTGACCACAACATATGTTGCTTTCTAATTATTATTTCTCAACACATGTAAAAAAAAGGGATCAAATATATTTGAGATATGCGCTCGCAAAATAAAGACTGCATGATAAATAACGGTATTAGTAGGTTGATCAAATGTTTTTTCACCTATTTTGGTGTACAAATTACAATGATATAGATTCAACCTCAAAACTAAATAATCTAATCTAAATCTAAATGATAAATAACGGTATTAGTAGGTTGATCAAATGTTTTTTCACCTATTTTGGTGTACAAATTACAATGATATAGATTCAACCTCAAAACTAAATAATCTAATCTAAATCTAAATGATAAATAAGTCACGAGTGATCAAAAAAAGAAAAGAAGAGTCACGAGTGATCCGCAAACATAATACAAGTAGAGAACCAACAAGCATCAATATTGCTATAAAAGATACACCAAATCTATTTGATCTAAACCTGCAATTGAAAATCGGGGTTAGACCACTCAGTCGAGACTTTTGCAGGTATATAAATATATGTTTGAAGTAGTGTTGTTGAACCACTAACATCGAACAGGTATATAAATATATATTTGAATAAGGTAATAACTCAATTCATATTAAAAACTACCCAGCCAACGTGGGGTTAGACCACTAGTTGAGACTTTTACATCTTGAGATAGATATCAAGGTTTAAACCTTATCATGGTGTAATTTAGTATATATTATCTGACGTAGTTTAAAAATAGTGTAAGGTTTGCTGTTAAAAAAACACTATGTATAGGGTTTAAAACTTTCAATATGAATACATTTTTAGTTTGTGCCATTATGCTATGTATACGATTAATTTTGAAAACTTTACATGTATGGTAGATGTAACCGGATTCTGGCGATTTTCAGGTTAAACTTTATTTTTATACATAACAATGCTCTTGTTTTATGAGAAATAGTTTTTCTTCACCCATTTCCAACTTTTTTTTACGAGTATATATAGTTTATCTGGTTTACCCCCTTTTCATCTCTATATCATCTTTTTTCCTGATATTCAACAAGATTAATTCATTTTAAGGTTTAAAAATTATTATGGAAAAAGAGATTAAGGATGTTTATAAGATTGGTTTGCACCAACAAAAGATAAAAACATTATGAAAGATGGTGAGAAAAAGTTTTCGCCGGTAAAAAGTGAAAATTTTACCGTCCAAATAACGAAGTTATACGAATGTATATAAATCAAAAGGGTCATTCTATTTAGACACTGGTGTATAAAAATAACAAAAGCATTTTTTTATATAAAAAAATACCCCTAAGACACCGGGTATGATATAAAATGGGGACTATATCCTATGATGCACCGAAATTACAAACAGCTAGGCGTACCCGTTTCGAAAACTTCATGGGAACGAAAACTCGTACGAAACGCGTACGAAACGTTTCCTTGAAGTTTCCATATATACCGAAACGTTTCTGTGACGCTTCCATACCGTATCTAATTAATATTAGGGTTTCAATGAGCTTTTTCTATTCCAAAAACGACTGCCATCTTGCGACTATATATACCCCCAAACACAAACCAACTACATTATACAATTGAGATCACCATCAGGCTTTTTCTATTCCAAAATTGATTAGTAAAAATTTAATCCGTGATCACCGGTCACCATCAAGCATATATTATAAAATTATACATATATAATTATACATAATCTCTCAAGTCTCAAGTCTCTCTCTATATAAAATCAATATATTTTTATTTTTTTTTTTTTATTGTCGTATCTTTGCCGTACCCGTATTCTAAATTTTTTAGTTTTACCGTTCCCCGTTCCCGTATTCCTCCGTGCCGCTTTGCCGTATCCTTTTCGGTGCTACATGTCTATATCCCCTAAATTGAGTGTTTTTGATAAAACAAAAAGTATGATAGGTGTTTGTACAATAAAGGTGTCTAAAATGGTGGTCATCGTCGGGCCACCGTCGTTATTTCGCTTAGTAGTACTAATATATCCGTATTTCGTCCAAAAAAATTTATATTTATTAAGTCGGCCCCCAAGGATTATTTTTTAAAAAACTTTTGATATGTTTAATAAATTTAATAGTCCAATAAAATTTATCTTTTTAGGTTTCTATAACCCACAATTCACTTAGCTCATTCATAATTCTATATTTTAACCCACAATCCACAATCCATGTAACAAGCTCTTCCTCCCTTTTTTGAGTTTTAGCCTCCAAAACAAAAAAAAAATACGATAACACCACTAGTCCACTACTTTAAAATAAGTATTTGTAGTTTTTTGTTGGTTAAAAATTATGTATTGGTAATTTGAATGGAAAACTTAGATTATTAGTGTTATTTTTGTTTGACCCGACCCGATTTAGTGAATTGCATGACCATAATATAATACCCGGAACATAACGATGGCAAAAAAAAAAATTGGCCCCCACTGCTAAAACTTTCAAGATCCGCCACTGATTTTGTGATGAACGTCTGCAATATTCGGCGTTTTAATTTTTATTTTGTTGGGGGGATTATGTTTTATATTGAGAGGTGCCTTTGTACGTTAACAATTTAGGGTCATAAATGTTCGAAGTTAGATAATATATCTTAAACTATAGGACATCTTGCCTTATTAAGTGAAGCCATTCATGCAACTTCCTAGTTCGCTCAAGTGGTTGAGCACCTGCCTTACAAGCAGTAGGTCTTGGGTTCAAGACTTGAGAAGTACATAGGAAGTCCTTCTATGAAGGTTTGGCTTGGGTATACCCAGGTTCAAGTCTGAGGAGGCAGGGTTTACCCCTATTGATCGTCGTGCCTTCGGGCGGATTAGTAGGGGGTTTTCCCCCATCGGGTATTTGAAATAGGCATTTCTACTTTGAAGGAGCTCTCTAACGCGGACCCGGTTAAGACAACGTAAGCTAGATCCCCTGTTGCGAGCAAATGATCCACACCTTTAAAAAAAAATTTTAATTATGCATCGTATTTCTCCTTATAGCTCAATGGTTGAGCATCAGTTTTTCATGCTGCAGGTCTCGAGTTCGAGACATGGGAATGACATTTCAATGTATTTCACAAATAAAGTTTTCCAGTGAATCAGGTTTGAGTCCTGCAGAGGGGGCAGAGTTTTATCCCAATTAAATGTCGTGCCTTCGGGCGGTTTAGTAGGGGGTTTTCCCCTCATCGGGTATTTGAAATAGGCATTTCTACTTTGAGGGAGCTCTCTAACGCGGACCCGGTTAAGACAACGTAAGCTAGATCCCCTGTTGCGAGCAAATGATCCACACCTTTAAAAAAAAATTTTAATTATGCATCGTATTTCTCCTTATAGCTCAATGGTTGAGCATCAGTTTTTCATGCTGCAGGTCTCGAGTTCGAGACATGGGAATGACATTTCAATGTATTTCACAAATAAAGTTTTCCAGTGAATCAGGTTTGAGTCCTGCAGAGGGGGCAGAGTTTTATCCCAATTAAATGTCGTGCCTTCGGGCGGATTAGTAGGGGGTTTTCCCCTCATCGGGTATTTGAAATAGGCATTTCTACTTTGAGGAGCTCTCTAACGCGGACCCGGTTAAGACAACGTATGTTAGATCTCCCGCTGTCGAATCGCGACACGAAGTTCTCAAGCGAAATTCACCTTTCAAAAAAAAAAAAAAAAATTGGCCCCAGCTAAAACTTTCAAGATCCGCCACTGATTTTGTGATGAACGTCTGCAATATTCGGCGTTTTAATTTTTATTTTGTTGGGGGGATTATGTTTTATATTGAGAGGTGCCTTTGTACGTTAACAATTTAGGGTCATAAATGTTCGAAGTTAGATAATATATCTTAAACTATAGGACATCTTGCCTTATTAAGTGAAGCCATTCATGCAACTTCCTAGTTCGCTCAAGTGGTTGAGCACCTGCCTTACAAGCAGTAGGTCTTGGGTTCAAGACTTGAGAAGTACATAGGAAGTCCTTCTATGAAGGTTTGGCTTGGGTATACCCAGGTTCAAGTCTGAGGAGGCAGGGTTTACCCCTATTGATCGTCGTGCCTTCGGGCGGATTAGTAGGGGGTTTTCCCCCCATCGGGTATTTGAAATAGGCATTTCTACTTTGAGGGAGCTCTCTAGCGCGGACCCGGTTAAGACAACGTAAGCTAGATCCCCTGTTGCGAGCAAATGATCCACACCTTTAAAAAAAAAAGTTTTAATTATGCATCACAAATCAAGATAGGTCACCATATTCGAAATACTAATAATCTTAATAAAAATTATAATTTTGATTCTAAATGATCCATATACAACTTACAAATATCTACTTTAAATGTTTTACTACCGATGGATAATCGATCCGTTGATGGCCTCTATTAACCGTTCCTATGATCAAAATGATAGCAGGAAATCGTGTAATTTTATGGTTAAAGATTACATTGAGTCAGGTTTCTTTGTTGAATGTTCTTTGTCACAAGACTAACCTTGCAAAACTACTTTCCCACTAGGTATTTGGGAATATTCAAATTGCACACTTTAAAACATTAACATAATACGATTTTTTCTATTCCTTATTAAAGCCTTTGATCATTCACCCTCAAATCTTAAATCATGAGCGAATTCTTTTAATATACCATTTACAATCAACACACCTAATAACGAACTATTACGGTCTACCAAATATAGCATTAATGAATTAAATTTTTATTTTTATTAAAATGACAATATATTAAAATATAAAAATAGGCTTCTAGCAAAGCACTAGACGCCCAAAAGTACAAGTTATGAACAAAATACAATCACAACAAAAGCACGGTATCAAAGATCAAGCAATACACGATCCTAGATACATCTCATGGCTTCTAAACTCTTTACGTTACCTTTTTATATATCAATTACCTAAACTATTTATCGTCGTCACCGTCACCGTCAATCGCGGTTGTTACCATCCGTTGTCGTCACCAACACCATCACACCGCCTCCTCTACCATCAATGATGCATCATGCATGAGACGAGCACATGTCTATAAGATTAATAGCGTATGGAGTAAATAGCCACACCATCTAATACCCCCTTATAAAGCAAATAAGATTCAGACATTCAGCATATTTTTTAACCCCAAAATACCCTCACCTTACTTCTAAAATTCCAAACTTACCCTTCCACAAAAAATAACCCACACCTCGACTCAAACAAAAATACCCCACCGAACAAAAAACCCACACAAACGAAGAAACCCACCGGCGCCTCCCTCCCCCCTCTCTTCTCTTCTGCTCCGGCGGCCTCCCTCCCCCCTCTCTTCTCTTCTGCTCCGGCGCTCTGCCATAAATTGGCATCACCATCCGGCGCACCTCTTCTATTATCTTTTGCAGATTTTTTATATTTGCAAATCAGAGTCTGCTTTTGATTTTTTATATGGAATTGCGATGATTTGATGTATGGTTTCTTCATTATCTTTTGATTTTCTTAATTAATTCTTTGTTCTTAATGTTGTATTTTCCCCCCTTTTTTCCAGATTTGGGATCTAACTCGAACCCCCCTTCCCCCGCCATCACCAATCTCTCATAATCACAACCTTTATATTTTTCTCAGAAATTCGTTGGATTGGGTGCTGAATATTCCCTTTTTTGTGTTTTAGATGGTCGATTAGTTTTTAGTTCTTTGACACTATAATTTTTTGTTAAATTGAATACCAATATGTATTATATATACAAGCATTCTTTGAACCATCGTCGACACTGTCTTTTTTTGTGTGTGTCAGACATCTATATGATAAAGCCCCCCACAGTTGCTAAGGATGCATTTGTAGCCCCAACTCCCCAAATGCTTCTATCATTGTGGATGTTCAACTGGGAGCATGATCATCTATCTGGTATGATTGCATTGAGAGGTAATGCTGAACTATTGTGGTTTTATTGTATTTATGCTCTTCAATAGTCTTATAGTTTCTTTTTTATGCTATATGGGCTCTTTTTTATTTTATGCATTACAAATAACTTACACCCAGTGATCCACTCAACCCAATTGGACTGTTTGTTTTTATGTTAAAAATTTTGGACACTTCATTCACTGATGATAAGAATATAGCCTAATCGATCTATTTGTATATAATTGAGAACTTACAAGCTCAATGCTCATAAACTCATTCCTTTTAAGTTTTTGTGTAGGGATTTTTCGCCAATCTCTTTTATCTCCCCAATCCAGGTTTTCCTTTTTTATAAATATGTTTTTTGATGGAAGTTGTTACAAAACTTCTGTTCAGTTTTGTTGTACTCGCGTTGTGATATTGAATAAGTTAGAAAGAAAAAGACATTTCTTTTGTTTATTTGATCTGAAAAATATATATTTTCTGAGTGATGTGAAATTGACAGTTTGCTTTTTGTTAGTGAATTTTTAGGTGAGTGAGAAGACAACTTTGAATGTTGCTATAAGGTATCCGAGTAATGTATCATTCTACTTTAGCCATTAAAGACATGAGACGTACCCTGCTTTAGATGAAAAGTTTTGTGATGGGAACTAAGCTTCCAAGTAAACTGCTTATAAGGCAAAGTCCCACAATAAGACTTGCTGCAAAGTTATTACTTTGACATATATATATACCATTTGACAGATTGCTGTTTTTGTAGCTTGTGACAGACTTGCTGCAATGGTAAATCAATTTTGTGCTACATATTTCATCATTTTTTTCAAGTCAACCAATTTTATCAAACTATAATGTTGTTTGGTTCGATATTTGCTAAGCTTTTATTGCGAAGTACAACTTAATAACTACTGTCTATCCACATGCAGATGACAATGGCAATGAACGAGGGCATGTTGACAAGAACTACACCATACGCATGTCGAGATATGTGTCGTGTTCCAAATGGTATAGGTCTTTTAAAATGATAGGCTTTATTAAGGTTCAGTCATGAAACCTTAGTTCTCTTATGAGGTATAAAATTGAGAGTATAACTTATGTGAGACTTGTGAACAAGTTTGCTGTTATTGAGATGTGAAATCATCGTGGTTGGCTATATTTTATTTACCTATTGTCCAGTTAAAGCTTACTTCTTTTTTAAATCATTGATGTTTTAGAGTTATATTGAGTTTCACTAATCATTAGATATATGTTTATGTATATATGATTACATCAATAATCACACCCGCTACCGCTACCACCAACCACTGCTGCTACTACCGCCACCAGTCGCCGCCACCAACCGTCGCCGTTACCGCCGCTGCATCGCGCGGGCACCCTTCTAGTTATATTTGATATCTTTTTTGTTTCTTTGTAAAATCAATTCAACCGAAATACCGAATAAGGGAATCCAATACATAAATGGAACTTTTTTCATTAATCCAAATCAAAAACACCATTATCTGTTTGTAGTTATCAAATGTTACAATTTTCCAGTCAATTCAATAACATGGGGTAAAATGCTCTTTACATATGAATGAAGACAAATTTCGTCCTTACGAAAAATGAACATTTTCTCTAGAAGGAAACATATGTAAGTTTTATATATTACGACGTTTGTATATGTTAATATCAGAGTTTTGTTCATTTGAGTCTAGTTTTTTCCATGGAAACCAAGGGACAAATCCTAGCCATTGGATTATCCCCTCAAAAATAAATCCCTACCCTTTATCTCCCCTTCCCCTCGTCTCCTTCCGCCCACCGAACACACACACATACACACACACAACTTCGCCGGAAAACTTCAAACGCCGATAAAACCTTCGTTCCTTCGAATTAGAACATCACACTTACACCAAAACACTCACAATCACACCGCGAACAAACCCTGACCAGAAATTAATCCGATCTATACTCGCCGGAAAACTTGAAAAACTCACCGGAAAAATTAAAAACACTATAGCTTTGTTGTTTCTTCGAATTAATGCATGAAACTTGTACCAAATCACTCAGAAACACATTCCGCACAAATCCTAGCCAATAAACACTGTTTTCGAGCTCGCCGGAAAAATCACAGTGTCGCCGGAAAAATCACAGTGTCGCCGGAAAAATCACATTCCACCATCTCTTGGATCGCCGCCCATCAAATCCATATCATTCCCATATGCGTCCCTTGACAGTCAGTTTAGAACGGATAAGGGCCTCTGGCCCGTTCCGTATCCACCCGAAAATGAAATTGATTAGCCGGAGAAGTCGCCGGAGAAGATTCGACGGCGTTAGTGTCTTAGTGATTACCAATCAAGCTTGATTTGGCTTGACCAATCAAATATGATTAGAAAATGTCGCCGGAGTAATTCACCGGAGTAATTCGCCGGAGTACCGGAGTAATTCGCCGGAGTAACCAATCAAGCTTGATTGGCTTGACCAATCAAATATGATTGGACAATGTCGCCGGAGTAATTCACCGGAGTAACCAATCATGTTTGATTGGATTTTGATGATTGTTTGATCCAAGGGCTTAGATTAGTCTCTTGGTTTCTACCATTTTTTAAGGATCCATGTGAATACAACCCGTTAATATCTTTCATTTTCAAATATAGTAAAGCATCGCTATATTGACATGTTCCAACTCTCTTACTATTGGAAGATAACTCGATCACATAATATATCCACACCCTAACAACCATAATAAGGTTAACATTTTATTCTTTCTCGATCTGGAACTCTGGAATTATCTAATGGGATTATATTCATCCACTTCATTACTGAAATTTATGTTCCTATCTGTAAGTCCCAACTCGTTAGATGGTACTACTGAAGACACCTCTATGTCGATGGTGGAGTTACTTTGCAATATATGCACTTAACTGGAGACGACCAGTTGCAGTGTGTATATACCAAGTTCTAGATAGATTACTTATATAAATGACAATAAGTAAAGAACAATGCAATAATACAAATAACTTGTAAGATAACTTGATGAGACAATATGTATTTTTCAATGTGTAATTTATTTATTGATATTAAACAAATTACAAGGTTGATGCGGAACCAAGATCATACACGAATGTAAATATCCTAACAACCTATGAAATACAATTGATCTATACTCGGAATTTCTCAAGACAATCGAAACACTTAAAGTTGTGAAATGTTCCTTTTAGCGATTGAGAAAAGATTGCACAAGTTCACCAAGAATATTGCAGGTTTGCAAAGTGTGAAGTTATTCGTCTTTGTGAAATAACTTTGTAAGATCGAATACTTAAATTCTTGGTGGTGCAATGACTTGTATTTATAGGCAAAGTTAACATTGGGATGTTAACTTTAGCCGTACAAATGTGGTTGGGAGCATTTAAGGAATAGCATTTAATTCCTTAAAAAGCAGTGTAAAGTCGCATGTTAAAGTGACTTTACATAACCACCTTTATGTACCTTTTAATACTTAAATAATAAGATAAGGCTTATTATCCGGGTAAAGGTACATAAAGCATACAAGTCAATTCCTCGTAATCAATGTAAAGCTTTGTAAGGGCTTTCCACTGATGGTCTCCAGTTTGTAACTGACTAGAATGCCAACTGGGCTTCGCTGCCATTGCCATTCTCTATCTTCCATTTGTTGTCTTTAACTTCAACTGGAATGCTTCTTCAACTTGGTCAGTTCTCAACTGGAGGAAGTCTTCAGTTGCGTTAACTGTACGGTGCAACTGGACTTCAATATATTTCTCGACAAATCATCTTGGTCACCAGTTTACTGGGTCACCAGGTGCAACTGGTGACTGGTCAGTGTGAACTGGTGACTGGCCAGTTCCACTGGTGACTGGTCCAGTGGAACTGGACGGCAGTGTGCAACTGGTGACTGGTCAGTTGAACTGTTTACTGGCAGGTGCAACTGGTGACTGGTCAGTGTGAACTGGTGACTGGCCAGTTCCAGGTGAACTGGTCCTAACAGTAATTGAGGCATAAGGCGTCCCTCAATATATCAGCTGACAAGGTACACTGGATTGTTCCATCCTTTAATGTGAAACTGATGGAGGAACAATCGGAAGAAAGAACGGCAGTGTACCAAAACTCACATAAGTAGTTGTGAAACAACTTACGTGGGTTTAGAGAGAATGAGGGTCCTATTGAAGAATTCTTCAAAAACTTTTGAATTCTACCAATAAGGGTATCGGACCCTTGAGATCCTCGTAGGCTGTCCATAGGATTATTTGGATTTAGTTTTATGACCGAAGCACTACTAGGGCACCAGGTGCCTGTGTGACATCTGGTGAGGGATTGTATGGAACAGTCAAGAGATTTACATCTCTTGAACGAGATGATCTAGGAGCCATAGAAGAATGAAAATGAAATTTGGGATTTAGGGTTCTTGATTTATGAAGCAAAGAGAAGAATGAAGCGATTTTGATGATTGGAAGTAAATGAAAGAATGTAAGAGAAGGAAGTAAATGAGTTCGGAGTAAATAAGGGTATTTATAAGGATTCAAGATCCCAATGAAACACCAAAATTATATTTTAATATACAAAATCCCTTTTTGAAGATATTTTCACAAAAGTTGGTTTGAATTTTGAAATAAAATAATAATTTGCCATGTAAACATTAAATGCTTCCATGTCAGCATTAAATGCTACGACGGCTTATCTTACCCACGCGCCCACTCACTTTTTGTTTTCCCAATACAAACAGTTGTCAAGTACTAAAATGGTTTTAAACACGTCAGATCATGATATCAAGTGGTTTAAAACACTCGAGTATCATCACGTGTAACACATATTGACCAAGTATTTGTAACGTTATAAAAATAAGACAAGACTTGAACCTGGTAACTGGAGGATCAGTCCAGTACCAGTTTCCAACTGGAGAGTTCTCTAGTTGCATTTTCAAACAAAACGAATTTTAGTCAGAAAATTATTTTGAGTCTTTCCCCCTAAAATGATGATCCAGTAATCAATTAGTGCCAAGATAGTATCACAAAGGCGTTCGATAGCCTGGCGAGCAAAGATTATCTGGACCTCCTCAACTGGAGAACTTCATCAGTGTCACTGACGCGTTCAATAACAAAGAAAGCTCAAGTTAAGGGTTTAACATTCCCAGTTCGCTGATGAGATGTTTAAAGGTTTTCTCATTGAGAGGTTTAGTAAAAACATCAGCTAACTGTTTGTCAGTGGGGATGAAATGAATTTCAATATCTCCTTTCATAACATGATCTCGAATGAAATGATACCTGATGTCAATATGTTTTGTTTTGGAGTGCATCACTGGGTTGTGAGATATAGCAATTGCACTGGTGTTGTCACAAAAGATTGGGGTCTTAGTAAACTTTTGACCATAATCTAGTAACTGGTTCTTGATCCAGAGAATCTGGGCACAGCAACTGGCCGCAGAAATGTACTCTGCCTCGGCAGTGGACATAGAGACCGAAGTCTGCTTCTTGCTGGTCCAACTTACCAGTTTTCCTCCAAGGAAATGACAACCACCAGTTGTTGATTTTCTATCTATCTTACAACCTGCATGATCAGAATCTGAATAACCCATTAGATCTAATCCTGAGCCTTTGGGGTACCAAAGACCAAGATTAGGACACCCTTTCATGTATCTAAAGATACGCTTTACAGCGTGCAAATGTGATTCTTTAGGGTTAGCCTGAAACCTGGCACATAAACATGTTGCAAACATTATATCTGGTCGACTGGCAGTTAAGTACATCAGTGAACCAACCATACCTCTATAGTCAGTTATGTTAACTGGTTTGCCAGTTGGGTCAGAGTCCAAATTCAATGGTGCTGCAATAGGTGTGTTTTTCGATGGGATTGAATCATATTTGTATTTTCTTAACAAATCTCTGACATATTTTCCTTGGTTTATGAAAATTCCATTTTCAGTTTGCTTAATCTGAAGACCTAAGAAAAATGTTAATTCACCCATTAAACTCATCTCATACTCAGATGACATGATTTTAGAAAACTTTTTACACATTGCATCATCAGTTGAACCAAAAATAATGTCATCAACATAAATTTGTACCAATAAGATATTACCTCTTTCTTTCAAGATAAACAAGGTATTATCTATTGCACCTCTTTGAAAGCCATTTTTAAGAAGATGTTTAGTTAAAGTATCATACCAGGCTCTTGGGGCTTGTCTTAGACCATACAATCCTTTGTTCAGTCTATAAACCCAATGAGGATGCTTCTCATCGATGAAACCTGGAGTCTGCTTAACATAAACTTCTTCTTCCAATGTTCTATTAAGGAACGCACTTTTGACATCCATCTGGAAGACCTTGAACTGCAGATGGGCTGCATAAGCCAAGAATATTCTTATGGATTCAAGTCTTGCAACTGGAGCAAAAGTTTCATCAAAGTCAACGCCCTCTGCTTGACAATAACCCATGGGCAACTAGTCTGGCCTTGTTTCTTACAACATGGCCATCTTTATCCATTTTGTTTCGGTAGACCCATCTGGTACCAATAGGTTCTTTCTTTAACCCTGGTGGACAAGGAACAAGCTCCCAAACATTGTTCCTTTCAAACTGGAGGAGCTCTTCTTGCATAGCTTCCACCCAGCTTGGGTCTGCCATAGCCTCGTCAATCTTCTTCGGTTTAATTAAAGATAAGAAGGTGACGTTTAAGCATTGCTCACTGGTGGCTCTTTTAGTCTGAACCCCACTAGTTGGATCACCCACAATCTGTTCAATTGGATGGGCTCGAGTCCATCTAGTGTATTGACTAGGCTGGTGAACTACAATATCAGTGCAAGTCACCTGGCGATCTTCTTCAGTTGCAACAGCGTCTGGAGAAGGATCAGTCCAAACAACTTCTACATCCTCATCAGAGTCAATGAGGTCTCGATTAGCATCATGAAATTCCTCATTAGAAGGCATTTCATGAAGAACTGGAGAAGTAGATGTTTGAACTGGTGCTGATATTGGAGTGGCACGTACATCAGATCCAATCACCAATTCTTGTGGTAAGTTGAAATTGATGGAGGGATAGAATGATGTGTCACTGGTGGTGTTCTTCTTCTTAACTAGTTCCAATTTGTTGTAACTGGAAACATCTTCTGGTGAAACAACTGACCGATGAACTTGGTCAGTTTCACCAAAATTAATTGGAATGACTGGAGAAATATCAAGGCTTGGTCTCTTGTTGATTGCTTCGGTTGATTCATCGAATGTGACATGAATTGTCTCATGCACCTTTTGGAGTCTATAATTATAAACTCTAAAGGCCTTTCGAATATCTGAATAGCCTAAAAATACCCCTTCATCAGCTTTTGCATCAAACTTTCCAAGCTGACTGGAATCGTTCAGTATATAAACTGGACAACCAAATACATGGAAATATCCAATATTTGGTTTACGATTCCTGAGTACTTCGTAGGCAGTCTTCTTATGTCTCTTGATGTAGACTGACCGGTTTTGGGTGTGACAAGCAGTTGCAACTGCCTCAGCCCAAAAACTGGTGGGAAGGCCAGATTCAGATAGCATACTTCTGGCGGCTTCTATCAGTGTACGATTCTTTCTTTCCACAACTCCATTTTGCTCCGGAGAGTGAACTGATGAGAAGTTTTGAGAGATGCCAGTGTCATTGCAAAATGTTTCAAGTACTTTGTTTTCGAATTCAGTACCATTATCACTTCGCAACTGACAAACTTTTCGAGTATACTTGAGCTCAACTCTTTTAATGAGAGAGATGATTTCAGCAGATGCATCACTTTTGGATCTGATGAATACCACCCAGCTGTATCTGGTGAATTCATCAACCACAACTAGAGTGTACTTCTTTCCAGCTCTAGTTTGAACATTCACTGGACCAAAGAGATCCATATGTAGCATGTGAAGAGGTTCAGTGATGCTAAAATTTTGCCTAGTTTTAAAACTGGCTCTCTTCTGCTTGCCCATCTCACACCCTGGACATGGTTTTTCTTTATTGAAAGAAATCTGAGGTATCCCATCAACCAGTTGTTTGCGAGACAACTTGTTAATGTTTTTGAAATTAAGGTGGGATAACCTTTTATGCCATAGCCAGTTGGTGTCCTCATCAGCTTTGGTATAGAAACATTGCTCTTTTGGAGCTGGTTCCATATCCATGATGTACACATTTCCTTTTCTTGGTGCAATCATCACCACTTTCCAATCCTTGTTAAATATAGTGCCTTGTGCAATATCGAACAATACTCTGAAGCCATCATCGCAAAGTTGGCTGACACTGATCAGGTTGTATTTCAAACCATTCACAAATGCAACTCTTTTGAATTCGACTTGTCCATTATTGAGCACACCATATCCTTCAGTCTTTCCAGATTGATCGTTACCAAATGTCACTGTCGGTCCATCTTGGACAGTGAACTCTTCCAGTAGGGGCTTACATCCGGTCATAGTCCGGCCAGCAGCGCTGTCCAGATACCAGATATTCTTCTTTCGATCGCCCTACACACACACAAAAATCATTAGTTCTTTTTGTGAACCCATCTTTTCTTGATGGGTCCACTGGAGTTCTCTACAGAAGCCACAGTTGATTGTTGAGGTGTTGAACTGGAGGCTGCATCTGGAGCATTATCACCAGCTCCAGGTGCAGGAGTAAAAACAATTGGTATTTGATACTTACTCCCTTTAATTTTACCAGATTTTGTTCCAGAAGGAACATTCTTTTTTAGGTATTGAAGGGAGTGGTTTAATATTTTGTTTGAAAACTGGAGGTAATAAACCTCCTTCCAGATTGTTAATCCGGGCAGTACAACTCTGAACCTGCCGAGACAAAAGTTGGAGTTGTCTTTCCAGATTAACCAAAATATTATTTTCTTCAGGCAGTTGAACCTTGGACCTTGGTTCAGTTGGTGCTTTAGTCTGTCGGGTCTTGGGCACCTTAGACTTTTGAGGTAAAGGCTTGTTACCAGTGGCCTTTTTGACTGGAGCTTTAGCCTGTTCGGCTCCAGTTTTAACCTCAAAGGGGGTGGTCTCAAAGGTTTCAGTTTCAACAGCTTCAGGTTGATCATAAGGTGTTTCAACCTTGAGAGCTGGAGGCAATGCATGAAGATCTGGTATGAGAGCTGCCATCTCCAGATCTCCAGATTTCCATGCATTCTTCTGGGCATCTATAGTTCTTGAAAATGCATCATAGTTTTTGCCAGATGCTTTTACCCATGACTTGATAATCTTTTGTTCTTTTTCAAGATCAGAAAATAGTTTTTGATTATCAAGTTCTAAAGCCTCAATCTTTAAAACTGACTCCTTGAGAGCCAACTGGACACTTTGCAAATCATTTAGTTGTGGTTTAACATTGTTCAATTCAATTAGGATAGTGTCAAGATATCTTTCACTATCAGCTCTTACAGTTTCCACAAATGCCAAATCACCACTTAATGATTCAGCCAGGTCCAGTTTTAGTTCAGGGTCAACCTGGTTATCATAGTCACATACCTTCTTCAGTATGATGTCCACCCATCTTCCAGAGATGACATCTTCTTTCACCACGTGTTGCTGCTGTTGATCTTCCAAGGCCATGAAGCACATGTCCCTTTCCTCTTCTTCATCATCAGATGAGTCATCAGAGTACTCCCATTTTCCCTCAGTTTGTGCCATTAAACACTGATCCTTTTTCTTTTCCATGAACAGGAGGGCAATCTGGGCCTTAAGCTTCTTGTATTTAGCTTTGTAGCTATCATCAGGCCGATTGAAATTAGGGACATAGGGGCCAGTTTGGTTGTTCAACTGACTAGATCTGCATTCCTTCATAAAATGACCTTTCTTGCCACACTTATAGCATGTAAGATTGGTCTTATCCAGAGAGCTGGAGCTGGAAGCATTGTTGGGGCCATTAAATCTTTTGGATTTATGCTTAAACCTATTAAAGGTTTTAGCAATCATGGCGACCAGATCATCATCGTCAGTTTCATTACAACCATCACTGTTTTCAGTGGTCAGTCCAGAGTTTAAGAAACTGTTCAACATCTCCTTCACTGAGTGTACCTGGACACTCTCAGCAGACATTAAAGCAGCACAAGGTCGCTCAGTTGCACTAGCAACCTTGGGACTCTGGGCATGGTTCATGGCATCTTGCTCAGCCACAAGTCTTGCAGCATTATTATCTTCAGTGAATCTGAAGGCTCCATAGAGCGATGCAAGAGTATGAGTGTGCAAGGTTTTACCTTGTCTCAAGACAAGAACCATGTTTTCCCATTTGGAAGGAAGAATATCACAAAACTTCTCAAGAAGAATATCCTTATCCTTCTCTACACCCAATCCTCTCAACTGATTGATGAGGCTAGAAAATCTGGTGTATGTACCAGTTAGACTTTCATTGGGCAAGGCAAAGAAGGATTCATACTTCTTGTTCAAAGCAACTTTTCTGGTGACAATAGTGTCATCACCTCCTTCAAATTGAATCACTAATTCATCCCACATAGACTTGGCACTGGGAAACAACACAAGTGTTGGAATTAGGTCTTCAGGGACAGCCCCAAGGATCATGTTTTTCAGTCTGGTGTCCAAGTCCACCAGTCTGCACCAAGGTTGAAACACCTTATGATCAACCTGAAGCTGTTGAAACTGAAACCTTTGAGACCACCCCTTTGAGGTTAAAACTGGAGCCGAACAGGCTAAAGCTCCAGTCAAAAAGGCCACTGGTAACAAGCCTTTACCTCAAAAGTCTAAGGTGCCCAAGACCCGACAGACTAAAGCACCAGTTAAACCTAGGTCCAAGGTTCAACTGCCTGAAGAAAATAATATTTTGGTTAATCTGGAAAGTCAACTCCAACTTTTGTCTCGGCAGGTTCAGAGTTGTACTGCCCGGATTAACAATCTGGAAGGAGGTTTATTAGACAAGATATGCCTTATTTGCAAGATGGAAGACCTGTTGACATGGTCTTCAACCCATTAGGAGTACCTTCACGAATGAATGTAGGACAAATATTTGAATCTTCACTCGGGTTAGCGGGGGATTTGCTAGACAGACATTATCGAATAGCTCCCCGCCCTATGACCCACAACTCAAAATGAGCCTTGCGACGAGACGCGGACATTCCCCATGTTTCCATTTTTGGAATGGAATATTTATGGAATCTCCATGAATAGGCTCAAACCTTATTCCATGGTATTTACATGAGGTTCTTCTTTCTTATTCTTAAGAAAGTCCCCGAGAGGGCTTACTTGATCCATGATTTATGTTTCATCTTTCGTGGCGGCATGGGGGCAAAAAAAGGAAAGAGAGGGATGGGGTTTCTCTCGCTTTTGGCATAGTGGGCCCCCAGTGGGGCCCGCACGACGGGCTATTAGCTCAGTGGTAGAGCGTACCCCTGATACTTCTGGAACAAAATCTGGTAAAAATAAAGGGAGTAAGTATCAAATACCAATTGTTTTTACTCATGCACCTGGAGCTGGTGATAAAGCTCCAGATGCAGCCTCCAGTTCAACACCACAACTATCAACTGTGGCTTCTGTAGAGAAGTCCAGTGGACCCATCAAGAAAAGATGGGTTCACAAAAAGAACTAATGATTTTTGTGTGTGTGTAGGGCGATCGAAAGAAGAATATCTGGTATCTGGACAGCGCTGCTGGCCGGACTATGACCGGATGTAAGCCCCTACTGGAAGAGTTCACTGTCCAAGATGGACCGACAGTGACATTTGGTAACGATCAATCTGGAAAGACTGAAGGATATGGTGTGCTCAATAATGGACAAGTCGAATTCAAAAGAGTTGCATTTGTGAATGGTTTGAAATACAACCTGATCAGTGTCAGCCAACTTTGCGATGATGGCTTCAGAGTATTGTTCGATATTGCACAAGGCACCATATTTAACAAGGATTGAAAAGTGGTGATGATTGCACCAAGAAAAGGAAATATGTACATCATGGATATGGAACCAGCTCCAAAAGAGCAATGTTTCTATACCAAAGCTGATGAGGACACCAACTGGCTATGGCATAAAAGGTTATCCCACCTTAATTTCAAAAACATTAACAAGTTGTCTTGCAAACAACTGGTTGATGGGATACCTCAGATTTCTTTCAATAAAGAAAAACCATGTCCAGGGTGTGAGATGGGCAAGCAGAAGAGAGCCAGTTTAAAAACTAGGCAAAATTTTAGCATCACTGAACCTCTTCACATGCTACATATGGATCTCTTTGGTCCAGTGAATGTTCAAACTAGAGCTGGAAAGAAGTACACTCTAGTTGTGGTTGATGAATTCACCAGATACAGCTGGGTGGTATTCATCAGATCCAAAAGTGATGCATCTGCTGAAATCATCTCTCTCATTAAAAGAATTGAGCTCAAGTATACTCGAAAAGTTTGTCAGTTGCGAAGTGATAATGGTACTGAATTCCAAAACAAAGTACTTGAAACATTTTGCAATGACACTGGCATCTCTCAAAACTTCTCATCAGTTCACTCTCCAGAGCAAAATGGAGTTGTGGAAAGAAAGAATCGTACACTGATAGAAGCCGCCAGAAGTATGCTATCTGAATTTGGTCTTCCCACCAGTTTTTGGGCTGAGGCAGTTGCAACTGCTTGTCACACCCAAAACCGGTCAGTCTACATCAAGAGACATAAGAAGACTGCCTACGAAGTACTCAGGAATCGTAAACCAAATATTGGATATTTCCATGTATTTGGTTGTCCAGTTTATATACTGAACGATTCCAGTCAGCTTGGAAAGTTTGATGCAAAAGCTGATGAAGGGGTATTTTTAGGCTATTCAGATATTCGAAAGGCCTTTAGAGTTTATAATTATAGACTCAAAAAGGTGCATGAGACAATTCATGTCACATTCGATGAATCAACTGAAGCAATCAACAAGAGACCAAGCCTTGATATTTCTCCAGTCATTCCAATTAATTTTGGTGAAACTGACCAAGTTCATCGGTCAGTTGTTTCACCAGAAGATGTTTCCAGTTACAACAAATTGGAACTAGTTAAGAAGAAGAACACCACCAGTGACACATCATTCTATCCCTCCATCAATTTCAACTTACCACAAGAATTGGTGATTGGATCTGATGTACGTGCCACTCCAATATCAGCACCAGTTCAAACATCTACTTCTCAAGTTCTTCATGAAATGCCTTCTAATGAGGAATTTCATGATGCTAATCGAGACCTCATTGACTCTGATGAGGATGTAGAAGTTGTTTGGACTGATCCTTCTCCAGACGCTGTTGCAACTGAAGAAGATTGCCAGGTGACTTGCACTGATATTGTAGTTCACCAGCCTAGTCAATACACTAGATGGACTCGAGCCCATCCAATTGAACAGATTGTGGGTGATCCAACTAGTGGGGTTCAGACTAAAAGAGCCACCAGTGAGCAATGCTTAAACGTCACCTTCTTATCTTTAATTGAACCGAAGAAGATTGACGAGGCTATGGCAGACCCAAGCTGGGTGGAAGCTATGCAAGAAGAGCTCCTCCAGTTTGAAAGGAACAATGTTTGGGAGCTTGTTCCTTGTCCACCAGGGTTAAAGTGACTTTACATAACCACCTTTATGTACCTTTTAATACTTAAATAATAAGATAAGGCTTATTATCTGGGTAAAGGTACATAAAGCATACAAGTCAATTCCTCGTAATCAGTGTAAAGCTTTGTAAGGGCTTTCCACTGATGGTCTCCAGTTTGTAACTGACTAGAATGCCAACTGGGCTTCGCTGCCATTGCCATTCTCTATCTTCCATTTGTTGTCTTTGACTTCAACTGGAATGCTTCTTCAACTTGGTCAGTTCTCAACTGGAGGAAGTCTTCAGTTGCGTTAACTGTACGGTACAACTGGACTTCAATATATTTCTCGACAAATCATCTTGGTCACCAGTTTACTGGGTCACCAGGTGCAACTGATGACTGGTCAGTGTGAACTGGTGACTGGCCAGTTCCAGGTGAACTGGTCCTAACACTATCTTATTCTACAATCATCAAAATTATTTTAATGTAACTTTCCTTGTACATAGTTGAACTCTTTTAATTTCAACCGTATTTTAGTTTTAATGTAATAATACAGCCGTTTAAAAAAGAAAAACGTACAAAAATGTATTGGTTTTCATCGCATTATAGATTCTCTATTTATCGTTTTAAGGGCATATTTTCTTCGTTTAAAGATAAGTGTTCACAATTTCATTTTAGTATGTTCTAAAGTAAGTGTTCACGTATTAATATTAACAGTTAACCTGTGATAGTGTAAACGATAGCAGTTACAGTCACTCAATGGATGATACAATGATGCACTTTTCCAGATAACTTATTCTTAAGATTGTGTATAAAAAAACATAACTAATATTACGTGTTAGGACCAGTTCACCTGGAACTGGCCAGTCACCAGTTCACACTGACCAGTCACCAGTTGCACCTGGTGACCCAGTTAAACTGGTGACCAAGATGATTTGTCGAGAAATATATTGAAGTCCAGTTGCACCGTACAGTTAACGCAACTGAAGACTTCCTCCAGTTGAGAACTGACCAAGTTGAAGAAGCATTCCAGTTGAAGTCAAAGACAACAAATGGAAGATAGAGAATGGCAATGGCAGCGAAGCCCAGTTGGCATTCTAGTCAGTTACAAACTGGAGACCATCAGTGGAAAGCCCTTACAAAGCTTTACACTGATTACGAGGAATTGACTTGTATGCTTTATGTACCTTTACCCGGATAATAAGCCTTATCTTATTATTTAAGTATTAAAAGGTACATAAAGGTGGTTATGTAAAGTCACTTTAACATGCGACTTTACACTGCTTTTTAAGGAATTAAATGTTATTCCTTAAATGCTCCCAACCACATTTGTACGGCTAAAGTTAACATCCCAATGTTAACTTTGCCTATAAATACAAGTCATTGCACCACCAAGAATTTAAGTATTCGATCTTACAAAGTTATTTCACAAAGACGAATAACTTCACACTTTGCAAACCTGCAATATTCTTGGTGAACTTGTGCAATCTTCTCTCAATCGCTAAAAGGAACATTTCACAACTTTAAGTGTTTCGATTGTCTTGAGAAATTCCGAGTATAGATCAATTGTATTTCATAGGTTGTTAGGATATTTACATTCGTGTATTATCTTGGTTCCGCATCAACCTTGTAATTTGTTTAATATCAATAAATAAATTACACATTGAAAAATACATATTGTCTCATCAAGTTATCTTACAAGTTATTTGTATTATTGCATTGTTCTTTACTTATTGTCATTTATATAAGTAATCTATCTAGAACTTGGTATATACACACTGCAACTGGTCGTCTCTAGTTCAGTGCATATATTGCAAAGTAACTCCACCATCGACATAGAGGTGTCTTCAGTAGTACCATCTAACGAGTTGGGACTTACATTACGGAATATCATTTTTTACTACACAATGCATATGATCAAAAGTATCTTCCAAAATTATCTTTACCACTCATCTTTCGTTGCAAGAACATTACATTATCTAATGCTTTATAATTTTGCGAAATCAAACAAAAATGTTATAAATATTAAATTGAAGTGTAGTATTCGTACTATTGTTTACTTGATGTGTGAAATCTAGTTTATAATTTATAACAAGATCTACCGCTAACTGACTACAACACACTTACGGGCAGTGTACCCGTTCGTATGTAATATAGCTAACTGGCAAGACCAGGATCGAACACAAGGACTGTTTGTTGTACTAAAGGTTGTAAAAATGTGAAACAAGTAAAAAGTTTGGTGTGACCGAATTGTCACTTTGCGTTTCTGAAAACTATGGAATCAACAAGTAAAGTAAAGTACTCAACCGGTATTAATCGAGAGCACGCGAAAAGATTTGAGTTGTAAACAAATAATTAAAAAGCCATCTATGTCGAATCCGCTACGCAAAAAGTCTAGGTTGCATATAGGTTAAGCCCAAAATTCATAAGTGTTGGTGATAATAATCGTGATAAGATAAAAACACAACCGGGTGCAATCCGTTTGTAAAATCGACTTGTAGAAAGGAACAATGAAAAACCTCCGGGTGAAAGCAAGAATTCACCAATGCAAAGTTGAAGCCAAAATTTAAGTGAGTGCTGAACTGACTGCCAGCATAAACCCGCTTGTTTGTTCCAAAAATTCCCAAGGCATTCTCTCACAATTCAACTTGCAAACTTGAAATAATCACCTGACAATCACCAAAAACAAAATACCAAAACAACTACCTAGTTCATAATAAAGGAAAATACGGAATATACTACAAATGTCCCATCGCCTAAACGGCGGAATTACAACCAAATCGAAAAGAAATAAAGTTCAAAGTTTCAAAAGTTTCAGAAGTTAGAAGAGAAAAGAGAATAGATCAATATTCGTCCATGTCATGGGAGGAGGGAACACCGTCACCAGCATCAGGATCTGCCGGCTTCCCCAACCTGCAAAATCATAAGCCGGGTGGGTTGCTGCTGCTCATCAGGATGTGGACAGAAAAATCCATAAGTGGTGCTTGCCAGCATGAAAATGGGAGGAGGGCTAAATGCCTGAGTGGGCGGTGGTGGAGGAGGAGACTCCGGTTGGATCCAATGGTTGATGTAGGGAGACCAATACTCGTTTTGGAAGCCCAGGTGGTTCACTTGGCTCCACATCGTCCTCTGCTCATCCATCATCATGTCCTGAATGTCCCTAAGCTCCCTCTGATTACCCAGGATCTCATTAAGCTTCGTTCCCCAACCTGCAAAATCATAAGCCGGGTAAGGGTTGCTGCTGCTCATCAGGATGTGGACAGAAAAATCCATAAGTGGTGCTTGCCAGCATGAAAATGGGAGGAGGGCTAAATGCCTGAGTGGGCGGTGGTGGAGGAGGAGACTCCGGTTGGATCCAATGGTTGATGTAGGGAGACCAATACTCGTTTTGGAAGCCCAGGTGGTTCACTTGGCTCCACATCGTCCTCTGCTCATCCATCATCATGTCCTGAATGTCCCTAAGCTCCCTCTGATTACCCAGGATCTCATTAAGCTTCGTTCCCCAACCTGCAAAATCATAAGCCGGGTAAGGGTTAGGCTGCTGCTTCATCTGGGGTGGCGGCTCCACCCTCTGTCTTTGAGCCAGCGGCTCCTGCACATCTTCCGTTTCATCCCCCAAATCACTCTCCGAAGTCATCAACGTTGCCTTCCTTAGCTCTGTGGCATCAATGATAATGGTAGGCTCAATATCCGAAACTCTTCTCCCCTCACTAGTGTTTGCCATGCCCAACCTCTCCATGATCGAGGTCACGAAATGACCACATAAATACCTACGCTCCCTCTGATTACCCAGGATCTCATTAAGCTTCGTTCCCCAACCTGCAAAATCATAAGCCGGGTAAGGGTTGCTGCTGCTCATCAGGATGTGGACAGAAAAATCCATAAGTGGTGCTTGCCAGCATGAAAATGGGAGGAGGGCTAAATGCCTGAGTGGGCGGTGGTGGAGGAGGAGACTCCGGTTGGATCCAATGGTTGATGTAGGGAGACCAATACTCGTTTTGGAAGCCCAGGTGGTTCACTTGGCTCCACATCGTCCTCTGCTCATCCATCATCATGTCCTGAATGTCCCTAAGCTCCCTCTGATTACCCAGGATCTCATTAAGCTTCGTTCCCCAACCTGCAAAATCATAAGCCGGGTAAGGGTTAGGCTGCTGCTCATCAGGATGTGGACAGAAAAATCCATAAGTGGTGCTTGCCAGCATGAAAATGGGAGGAGGGCTAAATGCCTGAGTGGGCGGTGGTGGAGGAGGAGACTCCGGTTGGATCCAATGGTTGATGTAGGGAGACCAATACTCGTTTTGGAAGCCCAGGTGGTTCACTTGGCTCCACATCGTCCTCTGCTCATCCATCATCATGTCCTGAATGTCCCTAAGCTCCCTCTGATTACCCAGGATCTCATTAAGCTTCGTTCCCCAACCTGCAAAATCATAAGCCGGGTAAGGGTTAGGCTGCTGCTCATCAGGATGTGGACAGAAAAATCCATAAGTGGTGCTTGCCAGCATGAAAATGGGAGGAGGGCTAAATGCCTGAGTGGGCGGTGGTGGAGGAGGAGACTCCGGTTGGATCCAATGGTTGATGTAGGGAGACCAATACTCGTTTTGGAAGCCCAGGTGGTTCACTTGGCTCCACATCGTCCTCTGCTCATCCATCATCATGTCCTGAATGTCCCTAAGCTCCCTCTGATTACCCAGGATCTCATTAAGCTTCGTTCCCCAACCTGCAAAATCATAAGCCGGGTAAGGGTTAGGCTGCTGCTCCATCTGGGGTGGCGGCTCCACCCTCTGTCTTTGAGCCAGCGGCTCCTGCACATCTTCCGTTTCATCCCCCAAATCACTCTCCGAAGTCATCAACGTTGCCTTCCTTAACTCTGTGGCATCAATGATAATGGTAGGCTCAATATCCGAAACTCTTCTCCCCTCACTAGTGTTTGCCATGCCCAACCTCTCCATGATCGAGGTCACGAAATGACCACATAAATACCTACGCTCCCGGTGTTTCTGCATGTGGCGAGCAAGGATATAAGAAGCACAACCATATCGGGTTGGGGTGAAGTCTTGGAACTGCCTAAGTAACCACAAATCATCGCTACACACTTTGTCATTCGCATTGCCCCGATGGATGAAAGAGTATGTTATCAGTTTATGCAACAGCCTCAACTTTTTGGACCGAATGTCCGACACTTTGCTCACCCCCGAGCTAAACGAAGGCTTCCCTGAAATCCTGTTCCAATACTCATGAAAACTAACCCCATCATCAAAATGGGAGATATCCAATATGCTATTCTCCAAAAACGAATGAACCAAACCGTCATTAAACTCATTTCTCTCAAACATCCCACAAAGATAACCAAACTTGGGAATAGTGCAATGGCGCTGCTTGCCACCTAATCGAAAGTGGATCACCTGATCCTCACTAATGTCCTCAACAGGTAGAAATCCCACTCTAAGAGATGAGTAGAATTCCTGGCACCATTCCAGTTTAGCCGGTTTGTTTAGCTCAAAAACCCTCTTCCACATATCGATGTTTGCTACCCAACCCGTTTCCTCATCAGTATACTCTGTCCTAAACCTATCATCAAAATAGTCAGCTAGGAGCGCATCGCGAATTATCTGCCAGTCCATTGTACGAGCGGGAATCAACTCATAGTCCTGGATTTCCGCTAACCTATTCAAAAACACTTGGCGCTCCGCCTTTGGGACATCCCTGAATTGCAGCCAAGGATGTGTGTGTGTTTTGAGTAACCTAAATGTTTTGCTAGCAGGAGCGGTTGGTGGAGTGTAGCTATCGTCTACATAATCAAATTGGTAGTTATTCGGCCACACCCATCCCTCGTATTTTTGTCCAACCGGTTGTTTCTGCAAAAACATTCAAAATGTACTAAATAAGTCAGAGGAAGCAAAAGGAAACAATCACGAAAGGCTAAGATAGACAAACGGCAAAAACGGGCAAACAGGGCAGAATCTCGCGACGCGAGGCCCCCCACTCGCGCCGCGAACCTGCAAATTTTTATTTATTTATTTTTTTTTGGATTTTCTGAATGGGTTTTATGTCTAATTAACAATGCTTTAACTAATTTGAATTAAAATAAATTAAGGATGACTAAATCTTAAAAAACCCCAAATTAAAAATTAAGAACCCTAATTAGGTTTTTCTAAGATTCTTGCAAAATTAATCACCTCTAAGTACAATAAACAACAATACTAACTTATCTAAGTAATTAACAAACATTAATTGAAAGAAAATCAAAGAAAATAAATAAATCCTAATTAAATTGAAATAAAATTGAAAAGAAAAGAGAAAGAGTTGAGAATCACATACCCCTCTTGACATGATGACGATGGAATGGAGGAGAAGATGAAAGTTTGAAGAGAGGAAGAAGGAGAAACACAAAAACTAGTGTGTGTGTGTGTGTGTGTGTCGTGAGTGTGTGTGTGTGTTTTGAAAGAAAAGAAAAAGAAAGTGAGAGTAAGAGTGAGATAGATAGATCGTGCAACTATTCCTTTTAAGTGCCCTTTTTATTTTTTCGATTTTTACATTAAAAGAAAAGGGAAACTTACCTGGCTGCGCCCTATCGCGTCGCGATGTATCTGGTTCGCGGCGCGATCCCGTTGAAATTTCCGTTCGCGTCGCGAGATGCCAAGCTCGCGCCGCGAGAAAACGCTCTGTCCAAAATGGCTCCAAATCCACTCACTCTCGCGCCGTGAGGGCTACCACTCGCGCCGCGATATGCTGCCTTTTCTCAGATTTTTGGCTCTTTGACACACTTTTGCACATACCGGTTCACCCAAAATCATTTCTCACCTGTGAATCTCAACGAAAAACATAAAAATAGAACAAAACTACTGAAAATCAACTAGAAATGATAAAAACACACGGGTTGCCTCCCGAGAAGCGCTTTATTTATTTACGAGTCATTAGCTTGACTCGATCAAACCTCAAAGATTAACCAAGTCGGGGCCTTTAACCCCCCTCCCCACACTTAAGTTGTTGGGAGTTCCATCCTTAATAGGTGGGAAGCAATCATCTTTCATCTTCGTCCGAATCCAATCATTTGCTCTACCAAAAGCATCCACCTCCAACATCAACTCATCTTTCTCTTTGGTTGACAAATTTGAACATAGTTCTTTTGACAACTTCACATTGCAATGAGAAACCGCGGACTTGACACGATCGTACAATTTACGGATCTTGGCACTTCGGCTACTTGTCGGTCGAGAATTAATCACTAGTGTTATCTTCCCCTCATTTCCCTTTTTCTCCACTTCATCTTCCGACCATTCATCATTCTGAGAATCACTAGAACTAACATAAACAGTCTGGATATAATTAACAACGTTAGGTGAATAAAAAAAAGTAGTGTTCAAGAATTCTACCGATTCATCACCCGTTCTCAATGTAAGCTTACCACGCCCGACCTCAATGGTAGCATCGGCCGTAGCAAGAAATGGTCTTCCTAGAATAAGGGGTACGTTTAATGCTTCACCCACATCAATAATGATAAAATCCACCGGAAAGACCAAACCACCCACTTTGACCAACACGTCTTCTAAAATTCCCATAGGTCTTATAACGGATTTATCGGACAATTGAATTTTCATGTTGATGGGTTTAGGTTTTCCTAAGTTCAGTTTAGCATAAATAGATGAAGGCATTAAATCAATACTAGCACCTGAATCTGTCAATGCCTTACTCACAGTCAAATCACCAATCTTGCAAGAAACAGTAAAACTACCTAGATCCTTACGCTTTTCGGGTAACTTACCCGCCACTGCCGCCGAGCAAACATTTTTCAAAATTTTAGTCTCCATCTCAGCCAACTTTTTCTTGTTCATCAAAATTTGCTTCAAACATTTTGCATATCCTGGCATCTGCACAACTGCATCTAAAAACGGAATATTGATATGCAACTTCCTTAGATCACTTACAAATTTATCCATTCGCTCCTTCATCTTTTCCTTCATCAATCTCTGTGGAAAAGGAATCTTCGGTTGGTAGGGTTTCAACACGGTTTCCTTGATCAGTGTGGCTTTAGGAACCAAAGTGGTCACCACCGGCGGTGACTCCATCTCTACCTCTTCATCAACATCTTCTTCAAACTGCCCAACTCGAGGAGAAACATTAGAAATACAAGAATTATCAATAGGAGGAACAATTACCTTGCCGGATCGCGTAGTTATGGCATTGACAGTTTCGTTCCGGTGTTGGGGACCTTTGTATTTGTCCTCCCCATTCCTCCATGAGCCTTTGTCTTGATTCGGGTTTTGTTGGGTATTACTTGGAAGAGTACCCGGTTGCCTTTGTTGAGCGCCCATTCTATCAATTCTCTTTTCCAAATTGGAAATCAAGGCATGGGTGTTGCGATTGTTTATATCAATCTTGTCATGCAAGCCCCCGATCTTGTCATTCAGAAGTTTGGAATAGTTCTCCATTGAGATATTCCTTTTCTCCTGGGCTTCCTCTCGTTTGTCAAGGAACTTGGACATCATGGCCATGAGCGGTGATCCTTCGCCCTCGTCTTCTTCTCGCCTTGGAGGTGACGGTGGTTGTTGTTGGTTAGGTGCGCCATGATTGTCATCCTTTTGCCACCTATTTTGAAAATTTCCACCACGATTGTTAGAATAAGAATTAAAAGAGTTAGAAGAGTTACCTTGATATCGGCCTTGGTAATTGCCACCACGTTGAAAGAGAGGTTGGTATTGGCCTTGGCGTTGATTTTGCACAAAATTCACATCTTCTTGAGCTATCGAATCACACTCATTGGGATGATGTGGACCTCCACAATGAGTACATCCCCCGGCCATAATCTTCACATCCCGCTCAAGTCCACCAAAGTTGTTCTCCACCATTGAGAACCTTTCGTCCATTCGGTTTGAAAGTGCCCGAATTTCAGAAATTACCTCGGATGTTTCACCCTCATCAACTCTAGCTACTACCTTACGCGACCTCCTATCTCTATTTGAAGTCCTAGAAACTTGAGCTTTCGCCATATCCTCAAACATCTTCCAAAGCTCACTTGAGGTCTTGTAACTAATGTTACCTCCGCACGTCATCACCATCTTCTCATAACTCTCCCTATTCATCCCATCCATGAATATCCCCACAATCTCGGTGTCACTCACCCCATGCCCGGGACATTCCCACAATAGATCTTTCATTCTTAACCAAGCTTCAACTATAGACTCATCCTCATCTTGCCTAAAAGATCTAATTACAAGTATGATCTCTCTTTCCCGATTAGCCGGAAAGAATCTCTCAATCAAAGCTTCCCTAACCGCACCCCAAGTAGTCAAGCTATCCGGTGCTAAACCCTTCAACCATTTGTGAGTCTCTCCCGTGAGAGACATGGGAAAAAGTTTCATCTTGACGTTATTGGCCTGATTTTCCCCATAATTGAATAGATTGCAAATCATCTCGAACTTGTCAAGATGCTCATGATGATCTCTTTTGTGCCTTCCGTCAAAGCACAAATCTTTAACCATTTGCAAGTGATTGCCCTTCACCGTGAAAGTGTCAATTTCGGGTGCACGAATGGCCGATTGGCGGGATGTTGGTATAGTTCGAGGAAGGTCTTCGATCTTCATGTTGAATAGATCGGGAGGGTTTTGTTGTCCGGCCATGTTAACGGTTGTTTTCGGAGATTCGGGTGGAGTAGGTGTTTTATCGGAAAGTGGTTCTTCTTTTTCGGAATGGTATCCCCACTCGTTACTTCCCGAATCGTAATAAGTCTCGTGAAGTATGTGGTCGGATTTGGGTCTAGGAGTGGTGTCTATGAAAAATGGGTCGGAAGTTGATGGTTGTGATGTTTGTGTTTTGGTGCGCTTTTTGAGTTTTTCGGGATTGGATGTGGCCTTCACTAATGGTCTCCCAGAAGTTCGAGTGTTCATCCACTACCTGGAAATATTCAGCGAACACAACACAACAAACAAAACCTTAATAGCACATGGGGTACAATTAATGCAAACTTAAAATAAAATAAAGCAAGTAACTTCTCCGTGCAAAGCACGAAAAAGGATCGATTCACAGAATCTCAACCAAAAGTAATTAAAATCAGTCCCCGGCAGCGGCGCCAAAAACTTGATGTGTGAAATCTAGTTTATAATTTATAACAAGATCTACCGCTAACTGACTTCAACACACTTACGGGCAGTGTACCCGTTCGTATGTAATATAGCTAACTGGCAAGACCAGGATCGAACACAAGGACTGTTTGTTGTACTAAAGGTTGTAAAAATGTGAAACAAGTAAAAAGTTTGGTGTGACCGAATTGTCACTTTGCGTTTCTGAAAACTATGGAATCAACAAGTAAAGTAAAGTACTCAACCGGTATTAATCGAGAGCACGCGAAAAGATTTGAGTTGTAAACAAATAATTAAAAAGCCATCTATGTCGAATCCGCTACGCAAAAAGTCTAGGTTGCATATAGGTTAAGCCCAAAATTCATAAGTGTTGGTGATAATAATCGTGATAAGATAAAAACACAACCGGGTGCACTCCGTTTGTAAAATCGACTTGATCACCTATTCAATCCAATTTCTTGCAACAAGTGGCACCACCAACCCTATTACAATTCCTCGAACTAACTAGTTTGTTTGATTATTTAAATAACAATTTTTATCTTTGTGAAAGAAACGTGGTACCACCAACCGTTAAATCCACTTAACAAAGTAATTTCTATTAGCCTTGTATTCTTTACTATCATACCATGACCTAGCAAGAGTTATTCATAGACAAACAACTAAAATAATACTTGCATTCAACTAGTACCACTATCGAAGAACACAAATATCACCAGGAACACAAGTTTAAGTAGAAGAAATCACTTCATTAAGATCTTGACAAAATGTCAAGTAAAACCAACATGAATTCAAAATATTATGCAACCACAACTAATTGTTTCACTTCATCTTCATAGATGTATAGAGATTTAGCTACTCATAATGAAAAGAGCTAAAGATTCAAATAAAAAGGAGAACATAGTGTACCAAATGTGAAGTAATAATCCAAATCGAGGTTACAACCGAGCTACAATCACTAATCAAGAGTCAAAATTAATCTTCAAGTCTTCACAATAGTTTGGATGATGAAAAACCCTTGAAAAACCCTTAAAATCGGCTGGAGAAAAGGTATGGAGGCTGGAGTGTCCAAGATTAGGTTTAGGGTTAAATGGGGTTTGGTATTTATACCCCAGGAGAGAGAAATCGACTTGTCAGACAGATTTTACGTCGCGAGCCCCTACTATCGCGCCGCGATGGTTGTCAAAACTGGAGCCCTTCAAATCAGAACTTTATGTCGCGTCGCGAGATACCAGGGTCGCGCCGTGAAGGAACTTTTATGCTGTATCGCGCCGCGAGGGTTCCTGGTCGCGCCGCGATTTCTGTCAAGTTTTGGCATTTCAGCTTCGTTACTTCCCGACTCGTAATAAGTCTCGTGAAGTATGTGGTCGGATTTGGGTCTAGGAGTGGTGTCTATGAAAAATGGGTCGGAAGTTGATGGTTGTGATGTTTGTGTTTTGGTGCGCTTTTTGAGTTTTTCGGGATTGGATGTGGCCTTCACTAATGGTCTCCCAGAAGTTCGAGTGTTCATCCACTACCTGGAAATATTCAGCGAACACAACACAACAAACAAACCTTAATAGCACATGGGGTACAATTAATGCAAACTTAAAATAAAATAAAGCAAGTAACTTCTCCGTGCAAAGCACGAAAAAGGATCGATTCACAGAATCTCAACCAAAAGTAATTAAAATCAGTCCCCGGCAGCGGCGCCAAAAACTTGATGTGTGAAATCTAGTTTATAATTTATAACAAGATCTACCGCTAACTGACTTCAACACACTTACGGGCAGTGTACCCGTTCGTATGTAATATAGCTAACTGGCAAGACCAGGATCGAACACAAGGACTGTTTGTTGTACTAAAGGTTGTAAAAATGTGAAACAAGTAAAAAGTTTGGTGTGACCGAATTGTCACTTTGCGTTTCTGAAAACTATGGAATCAACAAGTAAAGTAAAGTACTCAACCGGTATTAATCGAGAGCACGCGAAAAGATTTGAGTTGTAAACAAATAATTAAAAAGCCATCTATGTCGAATCCGCTACGCAAAAAGTCTAGGTTGCATATAGGTTAAGCCCAAAATTCATAAGTGTTGGTGATAATAATCGTGATAAGATAAAAACACAACCGGGTGCACTCCGTTTGTAAAATCGACTTGATCACCTATTCAATCCAATTTCTTGCAACAAGTGGCACCACCAACCCTATTACAATTCCTCGAACTAACTAGTTTGTTTGATTATTTAAATAACAATTTTTATCTTTGTGAAAGAAACGTGGTACCACCAACCGTTAAATCCACTTAACAAAGTAATTTCTATTAGCCTTGTATTCTTTACTATCATACCATGACCTAGCAAGAGTTATTCATAGACAAACAACTAAAATAATACTTGCATTCAACTAGTACCACTATCGAAGAACACAAATATCACCAGGAACACAAGTTTAAGTAGAAGAAATCACTTCATTAAGATCTTGACAAAATGTCAAGTAAAACCAACATGAATTCAAAATATTATGCAACCACAACTAATTGTTTCACTTCATCTTCATAGATGTATAGAGATTTAGCTACTCATAATGAAAAGAGCTAAAGATTCAAATAAAAAGGAGAACATAGTGTACCAAATGTGAAGTAATAATCCAAATCGAGGTTACAACCGAGCTACAATCACTAATCAAGAGTCAAAATTAATCTTCAAGTCTTCACAATAGTTTGGATGATGAAAAACCCTTGAAAAACCCTTAAAATCGGCTGGAGAAAAGGTATGGAGGCTGGAGTGTCCAAGATTAGGTTTAGGGTTAAATGGGGTTTGGTATTTATACCCCAGGAGAGAGAAATCGACTTGTCAGACAGATTTTCGCGCGAGCCCCCTGTCGCGCCGCGATTTCTGTCAAGTTTTGGCATTTCAGCTTCATTCTTCATCCGTTAGTGCATATGGACCATTTCTGAGCTATTTCCTACCATTTATGAGCGATGTACCTATTGTAGACCTGAAACCACTAGCAAATACCACAACGCACCACAAAACATGCATAAATGGCTATCAATCGTGTATAAAACGTCCAAATAAGATGTGAGAAATATGTATATATTGAGACATATCATTACTCAAACGAGCTTTAACCTCAACCCATTCGTCAGGAAGTCTTCTATGAGGGCTTGAATTGGGGATACCAAGTTTCATGTGTAAGGGAGCACGGTTTTCCTCTAATATGTTGTCGTCCTTTTAGTCGGATTATTAAGGAGTTTTCCTCTTACTAGGTTTCGGGTGAGGGGGTATATAACATGAACCTGGTTAAAACAACATACAGTAGTATATAGCTCTTTCGTTGTAATATTCGATCAAACCTGCCCAAAAATATATATTATTTTATTTTTATTTTGGTAATTATACTAGCCATTTTACCCATCGCGTTGCTTCGGAACGAAAAAGTGGAAACCACTAAAAAAAACTCAAAGTACCAATATGTATTCATTTTGTAACATCCATGATTTTTGACTTTAGTTGACTTGTAATTGAATGTAATTGAATGTGAACGATTTTGTGAATTTATATGAATTATCGAACGTTTTGTCGTGTAGTAACGTAACGTTGAGTTTAGTTGTGTTTACGGCTTCGTTTTAGCGTTTAAATGGATAACGTTTAGCTATTTATCGAAATTAGCGGAGCGGGAGCCCATGTTGGACTCCCCTAGGCCGTCCCTCACACCACACACACACCCACACTCACTCATTTCCTTTCCACCAAAATCTTATCCTCCCATCTCTCTCTCACTCCCTATCATTTACTCCTTTTCCATTTTCTTCATCTACCCCAAGATCCAATCATAAATTCACCATTTAATCCAAAATTCTTGTGTTGTTAGTGTTTGAATAACTAAATCTTATAACAATAATAACAATAATCATCAAAGTGCAAGGTTTCTTGGGTTTTCAAAGTGTTCATCCATCTTTTAGGGCTCAAATCCGAAATTTAAGTTGTAGGTTGAATTGGTAAGTGTTTCTTAGCTCAAAATGTTCCTCTTGCATTGTAGAATACTTCCCTACTATAGATCTAAACGTTTGGTGGTCGATTTTGGTGTAAAATGTGTGTTTTAACTCAAAAGCGGGTTTTGAATCAAATCTTGAGATATTGGAAGTGGGTTTGTGTAAATATATGTTTTTATGACTTGTTCATGCTTGTAAAAGGTTGTGTCAAAGTTTGAAGCTTTGATTTTTCCTTTAGCTTGGTCGATTGTAGGCGAAAATGGGTGTTTCTCCCGTAACTGGGAAAGTTGCGCCGCAACTTTCCAATGGTTCGCCGCAACTTCTGTTGTCTCGTTTTCACTGACCTCAAGGTTGCGCCGCAACTTTGAGATGGTTCGCCGCAACTTTTTTTTATCCCATTTCCCTGACCTCAAGGTTGCGCCGCAACTTTGAGATGGTTCACCGCAACTTTTTTTTATCCCATTTCCCTGACCTCAAGGTTGCGCCGCAACTTTGAGATGGTTCACCGCAACTTTCCAATGGTTCGCCGCAACTTCTGTTGTCTCGTTTTCACTGACCTCAAGGTTGCGCCGCAACTTTGAGATGGTTCACCGCAACTTTGGTTCACCGCAACTTATTTTTCCTTCAGCAAAAACTCGATTTTTGGAACGATCGTAACTTTCAAACCGCAACTCCGTTTTTAACGTATAGGCTACCTTTGGAATCGTGTGAGAGTCTACTTTTTTATGGTTCCATTCATTTGGGATGAATCTAACTCCACTTCTAAAAGGTTGGTCTTAAGTGTCGGTGCTCATGGGCGGGCAAACGTTTAAATCGATTGTGGGGTGTCTTGGTTTGGCCTAGAATGACTTGTAACGTAATGTAGGCTATAATGTGATGATTAAATGTTGATGTAATAGGTTTGTGATCGTTGTGCTCCCCGCTCACCCGCTTAAGCTCATTCTATCGACAATTAAGGCTAAGGTGAGTTTCGTAACCTCGTTTTCCTTACATAGTTGGGGTGAAAAGTGTACTTGTTTACTTAAACGTTTAACGATTTAATTAAGACGATTTGTTATGAAATGATGATTTATTGAACTCGCATGGTATGCTTTCCATTAACGCATTTATAAACGTTTGCATGTGATATATGATTGAGATAACTATAAGTCCATATCTATGGCATAACGATAAGTCCATATCTATGGCATAACGATAAGTCCATGTTGTGGCATAACGATAAGTCCATGTTGATGGCATAACGATAAGTCCACGTTAGTGGCATAACGATTAAGTCCATGATTGTGGCATAACGATAAAGTCCACATTTGTGACATAACGTTGTGGTTGACGGTATTGTTTAACGTGTATATTGTGTATGAATCGTTTAGTTGTAACGTAACGTTGATATGACGAATTATGAACGTATGGATGATGATGTAAGTATCTTCATCTATTGAATATCTTTAACGGTTGTTATCCCGACACTATGATTTTAACGTTTAAACCTACGAACTCAACAACTTTATGTTGACCCGTTTTAGTACACTTTTTAGGTAATCAAGTTAATCAAAGACGTGATGGATGATTTGCATGGCTTGCTAGGATTTGGGCTTGACTATTGGATCCGTGATTCATTGATCCCTTTGACGGGTTATGTTTAGGATTGTTGGCCATCATTTTGGAATGTTCTTTATTGTAACATTTGATGGTTATGTGCTCCTTATGCATCTTGTGATCCTTTTGTGGTACTTGTAAACATATTTGAACTAATTTCATGGATTGCCCAATCCTTAATTGCATGTAGTATCGTCTCTATTTAATTTCCATGTCGTGCTGTGCTTTTCTTGTGATACCCCATGATTCCGCCTTGTTGGGGTGTACAGAATGGTATCAGAGCCATGGTTGTAGAGAATTAGGTGGATTGACCTAGCCTATAGCCATTGCACCCACATTTCATAATTAGCATGCATGATAGGAAACTATGTTTGCAACGTGAATTGTATGAGACATGAGAGTTGTTTAGACGGAGTTCGTAGGTTTTCCATGATTGTTGACTTGATTGTTATGTGATTGTTTGATTGATGCATGTGTTAGTGTCGGGATACACCGTGACTTGCCGAATGAACGTTGACGTATATTCTTATGATTTTTATTGCTTAACCCTAACAAAATGAAGTGATGGTATTAGCGGAGTATGGCATTCGGCGACCCTAGAAACACCTGATCAACGATTCTATTGTGGCCCTATGTCATATACAAGTTAATAACAACATGGATTGCGCATTGTGGATGAAGTATAGTAGGTAACCCGGTATGTTTAATGAGTGTTGGTTGGGTGGAGGGTTAGCCGCTGGTACACCCTGTATACATACCCAACCAATACTTAGAGAGCATAACGGAACTGAATCCCAACATCCATTCAATATATTAACGGCGTGGAGGGAAAGCCGCTGGTATCACCTGTATACAAACACCTTTAATGTATTGGATGTTGAAATTAGATTCGGACTATGCTTTACCCACCTTGTTATGACTTGACCCCCTTTATATTTGTGTTAATTGGCTTGTGACTGTGATGTTGATTATGAATTGTATGAATGATGATGCCTTAGACTATTGTCATGATAATATCCCCGTAGAAATATATGTTCTTGTAACGGTTTAGAAAGGACTAGACATAAATTGTTTGTTATATGACGGTCGATAGTTAAAAGTTTAAGGAAAACTTCAATAGTTACGACCAAAACACAATTAACATATGACTAAACAATACATACCAATAATCTTGAAAGCTAAAATTGTTAAAAGTTTTTGGGGAAATTCAAAACCATTTAAAAAGAATAAAATTTAAAATTTTTTGCTACAACGTCGCCACAGTCTCCCGCTACAATAGCTACATTACCCCCGCTACACTAAGGAAGATGCTATAGGAGGTTGTACTTTATACTTAAAGGGTTATACTTTTAGCTACAGTACAACCCTCTCACAAACCCAACTTACCTTTTAGTGTATATATCTATACTTCTATACTATATTATAAAAAAAATAGCTCCCATGTTGAAAGTTACATGAAAAAATGTCTAAATACCCTTAATGAAATATTACATTATCAGTCATTTATCTTTTAAAATATCTTCATTAACCATTTACATCAATTAGTTTACATCAATTATCTACACCACTCGACGCCGCCTCTACCACCAACATTCGTCCCTATCATCATACTGTCTCCGCCACAAACACCGTCGTATTGCACTAGTGCCGTGTTAATATAATTTGAAGGGAATGAGTAAATGAGTTGAACCTTGGTCCCATATTACAAAAACAAAACGAACCGCTGCTCGAGAAGATGGATTGGCGGTCCATTAAACTTATAAATTTATTCCTGGTCAAACCTCTTGATCCGTCTTCATCATGAAATTTATTGCAAATTTTCTATTTTACCCCCTCATTCATTTTTGTCGTCAATAATTATTTATTATACTGACATAAATATACGCGTTAAAATTTATGAAGTTTGTTAGATACTTAGATTGATCTTTCATTTATATTGAGCGAGAAAACAACTGTATATAAACAGAAGAATAAAACGTATCACGTTTTGAATCTTGTATGAACCCCTTCTAAGGGTGATTTAATTTCTCAAGTAACCCTTTCAACTTTGACATTTGAATATTTGATTACATGTGCGAATTGTTAATTTATAACATTTATTATAAACATTGTTGGATATAATATTAATCAAAAACTATACATTATGATGAAAGGTGTGGTCAACATAAATATATACACTACACATGATATTTATCGTGCAAAGCTTATGTGAGATCGAGTTAAATGTTTTTATGAGCTCCAGCTAATAAGTTTTGTTTGGTGTATAGATCATTAAAAAGTTTTTGACAAAAATATAAGTATAAAATCTAAGAAACTTAGAAATATTAAGTTTATGAAATATATATAACTCTTTCTCAATCTTTTTTTTTTTCTTTTGTTTTGAAAAGGCCAGCTTAATTAACAAAGTTACAAAGTAAGATATACCGTAGTCCGTATACGAGAAGACCACCTAAAATTGGGCTTAGTTTGTATCAAAAGGGCCCAAGTACCAACCAGCCCGACCTTGTTTTACAGTTTATTTGGATCGGATTTAACTGGGCCTTAAGAGACCTTACTAGAAGTATCGGGCCGGGTTGAGGCTGGCCGGGGTGGAGGCCTATGATCAGCCCTAGAAGCGATGGTTATGAACTTATGATTTGTGTTAGTTGAATTAAACACAAAGGGTAGTTCAAGTAAATACTGAATAGTTGATATTATAGTTTTACCAATCACCATTGTTCTGCGATCTGATATTATAGTTTTACCAAATTGAGAGTATTATACTATCACCAAAACAAAAACAAAACAAAAAAAAAGAAAAAAGAGAGGTGGTGTTTGTTCATGTGGGGAAAGCAGCCGCAAAACACAAAAGTCTTGTTTGACTTTTGTGCATGGGAGTTTGAATGACAAGGAGTAGCAGCAGCTTCGTTCGACTTCAACTTCGCAGACACCATCATCTCTTTTTTGCTAAGTAACAGATAAGAATTTTTTTTACTTTCGTCAGTTCTAAACCTGTATTTCAATCGAAAGAAAAATCTCCTACGTACTTCCCTCAATTCTAACCCATCCATCGTTCCCTGTTTTTGATATCAATTTTTTTTAACTTATGACATCCACCAACACCACCGAAAATAACCTCGAGTCATCATGTGGGGAAGCGACAACAAATATGTAATACATCTATTTTCCTTTGTTTTTTTATTTGTTAGATGGGTGGATATGCATGAGTTGTTAGATAATGAATATGGTGATGATCGATAGAGATTTGGGTTCATATATATAGATATGGGTTTTTTTGTTGTTATGTTTTTTAACAGAGGAGAGTTGGATTTGATTATTAGGGATTGTGTTTTGTATGGTTTTGTTATTATTTATGGGAAATGATAAATTTTCTTAAAAGAATAGCCTAAAAATCTTCTTAACTAGATGAAAATATGTTGAAAAATCAGGAGAGGGAAAAAACTATGTGAAAAATTTATGTGTCACCATCTAATAATTTTAGGAGGACTTTTAGATTATTCTTTAAAAGGATAAATCATTTTCTATTATTTAGAGATTGAATACATAACTAAGGTGGAAAAACAAGGGAGAGGGGTAAAAGGACCAACATGCCCCCATGTGCAATGCACGTGAACGGGGTAAACGGTCAAAACAAAGGGATGTTAGTGTTAGAGACTGCAAACAATGAAAATAGAAAATCAATGGATGATTAGCAACGGAAAAAAAAAAACATGAGGGCAAAATGCTAATATGAAAACCACATGAGTCATTTGTGACATTTTCTCTTAAATAAAAAATTGTCTAAACCATCAAAGGTGTCTTCTCAAACTAAAATTTATGTAAGGATAAACTCTAAAATTCCTCTACTCTAATGACTCAATCAACCATCTAATTTTGTTTTGGGTATACTAAAAATCTTTAGGTTTTAAGACAAAAGTTTTCTCATAGGAGTAATAATTTTATTTCGAAATTGGAAATATGAAAAACAAAAAAATATCCTTAATCCCAAATTTACAATTAAAAATAAGAAAATTTAATCTATTTTTGAAAAGAAAAATCTATTTTAGTAAAGTTCAAAATTTTCCAAAATTAGTTAGATATTTTCGGAGAAGATAGATACAAAACATTCTCATATATATCAACAGAAAAAAGAATTTATCACCCCAATCGTCGCTAGTTACAAACCAAATTTGCTGACCGAATTTTCCAACCAAGCACACACACACACACAATCAATTTTTTCTCTTATGGGTGGTGGGATAGCGATGAGAGCGGCGGCAAAGGCTGCCGGAATGGGTGTATTCACCAGCCGTATTCGCGGCGGAGATAACCCAGTTGTCTCCGTCGCACGGCGGACCGCCCTTTCTTCTGTCGCTAACTCAGGGGAAGATATAAAATTGGTCATTAATAGTAAGAATGACGTCGAAAGTGTTGAAAAGCCTCTGCTTGATGATTGGGAATTTGCTGGAGAAGAAGATGAACTTTTTATGGACCCTGGTGAACCTAGTCTGCCTAGGCTTGTGTTTGGCGGCGTACCCACTATTCAAGAAGCTACCCAGGCTACTGATGATCTTAAATTTGCTCTTCAACAGTATGATATATATATATATATATATATATATAATATATATATATATAGATTTTTGTGTTTTTTGATTGATTTTGTTATGATCCTTCTTAGGATTTTTGTTGTTTTTGATTAGTTAGTACTTTTTTTTTGGATTTTGCTAACCATAGAATTTAAGGCATCCAGACAGTATAAAAGTATTGGACATTAAAAATATCTGGCTTTGAATTGTTTTGTATTCAAGAAGCCAAATAGGATGGATGTGATTATAATTATGCTCTTGAAAAGTATGAATCTTTTTTTGTTTTTTGTGTTTTTGATTGATATTGTTATGACCCTTTTAAGGATTTTTGTTGTTTTTGATTAGTTAGTACTTTTTTTTTTGGATTTTGCTAACCATAGCAGTTAGGCGTACAGACAGTATAAATATACTGGACATTAAAAATAACTGGCTTTGAAGTGTTTTGTTTTCAAGAAGCCAAATAGGATGGATGTGATTACAGTTATGCTCTTGAAAAGTATGAATCTTTTTTTGTTTTTTGTGTTTTTGATTAGTTAGTACTTTTTTTTTGGATTTTGCTAACCATAGAATTTAAGGCATCCAGACAGTATAAAAGTATTGGACATTAAAAATATCTGGCTTTGAATTGTTTTGTATTCAAGAAGCCAAATAGGATGGATGTGATTATAATTATGCTCTTGAAAAGTATGAATCTTTTTTTGTTTTTTGTGTTTTTGATTGATATTGTTATGACCCTTTTACGAAAAAATGCTTGTTTTCTGTAACTATAGTAGTTGTTTGGATTTTGTTAACTGTACACATGTGTAAAAGCGTTGTTCCCGTAATGAGTAAAGATTCAAGTATTCAAATACTACTTTTATACTTATCTTCACATATTAACTATATAAGGGCTATGATTACCAAAATTCTAATCTTTTTTAGATTAGGATTATAGTTAGGGTCCATATAAGTGTTTGATATGTAACAAACTGTGATTGAGTTTATCTTGTTTATTATTGGTTGATTTGCTAAGTCGGTTTTCTTGAAAGGTTGATCTTTTTTGTGTGTTTGATAATCCTATAACTATTTGATGCCTTTTTTTACAAATAACTTTAATTGTTCACACAAATTTACAATAGGCTTTAATTGTTAGTGTTCATATAAGTATTCTATGTAAAGAAGGTTGATCGAGTTGACTATGTTTAGTAATGACCGGTTTTGAGCCGATACCATTGCCCCGTATGCATTTCAAGTTATTGTGTTTAACTGAAAGTTTGATTTAGACAGAATTTGAAACGGGCTCTCAATGAATATTTAGGTTTCCATTACTTGAGTTCATACTGCTATAATGTTGACTTTTAAATTTGATAAAAGATATGATTTTTAACTGATTTCAAATGGTTTCTTGACATAGAAATTGAATCTGAAAGACACTGTATTATGGCAGGAATATTAGATCTATGCTAATACTTTGAGAAATTTGATAATACATGCGTAATCGTATTGATTTGCCTATGTTCAAGATATGCAAACAGTTGATATTCTAAGGATGCATTGGACGTCTACTGTTTTTTATTGATCACTGCATTTTTTTTAATGTTATTTGTCGGTTTATTGTGCACTTTGAAATCAACTGATCTGGTGCCCATATGTTTGTTGTTTAAGGACTTATCTGTCTACAAATGCCACTGATGGACAACAGTCATCGGATTCTGAGAATGTGGTGGCTGGGCCTGATGTTGCTAGCCAAAATGTGGTACCCCACTCGCCTACAAATCATGCAATGCAAGCGTTTAGGCTTTTTAATGATAGTCCAAGTGCTCGGGTATGTTTTTGTTTTTTGCTTTCTCTTGGGATTTTGGGTGCACTAAGTGAACCCTTATGTGAATTTATTGGTCGACTATGTCATGTCTGCAGTCTTTGGTCGTTTTGACATGTAAATAAATTTACATGTCGCAAGAAATTTTCTGACACATTGCCCAGTCTACCCGACCAGTCGCACCTTCGATAGATATATTAATATATTTGCTTTAACTAGCTGTTAAATTTGAAATAGTAACATTTGGTGTTTGCTTATTACCTACCCTTTTAGACTGTTGTTGCTTCAATTGCTTCGGATCCAAATGTCTGGAATGCAGTTCTGCAAAATGCCGATCTTGTGGATTATTTGCAAACCCATAGGACAGGTTAGAAACTATTCAACTTTGATGACCTATTCTTCAATCTTCTTATGTTATGTCGATACCTGATCGGCTGATCACATGTATATGTAGAGGTTGTTTTACCAGAAACGGACCCACATGTAGAGGTTGTTTTACCAGAAACGGACCCAATGGTGAATTATTCGTCTGATGAGAGCTCAGAGGCTGGTGATTCTAAATCTGGACCAGGAAAAGGTTTCATGGAGTATGTGGTGGACGTTAAGCAGAAGATCTCTGTTACAGTGGTGGGCATGATGAACAGCTTATCAGATACCTTCCAGTCTTTTTTTGGTGGTTTAGGTAAAGATGAATTTACTGTGAATCACGATGGAACTGCTGCGATATCTGCGGAGAAAGCCGTGATTGGAGCAAGCTTAATGGGATTGGCGGTAATGGTGATTTCCGTGGTGGTTCTTAAGCGCCCAGCTCTTTAATTTGTCGAAAATGCTGGGAGCCATTTTAGCTTATGAATGCACCTATACAGTTTGCTTGAATCTTGTAATGACATTTGATATATCTTTGCTTTACGTTCATATGTTATGGGATTCAACTTAATAAGTTAATTTCTCCGCTAATACATAAAGTTTTGAATATTGGTAGTTGGCTGGTGTTCATTATCTCACATTCACATCCATGAATTTTCATCTTTATAACCGATGGAAGAATCAGTAGTGGTGAAAATGGTTTGTACGTTAGTGTTTTCCAGTGCTGGTTGTTCAATGTTTTGGCCAAGTGTTTGGGGAGGTTTTATGTGAGGCCAAAACGAATCATTTTATAATTTTTATCACGTTATGCTAGCTCAATTTGAGCTTGTCATAGCCAAACTTTGTTTAGTGAGTACATTTATGCCCTAAACATACAATAACTCGGCATTCTTATTGTTTTTTTTTTTACCCTGAGCTTGAGTTTAACTTGGCTCGAGTTTCTTTAGGAGGTTTATAACCAAAAGTGCATCAGGCTGTTTGCACTTTTATGGGTTCACTTACCATCAAGCTTTTTGGCTGGATTACCTTGTTTGTGCTCATACGGCTAAAATACATATGCTTGATAGTATGGTGTATTACAGATATCAGCCAGAATAGAGTTATCTGTGCTCAAACAGATAAAATTACATGCTTAATAGCATCTTTTCTTACAGATACAAGCTCATATCTTCCTACCGGAGCCTGCAAATGATTTCTGCTTCATGAAGGCTTGTGTAGCTAGCTAATTCATGGAGTTTGGGTTCAACCAAAGGTGGTTGGCTCAAGCTTGATTTTCTGTGACTTTTAAATTATTTGACGTGTTTGCTGCTTAGCTATATTCAATTTTTGATCTCAACTGTTTTGACTTCTTAGATACAAAGTGTAAATCGAATCAGTCCATTAGTAAGCGAGCTGAGTTATCAGTCTCATTCATGTCAAACAATTACAAGTGCTGTACGACTTTACAAGTCAGATAAGCCGCCGAGGGGACGGGATTCATTTGTTCTTCATGTACACTTCTATCTTTATCCTCTGCCCCCCCCCCCCCCCCCCCCTCCTAATATATTTTTTCTGTAACGTATACGTATAATGGTATGATACTACATATTGATGATTATTTTCTATATTGTTAATGAGCTTATATTACTCTCCAATTTCAGAACACCTTTGAACCAGTTAACAGAAGACTTTGGGATCCTTGTCAGATTATTTTTGTAGTCCACATAATACAGACCAAAGCGGACAGTATACCCGTAGTTCCATTCCCAGTTGTCGAGTAGTGACCACACGAAATAACCACGCACGTCACAGCCATCTTCCCTGCATAATCAGGTTTTTAGTTAGCGCTCATTAGATTATTAGGAATACAAATGGTTCTATTTGACAAACTATAGAATTTGGGCACCTAATAGCAGCTGATAAATTCGACAAATAGTCCCTGTGATAATTTATCCTCTTTTCATCCAGCAATGCTTCGTCTAACTTTATACTAGATTTGTTTGGGTCATCCATACCTGTATGATATGGAGGACATATATGCATAAATTGTCATCAATAGGTTCAGTTTAAGACTACAAGAGGCAAAATGGGCTAATCAAAACGGGCTGGGTTGATTACCCTAAGCACTTGTTCTCCAACTTCATTCTAATCTTTTATGAGTAAAGATAATTGCAACAGCAATCAAGTATTTCGATAAAATATTTTTGATTTGTATACATAAAATATACACTTTCGATGATCCCCGACCTTTTGACTATCTAGAAGTAAAGCATAACTTGTACCGACCATTCATTACTCTTTAGTAATTGAGTCAAAAAGGCTACCCCAACTTAAGAGTTTCTTGAATGACTTACCATTTTCGGTGATGATAACTGGTGGGTTCCCATATTTTTCTTTAATGTATACTGCTAACTTTCTTAATCCCCATGGTACAATGCGTAGCCAACTAGAAGCAGCCTGCAAGTGATGATGGACACATGGAGTGAATCATTAGCTTTCGAGTATTATTTCTCCATCAAGATTCTATAAATAAGATGCTGACTTACCGTTTCTCCAATGGATTCCCCATTTCTGGAAGCTGTAACATACAAGAACAATTATCGAACAGTAAAAACTAAAAAGTCCTTTAACCAAAGTTCATTTTGTGATTGAAAAATAAATTCCAACTTTCAGGTTTCTTGCCAAGTTTTTGTTTGCAAGACAAATCTGTTACCCATATATATATAGGTGGTGGAATGGGGCAGTTTGTGTCACGAGTCAAAACGGGGCATTTTTTAGTGCAGGTAAGAACGGGCTGGGTCAGATTCACCTAGTAAATCACTTTTGTCCTTTTTTTAAACAACTGATGACTTGATTAATGATTACAAGACAACTCTAAAGATTTGAATAACGATGATTTAGGCAGTGTGTGCATTATAAATAGACTTCATGCAACTTTCAAGTTTCAACTCCTTTGACAACAGACAACTTTGGCCCATTTGACTCATTCCCCTTTTAGCTAATATATAATTTGACATGTTTGAAATAGAACATAACCGAAACTGGACACATTCGTAAGTAGATGGCTAGAAATTGACACTTCTACATGTTTAATAAGAACTTATGATTTGGTGATAAATCTTTACTGGAGTATCTTACTAGAGGTAATAACAGCAGGATCACTGGAAGCATCGTGCATTATGAATTTTCGGATACCAGTCTTGTCATTTTTGGCATACAAGGAAGTATAATGGTTGATGCCAACGAAGTCCAAGGTGCCCATGAAAAATTCTGAAATCTCGGGGGTGATCTCTGGTAGTCGATCACTTACTAACGTTCGCATTGAAAGAGGATAGTTCCCGAGCAAAAGAGGATCAAGAAACCTGATTCACTTTAATCTGCGTTACACAGTGAAACTGGATTTACCAGCAAAATAACAATTTTACCATGTTCATGAAACATTGTTATGGTAAAAGTATTACCAGCCAAGTCCAAAATCCATTGCTCGAGCTGCAGCCTCTTGATCCTCGTCAGAATCGGAGTAAGGTTCATACCATTTGATATCTAATGATATCCCAATTAAACCTCCTTGTTTTTCCTGGAGAATGAACAAAGCAATTGGGAATTTCATTAGCAAGTGGGTCGGGTTGGGTCATGTTTGAGGGAAGAAGTACCTTGAATTTATTTTGGTAACCATGATAAACAGCAGCATGAGACAACAGAATATTGTGAGCTACAATGTATGGCTCTTCAGAAGATTTTCCCTTCTTACATAACAAATGGAAGAGAAACGAGCACCTCCCTGGTGCTTGAATACCATAATCGTAGCCTTGTATCGCAAATCCATGAGGCTCGTTAAAGGTGATCCAGTGTTTCACTCTATCCCCAAATGCCTCAAAACATGTGAAAGCATAATGCTCAAAGTCCTCTCTGCAAATCAAATCAGCTTTTGTAAGCCTTCTTTTAGTATGCACTAGATACAGATGCTTATCTGAAACATATTCAACTTTCTTACATTATTTGAGTGTCCAACCATCCGTCATATTTATCTTCAAGCATCTGTGGAAGATCCCAGTGATACAAAGTTGCATAAGGTTGAATTCCTGATAAATATCCCTTCAACATGATCAGATACTATGGTTTCGTATGTACGAATTGTATCTTATAAATACGGAGTATAACTTTGACAAAAAAAAGGACCTTTTTCTAATAAAGAATCAATGAGGTTGTTGTAGTATTCGATCCCTTTTGGATTCGGTTTGCCCGTTCCATCTGGTAATATCAACAAAACATTTTAGTTGATCAAACACTTTCAAAGAAATAGACGGTATACCATAAATTGGTTCTTAACATGTGATTAATAACTTTACTTGGAAATATTCTTGACCATGATATTGAGAATCTATAAGCATCCATTCCCAGATTCTTCATCAATTCAATATCTGTCTGGTAATGTTCAAAGTAACATAGTCATCAAGAATAAACTCATTTTTCATTGTTTATCTTGCACATACATTCTAACGTACCTTTTCATTTGTCATGTTAGTCATTGTACTCTTTTATAAATCAAAAGTTATTGTAAGACGTCTTTGCATCCCATTTGGGTCGTTTTCAACCGAAAACCGGTTTTCAAAGCTGATATTCTTTTTTATATAAACACTGATCTATACTACGTTACATTTCTTATAGAAATGTTATGATTACAACTAAAAAAAACCCCGAAATGGGACACAAATCCATCTTATAGTTGGTCGACTATTATGGTACAAATGGAAGCTTGGGAAAAATTCTACTTAATTTTAAGTACTTATTTATTCGAAATAAAAAAGATAAGCAACGTCGGTTAAGACTTAAGAGTGTTTAGTATTGCTTATCTACCTAAAAGATATAAATTAATAATAAACTTTTTAAAATGTTGATACGCAATCCCAAATATCCCCCAGAATATGGATCTTAGTTAATTGAGTAGAACTTAAGTTATCTCATAATTGAAGTAAAAAAGAACCTTGAAGCGATGATATTGATCGACAGCTTGATCAGCATTACTAAAATCCAATATTCTTCCTGTTATCATCATAATCATTATTAAGAACTAATCATATCAAGTTTCATATAAACTGATCAACTCAAGGGACCATATATATTTCCTGAATACCATTTTCAATTAAAGTTTTTTTGTTTTTGTTTTTGACTTGTTATTTAAAAAAAAAAATGTGATTATAACTCAACAACTAATCTTGGAAGGTAAACTAGCTTATTTACTTTTAGTTTGGATCCGTCACACAATTTTGCCAGTTGATCGCATTTCTAACACATTATCTAATCAAATGAAAATCTTGAGGCCATTTACGTTACGATTGCAATTCTAACACTTCATCAATATATATATATATATATATAAAACGAAGTTATAGGAAAGTCTAGTTAATTACCAGGAAGTCTTGAGAAAGTATCCCAAATACTATCTCCTTTATTTCCTTCATCAACTGCACCTTCAAACTGCCATCATCATCACATACACGCACAAACACACAAATTAACATATAATTCCCACTTGATAGCTTTTGTAGGTACCCATAATAAAAAATAAATAAATTTGGCCACAGACTATGGTTAACACGTATTAAAATATCGTACACAAAAAATAACGTCTACTCTTAAAAAATTAGTAATTTTTAACCGTAGTCATGTATAACATTTTACTACGAGTGAACCTATAGATAGATTTTCTAAAGGCTATATATATATATATATGATTAGCAAACTCGAAACAAGAAAAAAGAAGAACGTACCTGGAAGGCAGAAGAAGCGGTTCCAAATGTAAAGCCATCTGGGAAATCATGTCTACTAATTATTGTAGCTTCTGATTTCAAAAACAAACATGATGTTGTTGTATATACCAACAAGCATATTATTAAAACCTGTTTCATGTGTTTTTATTTTTTATTTTTGAAGGAATGCTCCTTTGTTTTTGTTTTTTTGGCGGTGAAGGAATAATAATGAGAGGTAGTTATTAAGTTATTATATATATAAAGGTGAGGAACAAATATATATTACGGAGTATTTTATTATATATTTAAATTTAAATAAATAATATATAAAAAAAAGAAAGGGAAATGGATGAGGTGACGCGTCCGATAAATAAGGATGTCGATGAAACTATAACAGTTCTATATTATTTATCTTAAGTCAACTTTAGATGCTCAAATCTTATCATAATTGACTCAGGGTTTGTTTTGGATTTGAAGATCCAACTTAGCTACTTTAGTAATTGGATTAAATCCAATTGTCAAAATTAAAAATTAATTTTAATCTTGAGAATTAGATTTAATCCAAAAGTTGATTCTGTTTAAATCTTGACCACTGGATATCCAATTGTCAAGATTAAAATTTGATGTTTAAATCTTGACCATTGGATTTAATCCAAAGTTGATTGTTTAAATCTTGACCATTGGATTTAAGCCAAAGTTGATCCTGTTTAAATCCTGACCATTGATTTAATCCAATGGTTAAAGTTAATCCAACTGTACAACTTTACCTATAAAGTTGGATCAACTTTAGAGAATCTCAATCAGTTTGTTTTCTTGTTTATGAATTTTATTGTTACAAACTTACAATAAATATATTAATTTTTTTTACAAGTAGACGTGGAACCGGTTCCAAAAAAACCGAGAACCGGAACCGATTGGAACCGGTTCCTCAAGAACCGTCGGTTCGGGACCGGTTTCACCTTTGGATCCAAAAATCGGTTCCTTACCGGTTCCAATCGGTTCCGAACCGAAAAAAACCGAAAAAACATGGTCAAACGTTGACCAAGAACCGGTTCCGGTTCTTGAAGAACCGGTTCCAGTCAACGTTGACCAGGAACCGGTTCCTAAGTTCCTATGCCCACGTTTATTTACAAGTACAGGTTCATTTCAAACTTAAGAAAAGTTTATGTTAATTTTATTTGATATGGTTATATCGTCCGGGACACCTTTAAACGTTGCAAAACTAATTTTTATCTTTAAGCAATATATACTTAACGTATAAGACAAGTTGCATTATTTCTAGTACTAAAATGACAAACAAGGATAGTAGAAGTCATAATAATTCGTAGTTGTCCTCCATACAAAGTTTATCATGATCCAATAAATTTTATGATATTAATATTAGAGTTAATTATACGACAGTTGTTGTGGTTTGTTTCAAAGTTTATATTTTATTTTTACTATAGAAAATGAACAGTAATGTTTTTATTTGGAAATTTGTTATACATATTTTTGTCTCCAAAAACTTTTAACTCTTTCCTAAAATGGTAATCTATAAGGACCATTCTTGTATTTTTTTTTATAGCGCTAAACTTACTCTAAAGTTAACAAATAATAATGATTTATCTATTCAGTTTGTTTGATTTTTTTCATATTATATATGCAGTTTGGGGTTAAAATAATGACATCCACTTTCATGAGAAAGTTAAGCAGAAAGAAAGCTTGAGGTGTTAACCCGCAAAGAGACAGGCCCGGTCGGGATGTAATGATGTATAAATACTTTTAAGAATCATGTTTTCATTTTTTAGAATACTCTTTTCCTCAAATAGTTTTAAAATTTCTTACACTACCACTCATAGCAAATGTTAGATGTGATTATTGAAATAAAATTTGTGATTATCTCAAGAAATTGATAACTATAAGGAAATAATCAAATTTTTATGGTATGAATAAATATCAAACTTATTTACACAATATGAGGTTGAACCTTTTTATCTTTTAGCATGCAATTTTTTCACATTTTTTCTTATGTAAAATAATTTGTTGTTACACTTTAGTTTTTATAATTTTAATAGCGAATTAATTATATAATCCTACACACTTGAAAGTTGAAAGAGTGATTTTTTTATACTACTGTATAAAAATTTTACAACCTCCACTTTTCAAAATGACCTATTTATTCTTAATGAATCTTAATTTGTAAAGAGTTATAAGAGATTACCCAATTACCTTTAATGAACTAATTTACACCTTAAACCATTATTTTTTAAAATATATCTACTACCACATTTACATCAATGCATTTAACATCAACCTACACTAATCGACGCCACCACCCTATTAATAGTCGCCGGCATCACCCCCACCCCTACCACTGCTGCATTGATCGGATACCCAATAAATGATGAAAATTGAATATATTTTTTTTTACTTTCTCTACTCTTTTATATATAAAGATTTTATGAAGAATTCTAAGTACAAATTACACATTTTAAACATATAAGAAAAAGACATGGATAAATTATATACGGGGTATGTTTTCTTTATTTATAATGCGATGATATATTTTGTGCATATGCGTGAAACTTAATTGGTCCTTCCGGTGATTGATATTGTATTCTTTTTTTTTTTTTTTTTTTTTTTTTTTTTTTTTTTTTTTTTTTTTTTTTTTTTTTTTTTTTTTTTTTTTTTTTTTTTTTTTTTTTTTTTTTTTTTTTTTTTTTTTTTTTTTTTTTTTTTTTTTTTTTTTTTTTTTTTTTTTTTTTTTTTTTTTTTTTTTTTTTTTTTTTTTTTTTTTTTTTTTTTTTTTTTTTTTTTTTTTTTTTTTTTTTTTTTTTTTTTTTTTTTTTTTTTTTTTTTTTTTTTTTTTTTTTTTTTTTTTTTTTTTTTTTTTTTTTTTTTTTTTTTTTTTTTTTTTTTTTTTTTTTTTTTTTTTTTTTTTTTTTTTTTTTTTTTTTTTTTTTTTTTTTTTTTTTTTTTTTTTTTTTTTTTTTTTTTTTTTTTTTTTTTTTTTTTTTTTTTTTTTTTTTTTTTTTTTTTTTTTTTTTTTTTTTTTTTTTTTTTTTTTTTTTTTTTTTTTTTTTTTTTTTTTTTTTTTTTTTTTTTTTTTTTTTTTTTTTTTTTTTTTTTTTTTTTTTTTTTTTTTTTTTTTTTTTTTTTTTTTTTTTTTTTTTTTTTTTTTTTTTTTTTTTTTTTTTTTTTTTTTTTTTTTTTTTTTTTTTTTTTTTTTTTTTTTTTTTTTTTTTTTTTTTTTTTTTTTTTTTTTTTTTTTTTTTTTTTTTTTTTTTTTTTTTTTTTTTTTTTTTTTTTTTTTTTTTTTTTTTTTTTTTTTTTTTTTTTTTTTTTTTTTTTTTTTTTTTTTTTTTTTTTTTTTTTTTTTTTTTTTTTTTTTTTTTTTTTTTTTTTTTTTTTTTTTTTTTTTTTTTTTTTTTTTTTTTTTTTTTTTTTTTTTTTTTTTTTTTTTTTTTTTTTTTTTTTTTTTTTTTTTTTTTTTTTTTTTTTTTTTTTTTTTTTTTTTTTTTTTTTTTTTTTTTTTTTTTTTTTTTTTTTTTTTTTTTTTTTTTTTTTTTTTTTTTTTTTTTTTTTTTTTTTTTTTTTTTTTTTTTTTTTTTTTTTTTTTTTTTTTTTTTTTTTTTTTTTTTTTTTTTTTTTTTTTTTTTTTTTTTTTTTTTTTTTTTTTTTTTTTTTTTTTTTTTTTTTTTTTTTTTTTTTTTTTTTTTTTTTTTTTTTTTTTTTTTTTTTTTTTTTTTTTTTTTTTTTTTTTTTTTTTTTTTTTTTTTTTTTTTTTTTTTTTTTTTTTTTTTTTTTTTTTTTTTTTTTTTTTTTTTTTTTTTTTTTTTTTTTTTTTTTTTTTTTTTTTTTTTTTTTTTTTTTTTTTTTTTTTTTTTTTTTTTTTTTTTTTTTTTTTTTTTTTTTTTTTTTTTTTTTTTTTTTTTTTTTTTTTTTTTTTTTTTTTTTTTTTTTTTTTTTTTTTTTTTTTTTTTTTTTTTTTTTTTTTTTTTTTTTTTTTTTTTTTTTTTTTTTTTTTTTTTTTTTTTTTTTTTTTTTTTTTTTTTTTTTTTTTTTTTTTTTTTTTTTTTTTTTTTTTTTTTTTTTTTTTTTTTTTTTTTTTTTTTTTTTTTTTTTTTTTTTTTTTTTTTTTTTTTTTTTTTTTTTTTTTTTTTTTTTTTTTTTTTTTTTTTTTTTTTTTTTTTTTTTTTTTTTTTTTTTTTTTTTTTTTTTTTTTTTTTTTTTTTTTTTTTTTTTTTTTTTTTTTTTTTTTTTTTTTTTTTTTTTTTTTTTTTTTTTTTTTTTTTTTTTTTTTTTTTTTTTTTTTTTTTTTTTTTTTTTTTTTTTTTTTTTTTTTTTTTTTTTTTTTTTTTTTTTTTTTTTTTTTTTTTTTTTTTTTTTTTTTTTTTTTTTTTTTTTTTTTTTTTTTTTTTTTTTTTTTTTTTTTTTTTTTTTTTTTTTTTTTTTTTTTTTTTTTTTTTTTTTTTTTTTTTTTTTTTTTTTTTTTTTTTTTTTTTTTTTTTTTTTTTTTTTTTTTTTTTTTTTTTTTTTTTTTTTTTTTTTTTTTTTTTTTTTTTTTTTTTTTTTTTTTTTTTTTTTTTTTTTTTTTTTTTTTTTTTTTTTTTTTTTTTTTTTTTTTTTTTTTTTTTTTTTTTTTTTTTTTTTTTTTTTTTTTTTTTTTTTTTTTTTTTTTTTTTTTTTTTTTTTTTTTTTTTTTTTTTTTTTTTTTTTTTTTTTTTTTTTTTTTTTTTTTTTTTTTTTTTTTTTTTTTTTTTTTTTTTTTTTTTTTTTTTTTTTTTTTTTTTTTTTTTTTTTTTTTTTTTTTTTTTTTTTTTTTTTTTTTTTTTTTTTTTTTTTTTTTTTTTTTTTTTTTTTTTTTTTTTTTTTTTTTTTTTTTTTTTTTTTTTTTTTTTTTTTTTTTTTTTTTTTTTTTTTTTTTTTTTTTTTTTTTTTTTTTTTTTTTTTTTTTTTTTTTTTTTTTTTTTTTTTTTTTTTTTTTTTTTTTTTTTTTTTTTTTTTTTTTTTTTTTTTTTTTTTTTTTTTTTTTTTTTTTTTTTTTTTTTTTTTTTTTTTTTTTTTTTTTTTTTTTTTTTTTTTTTTTTTTTTTTTTTTTTTTTTTTTTTTTTTTTTTTTTTTTTTTTTTTTTTTTTTTTTTTTTTTTTTTTTTTTTTTTTTTTTTTTTTTTTTTTTTTTTTTTTTTTTTTTTTTAATTTTTTTTTTGTGGTATATGATTTTATGTGAGAAATATAACTAGTTGGAATGCCTATACATAGAGAGAACTCTTATATGAAGTATATGTTGATATATATATTTGCTAAGTACTAAAAGAACACACTTATGCATTCAAAGATATTCCGCACAATTTATAAAGATATAAATTGTGAAATAACGACATATTATTTTTAGTTTCCTAATTAAAAATTTATACAAAATAGTATGTGAATTATTTATAACAGTATACGTACTAACTACTAATGTAAGGAGTAGTTAAATGGAAACGGTTAGTCGATTTAGCCCGCAAATTCCTTAGCCCACTTGCATTTTTCGGATGGCCCAATCTTTAACCCAACCCAAATCATAAGCCCATCTTTCCCTCCCACTATAAAAAGCTAGTAAACCCTTTCTTTTCTTCCCTGCCTCCTTCTTTCTCACGACACACACACACAAGAGCAAACAAAACCACACACTATTCATCATCTCCCTCTTTTCTCCCCTCCCACTTCCGGCCGACCTCTTTCCAGCCACCCCACCACCTTCGGCCGCCCTCCTCTCACCAGAAAAAGAACCCAGCAGCCACCCCTAACAAACCCCAAAGCTTCATCATCAAGTTTAAGCACCAAACTACACACCACCACCGCAAACCGCCGCTGTACAGCCGCACCACCACCACCTGGGCACCTTCTACGACTAGAAAAAGGATCCATTCTTCATCCTCTTCAACCCTCAAGGGTTCCAGCAGTCTCAAATCTTCAAAAATCCGCCCGCTGCCGCAGCCCCGCCGCTGCCACTGCTGCTCCACCGCCCAGCCGCCGCCGCCGCCGCTGCTGTCCGACCTCCAACCACCACCAGTCGACTCCACGGCATCCCAGTAAGCTCAAGAACGTAAGTAAAGGTCACCTAAGCAAACCCATTTAGTCTCTCTCTCTAAAAACCCTAACAACTTTTTCTTTTCTTCTCTCTTTTTCTCTCCGGCAGCCGCGCGTGCAGGTATCATATCGGGTCGTTTCATGGCTGCCCATGCTTAGTTTTAGGGCCATAAATCTCCAAAAACGTTTTTGTTAACTTTCTTTCTTTCTCGCAGCCACCACCACCGCGAATAGCCACCACCAGCCACAATTTTCGGATCTTATAAACCTTCAAAACATGTTGTTTAATCGTCCTAAAAGTTTACATAATGATAAGGTGTGGCTATGCAAAAGCTTTATAGTTTTCTTTTCGGTTTTGGGGCGAAACCATCACGAACCACCACCTTTTACCACCTTTCACCACCGCCGCGAACCACCACCGTTTTGCTACTGTTTCTGGACCATAATGGTCGACCCTCGGCTGTTCAAAAACAGAAACCACACCATCTAGAGCCGTGAACTTCAGCCGAGACTAAACCGAAACCGAAAACGACTTTTAAACTTCAAAAACTTCTACGTACTTGTGTCATGCAACTAGAATGTTTTGAAAACTGAATTTTCATGGAAAAACTAATAAATTATTAATTTACTTAATTTAATTTAATTAATGTAGTTAATAATAATGACATGCTTTTAAAGATTGTAAAGTTCCTAGGTGGATGTTCCCTCTTCCAAGAAATACCTTTATGACATCAAATCCCAACATGCATAATGATTAACTTTTTCTTGGAATTATAAAAGCATGCTTTGAGTATAATCGTTGTTGTGATAATCTATGTAAGTGAAGTTTGGAAAACGTGCTAGTTAAATGCCCATTAAATAAGTATCTATATAGATAATATATATTATATACGTATATATATATCTATTAATATATAGACCCACCATGCCCATCTTCTATTTAGAATGTTGGTGCAAAGTTGTGCGGCGACATATTTATATTTATATACTTATAATTCGTGGTTATTCCAACTCACAACCATACTTAATTGACAATTGCCCAACTCCTATTATGGAAACCGGTGCACTCGTATAGGTTGTGAGGGAGAATGAACGCGAATGCCATGTTATGATTTATTTCAACATACAACCATACTTCTTTGCCATTTCACGTGTATAGGTTGTGTGGGAGAATAGTCATAATATTGCTATTATTATTATCGCTATTATTATATTATATATATATTATTATATATAAACTCATGAAAGACCGACTCCAACTAGCACGTGGTCAACCCTTACCCTTATCACATAAAGAAACATTTTTAAATCACATTAAACAATATTATTTGGAAGAAGAGGGAAATTCCTTAGGAAATAATAGTATAGTTTATTAAGACAAGTTTACATTTTATTTCTATAGGTTAACACATTCAAGAGGATTCTCTATTTGCTAATAATTGCTACCTTGAACTAAGGTGAGATCTCCTTAGCCCCATCTTACTTATATATTTTGGGCTGCAATACATACTCTTACTTTTATGAACACAAGTACATGCACAACGGTATACAAGGCTATTATAAGTTACTATGTTCACAACAAGTCCTCACAATCATGATATGTTAATTATGGATTTAAACGTGGATATGTTGAATAGCGCTATTTGGGTCGACACACCCCACCCGGCATAAACACGGCTGGGAGCCGAACGGGTGACACATATTTGTAAACATTCGGTACCTTGAACAAGTACCGGGAGGCAAACTATAACAACGTGTCAGTTTCGTATCATGAGCTTATATAGATGTATACTCTTTACATTCCTAGCATTGTTGTTTAACAATGGCTACCTTCATTGTGGTAAAGCAATGGTTAACTTATGGCTTGTGGTTCATGGCAAAACGTTTTATTAAAACCCTAAGGAACTCACCAACTTTATGTTGACACAATTTAGTATGTATTGCAGGTGATTAGATGTTGTCGTGCTCAGATTGCTACTTGTTGTTCGCTTGTTCTTGTTGAATAAAGACCCTACCCTCCATGCCTTCTAGTGCTCCATCTTTTGCTAAAGGATATGGATTCATAGTTCAAATGTGTTTTCTTAATCTTTTTCAAATCAAGACTATTTTGATTTCATGTAATGTATTTGGATCTTGAATGATTATGTTTTATAAAATGCAAATTCTCAAAACGACTACGTTTTAAGTCGTTCATTATACTCTTGTGTTGTGATATTATGGAAGTCACGCCCCACCCGTGGACCCGCATTTTGGGGGTGTGACAGAGTGGTATCAGAGACAAGGTTATAGTGAACTAGGTTTTCAAAAAGGAAGATAAATAAAATTTTCTTTCAAAATGGGAGCCTAGACTATAACCCTCCGGAAAGACCTTATGTGCAATATGCAAATATTCTTACTTGCCTAAGTGCAATAGCTATTAGATTCATTTAACATGACTAGTTTACAAATTATTATGTTTAAAATGGAGATAAGTGATTGCTTGGGTTATTAATAAGTTGCATTTTGTATAGTTGAAGTGTATGTGCATTTTTCCAGATTCGACTCACTATTTTCTTGGAACTTGGGGAATTTATTCGTGGTCAAAATGAAGGGGCTGGGCCTTGGTAAATTTATTTCTGAAACTTCAAGGTGTCTAGTTATTACATGAATTTTTCAAAATTTTTCTGAAAAGGATAGCTATTTTTAAAAATTCACCAAACCCGACTGTAACAGAAAACTTTTCTACACTGCGACATAAAAAGTTTTATAAAAGTTTCCTATGAAGGAGACCGTTAAAAATTATGAAATTTTTACCAAAAATCAACAACACATTGAAGATGTCACAGTAGAAAAATAAAGTCCCAACTCCCAAAGAATAGTGAGATAAAAACTCGAAAAGCTTACTGGTTACTGTGACAAAAATTTTCAGTTTTGACCACATGTCTTACAAAGGCCTTTTGACTGACCTCTTCTTACTTTCACGACCCGAGGCCACCTTTAATGAAAGGGGGACTCTTTGAACTTCAGTTTGGACACCAGAAATGCACAAAAACACGACACCATGATCGATTTATGCCTCCCTGAAGGAGACCCAACAGTTCTAATCGAAATCAGGAACAATGCAAAGTTGAAATTTTGGGCTTAAAACCTTTGTGTACTACATACAACCATGATAACGAATGAGACACGCACACACTACATGTTTAACTCGATATTATCTACATGTGAAGGTTTCTACGCCCTTATACTTGAGTTACTTATGTGCATTACATGTATATATGCAATGCTTTGTGTAAGAACAGGAATCATGCATCCTATTACTGAATACGAGGACTCGCTATGCGCAACACCCGACTCATCATTTCCGTCCACACCGGAAGATGTTTGGCCCGCAAATCAGGTCATAACCAGGGCCCCCGATACAATTGGTGTCCCCAATGGCGGCTGGATTTCTGAAACGGAGTCGGAAGGCGAGAGCATGGAGGTTCGACCATTACCCGAGGACTTTTGGGTACCACGGACTGTACCACTTCATCCCATCCCCTCTCCCTTGGTTGTTGATTCCAGCACCACAGCACCCACCATCCATTAAAAAAAAAAAAAAAAAAAAAAAAAAAAAAAAAAAAAAAAAAAAAAAAAAAAAAAAAAAAAAAAAAAAAAAAAAAAAAAAAAAAAAAAAAAAAAAAAAAAAAAAAAAAAAAAAAAAAAAAAAAAAAAAAAAAAAAAAAAAAAAAAAAAAAAAAAAAAAAAAAAAAAAAAAAAAAAAAAAAAAAAAAAAAAAAAAAAAAAAAAAAAAAAAAAAAAAAAAAAAAAAAAAAAAAAAAAAAAAAAAAAAAAAAAAAAAAAAAAAAAAAAAAAAAAAAAAAAAAAAAAAAAAAAAAAAAAAAAAAAAAAAAAAAAAAAAAAAAAAAAAAAAAAAAAAAAAAAAAAAAAAAAAAAAAAAAAAAAAAAAAAAAAAAAAAAAAAAAAAAAAAAAAAAAAAAAAAAAAAAAAAAAAAAAAAAAAAAAAAAAAAAAAAAAAAAAAAAAAAAAAAAAAAAAAAAAAAAAAAAAAAAAAAAAAAAAAAAAAAAAAAAAAAAAAAAAAAAAAAAAAAAAAAAAAAAAAAAAAAAAAAAAAAAAAAAAAAAAAAAAAAAAAAAAAAAAAAAAAAAAAAAAAAAAAAAAAAAAAAAAAAAAAAAAAAAAAAAAAAAAAAAAAAAAAAAAAAAAAAAAAAAAAAAAAAAAAAAAAAAAAAAAAAAAAAAAAAAAAAAAAAAAAAAAAAAAAAAAAAAAAAAAAAAAAAAAAAAAAAAAAAAAAAAAAAAAAAAAAAAAAAAAAAAAAAAAAAAAAAAAAAAAAAAAAAAAAAAAAAAAAAAAAAAAAAAAAAAAAAAAAAAAAAAAAAAAAAAAAAAAAAAAAAAAAAAAAAAAAAAAAAAAAAAAAAAAAAAAAAAAAAAAAAAAAAAAAAAAAAAAAAAAAAAAAAAAAAAAAAAAAAAAAAAAAAAAAAAAAAAAAAAAAAAAAAAAAAAAAAAAAAAAAAAAAAAAAAAAAAAAAAAAAAAAAAAAAAAAAAAAAAAAAAAAAAAAAAAAAAAAAAAAAAAAAAAAAAAAAAAAAAAAAAAAAAAAAAAAAAAAAAAAAAAAAAAAAAAAAAAAAAAAAAAAAAAAAAAAAAAAAAAAAAAAAAAAAAAAAAAAAAAAAAAAAAAAAAAAAAAAAAAAAAAAAAAAAAAAAAAAAAAAAAAAAAAAAAAAAAAAAAAAAAAAAAAAAAAAAAAAAAAAAAAAAAAAAAAAAAAAAAAAAAAAAAAAAAAAAAAAAAAAAAAAAAAAAAAAAAAAAAAAAAAAAAAAAAAAAAAAAAAAAAAAAAAAAAAAAAAAAAAAAAAAAAAAAAAAAGTTAAAAAAACCAAAAAAAAAAAAAAAAAAAAAAATATAATATAAAAAAAAATAAAAAAAAATAAAATAATAAAAATAAAAAATAATAAAAAAATAAAAAATAATAATAATAAATAAAGTATTATTATTATACTTTTAAGGGGAACTTAAAAACTTTTCGCGTCATTATACAATGAACAAGATTGTTCACTCCTTTGAAACTCATTCCGACCCTAACATATGTATGTGTGAATCTAAACAAAGTTGCATAAAGATGATTGTGTATGTGGTGATTGATTGATTGATTGGTTTGCTTGTGGTTGCAATGTGGTAACGGTAACTATGACGTCAACGTATCTAACAATCCATTGAAATTTTCTCTCAAGGACAACCATGGCACCCGCTAGAGCCGCAAGGATGACAACCGAGGACATCGAAAGGCTAATAGCTGAAGGGGTGGCAGCCGCGCTAGCTGCCCGAAACGCTGACCCGAACGGAGATGGAGGCCAAGGAAATGGCCCAATGGCTGGGCAAGGAGATGCACCTAGGAGATGCACATATAGGGATTTTCAGCAATGCAATCCACTCACTTTTAGCGGTACCGAGGGTGCTATCGGACTGATCCGATGGTATGAGAAAATGGAGACGGTATTCCGCGTTAGTGATTGCCCGGTAGACTGCCGAGTTAAATATGCCTCTTGTACACTGCAAGGTGGCGCCTTAACTTGGTGGAACCTTTATGCCCATAGTGTTGGGATTGATGAAGCATATGCTATCTCTTGGGAAGATCTGAAGGAGATGTTGAGGGGTGAATACTGCCCAAGGAATGAACTGCAAAACTTGGAGGTTGAGTTTTGGAATTTGAAGACTAGGGGTCTAGAGGTGACCGAGTACACCACACGATTCCATGAGTTGGCTCTTCTATGCCCAACCATGGTTGATCCGGAGTACAAGCGTATAGAGCGTTACATTTGGGGACTACCACCCCAAATTCAAGGCATGGTTACTTCATCCAAGCCGACCACTATTGCGAGTGCCGTTCGTATGGCACACAACTTGGCAGACCAAGTTAAGAGGAGCATTGGTGAAGGAAGCTCTAGTGGTCACAAGGGGTTGGAGAACAAGAGGAAATGGGAGGATGATTCGGGAAGGAGTCTAGGGCATCAACAAGCTAGGAGAAACGAAGCCGGCAATACCCGTCAAGTTGCACCACCCGCCAAGAAGGGCTATATCGGCACTAAGCCATATTGCACACAGTGCAATACTCACCACTATGGCCAGTGCGCGATTGTGTGCGGAAATTGTAGGAGGTTTGGCCATGCGACTAGAGATTGTAGGAATCCTCAGCCGGTTGGAAATCAAGGGGCACCTAAGGGATGTTTTGAGTGCGGAGTGGAGGGGCACGTTAAGAGAGATTGCCCAAGATTGAGGAACCAAAACAACAACAACCGTGGTAACAACGACGTTGCTCGCGGGAGAGCCTTTGTGTTGCATGCCGGTGAGGCTCACGAGGACCCTAACATATGTATGTGTGAATCTAAACAAAGTTGCATAAAGATGATTGTGTATGTGGTGATTGATTGATTGGTTTGCTTGTGGTTGCAATGTGGTAACGGTAACTATGACGTCAACGTATCTAACAATCCATTGAAATTTTCTCTCAAGGACAACCATGGCACCCGCTAGAGCCGCAAGGATGACAACCGAGGACATCGAAAGGCTAATAGCTGAAGGGGTGGCAGCCGCGCTAGCTGCCCGAAACGCTGACCCGAACGGAGATGGAGGCCAAGGAAATGGCCCAATGGCTGGGCAAGGAGATGCACCTAGGAGATGCACATATAGGGATTTTCAGCAATGCAATCCACTCACTTTTAGCGGTACCGAGGGTGCTATCGGACTGATCCGATGGTATGAGAAAATGGAGACGGTATTCCGCGTTAGTGATTGCCCGGTAGACTGCCGAGTTAAATATGCCTCTTGTACACTGCAAGGTGGCGCCTTAACTTGGTGGAACCTTTATGCCCATAGTGTTGGGATTGATGAAGCATATGCTATCTCTTGGGAAGATCTGAAGGAGATGTTGAGGGGTGAATACTGCCCAAGGAATGAACTGCAAAACTTGGAGGTTGAGTTTTGGAATTTGAAGACTAGGGGTCTAGAGGTGACCGAGTACACCACACGATTCCATGAGTTGGCTCTTCTATGCCCAACCATGGTTGATCCGGAGTACAAGCGTATAGAGCGTTACATTTGGGGACTACCACCCCAAATTCAAGGCATGGTTACTTCATCCAAGCCGACCACTATTGCGAGTGCCGTTCGTATGGCACACAACTTGGCAGACCAAGTTAAGAGGAGCATTGGTGAAGGAAGCTCTAGTGGTCACAAGGGGTTGGAGAACAAGAGGAAATGGGAGGATGATTCGGGAAGGAGTCTAGGGCATCAACAAGCTAGGAGAAACGAAGCCGGCAATACCCGTCAAGTTGCACCACCCGCCAAGAAGGGCTATATCGGCACTAAGCCATATTGCACACAGTGCAATACTCACCACTATGGCCAGTGCGCGATTGTGTGCGGAAATTGTAGGAGGTTTGGCCATGCGACTAGAGATTGTAGGAATCCTCAGCCGGTTGGAAATCAAGGGGCACCTAAGGGATGTTTTGAGTGCGGAGTGGAGGGGCACGTTAAGAGAGATTGCCCAAGATTGAGGAACCAAAACAACAACAACACCCGTGCCAACAACAACGCCAACCGTCACCCGCCTAACAACAACAACCGTGGTAACAACGACGTTGCTCGCGGGAGAGCCTTTGTGTTGCATGCCGGTGAGGCTCACGAGGACCCTAACATAGCCACCGGTACGTCTAATTTATATGTTTCTTGATATATTATCCTTCTTTATTTGCTACCGTCCCACCCACTAGTGACTCGAGCTAAAATTTCGGGACGAAATTTCTAATAACCCGGAGAGAATGTGACAACCGTCAAATTTTGATTTTTCTAAACTTAGAAAGTTTACTATTCGTGTGCTATTTATAGAAAGATAAATTTAAATATATAATATTTAAATCCTTATGTGTCATTATAATCAAACGTCGTTAATAAAATAACGATGCTGACACACCGGTCAAGGAGGACCTTCAGGACATACATTTTTTTTGTGGTATATGATTTTATGTGAGAAATATAACTAGTTGGAATGCCTATACATAGAGAGAACTCTTATATGAAGTATATGTTGATATATATATTTGCTAAGTACTAAAAGAACACACTTATGCATTCAAAGATATTCCGCACAATTTATAAAGATATAAATTGTGAAATAACGACATATTATTTTTAGTTTCCTAATTAAAAATTTATACAAATAGTATGTGAATTATTTATAACAGTATACGTACTAACTACTAATGTAAGGAGTAGTTAAATGGAAACGGTTAGTCGATTTAGCCCGCAAATTCCTTAGCCCACTTGCATTTTTCGGATGGCCCAATCTTTAACCCAACCCAAATCATAAGCCCATCTTTCCCTCCCACTATAAAAAGCTAGTAAACCCTTTCTTTTCTTCCCTGCCTCCTTCTTTCTCACGACACACACACACAAGAGCAAACAAAACCACACACTATTCATCATCTCCCTCTTTTCTCCCCTCCCACTTCCGGCCGACCTCTTTCCAGCCACCCCACCACCTTCGGCCGCCCTCCTCTCACCAGAAAAAGAACCCAGCAGCCACCCCTAACAAACCCCAAAGCTTCATCATCAAGTTTAAGCACCAAACTACACACCACCACCGCAAACCGCCGCTGTACAGCCGCACCACCACCCCAGCACCACCTCACGACGACCCAGGAAGAAGGAGGAGCGTGCAGGTATCATATCGGGTCGTTTCATGGCTGCCCATGCTTAGTTTTAGGGCCATAAATCTCCAAAAACGTTTTTGTTAACTTTCTTTCTTTCTCGCAGCCACCACCACCGCGTCACCACCACCCCAGCACCACCTCACGACGACCCAGGAAGAAGGAGGAGCGTGCAGGTATCATATCGGGTCGTTTCATGGCTGCCCATGCTTAGTTTTAGGGCCATAAATCTCCAAAAACGTTTTTGTTAACTTTCTTTCTTTCTCGCAGCCACCACCACCGCGAATAGCCACCACCAGCCACAATTTTCGGATCTTATAAACCTTCAAAACATGTTGTTTAATCGTCCTAAAAGTTTACATAATGATAAGGTGTGGCTATGCAAAAGCTTTATAGTTTTCTTTTCGGTTTTGGGGCGAAACCATCACGAACCACCACCGTTTTGCTACTGTTTCTGGACCATAATGGTCGACCCTCGGCTGTTCAAAAACAGAAACCACACCATCTAGAGCCGTGAACTTCAGCCGAGACTAAACCGAAACCGAAAACGACTTTTAAACTTCAAAAACTTCTACGTACTTGTGTCATGCAACTAGAATGTTTTGAAAACTGAATTTTCATGGAAAAACTAATAAATTATTAATTTACTTAATTTAATTTAATTAATGTAGTTAATAATAATGACATGCTTTTAAAGATTGTAAAGTTCCTAGGTGGATGTTCCCTCTTCCAAGAAATACCTTTATGACATCAAATCCCAACATGCATAATGATTAACTTTTTCTTGGAATTATAAAAGCATGCTTTGAGTATAATCGTTGTTGTGATAATCTATGTAAGTGAAGTTTGGAAAACGTGCTAGTTAAATGCCCATTAAATAAGTATCTATATAGATAATATATATTATATACGTATATATATATCTATATATAATATATAGACATATATATATATATATATATATATATATATATATATATATATATATATATATATATATATATATATATATATATATATATATATATATATATATATATATATATATATATATATATATATATATATATATATATATATATATATATATATATATATATATATATATATATATATATATATATATATATATATATATATATATATATATATATATATATATATATATATATATATATATATATATATATATATATATATATATATATATATATATATATATATATATATATATATATATATATATATATATATATATATATATATATATATATATATATATATATATATATATATATATATATATATATATATATATATATATATATATATATATATATTAGTAGATATATATATACGTATATAATATATAATATATATATATATATATATATATATATATATATCTATATAGATAATATATATATATATATATATATATATATCTATTAATATATAGACCCACCATGCCCATCTTCTATTTAGAATGTTGGTGCAAAGTTGTGCGGCGACATATTTATATTTATATACTTATAATTCGTGGTTATTCCAACTCACAACCATACTTAATTGACAATTGCCCAACTCCTATTATGGAAACCGGTGCACTCGTATAGGTTGTGAGGGAGAATGAACGCGAATGCCATGTTATGATTTATTTCAACATACAACCATACTTCTTTGCCATTTCACGTGTATAGGTTGTGTGGGAGAATAGTCATAATATTGCTATTATTATTATCGCTATTATTATATTATATATATATTATTATATATAAACTCATGAAAGACCGACTCCAACTAGCACGTGGTCAACCCTTACCCTTATCACATAAAGAAACATTTTTAAATCACATTAAACAATATTATTTGGAAGAAGAGGGAAATTCCTTAGGAAATAATAGTATAGTTTATTAAGACAAGTTTACATTTTATTTCTATAGGTTAACACATTCAAGAGGATTCTCTATTTGCTAATAATTGCTACCTTGAACTAAGGTGAGATCTCCTTAGCCCCATCTTACTTATATATTTTGGGCTGCAATACATACTCTTACTTTTATGAACACAAGTACATGCACAACGGTATACAAGGCTATTATAAGTTACTATGTTCACAACAAGTCCTCACAATCATGATATGTTAATTATGGATTTAAACGTGGATATGTTGAATAGCGCTATTTGGGTCGACACACCCCACCCGGCATAAACACGGCTGGGAGCCGAACGGGTGACACATATTTGTAAACATTCGGTACCTTGAACAAGTACCGGGAGGCAAACTATAACAACGTGTCAGTTTCGTATCATGAGCTTATATAGATGTATACTCTTTACATTCCTAGCATTGTTGTTTAACAATGGCTACCTTCATTGTGGTAAAGCAATGGTTAACTTATGGCTTGTGGTTCATGGCAAAACGTTTTATTAAAACCCTAAGGAACTCACCAACTTTATGTTGACACAATTTAGTATGTATTGCAGGTGATTAGATGTTGTCGTGCTCAGATTGCTACTTGTTGTTCGCTTGTTCTTGTTGATATGAAGACCCTACCCTCCATGCCTTCTAGTGCTCCATCTTTTGCTAAAGGATATGGATTCATAGTTCAAATGTGTTTTCTTAATCTTTTTCAAATCAAGACTATTTTGATTTCATGTAATGTATTTGGATCTTGAATGATTATGTTTTATAAAATGCAAATTCTCAAAACGACTACGTTTTAAGTCGTTCATTATACTCTTGTGTTGTGATATTATGGAAGTCATGCCCCACCCGTGGACCCGCATTTTGGGGGTGTGACAGTTATTCTTCCCTGGAATAAAAGTATATCGACCCCTTCCCTTTCTATGAACAGCAGAAACTACTTTGGCCCATAATTGTTGTCCTTGAGTTTTAAATCGCCACCACCACTTCGATAAGGGAGCTAAATTAAGATCGTAGATACTTCCAACTCCCAGACCGTTCCTGTTTTTTGAAGCTACCACCTTTTCCCAAGCAACCCATCTAATTTTTCGATTAGAGCCATTTCCTCCCCAAAGAAAGTTCCTCCTTATTCCTTCAAGGGTTTTAATTACTCCCAACGGGGCCTTGTACAAAGACAGGTAGAAATTTGGGAGTGCCCCTAAAACTGCCTTAATAAGTGTAACTCTCCCAGCGAAAGACAAGTGACGAGCCTTCCAACAGGATAGTTTTTCTTTGAATTTATCTATAACAATTTTCCAATTCGCCAATCTATTCATGTTTGCCCCAACCTTTAATCCAAGGTAAAGAAATGGGATCTCTCCTTTTCTACACCGAAGATAACTCGCCATAATTGACAGCTCTATGTCCCCGACACCAACCCCGAAAACTCTACTTTTCTCCAGACTCACCTTTAGTCCCGAAGCCAAGAAAAAGCATCTCAAAATTCTATTTAGGTTTTTTGAATTTTCTTCTGACCAAAGCCCAATAAACAAAGCATTGTCCGCATAAAATAAATGAGACAGTATAGGCCCGTTCATAGGAAGTTGAATACCCGCAAAATAATTACCACTAACTGCCCTCATAACCATCACATGAAGCGCCTCCATGACCAAAGTAAATAATAAGGGAGAAAGGGGATCTCCTTGCCTTAACCCCCGATTTAAGTCAAACTCCGGTGTTGGTGACCCATTAATAAGGACGGATGCCCGCCCAGTGAAAAGAATGCCCATGATCCAATTTATCCATCTTTTAGGAAATCCCATATGATTCATAACATTGACGAGAAATTTCCATGAAACACAGTCATATGCCTTTTCAAAATCTGCTTTAAACAACATCATTTTAACACCCTGCCTTTTGGCCCATGAAATTGTTTCGTTAATTACTAATGGCCCTTCAAGAATGTTTCTCCCATTTATAAAAGCAGACTGCTCATTCGAGATAATATTATCAATAACACCTTTTAGCCTATTTGCCAACACCTTTGATATTACTTTGCCTACCACACCAATCAAAGAAATAGGCCTAAAATCCGATAACGTGATTGGATCTTTGACCTTCGGAACAAGTGCAATGAAATAGGAGTTACAAACCTTGCTAATTGATCCGTGAACATAGAATTCCTCCATAATAGACTTGAAGCAAGGTTCCAAAAGCGTCCAATAATGCTTAATATATCCGAAAGAAAACCCATCGGGGCCTGGCGACTTTTCTCCACCACAATCCCATACAACAGCCTTAACTTCAGACATAGAAAAAGGCGCAGCTAACAAACCAGCCTCATTATCACCTAGTTTCTTGAAACCATCAGCACCTATCTTCGGTCTGTCAACGACTGGCTCTTTAAACTTGTTTTTGAAAAAAGAGAACACCTCTTCTTTAATTTTTCCAGGATCTGGTTCCCAATTGCCTCCTATAACCAACCCGTTAACATTATTCTGAACCTTCCTGCAATTAATAACCCCATGAAAAAAGCTCGAGTTTTCATCCCCAAACATTGCCTACTGCAGTTTAGCCTTTTGTTGAAGATCCTTAACTCGCTCCCATTCCCAACTCCTTACTATATATTTTTGAACCCTCCAATTATGATTTTCTTCCGGAGTTAAAGCCCTCATCTCTGAGATCTCTTCCAGTTTGTTAAGCTCGACCTTAGCTTTATTCACAACCTCTTCTTCCTTTTCTTTAACTAAGCTCCTCCAACTCTTTATGCCTTGTTTTACTTGTTTCAACTTCAAGAAGAGACTAATATCGGGCCTAACCGAATCGACCTGACAAGTCAGCCCCTGGAGTACAGCAACATTCACCTTTTCTTTACCAATCCAGGAGTTAAATAAGCGAAATGGGCGAGGCCCATAATCGTGAGTCTTCGTAACTAGTACTAGAGGAGAGTGATCTGATAAGTCTCTATCCAATGCCGTCAAAACAGCCCCATCCCATTTCTCCATGAATTTCTCACACACGAGCATAGGCTCTAGTTTACTAGAATTAGACCCGTCACCCGCGGTGAAGGTAAACCTCTTACCACCCATAGGATATTCAAGAAGACCCGCCCTAGCTATAAAACAATTAAAAGCGAGAGCGTACCCCAGATTGAAGATCGAGTTTAACCTTTCTTCTGGTGCTCGGACCTCGTTAAAGTCACCTAAAATTATCCACATACCTTGGTGAACAGATTTGAGAGCGAGAATGTCATTCCAAAGTTCTCTTCTGTGAGTGGAGTCGCACGGTGCATAGATGTTTAAGATAAACAAATCTTCCAATTCCCCTAACAGCCTTCCACCAACCAAAATATAATTTTGATGGCTTTGCACCACTGAAACCGAGAAAATTGACGAATTCCATAAGGAAATCAAACCACCCGATCGACCGGATGCATCCACCACCAATTTCCCAAAAGGTGTCTGATCCTAAAATCTATCGACTTCCAGTTCAGAAATTGCTTTCTTTTGAGTCTCTTGTATGGCAATAAAAGACAAGTTGTATTGTTTCTTTAACCATCTGACCCGACTTGCCTTGTCCACCCCCCTGCCCCCTTAATATTAAAACACATGAAATTCTTTGGCTACTACAACCTCCTCTAGTTCTTCTGCAACTACAGAATGTACCAATACTTCGTGACCCTCCAAATCAACGCCAACAATATCGGCTGCAGTATGGGTCTCTTTCGCTTCCATCTCCACCTCTATAGAGTTAGTTAATACCGAGGGGCCACCAGGAGGGACCTTGGTATCTGAGCCAATTTCTGCATCCTCTTTCCAATCGGACTCATAATCGTCCTCCAAACAACCAGACAAAACATCTAAACCCTCCGACCCTAAAATATCTGAGACAACCTTTCCTGTCTTCTGTTTGATTTTAAGTTTTCTTCTTTTCTTATTTCTTTTACCAGAAGAGCTCGACCCCCCCTCAGAAGCAGAAGAGTTGTTTTGGAGGTTCTTTGGTGAGTAAGCCCTACATCTAATTTTCACAGAGTTGGGACAACCCACCTTATTTAAAATTCTTTTCCTCTTATTATCTGAAAATAGCCCAAAAGACTTCACCTTGAAAGTGTACAGGCCCACTAGAGCCCACCACTATATCCTTGTCTACGTGCTTACCTTGGATGATCTTAGTGGAGGCCCCCACAGGATCATTAATAAAATCCACACCAATAATATCCTTCTGTTTTTCCGTCTCCATCCCCTACCTCTACATGCATACCCACGCGTATAGACGTAGATTCCGCATGCGCATTCACCCTTTCATGTTCCACCAATTTGTTTTCCGATGTCCCACCATCGCCGCCTAGTCCACTATCATCACCTGGCTTATTTTCCGATGTCAAAAAATTCTCCACCTGATCATTTATGTTTGAAGCTGGATCTTCTTCCTCCACCGCCATGTTATCTGACTGCATTTGAGAAGCTCCGGTAATTGTCACAACATCCCCCACAAAGTCAGGGAACCAATTCCAAGCATCTTCGGATATCCAACACTGAAACTCCCTACCGTTCTTTACTAAACACATGTGCTCCTGAATTCTCTGACCGGAATTAACTAAGACCCCCACATGAGTATGAGCCAAACTTCCATTGTTAAGACTTATCGTTGGGGGTCGAATGACCTTTCCAAACAAAAGTCCCACCTGTTCCACCACCTTTGGACTCCAAAGAGGTAACGGAAGGCCGATAATATTGAGCCAAGCAAACCTAGAGAATGGGATCTCCTGACCCTCCCAAACGGTAACCTTAGAAAAGCATTGCCTCCATAAACTCTCTTCTCCTTTAAATAACGAGGCTGCCACATCTGTTTCGAATGTTATAAGAACTGTAAACCCTCCAATGTATCTTAGCTCCGCCTCCTTCTCTATCATACCTCCCAAATGCTCCTTGAATTTCAACTGAACGGGCTTCACATACCACCGACCGCCTAAGCCAACCATCAGATAAAGACGGCTCAGCCTCTGCCACCCAAACCTTCTTTACCTTCTTCATTCTAACAGCCCGACTTGTGAGTACATCCTTAAAAGAATTCCCTTGATGGGTGTTGTTGGAAAATGACTTGAGACCACTGCCCGGTGCTGGTCTGGCGACATTGCTATATTGTCTACCCGTACATTTCTCCTCCTGTTTGTTTTTCGTCTCTCCTGTTTCTTTTTTCCCAAACTTAGCAACCTTCACAAAAATCTTCATCCCCCCATCTGGACGCCCGACAAAGCTCTCACCATCTTCTCCTTATCGGTTACTCCAACAAATCTTACAAAAGCAAAAAAATTTCCGTAAACATCTCGCTTTCTAGCTACATACGCATCAACAATTTTCCCGCACCTCCCATACTCTTTCCACACGTCTTTGCTATCCACTCCTTCTGGCAGGTTCGACAAAAAGAAAGTAGTATCACGTTGAATGCTCTCATCCTTGGACCTCTTCCTAGTTACTGACTCCCAACCGTCTTGGTCATCAAAAGCTTTCGAACCTCTTTTCTCTCACCAAAATTCTCTCTCATATATTTTTTATTGTATTTTTTATTATTACTATTTTAACTTCATAGGATGTACAAGTATGTTAATTTTGACCAAATTCTTGCTAACTGAAAAAAAAAAATATGACAGGAAGATTCGAACATACGTTGAGGCGTAAAAAGGCAGAGATGATAACCAACCAATCCAAAGCGTCATTTGTTTCATAACAGGTAATCTTTATATTAGAAGTGCTTAAGAACAAGTACTGTTGATAAACACTACCATTAATGATATTATACAACTAGGTAATTCGGAAGCCCCGCGTTGCGGGGCTGTAATTATCGTTTTTTCATGTTTTGTTATTTAAATGCATTACCACAAACACAACATCGTAAATGTGTTTACTTTCAAATTAATAATTGCGTAAAACATAATGTTTAAAAAACCTTCTAAAGAAGAAATAAAACGCAAATATGTTTATTTAAGGGCAATAACACAACACATTCAAAAGTTGTCCACTCCATCTAAGATCATGTTTGTTTAATATTTGGTATGTTAAGCGTATCTGGTTTTGCGGCCTTTTTACATGGTATGGCACGTGACAACATACGGGTATACCATCACGTTTATGTTTACTCAAAAAAATCATGAAGGAAAAAACATTAATAAAGAAACTCAAAGTGAATAGAAAACAAAAAATGAAACAAAAAGAATCAAAAGAATATATGTAAAACAAAATTCGACAAAAAATTTGGTAAAAAAATATATCAAAATATAAAAAAAGTTTTTATAAATAACAAATTGTTAAAAAATCAAAATATTGCAAAATAAAAATAAAAGAAAACAAATATTTAAAAAAAACCCCAAAATTAAAATTTAGGAACAAAACTTTTAAAAAAATTATCAAGGAAAAGGTTATGTTTAAACAAAAATATGTTTATTTAAGGGCAATAACACAACACATTCAAAAGTTGTCCACTCCATCTAAGATCATGTTTGTTTAATATTTGGTATGTTAAGCGTATCTGGTTTTGCGGCCTTTTTACATGGTATGGCACGTGACAACATACGGGTATACCATCACGTTTATGTTTACTCAAAAAAATCATGAAGGAAAAAACAAAAAAAAACTCAAAAAATAAAAAAAAAAAAAAAAAAAAAAAAAAAAAAAAAAAAAAAAAAAAAAAAAAAAAAAAAAAAAAACCAAAAAAAAAAAAAAAAAAAACAAAAAAAAAAAAAAAAAAAAAAAAAAAAAAAAAAAAAAAAAAAAAAAAAAAAAAAAAAAAAAAAAAAAAAAAATAAAAAAAAAGAAAACAAATATTTAAAAAAAACCCCAAAATTAAAATTTAGGAACAAAACTTTTAAAAAAATTATCAAGGAAAAGGTTATGTTTAAACAAAAATATGTTACTTAAATTGATTTTATATAAAATCAAAGAAAACAAAAAAAGACAAAAGTATATATATTCAATCTATTCAAATATAAAATTTCAGGGTTATATATGAAAGTTTTATAAAAGTATGTATATCAATCTATTCAAATATAAAATTTCAGGGTTATATATGAAAGTTTTATGGGTTAAAAATGTAAATTTTGAAAAGAAAAATGAATTTAAAAATTTTGGGGGGAAAGGAATCGAACCAGGGACCTCCCCTTTAGGGGGCAAGGTCTTTACCACTCAACCAAACTCAAACTTTTGTTTATATTTTACATATGTTTTATTTATGCCAAAAATGCAGGTAAAGACAAAAGTTAGTATTCACATCCATTTGCTTTATTATAGTAAGTAATGTCATGATTTTTAGTGATTTTTAAGATTTGTATGTATTAAACAGCTTTAAGAGTTTTTGAAACTTTTGATAGTTTATAATTATCATTTAATTGTATAGAGTGATTTAGTTGATGGATCTGAGAAAAAAGATGAAGAAGAAGTAGAGAATGTTTTGAATATTAAAAGACCGAAATATATTCATGTGCAATAGGGGTGTAAAAAATGAACGGGAAAACCGAAAAACTGGTCTGAACCGCATGATCCGAAACCGAAAAACCGAAACCGAAAAAAACCGAAACCCGAAAAAACCGAAACCGAAAAAAACCGAAACCGAAAAAAACCGAAACCGAAAAAAACCGAAACCGAAAAAAACCGAAACCGAAAAAAACCGAAACCGAAAAAAACCGAAACCGAAAAAAACCGAAACCGAAAAAAACCGAAACCGAAAAAAACCGAAACCGAAAAAAACCGAAACCGAAAAAAACCGAAACCGAAAAAAACCGAAACCGAAAAAAACCGAAACCGAAAAAAACCGAAACCGAAAAAAACCGAAACCGAAAAAAACCGAAACCGAAAAAAACCGAAACCGAAAAAAACCGAAACCGAAAAAAACCGAAACCGAAAAAAACCGAAACCGAAAAAAACCGAAACCGAAAAAAACCGAAACCGAAAAAAACCGAAACCGAAAAAAACCGAAACCGAAAAAAACCGAAACCGAAAAAAACCGAAACCGAAAAAAACCGAAACCGAAAAAAACCGAAACCGAAAAAAACCGAAACCGAAAAAAACCGAAACCGAAAAAACCGAAACCGAAAAAAACCGAAACCGAAAAAAACCGAAACCGAAAAAAACCGAAACCGAAAAAACCGAAACCGAAAAAAACCGAAACCGAAAAAACCGAAACCGAAAAAAACCGAAACCGAAAAACTGGTCTGAACGCATGATCCGAAACCGAAAAAACCGAAACCGAAAAAAACCGAAACCGAAAAAAACCGAAACCGAAAAAAACCGAAACCGAAAAAACCGAAACCGAAAAAATCCGAAACCGAAAAACCGAAACCGAAAAAAACCGAAACCCGAAAAAACCGAACACCAAAAAACCGATGTATAACGGTTCAGTTACGGTTTTTAATATTCATTACCCACGGTTAACTGAACCGAACCAAATTTTGATATATGCCTACATATAATCATATATATGGATATTTACACGTATATGTATTACATGAATACATCATTTACATACTATTTAGCTAACTGATTATATTTGCTGCTAAATTCTAACAATTTTACTAACTTTCTTTCGCAATTTATATATACAACATATTTTTAAGAAAAAATGTTAACTTTGTTTAAAATATTTATCAAAAATATTAGTAATATCATATAGAGGACATTATAAGTAATGATACTCTTAGATAAAAACTTGCATTGCATAAATATAACATTAAAAAAAAGTATTTCAAAATTAGATGTAATGTATATTTTATTTATAAAACAAAATACTAATGTAGTTAAATGACTATTATACATAGAAAAATTAATTAATTACAATGTAAATTGACTATTATAATTGAAAACTTGAACTTTATATTAGCATGACTTTAATAAATGGTTGACCGAAAATCGAACAGAAATTAACCGATTTTTCCGGGTAACCCAAAAAAGCGGTTCAAAGTTTTTAGCTAACCGAACCAAACCCGAAAAAACGGATCAAAATTTTAACTAACCGAATCGAACCGTTTACAGCCCTATATTGTGCAATGTACAAACTAAACAAAAAAATCACCGTAAGGGCATAAGGATAAGTAATGAAATGATAAAAAGGAAAAAACACAAGGATCAAAATTGATAATATAGTATACTCAGGGAGATGTAATGAAATTAACTCAAAAGCTTAATATTACAACACAACATCTGTGCCGCTTGCAACCGTCGCCTTGAATTTGTTTGAGCCACCACTCTCAGGTACACCCATCTCCCCTGCTTCTTCTTCATATATCTATATCTATATATTATTATATTAATTTTGTATTTTTATTCCACTAACATGACGATACATCAACTATTAATCGTACTTTATAAGCCCACACGGTAAGATTTTGAAATATATTCCCCTTGTTAATATTATTCCTTAATCATTATCATATAATTTATAAATTAGTTGATTAGTTTTATCCAAATGTATATAATATTGAAATATCTTTGTTTATAACTTGTTCAGTGCTGCCCGCCACGGGTTTTGATGCCGTGGCATGTTATATTCATAAATATGACCTGATTTGGGGGTGTTTGGCTTAGCTTATAAAGGAGTTTAGTAGCCCTTTTAAGCTGATTTGTGATTCTCGTTATAGAATGTAGTGCCCAACAGTTTAAAGGAACGGGTGAAGTCTCGGGATCTGCTCTAGTTGAGTAAGAGTTTCCCCTTTAGAGTAGTCTTCGTATTAGTCCATAGGATAAGGTGCAATTGCCTTCTTAGAGCCAGTAACTTTGTACTGGAAACTGGAGAGGGTTATTAGCCATAATAAGATTTTATAGTTAGGCAGGTTAGCTGCAAATATTAATTTCAAGCTGTTAAACTTACAGAAATGTTGTTTCAACCCTTTCGTCTTAGGATCTTTACTTCGGGTTTGCCGATTGATGCATGATGCGGATTAACAATAAAAACAAAAATTTGGTCATATTGCCTCAGAAAGCCTCTTCTGACTACATTCCGCACCAGGCAAAGTAATTTTCCGTTTCGTTTATATCCAATTTGTGTTGTTTAAGAGATTGTTTACATAATTGTGATTATAAATATCTTTTTATGTATTCATATAGTTTGTTTGAAGGTGAAAGTCTTCTTCATCTTCTCAACTCAATTCAAAGGTATTTGTATACATTGCTGTCAAACGTATTTAATGGACATTTAGTACATGCCCTTGAACTGATCATACTACTTATCGTGTTTGGACCAGAGAAATCAAGGTAGCCAGACTTTCAGATGAATCTTTAACTCATAAAATTTGGCTGAAGGTTATAACTTTTTGAAAATTTTTTTTTTTGAACTTTTGTTTATTGGTTTTTTCCACTATGGCTGATAATGTTTATGTCATGTTACTTATTAGCAACAATTTTCAATTGGTGTCAATGATGTGACCCGTGTGCTTGAACGGATGCCGCCTCTTATTGGATCTATATGCTCTATTCCACAAAATGCTACTTACAGCAGTCGTAATTCCAAATCCCCTCCCATCCAAATGCAGGTACTTCCATGGTTTAATTTCTGTTATGGGGAACAAATGTCATTTGCACTCACATAAAGGCTTAAATTTTGAAAAGCTTTTCTTTTAAGGTAATCTACAAAGTCAATTGGTTCACCAGGTGCCACATCAATTTAACTTTAAAGAAGGTCAACAGGGTTAAATACCGACACCTTAGTTTCCAATTTATTATTTTGACAGGGTAAAGCAGCTCACGCTACCTTGAATCAAATATTTGAAAGGCTGAGATATTTTAATTCTTTCTGAACTTTAAAATTTGAGCCTTGTTATAAGTACAAATAAAGTGTGTTACCCCAACATAGAAAACGGACTGGTGTTTTTTTTTTTCTTATCTCAAATCTAGTAAGTTCTTGTATAATAACTAAAACTAAAAGTTGCTGTTCTACATTACAGGCCATACTTATAGCTACAGACTGCAATCCTCGAGGGCTTACGAAGCACCTGCCGAGCCTGGCCTCATCTAGGGAAGTGCCAGTCATCTTTGTTAAAGATAAGAAAGGGGGATCTTTCAAGTTAGGTGAAATGGTGAATTTGAAGACCGCTATGGCAATCGGTGTCAAGGTAAGGAAGGGTAGTACCAAAGAAGTTAGCCTGTGTTATATCGATTTCTATTAATCTCATGATTGAAGTTTTGCAGTCAAACAAACATTGACTCGACTCTTGAGACACTGTTAGTTTGTTTGAAGGACTTGACAATATATTATATTATAGGAAGACATTAAACAAAAAACTATGTTTGTCATTTGAAGTCTTGATAATTTTTCTAAAGATCTATGAATATTTTGAGTCATTGTACCTGACTCTCTCTTTTCAAAATGCGTGTGGCAAAAAAGTTGAGTGTTTTGTTCAAAACTATTGAAGATGGGTAAGCTTCATTTTTCATATTTTTGTCAAAAGGATAATTTGTTTACTAGATGAAGCCTGGTATTATGGTTCAGAGTGTTAGTTATTCTTTTTAAAAAAGGACTGGATATGGTAAAGATTATAGGAGTATGTATATATTTTGTACGCTTTCATGCACAATCCTTCTCCTTTATTTTATTTGTTGACTTGTGTAATCGTGTAGGCCAGAGGAAATTCAATCAACAAACTTATTGGCGAGATTGTTGGAGATAACCAGGTAAATAAAGGTGTTACGAGGTCGTGAGTGATACAACGTATGCTTTTCTTTGCCGAAGGCATACTTTTGGTGAAACATTGTCTTTTATAATGTCAAATGTCTTCGGTAATATCAATTTTGTTGATGCTCAGTTTTTAATCCATGAGTCTTGTCTTTGATTTGTTTGGTAAAATGTCAAGAAAGGTAAAACCATTTAGGGTAATATCAATTTTGATGATGCTCAGTTTTTAATCCATGAGTTTTGTCTTTGATTTGTTTGGTAAAATGTCAAGAAAGGTAAAACCATTTAGACTAACAAGAGGGAGGTGTCGTCGGGCTGGAGTTGCCCCTACGTTACCCCCGTGTACCCGGCTACACCAAAACATACTATCTTCCTAAACATACCATATACAAACAACAAGACATGCCATCTTCCTAGCATTTAAACTAGAAATATATACCAGAAAACAAAAAAACATCCAACTTATCACTAACATCTTTTTTCTTGTATGATATACAACACATGCTTCTAATTAAAAAGAAAAAAGTCAGATTCCCATTTAATAAGTCAGATTCCGCGATTATTTCTACCCCTAAACCGACCATAATTAAGATGATATAATTTCCACAAAAACAATAAAAGTTGGGTCACTTTTATTTATTATCTATACTCCTTATTAAAAATTATCCACCCCAATAATGGAAAGTGTTACAAGAAAGTTACATGCGAAATTACCAAACTGCCCTTAATAAACACCCACTATGGGAAAAGTTTTTATAAATTACCAAATTTGCCCTTAATGAATTAGTTTACACTCTAAACCCTTATTTTAATAATTAACACTTTTAAGCCCTTATCTTTTAAAATATTCTACTATCACCTTTACATCAACCTACACCACTTGACACTGCCACCACCACCAATAATACCGTCACCGACACCACTAGACCGTCGTCCTCGCCACCGCCGCCGCATTGCGCGGGTAATGCTCGTTTTATCTAAAACTTTATGACCCACCTGTGAAACATTATATATATAGGCAACTTACTCATAGAGTTGTAGTATTAGTAGAATGGATATCCAGAAACAATCAACAAAATTTTATAAATTACCAAATTTGCCCTTAATGAATTAATTTACACTCTAAACCCTTATTTTAATAATTAACATTTTAAGCCCTTATCTTTTAAAATATTCTACTATCACCTTTACATCAACCTACACCACTTGACACTGCCACCACCACCAATAATACCGTCACCGACACCACTAGACCGTCGTCCTCGCCACCGCCGCCGCATTGCGCGGGTAATGCTCGTTTTATCTAAAACTTTATGACCCACCTGTGAAACATTATATATATAGGCAACTTACTCATAGAGTTGTAGTATTAGTAGAATGGATATCCAGAAACAATCAACAAAATTTTATAAATTACCAAATTTGCTCTTAATGAATTAATTTACACTCTAAACCCTTATTTTAATAATTAACATTTTAAGCCCTTATCTTTTAAAATATTCTACTATCACCTTTACATCAACCTACACCACTTGACACTGCCACCACCACCAATAATACCGTCACCGACACCACTAGACCGTCGTCCTCGCCACCGCCGCCGCATTGCGCGGGTAATGCTCGTTTTATCTAAAACTTTATGACCCACCTGTGAAACATTATATATATAGGCAACTTACTCATAGAGTTGTAGTATTAGTAGAATGGATATCCAGAAACAATCAACAAAATTTTATAAATTACCAAATTTGCCCTTAATGAATTAATTTACACTCTAAACCCTTATTTTAATAATTAACATTTTAAGCCCTTATCTTTTAAAATATTCCACTATCACCTTTACATCAACCTACACCACTTGACACTGCCACCACCACCAATAATACCGTCACCGACACCACTAGACCGTCGTCCTCGCCACCGCCGCCGCATTGCGCGGGTAATGCTCGTTTTATCTAAAACTTTATGACCCACCTGTGAAACATTATATATATAGGCAACTTACTCATAGAGTTGTAGTATTAGTAGAATGGATATCCAGAAACAATCAACAAAATTTATAAAACCGGCCACTCAAACTCCTCCAACACTCCATCACTACAAGATAGGCTTCATTGATGAGTCCGTTCCTCCCTTCAATATAAACGTTGTTTTCTTCTACTCTGCAGATAGCAATGACAATCATCTGAACTTTGTTTCCCACCTCGAAAAATCTCTCGAGAAAACGTTAATACGATTCTACCCTCTTGCTGGTAGATATCTGAAAGAAGATCATGTCATCGAGTGTCTTGTTCAAGGTGTTGAGTGTATACATGCCAAAGTGAGCAACATCAAATATGAAGATATTGTTGGTTCGGAAGTAAATTTAAAGTTGGTTGATGAATTCATTCCATCTGCACTTGGGGCTGTTGATCAAGTCACAGCGCCTGGAGCTTTAATCCAGATTATATTACGGAGTTTATTTATCTATTTAACAGCTGACTTCTGTCGGCTAGGTTGTGTGTTTAATCTTCTTGTCTTGTTTGCTTGCTATTATTCCGTGTTTGTATACTTTGGTACACATCAATAAGGAAGGGTAGTACCAAAAATGTTAACTTGTGTTATATCGATTTCTATTAATCTCATGATTGAAGTTTTGCAGTCAAACAAACAACTTTGGAGTTGACTCATGAAACAGTGTTAGTTTGTAGTGAAGGACTTGCAATATATTATAGGAAGACATCAAACAGAAAACATTACACCCGGTTGTAGCGATCAAACACTCCATCGCTACAAGTTAGGCTTCATAGATGAGTGTGCTCCTGCCTTCAATATAAACGTTGTTCTATTGAAGTTGAAGAAGAAGCAGAGAGTGTTAAAAAGCTGAAATACCTACATTTGCAATGCATCGATGCTGAACAAAAGGTCACCATAAAAATATGTACTGATAAAATACAAGGATCAAAACTGATAATATAGTATACTCCAGGGGATATAATAAAATCAACTCAAAAGCTTAATACAACACAAAATCTGTGCCGCTTGCAACCGTCTCCTTGAACTTTGTTTGAGCCACCACTCTCAGGTACACCCATCTCCCCTGCTTCTTCTTCATATATCTGTATATATCTATATATATATTATTAATTTTGTATTTTTATTCCACTAACACGACGACACACCAACGATCTGTTAGGAATTATTCAATTTGTCACATACAAATACACGAGTACGCAACGGAAATAAATATGCAATATAATAATTAACAAAGTTATGAATCGTGTACCTTTTAGCAAAGCTTCCAATAATCAATAATAATAATTATTATTAGGGTTTAAAGTAAAACTCCTCTACGATCGCACACTTGATACGTCGAACAATACCCGAAGATTACTAGATCTTGAATCACAAGCCAAAACTCATAGTTTGCTTTTATAATGCTCGAGAAAAACAAAAGAAAGCTATTGCTTTTGTTTTCTGTTGCCGAACCCAAAATAAAGAAGAAGAATATATTATTATTATATTCTTTATTTTCTTTGAACATTCAATAAAAAAAAATAATTGTTTGTTTTTTTGTTGTTTAATTCGATCAAGAAAAAAAAGGTTTATTTTTTTTTAATTAAAACCACTTAATGTTAATGGTTAAAATTAAACCCTCTATACAAGTTTTGATTATGTGAATTAACATGTTTATGTGATAAATTGCATGTTATTTGTATCTTTTATTTAATGTTGTTAAATAGAAGTAAAACCATGAGGAATTCATGCAAAATTCTTTATGGTTATTACTTAGATATATTGATATATGTAGCTTAGTTTAAAGGTCCAATAATAAGGGTTTGTTATTTGATAATTATGTGACAATGTGAATTTTTCGTGTGATTTTTCCTGTTTGACACCAGTTCACTAAAAAATTCATATAAAATCAACCGTAATGAGTTAGGAGCTCTCTTTGGACTGTAGATGCACGATTCATAGGGCTACAACTTTGTAGTTCTGAGCTAAGGCCAATTCGACGTTTCTATGTCAAATCTGGTCGTGAAGCTGCTGGAAATTTCCAGTCAACATCTTAATCTATGTGTTTATTTGATAATTGTATGTTTGTATATTGTTTAAAGGCTTACGCAATCAAGGTAACTTGATGTATGTGGTCCTTTTCTATGAAGGGGGAGCCATTCTTAAACATGTACATTAATCCATAGAGACCATGATTTAGGTTGCCCACCATAAATCGTTGCATGATTAATTGTTAATAGTTAGTAAGTTTATTATTTTGTTATTATTGTAAATGGTGATGCAAAATTGTTTTAAGAAAAAAAAATAAACTTGACTAATAAATAGTGAAATATGATTTTGTTTTAATAAAATTGGTGTCTTACAATCAAAAGATACACCGGCTCACCCATTTGAACAAACTCTAAGAGAGGTATAAGTCGGGATGCCTTGGCTCCCTAAAGAAGTGGGTACTTAATTGCTACTCGCAAACCTTTACTTATGCGCTTCTTTGTGCGTTCAAATGGAGCTACCGAGCTCTTTTGTATTGTTAAGACAATAAAAATGATTTTATTAAACATTATGTTATGAAGATGTGCATGAATCTTCATACATAAACTTTTGATTCGCATCAAGTGAATTACCCAATTAAAGTTAAGTCTTTGCCACCCAATTTGCTAAGAACACTTGCAATTGCTTTTTGCTCTACGTGAGACGTAGGTGAATTGAAACCCCAAGGTAAATTACTACTCATCGTGAGACGGTGGTAGACTATTTACAGTTCTTAATTGGGCGACTTAAAACGAGTTAAGCGGTGAGACCTTGACCCGTGGCATAAGATGGGACAAAACATGATTACAAAACACTTGATGCCCCTACACAAGTGTCATTTGTAAGTCCCATAAAATCTAGGAATTGTACTTGTAATGCAATTACTGATCGTCACTTACCTTTTGAATACATCATTTCTAGCAGATCAACTGAATGAAATGATGGTATGTCAATTGGATCCTAGCCTTAATGAAATTAATTGTTAAATTGATTTAACATTGGGTAATTAAATTTCTTAAGGAATTTATTATCGAAAATACTGATTTTTGAACTTAAATCTGTTTTGTAGATGACAACAAATCCTTCACAAAACATACACCAATCGGCTTTCAGGTCGATGCTAGAAAGAGAAAAGCTTTCTGGAACCAACTTCAATGAATGGTATCGTCAGCTGAGGATTGTCCTAAGAGTTGAGAAACGAACCGATGTTCTTGAAAAACAGATGGCCGCTCCTCCTGATGCTGTTACTGCCACTGTAGCGCAATTGGAAGCATACAATGCTCAGTACGATAGACATAATGAGGTTGCTTGTTTGATGCTAGGTAGCATGACTCCCGAGCTTCAAAAGCAATTCGAATTGTACAATCTATGATATGATCAGAGAACTCAAGTCTATGTATGAAAAACAAGCTGGAGTTGAATTATTTGAGCTAATTGAGTCACTCCATGATTGTAAGCATGAGTATGGGAAATCGGTCAGCGCTCATGTACTCAAGATGAAGAGTTACTTTGAGCACTTGGAAAGGCTAAATTATTCGTATCCTCTGCCTATTGCTGTTGGCATGATCTTTAAGTCCCTTTCAAAGGACTTTGAGGGTTTTGTGCGCAACTACAATATGCACAACATGAGCAAAACGATAGCTGAACTTCATGCCATGTTAGTTGAGTATGAGAAAAACCTTCCCAAGAAATCTGAGACACCCCAAGTTCTTATGATCAAGGGGGGAAAGGTTCAGAAAGCAAAACAACCGAAAGCTAAGGGCAAGAATGTTGGTAAGGGTAAGCAAATTTCTTATGTCCCCAAACCTAAAAAGACCCCTCCAGCGAAAAAGGAGCATCCGGCTAAGGACCAGACTTGTCATCACTGTGCTGAAGTGGGACATTGGAAGAGGAATTGTCCTAAGTATCTAGCTGAGTTGAACGAGAAGAAGAAGCAAGCTGGTTTAGCCAGTTCTTTAGGTATCTTCACAATTGAATTATACAATGTATAATGTTAGCAAAAGAGTCAAGCCTAACTTGGACTCTACCTATCTTTGGCATTGTCATCTTGCTCATGTTGGCAAGAAACACATTGAAAGACTTCAACGTGAAGGGATCTTACAATCAAATGATGAAGAATCATTTGAAAAATGTGTGTCTTGTGTTTCTGGCAAGATGACAAGAAAACCTTTTCCGCATAAACCGGAGAGGGCTAAAGAGCTACTTGGACTCATACATACTGATGTTTGTGGCCCATTTAGATATGTGTCAAGGAAAGGTGCTAGCTACTTCATAACTTTTACGGATGATTTCAGTCGTTATGGTTATGTTTACTTGCTTAAACATAAACATGAAGTCTTTGAAACATTCAAAGAGTTTAAAAATGAAGTAGAAAATCAACTCGGTAAAACCATCAAGATTCTTCGTTCGGATCGAGGTGGAGAATACTTAAGCCAAGAGTTTAAGGATTATCTAAAAGCTTGTGGAATTATTCAACAACTTACTCCTCCATATACTCCACAACACAATGTTGTATCTGAGAGGAGAAATCGAACCTTGTTGGACATGGTGAGATCGATGATGAACCTTACAACTCTCCCATTTTCATTTTGGGGTTATGCTCTAGAGACTGCTGTACGCATTCTCAATATGGTTCCAACCAAGAAGGTTGACAAGACACCGCATGAATTGTGGCATGGAAGTGTCCCTAATTTGTCTTACTTAAAAGTCTGGGGATGTGAGGCACTTATGAAGCGAGATACGCCTGACAAACTTCAACCCAGATCAGTTAAGTGCATCTTTGTAGGATACCCAAAGGAAACAATGGGTTACTACTTCTACTTTCCTACCGAAAACACTGTTAAAGTTGCTAGATATGCTGAGTTCTTTGAAAAAAATCTCATCACTCAAGAAAACAGTGGGAGGATTGTAGAGCTTGATGAGACTCAAGAGGAAGATGCGTCGCCTTCTGAAAACACTAGCGATCATCAACTTGGGGGGGAAATGTTCAAAGTGATGAACCTCAAGTTGATGTGATTCCAATTCGTAGGTCCTCAAGGACAATACGTGCTCGTGAAAAGTTGAATCTAAATATAGAATATGAAGAACACGTATTAGGAGATTTAGATGAACCTCCAAACTTCAAAGCTGCATTATCAGATCCAGAATCTGACAAATGGCTTGAAGCTGCAAATGTGGAAATGAAATCCATGAAAGACAATCAAGTCTGGAGCTTGGTTGATCTTCCACCTAATGGTAGAACCATTGGGTGTAAATGGATCTTCAAAAAGAAGACCGACATGGATGGAAATGTACACACCTATAAAGCTCGTCTCGTGGCGAAAGGTTATACTCAGCTCTATGGAGTTGACTATGATGAGACCTTCTCTCCAGTAGCAGACATTAGAGCTATTAGGATTATCTTAGCCATAGCAGCGTACTATGACTATGAGATATGGCAAATGGATGTCAAGACCGTTTTTTGAATGGTTACCTAGACGAGGAAGTCTATATGGTACAACCCGAGGGTTTTGCTGATCCAAAATATCTCAACAAAGTATGCAAGCTTCAGAGGTCCATTTATGGACTAAAGCAAGCATCAAGAAGTTGGAATAAAAGGTTTGATGAGTGATGATATACCCTATACGGAGCTTTACCTCCGTAGTCGAAGAAGATACCTTCGAACAGGTAAAAATGCTTATACGGAGCACCACCTCCGTACGCAGATATAATCCCGGAGCACCTAAGTTAAAGTTACGTAGCTCCGGAGGAATATACATAAGAGGAAACATATATTTAGACGCAGCCCGTTACTATCATAAATCTTCCTAAAAGATAGAAAATATTCTTAAAAGAGGAAGAGATTTATCCTAATTCTCTTACCCTCCTCTCCAAATTTCCACCCTCTATATAAATAGAGGATGTGCCATACGGTAGGGCATCATCTCTATATTAAACCCTAATCATATTCAACACATTCGACCTCAGAATCCCTAACTCCCGCAAATAAACCCTAAGCCTTACGAATCGGCGAAGGGTTAACAATCATAGGCGTAAAGCGGCTTACGGCCCTCTGACCGGAAGGGAATCGCCAACAAAACACCCAAAACCCCACTCACACCTTCGGTTGAGCCATAGTGCGATTATTTGATCAATCAAATTGGCGCCATCCGTGGGACACACAAAAAAAAACAACAACAACAAAGCAACACCGCACACACCTTTTTTCGAACCCACCCGCGATCAGAATAATCCGCTACCATGACCGATAGGGATACCAGTCATCCGTCGAATCCGCAGAACGCGGAGGGACTTCAGATGCCACCAGGAGAACGGGACCTCCAAGAACGGTACCCCTTCCACACGTTTATGTCAAATTTTGACCTATCAACCACTATGCTGGAGGATAGAAGCACGGCAACAAGGGATAAACAGGATTCACAAGGGCAAAGTTTGGATCGACTTATGCTCGTGTCGACAGGTCAGGACCCGTGTAGACCCGCCCTAACAGCATCGCATGAACAACGTCAGAAATCTGAATCTGCCCAAGAAGGATCATGTGCCGCTAGAGATACCTCCCAGACAGACGGATTATAGGCAAGAACCCCAATAATATCAGATCACCCGGGAAACCCTAGCCAGGCACCAATGCTAGCGGACCAGGAGATATATGGAGCATCCATACGGGCTGATCGTGGTACGTTAAGACCGATGCACCGAGGCCAAGACCGAGACAGGTCCGCGCCAGGGTTACAAGGTCAAGACCGGGATGGACCCGTGCCGATGCACCGAGGCCAAGACCGAGACAGGTCCGCGCCAGGGTTACAAGGTCAAGACCGGGATGGACCCGTGCCGATGCACCGAGGCCAAGACCGAGACAGGTCCGCGCCAGGGTTACAAGGTCAAGACCGGGATGGACCCGTGCCGATGCACCGAGGCCAAGACCGAGACAGGTCCGCGCCAGGGTTACAAGGTCAAGACCGGGATGGACCCGTGCCGATGCACCGAGGCCAAGACCGAGACAGGTCCGCGCCAGGGTTACAAGGTCAAGACCGGGATGGACCCGTGCCGATGCACCGAGGCCAAGACCGAGACAGGTCCGCGCCAGGGTTACAAGGTCAAGACCGGGATGGACCCGTGCCGATGCACCGAGGCCAAGACCGAGACAGGTCCGCGCCAGGGTTACAAGGTCAAGACCGAGATGGACCAGTGCCGATGTACCAAGGCCAACACCAAGACGCTACGGACCCGGACAAGCAGGGGTCAGGCCGCACCTCTCCGGATCCGAAGAAGGCACAGTCACATAAGGATACCCTCCAGCCAGGCAAGCCACGAATAAAGATATCAAGGATATCGAAGCAACCCAGAAACACAAACCAGGTGCCAACATTAGTAGATAGGGAAATTACCGACGCATACGTGCAAGCAAACTATGACGTGCTGTGCGCAATAATCAGGCGTCTAAAGGAGACAGGCCAGGTGTATGAACCGGAAACAATAGCCCATTACACCTACAACGAATACCAAACAGGGGAGATACAAGAAGGACCCAAACAGAACATACTCACTGGACCATCAACCACGGAACACAGTTTCCCAAACACACGAGGGGACCCCTACAATGGAGAAGTACAGAATCTCCAAACGGGATCCGCGGAAGGCAGACCTGACCAAGGAAATCAGACTCAAAGGCCAGCCCGGACGAAAAACAGGAACAGGAGAAACAGGTGGAGATAATGATCATGCATCCTCCTCACCCGAGTGGGAACCTATGGACACGTCACATCTAAAGAATATAAATACCCCATTTACTAGTAACATACAAAACCACCCGATACCAGTAAATATGAAGTATCCCCAGCACTTAGAGTACTACGACGGAAAGGGAGATCCAGATGACTTCCTGAAGAAGTTCATCGGAGCTGCAATAATCCGAAGATGGGACATGCCAACCACTTGTAAGGCTTTCTCCTACTCCTTAACGAAGGATGCAAGAGAATGGATCGATGGCTTACCAGCTAACTCAATAGACAACTTCGAGACCCTAAAGAGCAAGTTTCGATCACAATTTAATATGCAGAAGAAACATCGAAAGACACATGTGTCGGCACACAACATAAAGCGACATAGCGAAGAAACACTTAGGGATTTTATCGCAAGATACACACATGAAACCCAGGAGATAAGTGGACTGCCGGAAAGCCAGAGGATATCAGGACTCATTCATGGGCTACGAGCAGTCGAGTTAGTCGAACACCTCACGACGAACCTGCCAGAAACATACGATGAGCTAACAATAAAGGCCCGTGTTTGGATAGACGTCAAAGGGACGACCGAGACTGAGTACACCCTAGGAAAAAGGAAAAGAGATTCGACGGACAGCGGAACCGAAGGCCCTGTCGAAAATCCCAGGTGGGGAGGCAAAGCTAAAGAAGGCAGGAGAATAATACTGTTGAAACTAACAAAATCACCAAAGGACATTCTCGCAATGGAACGGGTAGCGCAAACATTTCCAGCCCCACCCAGATTAACAACCCGAAAAAGGGATCGAGGAAAATATTACGAATTTCATAAAGATTATGGACATGACACGGATCTGTGTCAAAATCTCCAGCAGACCATAGAAGAAGCAATAACTGCAGGAAAATTGCAGCACCTCGAAAGGAAGATAGACGAAGCAACAATAAAAGCGGAAACAAAAAACATATCAAGGGACATTCCGCAAGAACAAACCCTCACAATGAGAAAAGGACCGCCAACTGAAGAACGGAGCCACCATGATGGAAATTAACAAATGAGGTCAGGAAGAGGCCAGAGTCAAGAGAAGTACTGGCTTGGCCCCCAAAAGGGGAGCTACGGATGACAGTAAAAGATGAACTACAATCGTCCGACCCTTCGAAAAAGATTCCAACGTGGCAAGGAAATGCGGCCGCACCAGCAGATGAGAAAACTGGTACAGTTATACCAAGGTGACAACTCGCTCTGCAAGGAGATACACCCTCCGAAGAAGCAAGTAAATTCTTGCACGAGGCAGAAAAGACTCCGAGTAAATACGGAGCAACAAATGAAAGCTAGCAGTTAGGAACTTTACTATGTAATGTCCTCCTGCCAATTATTTTTACGAAAATAAAAGCTTTCAAAGATCGATCAAAAACAAAAATGCGCGTACTAATAAAATATACATGTATAACAAAAGTGATGATATACCCTATGCGGAGCTTTACCTCCGCAATCGAAGAAGATACCTTCGAACAGGTAAAAATGCTTATACGGAGCACCACCTCCGTACGCAGATATAATCCCGGAGCACCTAAGTTAAAGTTACGTAGCTCCGGAGGAATATACATAAGAGGAAACATATATTTAGACACAGCCCGTTACTATCATAAATCTTCCTAAAAGATAGAAAATATTCTTAAAAGAGGAAGAGATTTACCCTAATTCTCTTACCCCTTCTCCAAGCTTCTACCCTATATATATATAGAGGATGTGCCATACAACAGGGCATCATCACATTCAATATATTAAACCCTAATCATATTCAACACATTTAACCTCCGAATCCCTAACCTTCACAGATAAACCCCAAAGCCTTACGAATCGGCGAAGGGTTAACAGTCATAGGCGTAAAGCGGCCTACGACCCTCTGACCGGAAGGGAATCGCCAACAAAACACCTAAAACCCCACTCACACCTCCGGTTGAGCCATAGTGCGATTATTTGATCAATCAAATTGGCGCCATCCGTGGGACCCAAAAAAAACAACAACAACAAAGCAACACCGCACACACCTTTTTTCGAACCCACCCGCGATCAGAATAATCCGCTACCATGACCGATAGGGATACCAGTCACCCGTCGAATCCGTAGAACGCGGAGGGACTTCAGATGCTACCAGGAGAACGGGACCTCCAAGAACGGTACCCCTTCCACACGTTTGTGTCAAATTTTGACCTATCAACCATTATGCTGGAGGATAGAAGCACGGCAATAAGGGATAAACAGGATTCACAAGGGCAAAGTTTGGATCGACTTATGCTCATGTCGACAGGTCAGGACCCGTGTAGACCCGCCCTAACAGCATCGCATGAACAACGTCAGAAATCTGAATCTGCCCAAGAAGGATCATGCGCCGCTAGAGGTACCTCCCAGACAGACGGATTACATGAAAGAACCCCAATAATATCAGATCACCCGTGAAACCCTAGCTAGGCACCAACGCTAGCGGACCAGGAGATATATGAAGCATCAGTACGGGCTGATCGTGGTACGTTAGGACCGATGTACCAAGGCCAAGACAGGTCTGCGCCAGGGTTACAGGGTCAATACCGAGAAGGACCCAGAACGATGTACCTAGGCCGACACCAAGATGCTACGGACCCGGACAAGCAGGGGTCAGGCCGTACCCCTCCGGATCCAAAGAAGGCACAGTCACATAAGGATACCCTCCAGCCAGGCAAGCCACGAATAAAGATATCAAGGATATCGAAGCAACCCAGAAACACAAACCAGGTGCCAACATTAGTAGATAGGGAAATTACCGACGCATACGTGCAAGCAAACTATGACGTGTGTGCGCAATAATCAGGCGTCTAAGGGAGACAGGCCAGGTCAATGAACCGGAAACAATAGCCCATTACACCTACAACGAATACCAAATGGGGGAGATACAAGAAGGACCCGAACAGAACATACTCACTGGACCATCAACCACGGAACACAGTTTCCCAAACACACGAGGGGACCCCTACAATGGAGAAGTACAGAATCTCCAAACGGGATCCGCGGAAGGCAGACCTGACCAAGGAAATCAGACTAAAGGCCAGCCCGGACGAAAAATAGGAACAGGAGAAACAGGTGGAGACAATGATCATGCATCCTCCTCACCCGAGTGGGAACCTATGGACACGTCACATCTAAAGAATATAAACACCCCATTTACCAGTTGATTGATCAAATAATCGCACTATGGCTCAACCGAAGGTGTGAGTGGGGTTTTAGGGTATTTGTTGGCGATTCCCTTCCGGTCAGAGGGCCGAAGGCCGCTTTACGCCTATGACTGTTTACTCTCAGCCGTTAAGAAGGCTGAGGGTTTGTTTACGGAGGTCGAATGTATTGATAATTAGGGTTTTCGTATATCGTATGGTGATGAATTGATCCTGTCCTGCCGTATGGTTCTTCCTCTATTTATATAGAGGGTAAAAGCCTTGGAGAGGAAGATTAGGATTTAGGGTAAATCTCTTCCTCTTTCGTGATATCTTCTAAGTAAGGAAGATATATCTAGGACTCTTAGGCCGTGTCCTAGTTTATAGGAACGTCTGATTTCATTCCCTTATAGGGAGGTCGGATAAGTATGGAATAGATTTATATGTATCCGTTCCTTATTGTCTTGAGAGCTCCGAAATTACGGAGGTATACATCGTAGCTTCGGCTACGGATAGGTCTGCTTGGTACAATGTTTAGTACCTTCGCTACCTACGAAGGGTCCTTCGTATCCAGTCTTTTATACGGAGGTAAAGCTCCGTATATGGTATATCATCAAGCCCCCCAGTCTGATGGGAGAGTCTATCTGTAGAATATCGCATTAGACTTCAAAAATAATAAAAAATAAATAAGTAAGGCATACCTGCGTAACCGGGGCTTCGAAAAAGCTATGGTTTTGGATGCTCCGTTTCTTCTCCGGAGCTCTTTATGGGGGTAAAATGGTCATTTTACTATGCCGCTTATATATCCCATCAAAAGTTTAATTCGTGCGCGCTTATCCCGGGGAGAAAACCAATCGACGGTTCGGGTGGGTTATGCGTCGGTTTTTCAAACCATCCTTTTTGTCCCCTATTTAATTGTTGACGGCTCCGGAGATTTTCTTTTCCACTTCTTTTGCAACTGCTCTCCCTCCCCAACTCTCCTTTCTTCATTATTGATCGTTCCTCTCGTTGAATCTTCCTAACGCATATGGATCGTAATCATTTTCGCATTATTAGTACCACGTATTCGGAGATGACGGTAGATGATGTTTAGTGGTTTCGTCGATGCTTCTGCCGCCCTGATGATCCTGAGATTAGGGTTCCGGGACGGGCAGAATCGATCCTCGATGCGCCTCCTGGCTTTGTAGGTATGTATACCGCTCCCTTTTCCGGTGGTAATCTTAGGTTTCCTTTGTCCCCTTGGCTATTAGGGTTACTTGATTACCATAATCTGCATTTATCCATGGTTCACCCCTTAGCGATTACTATGATAGTGTCGTTTATCGTTGTTTGTCGTGCATTCGATATAGAACCCAGGATAAGTTTATTTGGGTATTTCTTTAAGTTTGGCATTCGTGATGGTTGGGTTATGGTTGAGGAGAGGCCTGGTAGGTTGTTTTTTGATATAGGGGATTCTGATATGTTGAACTGGAGGCCGGGGTTTTTGTTTTTCAGTGAGGAGTATATTCACCCGTTGTTCAGGGGTATATTGGATAGGAATAGGTTGGTGCCGAGGTTATCGTTTGAAGATAATGAGTGTGCTTGGGATTCTCTTGACAATGAGTTGATTCGTCAGGTGCGTAGTTCTTCATTTGGGTTGGTTACCTATCCCTCTGTGATTCTATATCTTGCTGGGATTACCATGTCATGGGAGGGTTCTCCTGATCAGCCTGTCTTGATATGGTGTTGTGAAGGTACCATTCTTCTTTTCTGCTTTTTTCTGCCAATTGCATTATGTTGCTTTCTTCTGATGTCTTTTACGTTATGTTTGCAGAGTTGACACTCAGAGAGGCTGTGACCATGAATCCTCAGGGCATGGTTGTTGGTAGGAGGCCTTTGTCTGCTTCGGATGGGGAGGGTCCCCTTTTTGCTGGTGTTGATGTATCTGAGCCTCCTCCGAAGAGGCAGAGGGTGAGGGATGGCTCATCTGCTTCAACAGACCCTATGGCTGCAGGTCCTTCTGTCATTATTCTTGATTCTTCTCCCATAAGAGATGAAGTTGCTGTCACTACTACTGCTCCAGTTTCTGAAGCTGATCAAGGTACATGTTTCTCCCTGACCCTGTTATTTGTGTCATTATAAATCTGATTTATATGCTTTTTCCTTATACAGCTGGGACTTCTGATCCCGGACGGAGGCCTGGGAAAGAGCCAGTTGATGAAACTGGAGCTACTACAAATGGAGCTACTGGAGCCACAATTGGTAAGTGGCTAGATATTACGTAGATGTTTCAATCGCTGTTCCCCTTTGCATATTACTCATTGCAATTCTTCGTAATTTTATCAGGGGTTCCTCTTCAGAGTGAATTGCCTTATCCTCAGCTTTGCCGAATGAGTCTGGATATGCTGGTTCCTGATCACCTTAGGACCATGCTGGATACCATGCCTGCTCAGAGGCTTGCTGAGATGACGAACCAGCCTCTTTTTGTTTCCGGTATGATTTGTTCGGCTAGCAGTGCCAGAGTGCACTATCTGGAGGAGAATCTGCCGAAGCACAGGGCAAAGTTGGCTTCTCTGAGGGCTGCTCCGTCTGCCGGTGGTGATTCTTCTTTGGTTGATTCTTTGCGAAGGGAGCTTGCTGATTCGCAGGAAGCTTTGTCCCTTGCTACGCAAAGTTTGGATGCTGCTCATGAGAGAATTTCTTCTCTTATTTCTGCCGGGCCTGCTGCAGTGATCAATAGATTGGAGTTGGAGTTGGAAGATTCAAGGAACTCCATGCGTCAGGTTATTTCTGGCGTTATTCCCCATGTCTTCCGGATATTGATGGCGAGTCCTGAGTTTGATCAGAGTCTTGATGAGCTAATCGAGGCTAACCGGGCTGATTCAAGAGCTTTACTGCTTTTCCGTATGGAGAGTCGTGGGCAGGTTGTCTTGGCTGGGAATAGGGAGAGGCTTCTTGGTACTGAGGAGAGGATCGTTGCTGCTGAGGAGGCCTTAAGAAGGATTTCTTTTCCATATATCCAGCGGATTTCTTCAAATCCCGATGCCTCGGTGACTGATCTTTATAACATTAGGCCTCAGGGGATGTAAATTGTTTGATCCTCTGCACTCTGTACATATTTTTTTTGAATTATAAATGACTTGCTCTTTTTTTTTGCTTCTTGTCTTTGTCTGTGCCACCATTGCTTTGCTTTGTTCAGAGCTTATCATTCTGCATTCCTTTACGGGAAAGTGATATCTTTTGTTTTGGTTATGCTTATACATTCTAAAAGAATGTCTTATGCATTAATGCTTATGCACTTCAATCATAAGGAAGGAGTGGCTTATGCATTATATTCATGGGTTATTACCTCATGATTGTGTTTGAAAAGTCTTATGGGCGTCCCCTTAACAATTCAAAAGTTGATAAATTTTTATGCGCATTTATGGAATTATTACGATCGTTTTATAATTTTGTGGGAGCTTATAAGTACATGGTAGGAGGATTTTACTAATTTTTTTTTGTATTGTTCCTAGCTTCTACTTTTGTGCTGCCCTGTTTGCTCCGTTAATCTGGCTTATCTCGTGGGCAAATTATGCTCCAACCGGTCTTAATGCCTGTCGGAGTCTTTGTTGATTGGATTTCTGCATCTTCTGCTGGTCCGGAGTTGTCTGCCTTTCTTCCTCGAAGGATCCTTCTGCTGCAATTTCCAGTTGTCATCTGGGTCCTTTTTGTATCATTCTTCTGTTGCGTTTGTACCACGGTACGGAGCTCTCACCTTTTGTGTCCTTGGTGAATCAAGAGAGCAGTGTTTGCATCCCCGCGTGAAATTTGTACTGAACGCAACCGTGTATTGTGGATGCTATCATGTGGAATTTCCTCATTCCTTCTCTGCCCAGGAGCATATCATAGGGCGAGTTTGCCTTTATTACGACTGCCAAAATTTTTGCGGTTCTTCGCCAGGGGAATCCTCCGATTGTGGCGTCCATCCATATTTCTCCCAAAGGGCGGATGCGCTCACTGGCGAACCCTACCACCTCTGTGTCTAGTGGGGTAATTGTTTCTCGCAGTTTCTTTGGTAGTCGGAGGGAACTTTTCTCGTAGATTATGTCTCGTCCATTTCCTGTATCCACCTGTGTGTTCTTCAGGCATATACTGCCTATATTTACTTTTATTAGCACGGGGTCTATCGATACCTTGTCATCCAACTCACCGAAGTGGTAGTGTTGTGGTCCTTTTCGGATCAAGGTATTTGATAGTATTCTCCTCCGGTGCTCATCTGGTTCTGTTTCTTTGAAGCTTGGTCTGCTCCTTTTCACTAGATGTGTTAGCTTGTTTTCTCTTGCTGCGTTGTCTATCTACCTTAGCAACTCTCTGCAATGATCCGTACTATGCCCATATCCGTTGTGAAAGCAACAGAATTTGTCTAAGTTTCTGGTTCCTCTTCCGGATAGCGGTAGTGGTCTAACAAATGTTTTTGCTATCTCCTCGGATGACAGGATTTCCGATGGAGTTTTCCGGAGGATGCTAATTGTTCTTTTGTAGCTGTTGGTCCTACTGTACGCAGGGTAGGATTCATCGATTGCTACGTCCTCGGTTGCCTCGGTTGGCTTCTCATTCTTCTTTATCATCGTTTTCCACTTAGCCATGCTTTCTTTGCTGCTTCGTCGACATTCCTGAGGAACTCATCGACATCGGAGGTACCATCGTACCAGGGTAGTTCCTGGATTTCCAGTATCTTTACCGGAGGTACGTGTTGGCGTAAATCCCTTGCGAACTGTAGGCATGACCCTTTGTATTTAGGCTCTGCTCCTTTTTCTTCAACCTTGTCCCTTTCGACTCCGGTTGTTGGGCTTGCCTTAAGATACTGTGGGGTCATAAAACCATGTGGATAATACCATGATGCCTGTACGTTTCCTGGGTAACTTCCCCCAAAGGGTGGTGTTTCCAGGTACTGGATCTGTGGCCCTCCGTACGGGTAAAAATATCCTCCGTAATAGCACGATGGATGTGTTCCTGGCGACAGGTACATCCCTAGTCCAGGCATTGTCTGCATGGCACCCGCCGCTACTGTCCCGATGGAGGTCCCTTGATAAATCGGGTATAGCGGGTATGCTTGCGTCAGGCTTTTTGCCATTCTGGAGTCTCCTTTTTTATCTTCTATTTCCTTCTTTTTGCCCAGATCCTTTCCGGCTGACTTCGGTTTGCTCTTGTATGCTATTATGGGACTGTCTCCGCTATTTTGAGCCTGGTCTCTATCTTCTTTCTGAAGTTCTTGTGCCACCGACAGTGGGTCACTTTGTACAATGCACACGAGGTGCGGTACAACGTTTTCCCTTGGATCTGGGGCTGGACTTCTTTCGGTGCTACCCTCTTTTATGTCGAGGATGCCATTTGCTGCCTTGCTTAATGCCATTATCTGGCGGGCCGCCTGACCTGCCATCTGGTCATCTTGCAATTGGTGGCTGCTTTTGGTTTCTTGCTCGTCTGGGGAGCTAATCCTCCCGACCAAGAGGGTTCCATCACCGTCTTTTCCTTGGTCACAGGCGGTATCTGACTTGTATTGTTTCGGAAGGGGGTTAAGGTCTGACATAATGCTTCTTGTTTTGATCGTGGCTGGATTCGATTTTTAGAGTAGGGGTCCCACGGATGGCGCCAATTTGATTGATCAAATAATCGCACTATGGCTCAACCGAAGGTGTGAGTGGGGTTTTGGGGTATTTGTTGGCGATTCCCTTCCGGTCAGAGGGCCGAAGGCCGCTTTACGCCTATGACTGTTTATTCTCAGCCGTTAAGAAGGCTGAGGGTTTGTTTACGGAGGTTGAATGTATTGATAATTAGGGTTTTCGTATATCGTATGGTGATGAATTGATCCTGTCCTGCCGTATGGTTCTTCCTCTATTTATATAGAGGGTAAAAGCCTTGGAGAGGAAGATTAGGATTTAGGGTAAATCTCTTCCTCTTTCGTGATATCTTCTAAGTAAGGAAGATATATCTAGGACTCTTAGGCCGTGTCCTAGTTTATAGGAACGTCTGATTTCATTCCCTTATAGGGAGGTCGGATAAGTATGGAATAGATTTATATGTATCCGTTGCTTATTGTCTTGAGAGCTCCGAAATTACGGAGGTATACATCGTAGCTTCGGCTACGGATAGGTCTGCTTGGTACAATGTTTAGTACCTTCGCTACCTACGAAGGGTCCTTCGTATCCAGTCTTTTATTCGGAAGTAAAGCTCCGTATATGGTATATCATCACCAGTAACATACGAAACCACCCGATACAAGTAAAAATGAAGTATCCCCAACACCTAGGGTACTACGATGGAAAGGGAGATCCAGATGACTTCCTGAAGAAGTTCATCGGAGCTGCAATAATCCGAAGATGGGACATGCCAACCACTTGTAAGGCTTTCTCCTACTCCTTAACGAAGGATGCAAGAGAATGGATCGATGGCTTACCAGCTAACTCAATATACAACTTCGAGACCCTAAAGAGCAAGTTTCGATCACAATTCAATATGCAGAAGAAACACCGAAAGACACATGTGTCGGCGCACAACATAAAGCGACACAGCGACGAAACACTTAGGGATTTTATCGCAAGATACACACATGAAACCCAGGAGATAAGTGGACTGCCGGAAAGCCAGAGGATATCAGGACTCATTCATGGGCTACGAGCAGTCGGGTTAGTCGAACACCTCACGACGAACCTGCCAGAAACATACGATGAGCTAACAATAAAGGCCCATGTTTGGATAGACGTCAAAGGGACGACCGGGACGGAGTATAGCCTAAGGAAAAGAGATTCGACGGACAGCGGAACCGAAGGCCCTGTCGAAAATCCCAGGTGGGGAGGCAAAGCTAAAGAAGGCAGGAGAATAATACTGTTGAAACTAACAAAATCACCAAAGGACATTCTCGCAATGGAACGGGTAGCGCAAACATTTCCAGCCCCACCCAGATTAACAACCCGAAAAAGGGATCGAGGAAAATATTGCGCATTTCATAAAGATTATGGACATGACACGGATCTGTGTCGAAATCTCCAGCAGGCCATAGAAGAAGCAATAACTGCAGGAAAATTGCAGCACCTCGAAAGGAAGATAGACGAAGCAACAATAAAAGCGGAAACAAAAAACATATCGAGGGACATTCCGCAAGAACAAACCGCCACAATGAGAAAAGGACCGCCAATTGAAGAACGGAGCCACCATGGTGGAAACTAACAAATGAGGCCAGAGTCAAAGAAGTACTGGCTTGGCCCCCAAAAGGGGAGCTACGGATGACAGTAGAGAATGAACTACAATCGTCCGACCCTTTGAAAAAGATTCCAACGTGGCAAGGAAACACGGCTGCACCAGCAGATGAGAAAACCGATACAGTTATACCAGGGTGACAACTCGCCATGTAAGGAGATACACCCTCCGAATAAGCAATCAAATTCTTGCACGAGGCAGAAAAGACTCCGAATAAATACGGAGCAACAAATGAAAGCTAGCAGTTAGGAACTTTACTATGTAATGTCCTCCTGCCAATTATTTTTGCGAAAATAAAAGCTTTCAAAGATCGATCAAAAACAAAAACGCGCGTACTAACAAAATATACATGTATAACAAAAGACTTTATGAGAAGTTAAGGGGACGCCCGATAACACTTCCATAAAGCAACAATGTCATAAGACCGACTGCCATAAGACAACTACGTCATAAGGCGACTGCCATAAGACAACCACGTCATAAGGCGACTGCCATAAGACAACAACGTCATAAGGCGACTGCCATAAGACAACTATGAGAAAAATCACCAAAACAAAATAAAGAGAAGAATTTACAGAACCAAGTGATAGCAGCAATATCCAGCAAAACAACAACCAAAATTATCAAAAGAAACAGTATACCCAACAAACAGAGAGATCCAAGAAGCAATCTATGAAGTAGGAATTTGCATCAGCTGAGTAGGGGACGCATCAAGATCTGAAGAAAGAGCGCGACGATAGAAAGAATGCATATCCTCAAGCTCACTCACAGCTTTGTTCAGAGGATCCGCAATATCCTTAACAAGCTCCCCACCGATAAGAGTAATACGACCCTCCGCAGCAAGGGTACGGATCAATTCCGACTCAGCATCGACCCTGTTAGTGTTACACAAATCTGAAATCCTTTTCCCAACCTCAGCACCGTTTAAAAAAGACTTACAGACATGGGGAATCACCTCAACAATGAGTCGCCTATACCTCTCCTTCAGATCAACAAAAGTAGAACGATCCTCCCCCAACAATGCATTTTTGGCAGCCAACTCCTTCTTCAACACATTAACTTCATCACCTTTAGCTTGCGCTACCTCCCGAGCAGACATCAACTCCGCAGTCAAACCACTCACATTAACCTCCAATTCTGACACTTTGAACTCTAAAGACAACTTCTGCAAGATGGATGATTGCCTATTGAGCATCTGTTTGAACGCTATTACTGCAAGAGGAAGAACAACAGGTGACAAAAAAAAAAAAACAGGGGAAAATGGAAGAACCAACGGCACACAACGGGCAAAATCCTAAGAGCAGACAAACAACAATATTAGAAGGGGAGTTGATCAAACAAGAAATATAGCAAAGAAGTCATCGCTATCCCCATTCCACAAAAAAAATAATAATAATAACAAGGGGAAGGAGAGCGGGGCAACGCCAACTAAGGATTACAAAATCAGGCAACAAGACACCATCAAGGGAATACTAAAATAGGGTTGAGAAGATAACAGAGAAACCTGGATCTAAAGACCCCCATTGGTCAAAGACAATACTAGGGTTTCAAGTTGTAAAACTCAAATACATCCCTATTAATCCTACGATATGAGAAGAGGATTTGAAGAATAAATCAAGATTGGAAGCACATACCTAAACAAAAGAACGATGGCGAAAGGAAGAAAGAAATACGGGAGAACCGCCGAAGAAGATATCGCCTCTAAGAAAGGTAAAAAACTTCCTATTTTGAACACAGTAAAGAAAAATATACATATGAAGCGTATTTATAGCTAAGGTTGTTAGATAGATCTTAACCGTTCAAGTAACATTACGGGATAAGTATTTCAATCAACACACGTTGTTTGTGAAGGACCTCCGAAAGGATGGCCTGAGAAGCGACCCTTGTTTTTGAAGTCTAATAAGACAGTCTACAGATAGCCTCTCCAATTAGACTGGGGGGCTTGATGATATACCCTATACGGAGCTTTACCTCCGTAATCGAAGAAGATACCTTCGAACAGGTAAAAATGCTTATACGGAGCACCACCTCCGTACGCAGATATAATCCCGGAGCACCTAAGTTAAAGTTACGTAGCTCCGGAGGAATATACATAAGAGGAAACATATATTTAGACGCAGCCCGTTACTATCATAAATCTTCCTAAAAGATAGAAGATATTTTTAAAAGAGGAAGAGATTTACCCTAATTCTCTTACCCCATTCTCTAAGCTTCTACCCTCTATATAAATAGAGGATGTGCCATACGGCAGGGCATCACCACATTCGATATATTAAACCCTAATCATATTCAACACATTTAACCTCCGAATCCCTAACCTTCACAGATAAACCCCAAAGCCTTACGAATCGGCGAAGGGTTAACAGTCATAGGCGTAAAGCGGCCTACGACCCTCTGACCGGAAGGGAATCGCCAACAAAACACCTAAAACCCCACTCACACCTCCGGTTGAGCCATAGTGCGATTATTTGATCAATCAAAAAGACTTTATGAGAAGTTAAGGTGACACCCGATAACACTTCCATAAAGCAACAACGTCATAAGACGACTGCCATGAGACATCCACGTCATAAGGCGACTGTCATAAGACAAACAACAAGCACGTCATAAGACGACTGCCATGAGACATCCACGTCATAAGGCGACTGTCAGAAGACAAACAACAAGCACGTCATAAGACGACTGCCATGACACATCCACGTCATAAGGCGACTGACATAAGACAACAACATCATAAGGCGACTGCCATAAGACAACTATGAGAAAATTTCACCAAAACAAAATAAGAGGCTGTCAGAAAAATAAAGAGAAGAATTTACAGAACCAAGTGATAGCAGCAATATCCAGCAACAACCAAAAGTATCAAAAGAAACAGTAAAGATTATATCCAACAAACAGAGAGATCTAAGAAGCAATCTATGAAGTAGGAATTTGCATCAGCTGAGTAGGGGACACATCATGATCTGAAGAAAGAGCGCGAAAATAGAAAGAATGCATATCCTCAAGCTCACTCAAAGCTTTGTTCAGAACCCGCAGTATCCTTAACAAGCTCCCCACTGCTAAGAGTAATACGACCCTCCGCAGCAAGATGGTTTCAAATAATAACTTCCCAACTTATATCTTAACTGACACACCTTTCGATTATACTTGAGCTCAATTTGCTTGATAAGACTGATGATTTCAGCAGCAGCTTCATTTTTAGACCTGAGAAAGATAACCCAGCAATATCTGGAGAATTCATCGACTATTACCAGAGTGTACCTTTTACCAGCACGAGTCTGAACATTCACTGGACCGAAATGGTCAACTACATAACCCATATCACCTCCCGTGTAACCCCGAATACCCACAAGCAATTCAAGATATAAGTTGGGAAGTTATTATTTGAAACCATCTTTTCGTTGAACCCTCAGCGTGTCAAAGTAGTGTATCTTACCTCGTGACGATCAATAAGCAACGTTAATGTATCTTGTTTGCGATCCCGAGAACCTATCTCGAGTTCATAGTCATTAAACCTGTATAAACCCAACCTAATAAGGTTATATGACCATACATTAACTTAGGTACACTTATAGGACCCTTAAACGCTTGTTTCGGACCTCAAACGGGCTCACAGACCCTTTATGTGGCGCATGATTTGAATATGCGTCGCATATTTGCTTCAAAAATCACCCAGAAACCTCCCAGGCCCCGATATGCGCTGCACATAGGTTATATGCGCCGCATATGGAGTGCTGGTCTAAAGACTGACTCGCGCCCTTCACTTGCAGGCGACTTTTAGACCTCAAGACGACCAAATGAGTCAAAACTTAGTTCTTAAGGAATGTAGGGAATTCAAAGACCTTTCTAGAAATATAAAGTTTGACTCTTGAAGATCTCTAATGAATTAGTTATGGCGTCTGCAAAACAGACCTACAGAATTCGTCTTAAATCCGACCACTTCTGGAAATTGACATTTTTCACCCATATCTGGGCAAAATCAAAAGAAACAGTAAAGATTATATCCAACAAACAGAGAGATCTAAGAAGCAATCTATGAAGTAGGAATTTGCATCAGCTGAGTAGGGGACACATCATGATCTGAAGAAAGAGCGCGAAAATAGAAAGAATGCATATCCTCAAGCTCACTCAAAGCTTTGTTCAGAACCCGCAGTATCCTTAACAAGCTCCCCACTGCTAAGAGTAATACGACCCTCCACAGCAAGATGGTTTCAAATAATAACTTCCCAACTTATATCTTAACTGACACACCTTTCGATTATACTTGAGCTCAATTTGCTTGATAAGACTGATGATTTCAGCAGCAGCTTCATTTTTAGACCTGAGAAAGATAACCCAGCAATATCTGGAGAATTCATCGACTATTACCAGAGTGTACCTTTTACCAGCACGAGTCTGAACATTCACTGGACCGAAAAGGTAATACATAACCCATATCACCTCCCGTGTAACCCCGAATACCCACAAGCAATTCAAGATATAAGTTGGGAAGTTATTATTTGAAACCATCTTTTCGTTGAACCCTCAGCGTGTCAAAGTAGTGTATCTTACCTCGTGACGATCAATAAGCAACGTTAATGTATCTTGTTTGCGATCCCGAGAACCTATCTCGAGTTCATAGTCATTAAACCTGTATAAACCCAACCTAATAAGGTTATATGACCATACATTAACTTAGGTACACTTATAGGACCCTTAAACGCTTGTTTCGGACCTCAAACGGGCTCACAGACCCTTTATGTGGCGCATGATTTGAATATGCGTCGCATATTTGCTTCAAAAATCACCCAGAAACCTCCCAGGCCCCGATATGCGCTGCACATAGGTTATATGCGCCGCATATGGAGTGCTGGTCTAAAGACTGACTCGCGCCCTTCACTTGCAGGCGACTTTTAGACCTCAAGACGACCAAATGAGTCAAAACTTAGTTCTTAAGGAATGTAGGGAATTCAAAGACCTTTCTAGAAATATAAAGTTTGACTCTTGAAGATCTCTAATGAATTAGTTATGGCGTCTGCAAAACAGACCTACAGAATTTGTCTTAAATCCGACCACTTCTGGAAATTGACATTTTTCACCCATATCTGGGCAAAATCAAAAGAAACATTGTTCATATCGAATCAAGAGGACACATAGACCTTTTCAAAAATATAAGATTTATCTTATAACTCTTCTAATTGAAAGAGATATGATTTTTGCAATATTACTAGTTTTTCAGATCTAGTAAACCCTTAGTTTTGCAAGCAATTTTCGACCATCAGATGACCATAGCAACCACCAGGACCTATGAACCTCATATGCACCCAAAATATGACTCATATAATGATTTCACATGATCACTTATTCCAGGAACAAGAGGATACAATTACAATACATTAAATTACCCGAAAACCCCAATAATCGACAATGAAACATAATCAAATCAATCTCAACCCTAGAGACCAGAAGTAAGATCCATATGATCGACTCTTATGATCACAAATCAAAGGGAAATCGTCTATATTACCTGTAGATGAAAGCAAGGATGAGAGATCTTGATCAAACTTCACTTGAATCACACGTTTTGAAGGATTTTCGGCTTAGGAATTTGATAGGGGATCAAAGGGGTGGCTAGGGCTTGAGAGAAAAGTTATTAGATCTGATTTGATAAACTAATAACTCCCCCATTGACCCTAATCCCGTTTTTGACTTTCACACCATGTCAAAACTGGTCCCTAAACTTCGTAAAGTCATATTATTAGCCCAAAACACCTCTATGGACTATATACAACTTGATTAACACTTTGAACACCTCTAAAAGGCACATAACTTCTTCTTTAAACATATTTCTACATCAATTAATAAGACATTCAAGTCTCACACATAAAACACTTTAACTACATATAAGCGTTAATCCACCCTAAACTTAACGAACACTTTACGTTGACTTAACGACTCAAGTCAACCGTTAATTAAAAAGTTTGGGATGTTACAATTACCTCCCCTTAAGAGGATTCCGTCCTCGGAATCATTTCAGCATCAAATAGGTGAGGATAACTTTCGAATCAACTTTCATCGTAAATATGATTCCATCCCACTAGCACAAGCTCAATTAACTTCCTATGAAGCTTCTTTTACTTTTGGCCAAGGATCTCAACCAGGACAACTACAAACACTCCTTAACATCAATACTCATATCTCTCCACGGGTTCACATTGGTTTCATATCAACATATACATCATATCATCGTATACTCACATCTTAATCCATGTCTTATACCATATCAACATAGACTTACCACTTAAACGTAACTTCATAACATATCTTGCTTAAATCCCACGTCACATTGTAATCCCACATCTTACATCTTTAACCAACTTACATATTACGCACTAGCTTTACACTAGCACGATTTCCCACGTCTTACGCACTAGCATTACATCTAGCACGATTTCCCACATTTTACGCACTAGCATTACATCTAGCACGATTTCCCTTCAATAACTTGTCGTATCATGAAATGACATCCAACACCTATGGCATAATCATTGTTGCCTATGAACACAACAATAAATCTTGAGGCACCATCACGCCATCATATGGTTTTACCAAGTTTCTAACTCATTCATTCTCTTTCCCATCAATCTAAGAGTGATAGGCATCACTTGAGTTCACCATTTTCCTCATACTTTGTCAAACATCTTTAAAATTTTTCATATAATGGCCGTCTGGATTCAAAACATTCCACCATTTACTTTCACACTTTAAGAGCACTTCTTGATCACATATCTTTTCTTTCATGTCCAAGGAAACGGCGTAATAGCTCACAAAACAAAATAAGCATTCTTGGACAACTTTCCTACTAACTGCTCATGTCTTATCATTACCTTTCGCTTCCCACGCAACTTTGTCTTTAGTCACGGTGACATGACTCCTCACTTTCGTTAAAGGATCGTTAAACTCTTTGTATTGCTACCAAACTTTCGGTGTCTAGTCTTGGCTTTTAACGCAATCACACGTCAACATATAAAATTTACTACACCTCGTATCATAATAGGTCGTATCACACTTCAGGCAACATCCAAATGAGCATGTCACCACGGTTCATAAACTTCCTCAAGTACAACTTTTAGTCATTTCGTTCTCGGATACCGAAATCTTACTTTTAGACTTATAGTTCCACGCTGGTTATTTATGAATTTTCAGAATCCACCCACATAATACCAACATCTTCGTCTCTAGAAACATCACCTTGGACTGGCTCATTGTAGATAATTGCTTACCCTAACCTTATAGTCATGGAATTAAACATTAAATGGAACCTTGTTCCTTTTAATTCTACGCGTCAGCTTCTACTTTAACTTTTACTCACTTTGGGCAAATTTAAAATTAGGCCTCTACTTATAGAAAATCGTAGTAACGTTCCTTACACAACATGATGTTCTTCGTCATACTTAGAATAGATAATAATGTCATCACCGAATGTAATGACTGAACGGTCTAGAGAAACTTTAAACTTTATCCCTTAAGTTCACGACATGGTAAGGACCATTCGTTAACATGCAGGACTTCAAGAAACTCAATAGAGTCATAATGAGCGTATAATTAACTTAAACATGACTTTCATCATCAACTTCATCATATGGTAGTACCAATCGTAAACCCATCTTATAGAAAGAAATACATCCCACAATCGAAAACATTAACTTCTTCCTATAAGTGAGAACAAAACGAAAGGTGTCTTTGAATAAAAGTGGCACTCGTCACACATCAACAGAAGGTTTGACCTCACGATCGCAATGAAACCGAGAACATTAATAGAACATCTCAAAACTACGAGTGACCTCGACTTTAGAAATACACAACCTTTGCCTTACATGAGTAAATCACATAGGCGAGAAACATGATCAATTCGGAACCGAATGCTCCTAAAAACTTCTACTTCTTGTGATTTAAGGATCCATAGTTAACTCCGTCATCCAACCTCTTAACTTTTCATAAGGGAAAAAAAAATCATTATCTTTGAGAAGCGGCCAAACATAAAATCTTGTACAAATATAGGATATCAACAACACCTTCACGTCATACCGGCGAAGGCAGTAAGCGATAGAACTGCTAAAAAGGTTCACGTGTTAGTTCACCACACATTCATGCAATATAAGGAAGAATCTCCAGCTGTGAATACTCGTTCCAATCGTCATATATCATCCCGTAACGAAATCTAAACTGAGCGAGTCATAAATCCAAAACAGACCAAAATATGCACCGCATGGATGGTGCATGCGCCTCATAACTCGAGCATTTCTGAACAGTAACTTTCATGCATTTGCACATGCCCCGCATAAACTTAAAAACTCAGAATATGCGCCGCATACCATCTATGACCAGGAAAGATAATTTCAAACAAAATCTAAGCGTCTTCCTTACACCCAAGCACAACTTTAAGACTTCGCAGCTCGAAGGTAACCTCACATCATAACATGGTGTTCATCGAATGGAAGAGCTTCATGGTTAAAAGGTTCAATCATCCATAGCGTTATCTTCTTTACTTGCTTCAGCTTCATCATTCTTTAATCCATAGATACATGTCTACTCTTCACATGGTTAATTATGCCACCAACCAGTGATTCCATCTTTCCCATCTTCTCTTCAGTCGGATCAACACAGACACAGTCTCACAAATACACACATGTCGTGATACATTTACAATTATGTTCGCGACCAGAATTGTAACTGTATCCTTTCATACGTGTACCCGGTAACCCTTCTGTGCATCACCTGCTTATCACCCTTCAAATATCTAGCATTAACTCTAATTGTCAACTTCAAGTCCATGTCCTTTGAACTAGTAGACTTAACAACATTGTCTACCAACCACTTCATTCCTCACGTACCTTTAGACTTCATTTAACTTCATGTACTTCATAATTATCATAAACATTTAACCGGCTATAACTTTTCACCGATCTTCACACATTTCCACACACACGAGGCATCAACGTCATTAAAGTTGTTACACGATGTTTACTCTCGACACATAAAGATTCACTACATAGAAATCTCTCCAGCTTCATTACTTTGTACACCGATCAACACAAGCATGGCCATACAAACACACTCGCGTCGTGATACACTTGCAATTATGTTCCGGACCATAATTGTAATTGTATCCTTTCACATGCATGTTCGTTACCACATTTTTGTATCGCCTCTTTTCCCATCAATTCCAATTCACATGATTTTCAGCACACATACAACATCTCATATCCTTTGCGGTCCTTGTCACTAACCCCATGGGCTAGGCAACATTGATGGAACACCATCTCACCTAATCCTCCAACCTTTGTCCATCTCAACAACTTCTCACATAATATAAAGCACAAGTTTATCAAATTCAGTTAGAGGAATAGAAGATCACCTCGAGGACCGTCTATCGTAGCAATAGCACAACTTAGCGACGGAGAAGCGAGAAACGGAAGAATAAAGGCTAAAACACATATTCACATATCAATAAACAATCATCATATAGCCTTATTCCTACACTCTCACTCATCCCAAACCCGTCCTAAGGCATTTCATCTCAAAGCTAAGCATACCTACTTAAGCCTAACTTGTCATCTATCGATTTAAGTCCAATTCCTATGGCACACTTATAGTCATTGGTTCACTTAAACCATTTCTCTGATACCAACTTGTAACACCCTTCATTTAAAAATACGGGTTTCCAAAAGATTTCGCCTAACGGCGTTATAACAAAGCGGAAGTAAACTTTGAAAGTCCAAACCAATTAAAATCTGTTTGGTTTCTTTAATCATTGGTGTTACTCGGTCATATCGTCAAAACAAGTTTAAATAGAAACCCGTCGGCTGCCCAACACAAAACAACCGACTACATAACATGCAAACTACATAAATGCCAAAACATAAGCAAGAGTCTAAAAATGTGCAACAACTATGGGTAGCTAAGGTCATCAGCAAGCTATCTACCCATTCCTCGCTCTTCTTCATCAACTACCTCAGCTACGCTAAACCTGAGGGAGCAACACATTTCAAAAGACAAGTGTTAGCTAACAAATTAGCTAAGTAAGATAACACTCAAGTTATAAAACATTTATCCATTTCAAACATTGTGGATTTAATCAACGTCATTAAGGCACAACACGCATCAAGCATATCACATCATCAAAACTACATAATAGGATGAAACACCCTAAATGTGCCTATCCTTCATTCTGCATTACACACATATAACCACATAACTGCATTACTACTTTAAACTGCGTAACTACATTTTAACTGCATTACTACGTTTTAACTGCTTTACTACATTTTAACTGCGTCAATGTGTAACATAAGTTACACCCAACTAGATGACAACCATTCAGTTGAACATCAAACGTCGTTAAGGAATGGCAAGCCAATCCCCGAGTAATCCGTATGCACAAGACAAATGAGGGCGGGTCAGACCCCTCGTATTACTCAACTGCATCTCAATGACCATGTTGCAAGGAGCCACCCAAGCAACCTACGTCAACGCACTTAGCCGGGCTAGGGCAAGTACGGGTTAAGCTTAACACTTTCCTGCATCAAAGTTTAACGAGCTCGGTCCTGCATTATTTAGTTTAGGTGACTGCATTACCTAAACATTTACTACGTTTACTGCTTTTATGTTTTGGGCCCTTAAACGTGCACGTGTCATGGCAACTTAACAAGTCTAGTGAACTAGATGAGCAAGCCATACAATCATGCACATATCAACAATCAACAACATATACTACATCTCAAAGCATCACAAGCTACTGCATATCACTTCATAACATAACACTACATTATACTTCATATCATAACATACACTACATTATACTTCATTTGGGACTGCATTTCAGGTCTCAATGGTCAACTACATAACCCATATCACCTCCCGTGTAACCCCTAATACCCACAAGCAATTCAAGATATAAGTTGGGAAGTTATTATTTGAAACCATCTTTTCGTTGAACCCTCAGCATGTCAAAGTAGTGTATCTTACCTCGTGACGATCAATAAGCAACGTTAATGTATCTTGTTTGCGATCCCGACAACCTATCTCGAGTTTATAGTCATTAAACCTGTATAAACCCAACCTAATAAGGTTATAAGACCATACATTAACTTAGGTAGACTTATAGGACCCTTAAACGCTTGTTTCGGACCTCAAACGGGCTCACAGACCCTTTATGTGGCGCATGCTTTGAATATGCGTCGCATATTTGCTTCAAAAATCACCCAGAAACCTCCCAGGCCCCGATATGCGCGGCACATAGGTTATATGCGCCGCATATGGAGTGCTGGTCTAAAGACTAACTCGCGCCCTTCACTTGCAGGCGACTTTTAGACCTCAAGACGACCAAATGAGTCAAAACTTAGTTCTTAAGGAATGTAGGGAATTCAAAGACCTTTCCAGAAATATAAAGTTTGACTCTTGAAGATCTCTAATGAATTAGTTATGGCGTCTTCAAAACAGACCTACAAAATTCGTCTTAAATCCGACCACTTATAGAAATTGACATTTTTACCCATATCTGGGAAAAATCAAAAGAAACATTGTTCATATCGAATCAAGAGGACACATAGACCTTTTCAAAAATATAAGATTCATCTTATAACTCTTCTAATTGAAAGAGATATGATTTTTGCAATATTACTAATTTTTCAGATCTAGTAAACCCTTAGTTTTGCAAGCAGTTTTTCGACCATCAGATGACCATAGCAACCACTAGGACATATGAACCTCATATGCACCCAAAATATGACTCATATAATGATTTCACATGATCACTTGTTCCAGGAACAAGAGGATACAATTACAATACATTAAATTACCCGAAAACCCCAATAATCGACAATGAAACATAATCAAATCAATCTCAACCCTAGAGACCAGAAGTAAGATCCATATGATCGACTCTTATGATCACAAATCAAAGAGAAATCGTCTATATTACCTGTAGATGAAAGCAAGGATGAGAGATCTTGATCAAACTTCACTTGAATCACACGTTTTGAAGGATTTTCGGCTTAGGAATTTGATAGGGGATCAAAGGGGTGGCTAGGGCTTGGGAGAAAAGTTATTAGATCTGATTTGATAAACTAATGACTCCCCCATTGACCCTAATCCCGTTTTTGACTTTCACACCATGTCAAAACTGGTCCCTAAACTTCGTAAAGTCATATTATTAGCCCAAAACACCTCTATGGACTATATACAACTTGATTAACACTTTGAACACCTCTAAAAGGCACATAACTTCTTCTTTAAACATATTTCTACATCAATTAATAAGACATTCAAGTCTCACACATAAAACACTTTAACTACATATAAGCGTTAATCCACCCTAAACTTAACGAACACTTTACGTTGACTTAACGACTCAAGTCAACCGTTAATTAAAAAGTTTGGGATGTTACAGTTTCTTATCACTGATAGAACCAAAGAAGATTGACGAGGCTATGGAAGATCCAAGCTGGGTGACTGCTATGCAAGAAGAGCTTCACCAGTTTGAAAGGAACAAGGTTTGGTACCTGGTTCCTTTCCCAGTTGGAAAGAAGAACCAATTGGAACCAGATTGGTCTTCAGGAATAAGGTAGATGAAGATGGCCACGTAATCAGAAAAAAGGCCAGACTGGTAGCACAAGGGTATTGCCAGTCAGATGTTGATTTTGATGAATCATTTGCTCCAGTGGCTAGACTTGAAGCGATCAGAATATTCTTAGCATTTGCTGCTCATCATCAATTCAAGGTCTACCAGATGGACGTTAAAAGTGCATTTTTGTATGGAAAATTAGAAGAAGAAGTGTATGTCAGACAACCACCAGGTTTCGTTGATGAAAAGCATCCACACTGGGTATATCGTCTGGACAAAGCTCTTTATGGTCTCAGACAAGCCCCACGTGCATGGTATGATACTCTGACTAGACACTTATTCAAAAATGGTTTTAAAAGAGGTGCAATTGACAATACCTTATTTATTCTTCATGAAAAAGGTAATCTTCTGATGGTACAAATTTATGTTGATGATATTATTTTTGGGTCTACTGATGACAAAATGTGCAAGAAATTTTCTAAAATCATGTCCTCTGAATATGAAATGAGTTTGATGGGTGAATTAACATATTTTCTAGGACTCCAGATTAAACAAAACAAAGATGGTATTTTTATTAATCAGGAAAAATATGTTAGAGATCTTTTAAAGAAATATGATATGAACTCTTCACCATCAAAACCCACTCCAATTTCTGCACCACTGACACTGGACTCAGATCCTGATGGAAAACCAGTGAACATCACTGTCTATAGAGGCATGATTGGTTCACTGATGTATTTAACTACCAGTAGACCAGACATAATGTTTTCAACATGTTTATGTGCCAGATATCAGTCTAATCCAAAAGAATCTCATATGCTTGCTGTAAAGCGCATACTGAAATACCTTAAGGGTGTCCCCAGTTTGGGTCTTTGGTATCCCAAAGGCTCAGGCATGGATCTAATGGGTTATTCAGATTCAGATCATGTAGGTTGTAAGATATACAGGAAATCCACTACTGGTGGATGTCATTTCCTTGGTGGCAAACTGGTCAGCTGGACCAGTAAGAAGCAAACTTCAGTTTCATTGTCCACTGCTGAAGCTGAATACATGTCTACAGCCAGTTGTTGTGCTCAGATACTCTGGATGAAGAACCAGTTGCTTGATTATGGTATTAAGTATTCAAAGACCCCAATCTTTTATGATAATACCAGTGCCATTGCTATCTCGAACAATCCAGTCATGCACTCAAAGACAAAGCACATTGATCTCAGGTATCATTTTATTCGTGATCATATTATGAAAAATAACATTGAACTCCATTTTATTCCCACTGACAAACAACTCGCTGACATTTTTACTAAACCACTGGATGTAAAAACATTTGAATATCTGGTGAGTTGGGAATGTTAAACCCATAAATCTGGAACCTTGGTATTGAACGCCTTTGTGTACTATCAGGGATCCTTGATTTAAAGATTTATACTTCTATGACTGCTTAGATATCGAACGCCTTTGTGTACTATCTTTGCATTAATAGATTTCTGGATCAACATTCCAGGGGGAAGACTCAGGCCATATATTTTCTTGTCCTTAAAATGTTTTAATTTCAGGGGGAATTTATTAATTTATTTTCTCACTGGACAAAAGTTTCTGGAAAATATTACTGGTACCTTGTAAATGTGTCCCTCTCACTGGTAATTAGATAGGTTGAAGTGCATGTTTGAGGTAACTTTTGTTTCCTTGTAAATGTGTCCCTCTCACTTGTCTGTATTAGTTGATGTGCATGTTTGAGGTTACCAGTCTCTTTCAAATGGTTATCATTGGTACTTTACTGGAGTGTCCCTCTAGTGTACCATCAGTGCATGCATCACTGGCGTAATCCACCAGTGATACTGGAGTGTCCAGTCAACCTCCAGATGCACTGAAATGAGTCATGGTATGTCAGTCATAATTTTTTAAATACTTGGTCTTTGTGCGTGCCACGTATGCAAACTCTTTGAAAAGATATTTATCTTATTATCATACGTGGCATGTAATTTTTTCAAACCTAATGATGAAAATTTTACCTTGGGAAGACAAAAGGAACTAGTGGGTACTGTTTGTGGGCTGTAAACCATCACACATTAACAATTGGATGGCTAGACTCACTAGCACCACTCATGCTCCAACTTCTCTCATTGGACGACTGAATGCCTTTTTCCTCAGTTGTCCACTCTACGGTGCTCTTACTCTTAATCCCGGAAAAATGTATCATGATTACTTATGTGAATTTTGGTACACTGCTGTGTATGTTGAAAATACTCAATCCATCAACTACACATTGCAACAAGGCACCAGGGCCTTTACTCTCACTGCTGACTCTCTTAGAGATATTTTCATTTGAATTATTTGGCTGAAAATAAGATGGCCATTACTCTCCCTACTGGTCTAAATTACAGAGATGTGTGTAGACTGATGGGACATACTGATATACTGGATGAGCATGGCCAGTTATCAAGAAAAGGCACCATCTACATGAGCAAGATTTCAGACTCATGGAGATACTTTTTCACTCATCTTGTTGAGTGTTTGGGTGGCAGTTCTGGAGGGTTGGACCAGATAAATCAAATGCAACTCCAGATTGCTTACTGCCTGTGGTTTGGATACAGGGTCGATTTTGCTCAGATTTTCTTCAATGACCTTGTTGACCGTCTAAAAGTGAAAGGTAGAAAACCTCATATTCCATATATTCATTTTCTGTCACTTGTATTTTTAAGAGCTCTAGGTGATGAGTATGATTACGATACAAACCATTTTTCTGTGTGTGAATATCTGAGGGAGTTAAGTTCATTAAAATCTGGTGAGGTTGAAATTCCTGTAAATATGCTGAACCATTTTAGAAATGATGCACTCGATTCATCATCATCAGATGAGAAGGAAGAGGCTCCAGGTGGGAACCAGATTGGTGAAGGACCCTCTGGAGTCCTCAGTGCTGAAATTGTACAACCAGTAACCCAGGTGGCTCCTACTCGACCAAGAACTTCCAGACGTCTTAGGAAGGATGGAGTTCAGGTCAATCCAAATAGAGCCGAATCGAGCCATCCAGGTGATATCATGAATGAAGATGGGTCTCTGATTATTGAGCAAGTAGAAAATGTTGTACAGATTGATAAGCAGGTGACTGGTGAGCAAGATACTCAGTTGGATTTAAATAGAGAAGTGGATGATCAGACAGTTGGGACGGCTCCAGATTGGGATGAGGTAGATTCCCCAATGTCTGAAGGTAATATGTTTGATATTAATATGAATTTTCTGGGTGATGAAGTAGAAAACGTTGTTACTTCTGTTATTGCTTCAGTCACCCCACCAGTTATCTCTACAGACATGCCACCACCACCAGAATCCATTAATGCACCACCACCACCACCACCACCACCATTTTCAATACCACTAAACACTCCTTATTTCAATCCACCCTCACTTCAAATTTCACAAAATCAACCCCCACCACTTGATGCACCACTAGACTTTCCTCGTGTGCTGGACTCGACTGTTACAACAACTGAAACATCTACTAAAGCAGTCCAGACACAAGTTCCATTGGTACGTAGAAGAGAATCTGAACTTACTCCTCCTGGTGGTCTCTCCGCTTCTTCTTCCACCGAGGTCCAAGGCCTTTTGAATAAGGTGGCGGACCTGGAGAGATCACTCCAGTTGTAACATTCCAAACTTTTTATTTAACAGTTGACTAATGCCGTTAAGTCAACATTATGTGAGTCGTTAAGTCTATTGTAGGTTTAATACTTATACGTAGTTATTGTGTGTTATGTGTGAGGCTTGAAAACCTAAATAATAATGTAGTATAAATGTGTGTAATATGAAGGTTAATGTCTATGTAGTGACATTTAATGAAGGATTAATGTTGTATATGGTCATTAAAGTAGTTTGTGACCAATAATGAAGCATTAGGAAGCCTAGGGGCTAGTTTTGACATGTGGTGAAAGTCAAAAACGGGATTAAGGGTTAGGAAGGAGCCATTAGATGATCATATGCAGAAATATTAGTGTCTCCACAAGCCCTAGCCGCCCCATAACATTCCTCCATCAAATTGCAAGCCGAAAAGCCTTCCAACGTGTGATTCGGGTGCGTTTAATCAAGTGTTTTGCATCTCTAGTGTGATCTTCGTGTATAGAAGGTAATATTTCATTGTTTTCAGGTCCTTTTGATATTATGAGTCATTAGGATTAATTATTGGATTATGGGGGAATCGTTTAACGAAGATTAATGGTGGTTTTGATGGATTAAATTCATATATGGTGTTAGGAATAGTTGTTTAATGTGACCTAATGATCCATTTTGTTAACAATTCGTTCATGGAGCAATTGATGGTGTCAAATCATCAATTAGGTTTTAAAAGAGTCTTTTTCTGGTGTAAAACCCGTTTTTGGAAAAAACAGACCAAAAGAGACTAATACCTCGGGTAATAGTCTAGAAATGGACAAAATTGAGAATAGTCGGAAAGAGACAAAAACCTCGGGTAATCGTCTAAAATGGACAAAAATTGAGAATAGCCGTAAAGAGACAAATACCTAGGGTAATAGTCAAAATGAGACTATTACCTGAAATGATGGTAAGTAAAGGGGTATGTGGCACGTATATAGACTGTAGGTCGGTTTAGTCTCGTTATACTCGTTAATTGGTCCTATGTTGATTGTTAGGTAGTCGGGAATACTTGCAAAGCTCGGTAACTTGCGTTATCATTTGTTGGTAAGCCGTACCAAGGTAAGATACACTATTTTGTCACGCTGAGGGTTCAACGAAAAGAATGGTTTCATAATTATAACTTCCCAATTGGTAACTTATCTTGTTATGGGTATATGGGGTTACACGGGAGGTGATATGGGTTATGAAGTTGACTATGAAACCTGAAATGCAGTCCCTCGTGACATGTAATGTAGTACATGTTATGATATGAAGTATAATGAAGTGTGTGATAAGATATGACGTGTGATTTAGGGATTGATATACAGTATTTGTTGTTGGTGAATGATGTTGTTGTGATGTATGTGGGTATTTCGGGTTACGCGGGAGGTATTGTGGGTTATGAAGTTGACCATGAGACCTGAAATGCAGTCCCTCATGATATGTAATGTAGTGCATGTTATGATATGACGTAGAATGTAGTGCTATGTATGAAGTATAATGTAGTGTTATGATATGCAGTAACTTGTGATGTTATGAGATGCAGAATATGCTGTTATTGGTTGATGTAGTGTAATGTATGAAGAATAATGTAGTTTTATGATATGAAGTAATATGCAGTGTCTTGTAATGCAGAGTGATGTAGTTTTATGTTGTTATGTGCATGTTTGTATGGCTTGCTCATCTAGTACACTAGACTTGCTAAGTTGCCATGTCACGTGCACGTTTAAGGGCCCAAAACGTAAAAGCAGTAAACGTAGTAAATGTTTAGGTAATGCAGTCACCTAAATTAAATAACGCAGGATCGAGCTCGTTAAACTTTGATGCAGGAAAGTGTTAAGCTTAACCCGTACTTGCCCTAGCCCGGCTAAGTGCGTTGACGTAGGTTGCTTGGGTGGCTCCTTGCAACATGGTCTTTTAATGCAGGGCGAGTAATACGAGGGGTCTGACCCGCCTCCATATACGGATTACTCCGGGATTGGCTTGCCATTCCTTAACGACGCTTGATGTACAACCGTGTGGGGTTTGTCATCTAGTCGGGTGTAACTTATGTTTCACATTAACGCAGTTAATAACGTAGTAAAGCAGTTAATGTAGTAAAGCAGTTAATAACGTAGTAAAGCAGTCAATGTAGAAAGCAGTTATGTGGTTAAACGTGTGTAAAGAAGTAATGCAGGATAGGCACATTAGGGTGATTCATCCTAATTGATATGAAGTTGATATGCGGTTATGTGTGAATGTGTGGTGTGTGTTGTGCCTAAATAAACTTGTCTAATGATGAAGATTGTTTTAATTGGACAAATGTTTTAATAACATAGTGTTATCTTACTTAGCTAATTTGTTAGCTAACACTTGTTTCTTAAATGTGGTTGTTCCCTCAGGTTTAGCTTGAAGGACTAGTTGATGCAGGAATAAGAGTGAGAGTTGGGTAGATGCATGCAGGAGGACTTAGCTACCCATAGACGATTGTCTCTTTAGACATTTATTTACATTTCGTACTTGATGTCGAATTTATGTAGTATTGTTGAACGGTTGTTTAGTGTTGGGCAACCGTTGGGTTTTCATCTTAAACTATTTGATGGTATTGTATGTAACACCAACTAAACGTAGAAACCGAACAGTTTTTATCGGTTTTGACTTTTAAAGTCTTTTTTCTTCCGCAATTTGACACCGTTAGGTGAAAGTTTTTGAAAACCCATATTTTTAAACGACGGGTGTTACACCAGTCATCTTCTCAGGTTGTTTCTGACTTTAAATCTCTTTTATCCAATAATCTTTCATCAGAAATGAACCTCTTTGCTGGTAATGAGAAGCTGGTGTTTGAGAAAATGAATGAACTGGTACTGGCCACAAATAAAAATTCTGAAAATATTAAAGTGGCAGTTCAGGGATTAGAGGAAAAGTTAGTGAATTCTGTTCAGACTGCAGTGAAAGCTGAAGTTGTTCAACCACTGGCAGGTCTGACAGATGAGATTCAGAAGTTGACTACCAGGATAAGTAATCTGGAAAGCAGGCCAACCCTTGACCAGAATTCTTTTGTAAGCACCCTCAGTGATGAAGTTGTACGCAAATTCAGAGGTGAAATGCTGAAAGATGATTAATACTGAGCTGCCCAGTCACTTGCCTCAAGAACTTGAAATTGTTAAGAAGGAAGTGATGACTCTCAGAAACACTGTGAATCTCACAACTCCAGTGGCAGGTAGAACATTTGGTGCTTCAGATAGACACATGCTTGAACAGTTATGGAATGCCCACAAGTCTCAAACTGGTGGACATTCCAAGGGGGAAAAGTCTGTTGCCACTGAGTCCGTTCCAGAAGGGTTGGTGATGAAAAAGAAAGAAGTGATGGCCAGTGCAATTGAAAAGGCCTTTGGCACTGAAGCCATCGTGCAACAAGAAAGAATGACTGGTACTGATGCCAGTGAGCCCCAGTTTGAAGCATTCCCAGATATCACAACCACTCTAAAGTCAGTAAAAAGAAAGCAACATGTGGTATCTGGAGAAGAATTTGAAATTGATGGAAGTTCATCAGAATTTCCTACTGCTGATGATGACACTTCAAAGAGACTGGAGCAGGAGTGCATAATGATTGAAATCTTTAAGAAAAGGCAAAAGGATGAACTTCAGGCCCACAAGATGGAAATGGCAAAGATGGGGACTCTTGATTCTTATAATGCTGGCAGGTTGGGCATTCATATTGATGTATACAAAAAGATGAAGGAAGACCCCAGAGTTCATCAATGTCTGGATGCATTGGATGACGTCTATATTCGCTCCAGGTACTCTTTAGAAGAACAAACTTATGATGCAGTAACTTATGGTGTCAGTGTAGTTGAACTGATCAGACAAAGGACGGAGGAACTGGTGAACCTCCAGAAAAAGATCAGAAAGAATGCTGGTGCTCTGGAGATAGAGTATAGAAAGAAGATAAAAGGCTTGCCAAAACTCACTGCCAAACAGCTAAAAGCAATCAGGGATGCAGATCTGAGCACTTTCATTCCCATGGATACTTCACAAAGAATAAATCGTGAAGAAATCCAGTCTGCCTTAGAACAAGTGAAGGTATCTAGGGAAACTGAAGCATTGATCCAGGCTGCCAAACTGAAAGATAAGTATAATGAACTGATGACGTTCAGGGCTGATGCCAGAAGGATCATAGGTGTAGAGATTAAATTAGCTGAAAATCATGAAGGCATGACCAGGTTTGAAGTAAAGTTGACCAGAGAGGGTAACTTTACTAATGAAAGGAAGAATGCTTCAGTCCAAGCTTTTGGATGGAATGACCTAAAGGAGATAGGCTTGACTTTCAGGAGGAAAACTAATTTAACTCCTGATGTCAAAGCATTTATGAAGAGGATTGAGAAAGTCTGGAAGAGAATACAACAGATGGAAGCTGCTCTGGGTATGCGACCACCTGTTTCTATACCATCCTCACCATCACCCAAGAGAAGGGCCTGAATCTTTTATCATTTACTTGTACTTGTATTTATCTATCAAAATTGTAACTGTTTATTAGTTGATGTATGTAAATAATGTTGCAATTTTTGATTCACAAAGTAAGTGATCAGATTTAGTGTTTTCCGATGAAACTGGAACACTGATGATCTATAAAGTGTTTTCCAGTAACTTAAAATTTTTAGACCAAATCAAAACAAGTGTTTTTCAAGCATACAAAATTGTATAGATAGAAGCTTGAAAAACCTTACATTATTTCTAAACAAATAGGGGGAATTTGTTAGGTACAGATTTACTGGACTCGCTCCAGACTTGATGACTGGAGAGATACTGAAGATTTGTTCAGAATTAACGAAAGACCAGTGAGCAAAATACTTGTATAGGAAATCTGGAGTCTTCCAGATTTCAGCTCACTGGACTTCACCCCAGTCCAGATCTATTCTACTGAAGACATTCTCACTGAAGTCAAAGACTGAAGTTAGAATAAAGAAGACTGACAAATGGCGGAGTCCACTGGAAGTATTACCAGATCTACGACTGGAGCTTTGTCAGTGTTCTAGACCTTACAAGTCTGAACACTGATTACGAGGAATTGATTTTTTGCCTTTACACACTTTTCAAAGAACATTCCACTTGTCTTTACAAAAGTACTTACGTGTGTAAAGGTGGTTGGTTAAAAGGATAATAAGTCATATTGATGTGACTTTATCCTTGTACATTAACCAATGCATTTAATGACCTTGTCGGTTCATTAAATGCATGCAACCATATTTGTACGGCACAAATTCACTGGTGAATTTGTTTGCCTATAAATACAAAGTCATTTCCTTGTTAAAATTACTTTTTAGCAATTAGGTGAATTTGTCTAAATACTCTCGATCGTAACAGGGATACTTCACAACTTTAAGTATTTCGATCTAAAGAGTTTATTTAGCAAATATAGATCATTTGTAATTCATGGGGGGCGAAAGAATTTGATAATACAATATGTTTAGTCCCCTCTATATCAGTGGACTAGGGGGGTTGGTAATTGCAACTGGAGGAAAAGTAGTAAGAGAGAGACAAAGAGTTTATTATGGGTTTAAGTAGTGAGGTAGGGGAAGATACCCTGGTTAGGAATGAGGGGACAAGGGGTTAGCAAGTCTGTCCAATTTTGGAATGATTATCTTTATGTTATCGGACTCGACCTCAGAACCGCTTATTAATTGCTGGGGTTTAGAATGATTAATGAAACAACAGTTAGTGAAACTGCATAAGCAAAATCCAGATAGTCACGGTTGGGGGGAAACAAGAAGAAGAATAGGGAGGAAAGAGGACGGGGGGAGAAGAGAACTTGAATTACATTGTGTTCCACCTTTATTTATTGCTTTTAGTCTTGTATTACTTTGTTTATATACTTGCATTTATATTCAAGTAATACTAGTCCAATCTAGTGCTTATTAGACTTGTTGTATTTTACACTATTGGGTTAAACCATCAAGTGAGGGACTTACGGTTATAAATTTAAAGGAGTTTCGTGGATCGTCACTTGCTATAGCGAACGACATCTGGGCCGCCCATCGGCGCACTGGATGGGCGCCCAGCGCGCTGGATGGGCCAGCGGCGCTGGCAGCTGCTGCTGCTTCTCGTACTTCTTCGTTCAGCTCCCGAATCACCTCTTGTGTCTTGTAACTTCATAGGCTTCCATCTTGAGTTACTTGATGCCATTTACCCTCTCTCGCATCTTCCGTGAACCTGCGTAAACATAGAATCCATTAAGTACCGATAGTTCCGGAATATTAACTCATTTAGACATTGAAATGAAGCCTTTCAATAGGGGTTTTTATCACAATATGGACGCTCATCATATACCCCCACACTTAAGTCTTTGCTTGTCCTCAAGCAAATAGTCCAAGAAAATAAAATAAAACAATGATGAGCGGACAACTTAAGTGTTAAAGTTATTCTACTTCATTAAAACATTTGAAAGATTAGTGATGCAAAATGATTTGAGAAAGCTTTTGACAAAATCAGTAAGCTTAGTTAGAGGCAAGATAATTGGTCAATCAAAACTAAAAGCTAACTTTTTATTTGTGTTAATACCTCTAAAACAGTTCTATACTTCCACATGTCTTACAGCTCAATCTTACTTCTTTTTGCTGACTAGTTTAGCTCTTAATTAAGGTTTGTATAGCAATCAGAACTACTAGCTACTAGCAAGGAATTTACATTTCATCGTTTGTGTACTTGTGAGTCACTACTTAGACATACTCTCACACTACAGTCATGCTCACTAGCTAAACACTAAAGCAGTTATACGATATTATCATCTTTAATAGTTGAGACAGCGGTGACAGGTCGGTGGTTCCCCACTCGCAGAGCGACATAACTCAACTATTGGTTAGAGTTTATACCTTACATCAAGACAGCGGTGACAGGTCGGTGGTTCCCCACGCGCAAAGCGACATAACTTGATGCGTATAGATTTTACTCGTTATTAGTTTTTTGAACTCTTTTAATTAATCTACTGATTGCCTTTCTTAAGATTACTACATTATTCATGCAATAGACATTATCAGAGACCCCAGATGACTCATATACTTACTCCGCATGCAACTAGTTCAATAAATAGTGTAAGAATTAAGGCGAACCATACGTCTAAACTAGTTCCAACACAAGCACGTATATAATTAAGTCCAATTAATACACCTATACTAATGACTAGAAAGCTCTAATTGCTAGGCATATTAAAGTCCGGTTAAATGTGCTATGGCAAACATAATCGCATACAGTTTCAGTCTAAGCTCTAATCCAGTTGGAAGAATGAACAACCACAAATCTATAGTTAAACTAACAGTCCTAACTAACCGTTCATCTACCAAAGCTAATATTTCTTAGTTATCGTCATCTTTTGTCTACTTGCAAAGCTTATATTCTCAAAATGTTTTTCCGACACAATAAAAATTAAATTTGCATGAATTAAGTAGTAGAAAACTTATGATCAATCAAACAATTAAACCACGGGTTTTTACTATTCCATCCCCCCACACTTAAATTGTACAACGTCCTCGTTGTACTAAACAAAAAGGGAAATAGGAAAAACACGAAAAGATAAAGGATTAACGAAACTTCCCGGGCTTATGTTGCATGATTGTTGTTGAAGATGGCATTTGCGGAGCGACTTGAATGATGTTGAATCTTCAAAAACTTGCGTCGTCTCCATTTAATGGCGATCCATTGATGCGTCTCCACCTTCTTTTCTTTTTGGTATTTTCTGGTTTTTTGATTTTTTTGGATTTTTGGGTTTTTCTAATTTTTTTTTGGATTTTTCACGATCTGGTGTGCAGACTGGAGCTCTGAGCGACGCTGGCAAGCTGGTGAGCGGCGCTGGACACACACGAGCGGCGCTGAGGCTGCTTGAGCGGCGCTGGATCTGCACAGGTGCAGGTCCAGCGGCGCTGGGAGGTGTTGAGCGGCGCTGGGAAGCCTAGGTGGCTTTCCCAGCGGCGTTGGAGGTCTCCTAGCGGCGCTTTTGACTCCTGTACGTGTTTCGATGTCTGATTTTCTTCAACGATTTGATGTTTGAACTCCCCCACACTTAGCTTTTGGCCAAGTGCCTTGTTTCCTTCAGACTACAAGACAAAATACTCCTGCACACTTCAATCATAATATCAAAATGGAAAATAACAAGCTAAAAATTAAAATAAAAAATAAAAACAAAATACGATTGCAATAAGTTACTTGTTTCCTTGATCCATTGAAAGCTTGCATCTGTGATTCTAAAGACATACTCATAAAAAGATCACAAATGATAAAATTTTAAACAATCACTCAATTGCAATTAAAATAAAAATACGGCTTGGGTTGCCTCCCAAGAAGCGCTAAGTTTAACGAGTCTTCAGTCGGACTCGGCCTAGGAACTAGGTTGAGGAAGAATACGGGGTAGGCCGGGGGCCGGTACCCGTTGGGTTATATCGAATAAAAATGTCAGACCTATCCTCTAAGTAGGATTCGATATTCATCCTTTCTCCTTGTCCTTGGTATATTCTAGGTTTGCTATAAAAGCCATAAGGATTATGTACATTTATATCTTGCTTCACAACTTTCAGTACATTAATCCCTGATTCTAACGTTAATTCTCCTAGCTCAATGTTAATATCGGTGCAGGCGGTCTTAAGAAAGGGTTGACCTAAAACGAATTCGTTCTTAGTTAACAAATTTTCTTTCACTAGAAAGAACCCAGTCACAAATTTTCGATCATCAATTGATACTACTACCTTCTCAACGAATCCCCGAACTCTAACATTAACATTCTTAAAAATCTTAATCACTTTGTCCTCCCAGACCACTTTACCTAGATCCCGCCTAGTATAGTTATTGTAAAAATCTAGAGGGAAAATGTTCACCATTGCCCTGGCGTCTATGAACACGTGACTTCCTATACTGCCTATCGAACAATGCACTTGAAAGATTGTGGGGTCACCTAAGGCCGTGGTTGACAAATAAGGATTAAACTCGGATAGTGGTCTGTCTTCTATATCATTCCATCCTAGGTTATTTAAGAACTTATTCACTCCTATTAATAACCTATTTCCCTTATCCAATCCTTTCTCGGTCTCTTCTAAAAGCTCCTCCAGTTCTTTAACCTTGGTCTCCCTATATAGCACGTTCAATCCTCTCCTATGTGGTCTTGACAAACCTAGGCCTTCATGAAATGAGAAACCACGTGCTTTCCTAACGTAGTCGTCAATGCAGTAATTGCTCTAACTTGACCATTTGACAAAGATATTTCACGTTTAAGAACATGGATGATAGCATCTGTAGCATGCAGAAATGGTCGGCCTAAAATTAAGGGTGTCACTACTTCACTTACTGAATCAAGCACAACAAACTCAGTCCAAAATTCTAAATCCTTAACCCTGACATGGACTCGTTCGACAATCCCCTTGGGTTGTCGGTAAGTCTGATCGGCTAACCGAATGCTCATGTTAACGGGTTTTAGCAAACAAAGGGTAAGTTTCTCATAAACACAGTAGGCATAACATTAATACTTGACCCTAAATCAGCTAATGCACTCGAAAAATATTCATTATTAATAGTGCATGGGATAAGAAAACTTCCTGAATCTTCAAATGCGTGCTGTAGCTGTGTCTCGTCATCCGGTGCTTCGGGATCTTGAACTTCATCCTTACTGTCCGAGTCGTCCCCATCTTTGATTTTGCATTTTTAAGCGAATTGGGTCTCGACATCTCCTTGAAATACAGCTGGAAACGAAGTTTCGCGCGAATCTGAGCTGACGGAGCCTGGAGTGGCGCTGGGAGGTGGGTATCGGCGCTGTGGCTCCCAGCGGCGCTGGATTGCACCTGGAGGTGTTCCAGCGGCGCTGGGGTCTTCATAGCGGCGTTGGCTTGTGCCTGGAGGGCTGCCAGCGGTGCTGGTGGCTCCTGGACAGATTCCAGTTTTTCGTTTTTGCTCGTTTCTTCGTTTTTGCTCCCGTATGACCTGTACCTGATTGGACACTTCACAAAAATCATTAGCAAGCTCAGTAGAGTCATTACCTTCGGTGAACACGGCGTTCACATTCTCGTTTCGTCCGATTGGTGGTTGGTACTTTTGACTCGAGCTAGGGTTTGAGCTTGGACCGCCTTGGATGATTTGCCTTGGAGTGGGGCTGCTCTCCTTTCTTGCATTCTGCTCAATCCATCTATCTATCCTCCTCTCCAGGTCCTTGATTGCGGCTTGTTGATTTCTTGCTCCCTCGTCAACCTTTTGATTGAGATTACTTATTTTCTCATTGAGCGACTTTGCATAGCTTGCCAAGGAGTCATGTCTCTTGTCATTCATTTCCATATACTTCTCCATCATGTTTGTGAGCTTGACAATTGGATCCTCCTTGACTTCATTCTCCACCTTTGGTTGCTCGGGTTGACCATTACTCCTTTGCACCTATTTTGAAAAGAACCAAAGTTATTTCTAGCATAACTAGAATTAAAGTTAGAATTACTGGGGTTTCTTTGAAATAGTCCTCGTTGAAAGCCTCCTCGGTATTGGTTCTGAACATAATTGACTTGCTCGGTAGCCTCCTCTTCACAATCCTCGGTATAGTGCATTCCTCCGCAATTGTTGCACCCGTGTGCAATCACTTTGTGGTCTTTGTCCATAATGTCCAACCTATCTTCAAAAGTAGAAAAACCGTTAGATAAAGCTTTAAGTTCATGAATTACCTCCTTGTCAGAGCTGCTCTCGATGCTAGCCACAGTTCTTTTCGTCCTCCTATCTTGGTCTTTATGATCCATATCTCGAGCTAAGCTAGCTTGCACTATTAGGTCCAGATTTAGTCCAGATTTACTGGACTCGCTCCAGACTCGACTACTGGAGCCTTACTGAAGATCTGTCCAGAAACGTGTTCTACTGGACCTACTCCAGACTTGGAATCTGGAGTCCCTCTGAAGATTTGTCCATAAATAATGGAAGACCAGTGAGCAAATACTTGTATAGGAAATCTGGAGTATTCTCCAGATGAGCTCACTGGACTTCACCCCAGTCCAGATCTACTCTACTGAAGACATTCTCACTGAAGTCAGAATAAAGAAGACTTACAAATGGCGGAGTCCACTGGAAGTCTTACCAGATCTGTACACTGGAGGATTGTCAGTGTTTTAGACCTTACAAGTCTGAACACTGATATCGAGGATTGACTTTAAGCCTTTACACACTTTCCAAAGAACAACCCACTTGTTCTTTACCAAAGTATACGTGTGTTAAGGTGGTTGGATAAAAGGATACACTTGCACTTGATGTAACTTTATCCTTATTCCTTATCCAATACATTTAATGTTCTTGTCGGATCATTAAATGTATGCAACCATATTTGTACGGCACAAAATTCACTGGTGAATTTTGTTGCCTATAAATACAAAGTCATTTCTTTTGAGAAAATCACTTTTTAGCAAATTGGTGAACTTGCTTAAATACTCTCGATCTAAACAGTTATACTTCACAACTCTAAGTATATCGATCAAAGGAGTTTATTTAACAAGTATAGATCACTTGTAATTCAAAGATTGTTTAGATACTTACATACGTGTAATATCTAGGTTCCGCAACGATCTTGTATTTTGTTTATACATCTATAAAGAAAATACAAAAACTAGGTTTTAAACTATCAACTCCAGTAGTGTTTTCAACAAAAACTACTGTTGAAGAAAGTGAACTAGACCAGATTGCCCCAGGGATCCATAAGGGAGGATCCAGTGAACCCATCAGTCGATGGGTTCCCAAATCTAACTAATCAATATCTGGTGTATGTGTAGGGTGATCGAAAGAAGCTTATCTGGTATCTTGACAGTGCATCTGGCAGGACTATGACCGGATGTAAGACCCTACTGGAGGAGTTCACCATTTCTGATGGACCCTTCATCACTTTTGGAAATGATGGTTGTGGAAAGACTGAGGGATATGGTGTTCTGAACAATGGACAAGTCAAGTTTACACGTGTTGCATTTGTGAATGGTTTGAAATACAACTTGATCAGTGTAAGTCAACTATGTGACGATGGCTATCAAGTCTTATTCAATGTTGCTCAGGGCATCATATTCAACAAAGACTGGAAGGTAGTGTTGATTGCTCCCAGAAAAGGGAACGTGTATGTGATGGATATGGAAAGCTCTTCTTCAGAGCAATGTTTCTACACTCAAGCTGATGAAGACACAAACTGGTTATGGCACAAAAGGTTATCCCATTTAAATTTCAAAAATATTAACAAGTTGTCCAGAAAACAACTTGCAGATGGATACCTTCAGTTTCCTTCAAAAAGGAAAGACCATGTCCAGGATGTGAGATGGGAAAGCAGAAACATGCCAGTTTCAAAACCAGACAGAATTTCAGCATTACTGAACCACTTCACATGCTTCATATGGATCTCTTTGGTCCAGTGAATGTTCAGACTCGTGCTGGTAAAAGATACACCCTGGTGATCGTAGATGAATTCTCCAGATATTGTTGGGTGATCTTTCTTAGGTCTAAAAATGAAGTTGCTGCTGAAATCATCTCTCTTATCAAGCAGATTGAACTGAAGCATAGGCGAAAAGTGTGTCAGTTAAGAAGTGACAATGGAACAGAATTCCAGAATGCAAGACTCATGCTTGAACAATTGTGGAATGATCTCAAGTCAAGTACTGGAGATCGTTCCAAGGGGGAAAGGTCGTCTGGTGACCAAACTGAAAGACAAGCATATGGCATTGAAGCCGGGCTTACTGAAGAGGCTGCTGGTACTGAAGCCAGTGAGCCCCAGTTTGAAACCTTCCCAGATATTCCTACTACACTGAAGGCTGTTAAAGGAAAGGAAAAAGTTGTTTCTGGTGAAGAGGAAGAACAAACTGAAGATGTTGATAATGAAACTTCAAGGAAGTTAGAGCAAGAATGCATCATGATTGAGATTTTTAAAAGAAATCAAAAGGATGAACTGCTGGCCCATCAAAGGGAGATGGCAACAATGGGTACTCTGGACTCCTACAATGCTGGAAGGTTAGGCATTAATATTGAAGTTTTTAAAAGGATGAAGGATGACCCCAGAGTTCATCAATGCCTAAATGCATTAGATGATGTTCATGTACGCTCATTCTACGCTGAAGAAGAGCAAGTCTATGACTCAATTATTTATGGCGTGAGTGTACCAGAACTCATCAGACAGAGAAAAGCTGAACTGGTAAGTCTCCAGAAGAAAATAAGAAAGAATGATGGTGCTCTGGAGATAGAGTACAGAAAGAGACTTACTGGTTTACCTAAGTTGACTGCCAGACAGATCAAAGCAATCAGAGATGGTGATGTAAGTACTTTCATTCCCCTGGACACTTCTCGAAGAATAAATCGTCAAGAACTCCAAACTGTTGTAGAGCAAAGGAGAGTGTCCAAGGATACTGAAGCTTTGATCCAGCAAGCCAAGCTGAAGGAAAAATACAATGAAATGATGAACTTCAGGGCTGATGCTAGAAGGATCACTGGTGCTGAAATCAAATTGCTGAAGATCATGAAGGCATGTCAAAATTTGAAGTAAAGTTGACCAGAGAGGGTAACTTTACTGATGAGAGGAAAAGTACTTCAGTTCAAGCTTTTGGTTTGAGTGAACTAAAGGAAATCGCTTTAACGTTCAGGGGGAAGACAGATGTGTCGACTGATGTTAAAGGATTTCTGAAAAGGGTTGAAAAGGTGTTCAGAAGGAAGCAACAAATGGAAGTTGCATTGGGCTTAAGATCACCAGATTCACTACCTTCCTCTCCTTCTCCAAAGAGAAAGGCTACTGAAGATGCTCCAGAAAGGACATCGAAAAGAAGGGCCTAACTCTTATTGTTTACTTATTGTAAATTATTGTCTTATGAAAATTGTATACTATTTATCAGTTGATGAATGTAATAATAGTTGCAATTTTTTATTTTTATAAGTAAATGATCAGATTTAGTCTAAGTTAGAACTTAAAAGATAAAACTGAAAACACTTATGATCTATAAAGTGTTTTCCAGTAACTTAGATTTTTTAGACTTAAATCGACTAAGTGTTTTCCAGGCATACAAATTTGTATATCTATAAGTCTGAAAACACTTGCATTATTTCTAAACAAATAGGGGGAATTTGTTAGGTCCAGATTTAGTCCAGATTTACTGGACTCGCTCCAGACTCGACTACTGGAGCATTACTAAAGATCTGTCCAGAAACGTGTTCTACTGGACCTACTCCAGACTTGGAATCTGGAGTCCCTCTGAAGATTTGTCCAGAAATAATGGAAGACCAGTGAGCAAATACTTGTATAGGAAATCTGGAGTATTCTCCAGATGAGCTCACTGGACTTCACCTCAGTCCAGATCTACTCTACTGAAGACATTCTCACTGAAGTCAAAGACTGAAGTCAGAATAAAGAAGACTTACAAATGGCGGAGTCCACTAGAAGTCTTACCAGATCTGTACACTGGAGGATTGTCAGTGTTCTAGACCTTACAAGTCTGAACACTGATATCGAGGATTTGACTTTAAGCCTTTACACACTTTCCAAAGAACAACCCACTTGTTCTTTACCAAAGTATACGTGTGTTAAGGTGGTTGGATAAAAGGATACACTTGCACTTGATGTGACTTTATCCTTATTCCTTATTCAATACATTTAATGTTCTTGTCGGATCATTAAATGTATGCAACCATATTTGTACGACACAAAATTCACTGGTGAATTTTATTGCCTATAAATACAAAGTCATTTCTTTGAGAAAATCACTTTTTAGCAAATTGGTGAACTTGCTTAAATACTCTCAATCTAAACAGTTATACTTCACAACTCTAAGTATATCGATCAAAGGAGTTTATTTAGCAAGTATAGATCACTTATAATTCAAAGATTGTTTAGATACTTACATACGTGTAATATCTAGGTTCCGCAACGATCTTGTATTTTGTTTATTATAAAGAAAATACACTTGAAAAACTACATTTGTGTTCCACCATTTATTTACTTGTTTAAATATTGCTTAAGTCATTTATTACTTTGTTCATATTCTTGCTTATTTATATTGAAGTAATACTAGTCCGAATCTAGTTCATACTTGTCTTGTATTTTACACTCGTAGGGTTAAACCATCGTGTGAGGGACTTTACATGCACCATATCCTCCATCATTTTGTACGCGTCATTGGTAGACTTGTACAAAAAGTTACCACCGCCGGCTAGGTCTAAATCCTTTTGGGAACTCTTGGTTAAACCATAGAAGAAAATCTCCATGATCTCGTCCTTGTGAAGTCCATTCCCGTGACAGTTTCTGATCATTTACCTAAGCCTTTTCCATGCATCAACTAGTGATTCTCCCTCGTCTTGCTTGAAAGCCTTGATGTCTCGAAGCATTTTCCTAGCTAAACTTGGGGGAAAGAATCGCGAGACGAACTGTTCGCGAAGTTGATTCCATGTAGTGATGGTACCTTCATCGAGCTTATCGAACCACGCACGTGCCTCTCCCGTGAGAGACGACGGAAATAAGCTAAGCCTCACATCGTCATCGGTGACGTCTCCTCCATATTTGAACATTTTGCAAAATTGGTGAACTTGCTTAAATACTCTCAATCTAAACAGTTATACTTCACAACTCTAAGTATATCGATCAAAGGAGTTTATTTAGCAAGTATAGATCACTTATAATTCAAAGATTGTTTAGATACTTACATACGTGTAATATCTAGGTTCCGCAACGATCTTGTATTTTGTTTATACATCTATAAAGAAAATACACTTGAAAAACTACATTTGTGTTCCACCATTTATTTACTTGTTTAAATATTGCTTAAGTCATTTATTACTTTGTTCATATTCTTGCTTATTTATATTGAAGTAATACTAGTCCGAATCTAGTTCATACTTGTCTTGTATTTTACACTCGTAGGGTTAAACCATCGTGTGAGGGACTTTACATGCACCATATCCTCCATCATTTTGTACGCGTCATTGGTAGACTTGTACAAAAAGTTACCACCGCCGGCTAGGTCTAAATCCTTTTGGGAACTCTGGTTAAACCATAGAAGAAAATCTCCATGATCTCGTCCTTGTGAAGTCCATTCCCGTGACAGTTTCTGATCATTTACCTAAGCCTTTTCCATGCATCAACTAGTGATTCTCCCTCGTCTTGCTTGAAAGCCTTGATGTCTCGAAGCATTTTCCTAGCTAAACTTGGGGGAAAGAATCGCGAGACGAACTGTTCGCGAAGTTGATTCCATGTAGTGATGGTACCTTCATCGAGCTTATCGAACCACGCACGTGCCTCTCCCGTGAGAGACGACGGAAATAAGCTAAGCCTCACATCGTCATCGGTGACGTCTCCTCCATATTTGAACATTTTGCACAAACTGGTGAACTTGCTTACATGCTTGTGGGGGTCGGATTTGGCTCGGCCGTCATATTGGTTGTCTTGGATTAACTTAAGGTGGTGGCCTTTGACTGAAAACGAATCTCCTAAGTTCGGTGGGACTATAGCCGATCCCGGTGTCGGTGCAACGGCTCTCGTCCTTTCCATCATAGGTCGGTCGAATTCGTCCATTTCTGATCTAGGTGAGTTTGGTTGGGATGGTGTTTTTGGTGGGTTTGATGAGGCTGCTTCTAACTGGTGTATCTTAATCCTATAGGGTGATAGTGCCCTAATGTTCTTGTCCTTCGATTTGTCTGCCAGCTTGATTACCTAAGTAAAACTGTAAAACTCAAAGAAAAACGTCAAACGCACCAATATAAAAATGAAAAGAAAAATTAAACTACTTAAACTAAAAATGAAATGAAAATACTACTAAACCCTAATTTGACCTAATTTGACTACTAAACCCTAATTTGACCTAATTTGACTACTAAACCCTAATTTGACTTAAACCTAAGTACCAAAAAGTAACTTTCCCATGCCGAAACACAAGAAAGGATCGAACTACACTATTAAACTAAGAATGCGTCGCGTCCCCGGCAGCGGCGCCAAAAAGCTTGATGGGTGGTTTTTATTTCTGCTTTTAAATTTATAAATGTTGTACAAGTAATTATCCTAAAACACACACCTACGGGCAGAGAACCCGATCGGATGTAGTATAGTTTAGTGATAAGTTACAGGATCGTTCGCAGGGACGCGTTGCTTTACCTAATCTAGTAATATGTGTAATTCTAGCGGTTGTGGGGTTGTCACGATTTCCTAATAAACTAATTAAAATACTAAAAAGTAAATAGAAGCCGCAACCGCTTATTCAGCGAGAGGCTCAGTCTGAAAATAGTTTGAAAAAGCAAATAACAGTAATTAAATTAAAATACTTGTTTGGCATCTCAGATCTCATGGTACGACCAAATACTATCCTACCCATTTGCTAGATTGTTGGAAACTTAATCACGGCTCAGATTCTCGTTAGATTCACTTTGCCTAATTAACTAGTGCTGTCGCTAGACTCACACTACCCTATAAAAAAATTCTCGTTAGATTCATTGTTTAAGAATTAATGACCTAAAGTTCGTGTTACTAGTTCATCTTTTAGTTACCCAGCTCTTAAGCCATGACCAGATAGTAATTATCTCCGGTGACCACAGTGCTCGTTTCCAAGTCAAAGGATCGCATCTGAATTGTTAAGCATCATGTTCTATTCATCCTAATTACTATGGTTCTGGATCCCTCGGTTACAAGTGAATCACCTTTTACAGCTAGTTAAAGACCGACTAGTGTTTTCCATCCTTATGTATTAATCCTAGTGTATGATTATAGACCGATCATTAGAATTAAACTAATACATGCAGATATAGAACCGATAATAATATGAAGAACTAGTAAAACATGGATCTATGATAAATAGTAAAACACACTCCAACAGATTCTAACAAATAAAGTAAAACAATAAACGTCTACATGATCACATCGATCCAAACAAGTATTCAGCCTACTAGCCTGACATTATTAAAGGAATAACAAAGTCTGAAAAGATGAAAGACATTGTTTACCAACTGAAAGTAAAATAGAAAAGTAGATCTAGGTTGAGGATGAAGATCGGAAGGTGTTAGAAGCTCCAAAACCTCCTTGGAATCTGCAAAGTCGACCTAGGGTTGAATATGGGCGGCTAGGGCTGCTGAATCGGCTCTTCCCTGGGTTTTGAGGGTTAGTTCGACTTAAATAGGTGTTTAAGTCGGTTGCTGAACTGGGCCGCCCAGCGGCGCTGGATGGGCTCCCAGCGGCGCTGGCAACTGCTGCTGCTTCTCGTACTTCTTCGTTCGGCTCCCGAATCACCTCCTTGTGTCTTGTAACTTTATAGGCTTCCATCTTGAGTCACTTGATGCCATTTACCCTCCTCGCATCTTCCGTGAACCTGCGTAAACATAGAATCCATTAAGTACCGATAGTTCCGGAATATTAACTCATTTAGACATTGAAATGAAGCCTTTCAATAGGGGTTTTTATCACAATATGGACACTCATCACGTAGTTCTTCATTTGAGTTGGTTATCTATCCCTCTGTGATTCTATATCTTGTTGGGATTACCATGTCATGGGAGGGTTCTCCTGATCATCCTGTCTTGATATGGTGTTGTGAAGGTACCATTCTTCTTTGCTGCTTTTTTCTACCAAATGCATTATGTTGCTTTCTTCTGATGTCTTTTACGTTGTGTTTGCAGAGTTGACACTCAGAGAGGTTGTGACCATGAATCCTCAGGGCATGGTTATTGGTAGGAGGCCTTTGTCTGCTTCGGATGGGGAGGGTCCCCTTTTTGCTGGTGTTGATGTTTCTGAGCCTCCTCCGAAGAGGCAGAGGGTGAGGGATGGCCCATCTGCTACAACGGACCCAATGGCTGCAGGTCCTTCTGTCATTATCCTTGATTCTTCTCCCATAAGAGATGAAGTTGTTGTTACTACTGCTGCTCCTGTTTCTGAAGCTGATCAAGGTACATGTTTCTCCCTGACCCTGTTATTTGTGTCCGTATAAATCTGATTTGTATGCTTTTTCCTTATTTAGCTGGGACTTCTGATCCCGGACGGAGGCCTGGGAAAGAGCCAGTTGATGAAACTGGAGCTACTACAACTGGAGTTAGAGCTTCCACAGCTGGAGCTGGAGCCACAATTGGTAAGTGGCTGGATAGATGTTTCAATCGATGTTCCCCTTTGCATATTACTTATTGCAATTCTTCGTAATTTTATTAGGGGTTCCTCTTCAGAGTGAATTGCCTGATCCTCAGCTTTGCCGAATGAGTCTGGATATGCTGGTTCCTGATCACCTTAGGACCATGCTGGATACCATGCCTGCTCAGAGGCTTGCTGAGATGACAAACCAGGCTTGTCAGAGTTGGCTTCTCTAAGGGCTGCTCCATCTGCCGGTGGTGATTCTTCTTTGATTGATTTTTTGCGGAGGGAGCTTGCTGATTCGCAGGAAGCTTTGTCCCTTGCTACGCAAAGTTTGGATGCTGCTCATGAGAGAATTCCTGCTCTTGTTTCTGTCGGGCCTGCTGCAGTGATCAATAGATTGGAGTTGGAGTTGGAAGATTCAAGGAACTCCATGCGTCAGGTTATTTCTGGCGTTATTCCCCATGTCTTCTGGATGTTGATGGTGAGTCCTGAGTTTGATCAGAGTCTTGATGAGCTAATCGAGGCTAACCGGGCTGATTCAAGAGCTTTACTGCTTTTCTGTATGGAGAGTCGTGGACAGGTTGTCTTGGCTGGGAATAGGGAGAGGCTTCTTGGTACTGAGGAGAGGATCGTTGCTGCTGAGGAGGCCTTAAGGAGGATTTCTTTTCCTTATATCCAGCAGATTTCTTCAAATCCTGATGTTTCGGTGACTGATCTTTATAACATTAGGCCTCAGGGGATGTAAACTGTTTGATCCTCTGCACTCTGTACATATTTTTTGAATTATAAATGACTTGCTCTTCTTTTTTGCTTCTTGTCTTTGTTTGTGCCACCATTGCTTCGTTTTGTTCAGAGCTTATCATTCTGCATTCCTTTACGGGAAAGTGATATCTTTTGTTTTGGTTATGCTTATACATTCTAAAAGAATGTCTTATGCATTAATGCTTATGCACTTCAATCATAAGGAAGGAGTGGCTTATGCATTATATTCATGGGTTATTACCTCATGATTGTGTTTGAAAAGTCTTATGGGCGTCCCCTTAACAATTCAAAAGTTGATAAAATTTTATGCGCATTTATGGAATTATTACGATCGTTTTATAATTTTGCGGGAGCTTATAAGTACATGGCAGGAGGATTTTACAAAAAAAAAATTGTATTGTTCCTAGCTGCTACTTTTGTGCTGCCCTGTTTGCTCCGTTAATTTGGCTTATCCCGGGGGCAAATTATGCTCCAACCGGTCTTAATGCCTGTCGGAGTCTTTGTTGATTGGATTTCTGCATCCTCTGCTGGTCCGGAGTTGTCTGCCCTTTCTTCCTCGAAGGATCCTTCTGCTGCAATTTCCAGTTGTCCTCTGGGTCCTTTTTGTATCATTCTTCTGTTGCGTTTGTACCACGGTACGGAGCTCTCACCTTTTGTGTCCTTGGTGAATGAAGAGAGCAGTGTTTGCATCCCCCCGTGAGATTTGTACTGAACGCAACCGTGTATTATGGATGCTATCATGTGGAATTTCCTTATTCCTTCTCTGCCAGGAGCATATCATAGGACGAGTTTGCCTTTATTACGACTGCCAAAATTTTTGCGGTTCTTCGCCAGGGGAATCCTCCGATTGTGGCGTCCAGCCATATTTCTCCCAAAGGGCGGATGCGCTCACTGGCGAACCCTACCACCTCTGTGTCCAGTGGGGTAATTGTTTCTCGCAGTTTCTTTGGTAGTCGGAGGAAACTTTTCTCGTAGATTATGTCTCGTCCACTTCCTGTATCCACCTGTGTGTTCTTCAGGCATACACTGCCTATATTTACTTTTATTAGCACGGGGTCTATCGATACCTTGTCATCCAACTCACCGAAGTGGTAATGTTGTGGTCCTTTTTGGATCAAGGTATTTGATAGTATTCTCCTCCGGTGCTCATCTGGTTCTGCTTCTTCGAAGCTTGGTCTGCTCCTTTTCACCAGATGTGTTAGCTTGTTTTCTCTTGCTGCGTTGTCTATCTGCCTTTGCAACTCTCTACAATGAGCCGTACTATGCCCATATCCGTTGTAGAAGAAACCGAATTTGTCTAAGTTTCTGGTTCCTTTTCCGGATAGCGGTAGTGGTCTAAATGTTTTTGCTATCTCCTCGGATGACAGGATTTCCCATGGAGTTTTCCGGAGGTTGCTAATTGTTCTTTTGTAGCTGTTGGTCCTACTGTATGCAGGGTAGGATTCATCAATTGCTACATCCTCGGTTGCCTCGGTCGGCTTCTCATTCTTCTTTATCATCGTTTTCCACTTAGCCATGGCTTTCTCCGCTATTTCTTCTACACTTTTCCACTCATGGAACGTATCCACCAGTTCTGCATAGCTTTTCGGCTTACTGAGGCATAGATGCCGTATTAATTCCTTTGATCGGAGTCCATGTATGGCTCCAGATATCCTTTTTTCTTCTGATATACGCACCAGGTTCCGAGTGCTGTCTCCGTATCGCTTCAGAAAATCTTCTGCTTCTTCGTCCTCCTCCTGTTTTATATCATGTGCCCATGAGTGGGGGCCAAATTCCTCTCTTAACTTGATTTTGAAATCTTTGATATCGTGTATACTTTCTTCGGGTAGGCTTTCGAGCCATCTCCTTGTTTTTTCATATAGGAGGTAGAGAATGACGTGGCAGATCGCCGGGCCACTCCATCCTTCTATCTTTGTTGCTTCGTCGACATTCCTGAGGAACTCATCAACATCGGAGGTACCATCGTACCACGGTAGTTCCTGGATTTCCAGTATCTTCACTGGAGGTACTTGTTGGCGTAAATCCCTTGCGAACTGTAGGCATGACCCTTTGTATTTAGGCTCTGCTCCTTTTTCTTCAACCTTGTCCCTTTCGACTCCGGTTGTTGGGCTTGCCTTAAGATACTGTGGGGTCATAATACCATGTGGATAATACCATGATGCCTGCACGTTTCCTGGGTAGCTTCCCTCAAAGGGTGGTGTTCCCAGGTACTGGATCTGTGGCCCTCCGTACGGGTAAAAATATCCTCCGTAATAGCACGATGGATGTGTTCCTGGCGACAGGTACGTCCCTAGTCCAGGCATTGTCTGCATGGCACCCGCCGCTACTGTCCCGATGGAGGTCCCTTGATAAATCGGGTATAGCGGGTATGCTTGCGTCAGACTTTTTTGCCATTCTGGGATCTCCTTTTTTGTCTTCTGTTTCCTTCTTTTTGCCCAGATCCTTTCCGGCTGACTTCTGTCTGCTCTTGTCTGCTGTTATGAGACCGTCTCCGCTATTTTGAGCCTGGTCTCTATCTTCTTTCTGAAGTTCTTGTGCCACCGATAGTGGGTCACTTTGTGCGGTGCACACGAGGTGCGGTACAATGTTTTCCCTTGGATCTGGGGCTGGACTTCTTTCGGTGCTACCCTCTTTTATGTCGAGGATGCCGTTTGCTGCCTTGTTTAATGCTATTATCTGGCAGGCCGGCTGACCTGCCATCTGGTCATCTTGCAATTGGTGGCTGCTTTTGGTTTCTTGCTCGTCTGGGGAGCTAATCCTCCCGACCAAGAGGGTTCCATCACCGTCTTTTCCTTGGTCACAGGCGGTATCTGACTTGTATTGTTTCGGAAGGGGGTTAAGGTCTGACATAATGCTTCTTGTTTTGATCGTGGCTGGATTCGATTTTTAGAGTAGGGGTCCCACGGATGGCGCCAATTTGATTGATCAAATAATCGCACTATGGTTCAACCGAAGGTGTGAGTGGGGTTTTGGGTATTTGTTGGCGATTCCCTTCCGGTCAGAGGGCCGAAGGCCGCTTTACGCCTATGACTGTTTATTCTCAGCCGTTAAGGAGGCTGAGGGTTTGTTTACGGAGGTCGAATGTATTGGTAATTAGGGTTTTAGTATATCGTATGGTGGTGAATTGATGATCTCCTGCCGTATGGTTCTTCCTCTATTTATATAGAGGGTAAAGCCTTGGGGAGGAAGATAGAGATTAGGGTAAATCCCTTCCTCTCTTTCGTGATATCTTCTAAGTATGGAAGATATATCTAGGACTCTTAAACCGTGTCCTAGTTTATAGGGGTATTCGATATCATTCCTTTATAGGGAGGTCGGATAAGTATGGGATAGATTTATATGTATCCGTTCCTTATTGTCTTGAGAGCTCTGAAATTACGGAGGTATACATCGTAGCTTCAACTACGGATAGTTCTGCTTGGTACAATGTTTAGTACCTTCGCTACCTACGAAGGATCCTTCGTATCCAGAATGTCATATGGAGGTAAAGCTCCGTATATGGTATATCATCAGAAGCATATATTTAGACGCAACCCGTTATTATCATAAATCTTCCTAAAAGATAGAAGATATTCTTAAAAGAGGAAGAGATTTACCCTAATTCTCTTACCATCCTCTCCAAGTTTCCACCCTCTATATAAATAGAGGATGTGCCATACGGTAGGGCATCATCTCTATATTAAACCCTAATCATATTCAACACATTCGACCTCAGAATCCCTAACTCCCGCAAATAAACCCTAAGCCTTACGAATCGGCGAAGGGTTAACAATCATAGGCGTAAAGCGGCTTACGGCCCTCTGACCAGAAGCGAATCGCCAACAAAACACCCAAAACCCCACTCACACCTTCGATTGAGCCATAGTGTGATTATTTGATCAACCAATGAGTAAATCAAAAGGTTTGGCTTCACTCAAAATCCTGATGAGCCATGTGTATATCGCAAAGCTAGTGGGAGTAATGTTACTTTCCTTGTTTTATATGTAGATGACATATTGATCATAGGAAATCACATTCCAATGTTGCAAGATGTAAAATTCCATCTTGGAAAGTGTTTTGCTATGAAAGACTTAGGTGAAGCAGCATTCATTCTTGGAATCAAGATCTACAGAAATAGAACTAAGCGGTTGATTAGACTAAGTCAAAGTGCTTATATTGATAAGATCTTGAAGAGATTCAAGATGGAGAATTCCAAGCATGGATTCGTACCCATGCAGGAAGGACTTGACTTATCTAGCAAACAAGGTGCCTCTACACCTGATGAGGTGGAGCGTATGCAAAGGGTTCCTTATGCTTCGGTTGTGGGATCTATTATGTATGCGGTAAGGTGCACTAGACCTGAC
>CM067172.1:72215539-72228039 GCA_034093135.1 Erigeron breviscapus | reverse complement strand
CGTAGAGGGGTTTTACTTTAAACCATAATAATAATAATAATTATTATTATTATTGTTATTATTGATTATTGGAAGCTTTGCTAAAAGGTACACGATTCAAAACTTTGTTAATTATTATATTGCATATTTATTTCCGCTGCGTACTCGTATATTTGTATGTGAAAAATTGAATAAATCCAACAGTGGTATCACGAACCTAATATGTGATATATTAGTTACAAAGTTCAAAACTTGAGGGGGCTTTTGAGGGTTTTTTTTTTAAATTAAAAAAAAATAAAAATTGATTGAATTCTAAAACTATCAATCATACTAGTCCACACGGTTAAAATTTTAAAAATATATTCCCCTTGTTAATATTAGCTTAATCATTATCATCATCATTATATAATCTTATAAAAACTTAATTGGTGTTATCCAAGTGTATATAATTTTGAAATATATTTGTTAATATTCGACCTCTTGTAAGCCTAGGTGATAGAATGGTGAAATGAAATGATGTGGCAAGTGATATAAGGTGAAAGCCTTAAGTAAGCTCGGTGAAGTGTATCGGTGAAGTGGACTCGGTTATTCATTTCACCGACTGAAATCTTGTTGATTTTTTTTTTGTGGCCGAGTTATGCTGGGTCAAACACACACATACACTCTATTTTTGTTAGGTGAGAGATGGGTGGGTGTTACCTGGAAATCATAGCTCACAAGTCAAGTTGTACTAAAGATTTTCTTTTTTAGTCATTAAACTATTTTAGCTCATGATACTTGTATAAAAAATCTCTTATTTTAATACCCACTATTACTATATATACGGTAAATTATAGTTTACTTTATTACTTACATGAAAACTATTGAAATTTTACTAAATGTTACATTGAATGAGGTTAAGAGTGCACATTTCAGAAAAATTTTACAGGGTTTTACTTTCAAAAATTTTGGGCATATTATATAGGACATCTAAAAATACTTTGAATTAACAAATGTAATAATCTTATTTTTATGTGTTTTTTAGTATTAATCAAGCATGCTATTTTTATTTAAAATGTATTGTGTTTTAAATTAAATAAAGGTGGGGACCAAATGGGAGGTGAATGGTTAAGGGAAAAAGAGTAGGTGAAGAGGGTAAGAAGGTGAAGCTAACGTGACATTAAAAAGTATGGGTGAAATAGGTGAATGTTTAAGGATGGTCTTATAACTTGTACAGTGATGCCCGCCGCAGGTTTTGATGCCGTGGCAATTTATATTCAAAAATATTACCTGATTCATGGGTGTTTGGCTTAGCTTATAAAGGAGTTTAGTAGCCCTATTAAGCTGATTTATGATAGCAAAAAATGTTTAGCTTCTTTAGATTCCCTATGTCCGAACTCTAAGATTAGACAAATAAGTTAAGCCGCAAACAATCCTTGATATACATAGGATTTGTGTCGTTCGCCACCGCCGCCTTCAATTTGTTGGAGCCACCACTCTCACCTGTGGGGTACCGCCATCCCCCCTGCTTCTTCTAACCTTCTTTATATATATAATATACTAGTCCTAATACCCATACGATGTACGGTAGCTATATAGATTGTATCATAAAGAAATTCGAATATGCCTCATATATGATTCGTGAGTATGAAATAAATTGTGGTTAAAGTAAATCGATGATCGAAACTAAATTATAATAAACAGTAATGATAAACATAATAGATGTTTATTTGCCGTCATCCACTTGTAAGCATAGTGGATGACGGCAAATAGTTTTGTAATTTCGGATCGTAAACTCAAACTAATGAAGTCTTCATGTTAATAACTTATTATAAGTAATATAAGTAATAGGAGTTGAAGAATTGGGAAAGAAAAAGAGACAATTTATTAATGAGAAAACGATCAATCAATTAAGGTTATAATGTCTTTTGTATTAATAAGTCAAGAGTTAGAGTTTAATTCTAAGTCTAATAAGGAAATTGAATCTATATACAATTAAAAAAGCTAATTTATTAAAATAAATAAATTAAAAGGACACGTGTCGATCAAGGATTACGCGACATGTCGTTTTAAGAACATCTCAATCCTGTTTTAGTTTATTGGTAGATATATAACCATATAATTATATTATATACAGGTAGTATTTTCACCGAATACACTAAAAATAAGTTAGAAAGGTATGTAACTCAAACTAGATATGTGAGAAAGATTACCTGGGAATATGATCTAAGACCAACTAATGGGCAATTTTACCACAAGATATACGACTTATTACACTGTAAAAATCTAGTAAAGGCATTTGAAACTACTCCTGCTCGGAGGTACCTATCTGTTTCAGGAAAGGGAAGATTATAACTATTTAGTACCAAAAAATCACTAATAAACCCTATTGATAATCAATAATTGTCTAATAAAACTAATTCAAGGGGAGTTGGGGCCGTTTGGATGGAGACTTGCTAAAACGCTTTTGTGCAATAAGATCTTTAGATAGTATTTAATAGGGCTAATCATTCTAAAGGCATCTATACCCAAGATAGATAGAGTAGTATGTGTTAGATTATAAGCATATAAACGTATAACAAATCACGAGTATGCAGCGGATAAGAACGTATATGCAATCATATTAATTAACAAAGAGGGAATCGAATATGTACCTTTTAGCGTAAGCTTCCAATAAAATAATAATAATAATATTATTATTAATTAGGGTTTAAAGTAAAATCCCTCTACGATCGCACACTTGACACCCCTATGATGTATGCTAGTACCCGATCACAAACTCACAAACCCGTTGTGTATCTCCCTAATGTCGAAATCCCCATGAACCGAAAACTATTTGTTGTTGTCAAACAAATAAAATCAAATCACAATTAATGCTAAGCATTAATTATGTAGTTCCATATGGATATACGAATGGTACGAAACCAAAAAACTCCTTTTGTTTGTAGCTGTGGTCGAACAAGAGAGAAAGAGGAGAAAAACTTTGTTAGGGTTTTCAAATCATTTGACTTGAATGAATGAATAAACTCTTAACCTTTGATATCTATTTATAGAAATTAATTAGAAGGGTTTTTGACTTTGGTGACTAAGTTAGAGGAGAATTAGGAAACCTCCCTCTAATTTTCGGCCCCCCTCCTATATTGTATAATTAGGAAACTTCTAATTTACAATTTAATCCATCTCTTTTTATTAATAAACATTTATATAACTATTAACTTATGTTTATTAATTATTTTGTGATCATATTAATTAATATATTACTTTAATATACTAATTAATAACATAGAGTTTACGTGTCATTTTGTGTGACCCCGTAGGCTTAAATGATTTCCGGACATGCGTTTATTTAACGTGATCACATACCAACAGCTCCCACTTGAGCATGTTATATAAAGGCAATAACATTGGTTAGCGTCTAGCAACACGCCAATGCTCCCGGAAATATTTAAGTATAGTTTCTTAAAGTATCATTTGAAATGATTTAGTCTTTATTATCCCTTTGTTTCAGATACTTTGTTAATTATGGATATGGATCAATGTCATTCCATAATTTAACGATTCTGTTTCTCATTTCTACAACTAATTAAGATTACCAAATTAATCGAGACAACCTCTGGAGTTCATTTGGGTATGGCCATACAAACATCTTAATTAGTTAATGAGGGCGCCAAATGGTATCATTCTTCAGTTGCAAATTGAAGGAACAAATCCTATATGGACTACACGTGTTAGTCATGTCGTTTCACTACATTTCTGAAAATAGCCCTTTGTTACTACCTTGTTCAGGATAGTTAGAACTATATCAAGAAAATGCAATCCACACATGCATAACATGCTTGTATCTCAAGTCTAAGGATAAATAAAGCAACCATTTCACGAATTTCACTTAATGACGCCGATCCATAAAGTGATGATTTGTTAAGTGGGGTAGTCCGATATGCATCTCTATGGATACCATGTGAGTTTGGCAGGAACATCTTCATATATTCATAAGAATATTACCAATCTCTCAGATATGTCTTAGTTTAACCATATTCCCATATAGGTAATCGACAATGGACATTTAGAATATTTAAAATATTCATGAATTTAAACATGCAAATATAGGACACAATCATTATGAAATGAAAACACTCATACCAAGTATATGAATTCATTTATTGAAATAATAATTGTTTAACATCCCATTATCACAGATTTACATGATATAACTAGCTAATTTTAAGTCCTCTGCCCTCGGCATGCTTATTGAGCTTTCCTTTGACAATGCCTTTGTAAAAGGATCAGCTAAGTTATAATCTGTGTGAACTTTGAGTATCTTAATTTCTCCTAGTTTGATTTGTTCACGTGCAAAGTGATATCGTCTAGGATAATGTCTGGCACCTTTCTGAACTCCGGGTTCATTGGCAATAAAGATTGCACAAGTATTGTCGCAATACATATCTAAAGGTGTGTTATTTGAGGGCATCACGTTAAAACCCAAAAATAATCTTTCTAATCCAGACAACTTTCATGGCGGCTTCTTGAGGCGGCAATATACTCAGACTCTGTCGCATACATAGCAACTGTGGTTTGCTTCTTGCTCTTGCAATCCACCATGCCTCCATATATAATGAAGACGTATCTGAAATCCACCATCACAGTATCTATTCACTTTGAATTCTGGATCGGGATTTCCTCCATACACCAGAAAATCTTTAGTAGCACACATGTACTTAAGAATTATTCTTCACAGCAATTCAGTGATCCTTACTCGGATTCTGTTAATATCGGCTAACGATATTTTGCGCGAACGCAATTTCAGGTCTAGTGCATCTCACCGCATACATGATAGATCCCACAGCCGAAGCATAAGGAACTCTTTGCATACGCTCTACCTCCTCAGGTGTAGAAGCACTGTTCTTGCTAGATAAATTAAGTCCTTCTTGCATAGGTATGAAACTACGCTTAGAATTCTCCATCTTGAATCGCTTCAAGATCTTATCAATATAAGTACTTTGACTTAATCCAAACAACCGTTTACTTCTATCTCTATAGATTTTGATTCCAAGAATAAATGCTGCTTTACCCAAGTCTTTCATAGCAAAACACTTTCCAAGATGGGATCTTGCAACATTGGAATGTGATTTCCTATTATCAATATGTCATCAACATACAAGACAAGGAAAGTAACATTACTCCCACTAGCTTTGCGATATACACATGGCTCATCAGGATTTTGAGCAAAACCAAACCTTTGATCTCCTCATCAAACCTTTTATTCCAACTTCTTGATGCTTGCTTTAGTCCATAAATGGACCTTTGAAGTTTGCACACTTTGTTGGGATATTTTGAAATAACAAAACCTTCTAGTATCAAATAAACTTTCTTGTTTAGAGAACTATTCAAGAAAGCGGTTTTGACATTCATTTGCCATATCTCAAAGTCATAGTACGCTGCTATGGCTAAGATGATCCTAATAGCTCTAATGTCCGCAACGGGAGAAAAGGTCTCCTCATAGTCAACTCCATAAGGTTGAGTATAGTCTTTCGCCACAAGACGAGCTTTATAGGTGTGTATATTTCCATCCATGTCGGTCTTCTTCTTGAAGATCCATTTACACCCAACGGTTATACCATTAGGTGGAAGATCAACCAAGCTCCAAACTTGATTATCTTTCATGGATTTCATTTCCACATTCGCAGCTTCAAGCCATTTGTCAGATTCCGGATCTGATAATGCAGCTTTGAAATTAGGAGGTTCATTTAAATCTCCTAATACGTGTTCTTCAGACTCAATATAAAGATTTAATCTTTCACGAGCACGTATTGTCCTTGAGGATCTACGACCTTCTTGGTTGGAACCATAATGAGAATGCATACAGCAATCTCTAGAGCATAATCCCAAAATGAAATTTGGAGAGTCTTAAGGTTCATCATTTAATCTAACCATGTTCAACAAGGTTCGATTTCTCCTCTCAGATATACCATTATATAGGAGTAAGCTTGTTGGATAAATCCTCAAGCTTTTAGATAATCCTTAAACTTTTGGCTTAAGTATTTCCACCTCGATCCGAACGAAGAATCTTGATGGTTTTACCGAGTTGATTTTCTACTTCATTTTTATAACTCTTTGAATGTTTCGATGACTTCATGTTTATGTTTAAACAAGTAAACATAACCATAATGACTGGAATCATTCATAAAAATGATGAAGTAGCTACCACCTTTCTTGACATATGTTAAAATGGGCCACATACATCGGTATGTATAAGTCCAAGTAGATCTTTAGCCCTTTCCATTTAATGTGGAAAAGTTTTTCTTGTCATCTTGCCGTAAACACAAGACACGCATTTGTCAAATGATTCATCATTTGATTGTAAGATCCCTTCACTTTGAAGACTTTCAATGCGTTTCTTGCCAACGTAATGTCAAAGACACGCATTCATCAAATGATTCATCATTTGATTGTAAGATCCCTTCACTTTGAAGTCTTTCAATGCGTTTCTTGACAAAATAAACAAGATGACAATGTCAAAGATAGGTAGAGTCCAAGTTAGACTTGACTCTTTTGCTATTTGAATTATCATTTGAATCTCATCAACACTTATAATTCAATTGAGAAGATACTTGAAGAACTGGTTAAACCAGCTTGCTTCTTCTTCTCGTTCAACTCAGCTAGATACTTAGGACAATTCCTCTTCCAGTGTCTCACTTCATCACAGTGATGACAAGCCTGGTCTTTATCCGGATGCTCTTTTTTCGCCGTAGGGGTCTTTTAAGGTTTCGAGACTAAAGTACTTTGCTTTTCCTTACCAAAGTTCTTGCACTTAGCTTTCAGTTGTTTTTCTTTCTAAAACTTTCCCCCCTTGATCATAAGAACTTGGGGTGTCTCAGATTTCTTGGGAAGGTTTTCCTCATACTCAATTAACATGGCATGAGATTTATCTATGATTTTGCTCATGCTGTGCATATTGTAATTGCGCATACAACTCTCAAAATCCCTTGAAAAGGAATTTAAGAATCATGCCAATAGCAATAGGCAGAGGATATACATAGTTTAGCCTTTCCAAGTGCTCAAAGTAACTCTTCATCTTGAGTACATGAGTGCTTACCGGTTTCCCATACTCGTATTTCAAAACATGAAGTGTTTCAACAAGTTCAAACAATTCCACTTCAGCTTGTTTTCCATACATAGACTTGAGTTCTCTGATCATATCATACGAATTTTACAATTCGAACTGCTTTTTGAAACTCGGGAGTCATCAAACAAGCAACCTCATTATGTCTATCATACTGAGTATTATATGCTTCCAACTGCACAGCAGTGGCACTCGCATCAGTTTTCATTTCAACTCTTAGAACGATTCTCTATTGACAAAACAGCCATTAAAATTGGTTTCAGAAAGTTTTTCCCTTTCTAGCATCGACCTGAAAGCCGATTGGTGTATGTTTTGTGAAGGATTTGTTGCCATTTACAAAACAGATTCAAGTTCAATTATCGGTATTTTCGATAATAATCCTTAAGAAATATAATTTACCCATGTTAAATTCATTTAACAATTAATTTCTTTAAGGCTAGGATCCAATTGACATACCATCATTTCATCAGTTGATCTGCTAGAAATGACGTACTCAAAAGGTAAGTAACGAGTAATAATTGCATTACTAGTGCAACTCCTAGATTTATGGGACTTACAACAACACTATAAAGGGGTGTTAAGTGTTTTGTAAACATGTTTTGTCCCATCTTATGCCACGGGTCAAGGATCTCACCTCTTAACTCGCTTTAAGTCGCCCAATTAAGAACATGTAAATAGTCTACCACCGGTCTCACGATGGAGTAGTAATTTAACTTGTAAGATACAATTCACCTACGGTCTCACGTATAGCAAAAGGCACTTGCAAGTGTTCTTAGCAAAGTGGGTGGCAAAAACTTAACTTTGAATGGGTAATGCATTTGATGTGAATCAAAAGTTTATGTATGAAGACTCATGCAAATCTTCATAACATAATGTTTAATAAAATCATTTTTATAGTCTTAGCAACACAAAAGAGCTCGGTAGCTCCATTTGAACGCACAAAGAAGCGCAAGAGCAAAGGTTTACGATAGACGCAATTAAAAACCCGCTCTTTTAGGAGGCTAGCGCACTCCGACTTATACCTCTCTTAGAGTTTGTTCAAATGGGTGAGCCGGTGTATCTAATGGTTGTAAGACTCCAATTTTATTAAAAAATCTTATTTCGATAATTCTTAGTCAAGTTTATTCTTTTCTCTAAAACAATTTTGCATCACCATTTATACCACAATAAATATGCAAAATAATAAACTTACTAACTATTAACTAATTAATCATGCAACGAGTTAAGGTGGGCCACCTAAACATGGTCACTATGGTTCATGTATATGTCTAAGTTGGCTCCCCCTTCAAAAGAAGAGAACCACATACATCAAGTTACCTTGATTGCGTAAGCCTTTAAACAACTAATTAGCAAGTAATTCACATAAACATGCTGACTGGAAATTTCCAGTAGCTTTACGACCTGTTTAGACCTGTTTCTGGTCAGAATCAAGCTTCGACCAGAACTACAAAGTTGTAGCCCTATGAGTTGGGCATCTACAGTCCAAAATCAGCTTCTAACTCATTACGGTTGATCTTTTATGATTTTTTTAGTCAACTGTCGCAAAGCAGAAAAATCACACGAAAAATTCACATAGTCACACAATTATCTAATAATTAACCCTAATTATTGGACCATTATGCTAATCAATTTATATCTCTATATCTAAGTAATAATCATAAAGAATTTTGCATGAATTCCTTATGATTTTTACTTCTATTTAACAACTTTAAATAATTAAGGTACATAACATGCAATTTATATCTAATAAACATGTTAATTCACATTATCAAAACTTGCTTAGAGGGTTTCAATTAACCATTAAAATTAGGTTGAATTAATTAAACAAAACCCTTTTTATTTAATTAAAAATCGAAAAATTTAATTAATAAATAAGAAAAACAATTTTAATATTTAATAATTAATTAAATTCAAACCAACCCTAAACCCCCCTTCAAGTTTTGATCTTTGTAACTAATAGATCACATATGTGGCTCGTGATACCACTGTTAGAATATAAGCATATAAACGTATAACAAATCACGAGTACGCAGCGGATAAGAACGTATATGCAATCATATTAATTAACAAAGAGGGAATCGAATATGTACCTTTTAGCGTAAGCTTCCAATAAAATAATAATAATATTATTATTATATTAGGGTTTAAAGTAAAACCCCTCTACGATCGCACACTTGACACCCCTATGATGTATGCTAGTACCCGATCACAAACTCACAAACCCGTTGTGTATCTCCCTAATGTCGAAATCCCCATGAACCGAAAACTATTTGTTGTTGTCAAACAAATAAAATCAAATCACAATTAATGCTAAGCATTAATTATGTAGTTCCATATGGATATACGAATGGTACGAAACCGAAAAACTCCTTTTTGTTTGTAGTCGTGGTCGAACAAGAGAGAAAGAGGAGAAAAACTTTGTTAGGGTTTTCAAATCACTTGACTTGAATGAATGAATAAACCCTTAACCTTTGATCTCTATTTATAGGGATTAATTAGAAGGGTTTTTGACTTGGTGACCAAGTTAGAGGAGAATTAGGAAACCTCCCTCTAATTTTCGGCCCCCCCTCCTATATTGTATAATTAGGAAACTTCTAATTTACAATTTAATCCATCTCTTTTTATTAATAAACATTTATATAACTATTAACTTTTGTTTATTAATTATTTTGTGATCATATTAATTAATATATTACTTTAATATACTAATTAATAACATAGAGTTTACGTGTCATTTTGTGTGACCCCGTAGGCTTAAATGATTTCCGGACATGCGTTTATTTAACGTGATCACATAGAGTTTACGTGTCAGCATGTACGTTATATCCCGCATTAGACGTCTTTATAGTTGGGTAGCCTGAAAATGTTTTGGAAATTTTTGTTAAATTATTCTTTTAACATCAAGTATTTAATGGAAAATTAGCAAATATATAGAAAATAAGCCATCAAACCTTAATTGTTTGTATTTCTCCGCCTAAACCGGACATATTTGAGAATTTTAAATGATATAATTTAGTGATTTGGACAAGCAATAATTTGGGGATCACCTAATTGTTTGGTGTGTACTTTACCAATTCTTTCTCAACCTATAATTTGGGAAATCACTAAATGATACCAAAACAGTACCCGCGCGATGCGGCGGTGTAATGGTGACGGCGACAATGGTGGTGGCGCATGACGGTAGTGGCGGTGGCGATTGGTGATGGTGGCAGCGGCGATTGGTGGATGGTGTAAGTTATTAATTGATCGACGTCGAAGTATCAATCAAAAATAAATCTAAATACCTTATACTAGATAGGGTAAGTGGATATCGTTCCCACGAGGAGCGTCTGTGGTTATAGTCAAGTTTTAACACTTTTTGTTTGGTTTTGAAAAATAATAAGAAAACTAATTTTAATTAACTAAAGTTCTAAACTTAAATTAATTAAACAAGACAAAATTAAAATCCATGGTGGGTCAGTCGTTGCCTATGCTAGTTGGATGGTTTGGAGTTTGTCAAGTTATGTCGGGTTAATATATTCTCGGTTTTGAGAATAGGTTGAGTTGTCATAAATTGATCAAGTCTAGATTATTCAAATTAGTGAAAGTATGATTTGTCAATGCATGGTAAGTTGTAAACAATAATAAAAAGTGCATCCCTCCCGTATCCCAAAAGTTGCATTAATTTACCTAATAAACTTTACCGAGTATTTATTCTAAATTACATAGACATAACTTTATTAAATGACATGAACAGTTTTTGGCACAACCTATGTTAATTAGATGACCTGCCTTAATCTTTAAACTAGGTGGACTCGGCACAAATCATTAACTCACAATAAATCGTCTTACGAAAATCCAAATCAAATAATATTGAATAAATATTCAATCAGTCATATGAATCATAAACCAAAAAGATCAATGTTTACACGACTGAAAGTAAAGTTCATCAAATAAAATTAACTAACAATTGTTCATCGGGAGAGATAGCAAAAACCTTAGCCGGACATAGTCATCTTCGGGATCACCAATATTTGATAAAGAAAATATTTGTTTCATTGGTCGAATGAATATGCTGCTATTGTTGCTCGGCTTTTCTGTTCGTCGAATATTATATCTGCCGCCAAAGAGAATGTCGACCAGAATTCCCCCAAAATTAATGATAAGCTGCTTATATACTTGTTTCTTTTCTTGCTAGCCACGTAGCCAATGGTAACCGAGCTGTGAATTCATAATGGGCCTTTTGATCCGCCTAAAATAAAAGACAATAGAATATTGGGCTGATATGGTAATTTACGGTCCAAATAGAAATCAACACAAAAGTCTTCAAATGACATAAGTCTTTGTCTCTTCTTGTCTTTCATTTGCATGACTAAAACAAGCAATGGCGGATCTTGAAAGTTTTAGCGGTGGGGGGTAAAAAATTTTTTTGCCAGCTTTGTATCCGAATATTATATTAGGGTCATATTTACTAATTCGGGTCGGGTCAAACAAAAATAATACTAATAATCCAAGTTTTCCGTTCAAATTACCAATACATAGTTTCTAACAAACAAAAAACTACATATACTTATGAAAATACCAAGACAAAATGAGTGTACTAGGCACTAGAGTTACAAGTCAGCGTTACGATCTTTAAGCTCTTTGAACAAATCTACTATCCAACTCATGTATTTGTATATCCAATGTGGCTGTAAACAAATCTACTCGGTAGTAATGTTCAAATGTGACATGAAGATATTTTTATGAGGCCGAAATCGAGTAGATGTATATATAGCTTTCATATCCAGCATCTCTACTTGATGCTTGTTACATAAAAAGGTCACTTCGTCAAGTAAAGAATCAAACCCACTATTTCTGTAATTATTTAGACTCACCTTAGTTGTTGAAACTCAAAAAAAGGGACAACGACAAGGCCTAAAACATAAAAATTATTAATGGGCTAAGTGAACCGTAGGGTATAAAAACTAAAAAAGTAAAGTTTATTGGACTATTAAATTCATTAAACATATCAAAAGTTTTTTCAAAAATAATCCCTGGGGGCCGACTTAATATACAAAAAATTTTCGAACGAAATACGGGATATTAGCACTACTAATTGAAAAACCAGCGGTGGTCCGGACCCCCACGGGTCCCTATAAAGAACCGCCCTTGAAAACAAGAACAGGTTCTCCTAGAGTCTGATCCACCATCAGTCATTTTATTTGTAACACGACCATACTCGACCAATGTAACTTTATTCTATCGCGTTTTTTAACCATCTTTTATCCATTTTAGTTTAAACCTGAAATTTACAAAACATATATTAAACTAGGTCTATTCTATAGAAAATTAATTTATATAATTATTTTTTAAACCATTTAATATATATACAATTATGACTTATCAAACCTTCCCAACTTAAGCTTTGCTTGTGCTCAAGCAAATTCATCTTTCAAAATCA
>CM067172.1:72145539-72213039 GCA_034093135.1 Erigeron breviscapus | reverse complement strand
TTTTTACTTTTTTTTTCTTTTTTCTGTTTTTTTTTTTTTGGGAACTATTTTTACCCTGCCTAATTGGTATTTCATTTGAACTTTACAATGCATTGACAAATCATACTTTCACTAATTTGAATAATCTAGACTTGATCAAACTTATGACAACTCAACCTATTCTCAAAACCGAGAATATATTAACCCGACACAACTTGACAAACCCCAAACCATCCAACTAGCATAGGCAACCAATGACAAAATTTGATCGACGTCGAAGTATCAATAAAAATAAACCTAAATACCTTATACTAGATAGGGTAAGTGGATATCGTTCCCACGAGGAGCGATATCCACTTACCCTATCTAGTATAAGGTATTTAGGTTTATTTTTGATTGATACTTCGACGTCGATCAAATTTTGGCGCCGTTGCCGGGGAGCGAGTACGCTTATAGTTCAAGTTTATCTTTCAATTTATTTTTTATTATTTTTAAAACTCTAAAAAAAATACAAAAAGATTTTTCATTTGTATTTTAGTTTGTTTTCTACGTTTATTATTTCTTGTTCTATTTTACGCGTTTGTTTTTGTTTTTGTTGGTTTCAGTTACTTTTAGTGCATGCATACAAGAAAATCAGGTAGGACTTCACCGTTGTTACACGATCCAGAGATTGAGAAGACAACTAGAGCAAACAGAAGAGCGGCGAAAGCATCAAGAAGTGAAACTATTGAAAATTCACTAGTTGCAAAGGAGTCACAATTTGATTTAGAGGATTTAGAAGATTCATCATCTGAGGAAGACATGGGAGATTAAGAAGAACGTGGAGTAGATTCATACTATCGTCCAGGAGTATACACGGATGCATCACCAATTGCTTATCCAGCTAGTACTGCTAACAATGCCAACCGGAGGTTTGAAGCTCGACCTCAATTGATTAGCATTCTACCTACTTTTCGAGGGACTGCATCGGAGGAACCATATGAGCATCTTACAGAGTTTGTGGAGATTTGTGCTACTAATCAAGTTACGGGCTTCACCGAGGATGAGGTAAGGTTACGTGTTTTTCCTTATTCACTTAAAGATAAAGCAAAAAGATGGTTTTTGTCATTAAGGGATGGGAGCATAAGTACTTGGGCGGAAATGAAAAAACAATTTCTTGAAGAATTTTATCCAATAAGTAAAACTTCTGATGTTCGAAACCAGATAAAATCTTTTAGACAATTGCCTAATGAACTTTTTCATGAAGTTTTTGAACGTTTTAAGGAATTCTTAAGGTCATGTCCTCATCATGAGTGCCAATGTGGGAGCTTGTCAAAAAAATTTATGATGGTCTTGATTCAGCAAACAGACAACTCCTACTCGCTGCCAGTGGTGGCGTATTTTTAACTCGCACTAGTGAGGAGGAATGGACATTTTTCGAGAAACTAAGTAAGGGTTCCAAAACCCAAGCTTCAGTTGATAGACGATCACCTAGCACTGCCCCATTACATGTTGTCTCTAATTCAGGAAATTTTGATAATAGTATTCGAGCTGATATCAATGCAATTAATAAGAGACTTGATCTTTTACTCCAAAATTCCAGGAGTGGTAGTGCTAATGTTTTGCAGGTACAAGATGTGTGTGCATCATGTGGAGATCCGGATCACTTTGCAGGCTCATGTCCCATATCGATGCCACCCATTATGGAAGAACAGGTGAATGAAGTGCAGGGTAGGAGATATGATCCATATTCCAACACTTATAATCCAGGTTGGAGGGATCATCCAAATTTCAGATGGAATGGTGATAATGCAATGAACCCTCAGTATCTTAACCAAACAAATCAGCAGTTCAACCAACCACCAAAACCCTTTCAACCGAGGCTGTAACAACCCTCAATTTCCGACTAGGATAATTTACTTAGACTTATCTAGGTATCTATCCCTAGAGGTTTATTAAGAGAATTGGCCTTCTAGACATTTCGGCATGGTGATAATTGCCCTCTAGTTCAATGAAATACCGTAAAGGACTAGCTATCTTAGAAATGCCATAAAACAATAACAGTAATCATTCAAGACAATCCCAATCTATAAACTAGTTCTAATTGAACTTGATGAAATGTCAATAAACCAAAAACCTCATTCTCAAGAAGTTAAGTTATATAAATAATAATGTGAGTCTCACAAGTTGAGATAACAATCAAAATTCTTATAAATGTCCAACAAATTGAATCATCAAGCCAACTAAATTACATTTGGTCATGAAAATACCGTGAACATCTTAAAAATAATTAAAACTCCTTAAGTACATGAGAATGCTTGAATAATAATAAGTATATATGTACAAGTCCAATATAAATACAAGATTACAACCAATGAGCCTTGTAACAAATTAAAACACCAAAAATATATACATACAAACACATATGTACGACCCATATATATATACATACTAACACAAATTGCTTAAATCACAAATAACTAGCTAATAATAATAAGCATGCATCCACATTTTTATGTACAACACATACATACACACCTACACTTAAAAATACAAAATCAAAACCTAAAAACCCCTCCCTTTGCCCTTTGGCCGTCCCCCCCCCTTTTTCCCTCCATACACTCCACCAATTACCATTCAACTAGCCACATGATACCCTTAAACTCCCAAGGTTAACTTAACCTACCATCACACCTTCACTTTTCACACTTCTCTCTCTATTCTCTCAAAAACCCTTTCTTTCTCCCCCTCCTTCACCATTTCGGCCAGCCACAAGAAAAACAAAGACAAAAATCAAATCTAAACAAAGATAATAATAAAGGGTTGTTAAGGATTGATCAAGGGTTGATTCAAGTAAGATTTAAGGGTTATTTTAAGCTTGAAATAAGGGTTGTATGGAGCATATAGGCCACGAAAAATCTGCCATAAATCCATCCTCAAAACCAAGTTCAAGAGGGTATAATCTTCATCCTTTTTACTAGATTAAATCTTGTTCTTGTTTATATTCAAAGGTTTTATCAAAAGTTTATGTTTTCTTCTTGATTTCTTTGTTATATACACTTGATGAAGGCAAAGTTGATAGGATCTTTCTCCTCATGCATATGCATGTCGAAATCTATGAGAAAGATCCAAGGATTCAACAAGTTTAAGACCCAAAAGTGTTGTTATGGATTAGTAGCTTTTAAAGTGATTTTCCTTTTCATAGATCTATATGTTTTTGTATATTTTGAAGAATATATTTCTGAGATTTTTCATTAAAAAGATGCTTTTATGTTGTTGAAAGTTAGATCTATAAAGATTGGTATTGAAAAGTGTTGATTTGAATGAATGCATGTTAGATCTAAGAAAGTTGAATCTTGTTGTTGGATTATGAGATGGATATGGATTTGTATTAAGTGAAAAATATGTTAAAAGAAGTATAATAATCTGGAAATTAGATGTTAAGAGATATAAAAATAAAGTATTAATCTTGTAAATGATGAACTCAAGTGTTAATAAAGCAAGAATGGTCATTGGTGAATTGTTTGGACCCAAATACCTTCTGACAGAATCATTCTTCTGTCTTTGAACGGATAAACTGAGCATGTGAGGGCCGTTTCAAGCAAAACTTTCAAAATAAAAGTCGTAGATAAAAGAGTTAAGTTTAACCTCCAACTGGAATCACTCAAAAATACTAAACCAAACAAACGATATGATTTTTCTACCAAAAGTGGTCAAAACTGGATTTTCGTCTTAATGTTGAGTCAACTTTGACGATTTTTAATTTCTTAACTAATAGGTTTCAGAAGTTTAAACTTGGTGAGAACTGAGTTCAAAGTGTCCCTAACTTAAAATAAAATTGGGAGATTTTTCTTAAATGTTCATCATAGAAATATTTTATAAAATATTTTGAGTCGCACAACAGCTCTTGTTCTGACCAGTTTTGGTTTGGTAATTTTTAGAGGTAGTAAACAATGTCTACAAATTTAGCAAAAATTCACATAAATATAGGACACATATATGTCTCTGTATAAAAATCACCAACGTCCAAATAATTCAACTTAACCAAGAATGACTACTCAACATTTCATGAAAATAACTGTTAAAACAGAAAATTCCAAGTAAAAGTTCTTCACAACAAAATAAGCTAAAAGTCACTAGATTGCAACTTTAATCAACTCCAACAATCTCGTAACAAAAAAGTATCATAAACCTACTGAGAATATGTCAAATAAAAGTTATAAAACTTAACTTGGTTATTAAATGGCAAAGACAAGCCTACAAGTCACTAATTCGGTTCATATAAGCACTAACCGAAAGCTTTAATTTGTACACATCACACCACCACCACTATCACGACTTAAGACACCAAAATATAATGAACATTCTGTAAATAATGAAATAAGGATGAAAATCCATTTTGACGCATTTGAATTGCTTGAAAAATTAGGCTAAAATTCACTATTTCGGTAAACGATTTATAAGCTTTGAATCCTCAAAATGAGCGAGACACAAGAGAGGTTGAATTGATATGATTTTTCCCATGATAAAAGTTGCCTAAAAGGCCTGAGATTTTTAGCCAAAAAGTTGTGTGGTGATTTCTAACATCTGAATTTTGACCCGTTGACTTTATGTGTAATATGACTAACAATTTAAGTTAATGAATAATTTGGGTCGTTTTGTGAATTAAATGACAATGTGTTATATTCGGGTCGGTAATATGTTTTGATCGGCGTTTAATTGTGCGACGATTGTAATTTGACTTGAGAAGAGAAACGGGTCGGCCCATGGGTAATCCACGACCCATCAGCCTTGACCCATTTCTCCCCCCCTTATCCTTTCCTCCTCCTTTCATTTCTATTCTATCTCTTCTCTTTTCTATCTTTCTATCTCATTTTCTCTCAAGTAAAAGAATAAGCAAGGAAACCATTTCATTTCTTCACCTCATCTACATCAACTTGGTGATTTGGAACTGATATAATGTTAGGATCATCGTCGTTTGTACCTCCTTATCGTCTATTCGAAGAATCAAAAGTCCAAGTTCTAGCATTTTTACCCATTTTGACCAAATTCGGGTTCTAGCTTGGAAAGGAAGTTTTGGTAAGTCTAATTCATCCCATTTACTTCTAATTATGTTTGTTTATGCATTTCTAGTCGTCTTGTACACTTACAAGTCCTAAATCGGCTTAAAACTAGTTTTGGGTCAAATTAGGGTTTGGATTAGGGTTGAAGATTAGGAAGTGTTCTTGATGTTTTGGATTGGAAATTTGTTATGGGTTATGTTTATTTATGTTGAAATATGTTTGTATAAGCTTCAAAATGAGTCTTGAAACATCACTAGTCGATTTGGTGATCAAAAATTGAGTTTGGGTTGAGTTTGGTTCGTGTTTGGCTTGTTTGGAACTGATCTGGGCTTCCTGAGCATCTGGTGCGCCGCACCTTCTCTTTGGTGCGCCGCACCTGCCTTGGTGCGCCGCACCTCCTTGGTGCGCCGCACCTTTCCTCCAGTACAGCAAAACCTGATTTACTTTGAAATCGTAACGTATCTATCCCTAGAGGTTTATTAATAGAATTGGCCTTCTAGACATTTCGGCATGGTGATAATTGCCCTCTAGTTCAATGAAATACCGTAAATGACTAGCTATCTTAGAAATGCCATAAACAATAACAATAATCATTCAAGACAATCCCAATCTATAAACTAGTTCTAATTGAACTTGATGAAATGTCAATAAACCAAAAACCTCATTCTCAAGAAGTTAAGTTATATAAATAATAATGTGAGTCTCACAAGTTGAGATAACAATCAAAATTCTTATAAATGTCCAACAAATTGAATCATCAAGCCAACTAAATTACATTTGGTCATGAAAATACCATGAGCATCTTAAAAATAATTAAAACTCCTTAAGTACATGAGAATGCTTGAATAATAATAAGTATATATGTACAAGTCCAATATAAATACAAGATTACAACCAATGAGCCTTGTAACAAATTTAAAACACCAAAAATATATACATACAAACACATATGTACGACCTATATATATACATACTAACACAGATTGCTTAAATCACAAATAACTAGCTAATAATAATAAGCATGCATCCACATTTTTATGTACAACACATACATACACACCTACACTTAAAAATACAAAATCAAAACCTAAAAACCCCTCCCTTTGCCCTTTGGCCGTCCCCCCCCTTTCCCCTCCATACACTCCACCAATTACCATTCAACTAGCCACATGATACCCTTAAACTCCCAAGGTTAACTTAACCTACCATCACACCTTCACTTTTCACACTTCTCTCTCTATTCTCTCAAAAACCCTTTCTTTCTCCCCCTCCTTCACGATTTCGGCCAGCCACAAGAAAAACAAAGACAAAAATCAAATCTAAACAAAGATAATAATAAAGGGTTGTTAAGGATTAATCAAGGGTTGATTCAAGTAAGATTTAAGGGTTATTTTAAGCTTGAAATAAGGGTTGTATGGAGCATATAGGCCACGAAAAATCTGCCATAAATCCATCATCAAAACCAAGTTCAAGAGGGTATAATCTTCATCCTTTTTACTAGATTAAATCTTGTTCTTGTTTATATTCAAAGGTTTTATCAAAAGTTTATGTTTTCTTCTTGATTTCTTTGTTATATACACTTGATGAAGGCAAAGTTGATAGGATCTTTCTCCTCCTGCATATGCATGTCGAAATCTATGAGAAAGATCCAAGGATTCAACAAGTTTAAGACCCAAAAGTGTTGTTATGGATTAGTAGCTTTTAAAGTGATTTTCCTTTTCATAGATCTATATGTTTTTGTATATTTTGAAGAATATATTTCTGAGATTTTTCATTAAAAAGATGCTTTTATGTTGTTGAAAGTTAGATCTATAAAGATTGGTATTGAAAAGTGTTGATTTGAATGAATGCATGTTAGATCTAAGAAAGTTGAATCTTGTTGTTGGATTATGAGATGGATATGGACTTGTATTAAGTGAAAAATATGTTAAAAGAAGTATAATAATCTGGAAATTTGATGTTGAGAGATATAAAATAAGTATTAATCTTGTAAATGATGAACTCAAGTGTTAATAAAGCAAGAATGGTCATTGGTGAGTTGTTTGGACCCAAATACCTTCTGACAGAATCATTCTTCTGTCTTTGAATGGATAAACTGAGCATGTGAGGGCCGTTTCAAGCAAAACTTTCAAAATAAAAGTCGTAGATAAAAGAGTTAAGTTTAACCTCCAACTGGAATCACTCAAAAATACTAAACCAAACAAAAGATATGATGTTTCTACCAAAAGTGGTCAAAACTAGATTTTCGTCTTAATGTTGAGTCAACTTTGACGATTTTTAATTTCTTAACTAATAGGTTTCAGAAGTTTAAACTTGGTGAGAACTGAGTTCAAAGTGTCCCTAACTTAAAATAAAATTGGGAGATTTTTCTTAAATGTTCATCATAGAAATCTTTTATAAAATATTTTGAGTCGCACAGCAGCTCTTGTTCTGACCAGTTTTGGTTTGGTAATTTTTAGAGGTAGTAAACAATGTCTAAAAATTTAGCAAAAATTCACATAAATATAGGACACATATATGTCTCTGTATAAAAATCACCAACGTCCAAATAATTCAACTTAACCAAAAATGACTACTCAACATTTTATGAAAATAAGTGTTAAAAACAGAAATTCCAAATAAATAAATAAATAAATAAATAAATAAATAAATAAATAAATAACTGGGAAATAAATAAATAAATAAATAAATAAATAAATAAATAAATAAATAAATAAATAAATAAATAAATAAATAAATAAATAAATAAATAAATAAATAAATAAATAAATAAATAAATAAATAAATAAATAAATAAATAAATAAATAAATAAATAAATAAATAAATAAATAAATAAATAAATAAATAAATAAATAAATAAATAAATAAATAAATAAATAAATAAATAAATAAATAAATAAATAAATAAATAAATAAATAAATAAATAAATAAATAAATAAATAAATAAATAAATAAATAAATAAATAAATAAATAAATAAAGAAATAAATAAATCAATAAATTATGAAATCAATAAATAAATATACTAATACTAATAATAAATAAAACAAATAAAAAATAAAAAATAAATTTTGATAAATAAATAAACTTAAATAAAAAATAAATGAACATAAATAATGAAATAAGGATGAAAATCCATTTTGACGCATTTGAATTGCTTGAAAAATTAGGCTAAAATTCACTATTTCGGTAAACGATTTATAAGCTTTGAATCCTCAAAATGAGCGAGACACAAGAGAGGTTGAATTGATATGATTTTCCCATGATAAAAGTTGCCTAAAAGGCCTGGATTTTTAGCCAAAAAGTTGTGTGGTGATTTCTAAGAATTTCTATTAATTATTAAATTTAAATGATAATTAAAAAGGTAAATAAATAAATAAATAAATATATATAAATCATGAAATTGGTTAAATAATCACAAATAAATGAAAGTAAATAAATAAATAAATAAATATATAAATAATAAATCAATAATTATAAATAACCTATAACTATGAACATAAAATAAAAATTCTAATACCCTAGTAAATAATCAAAAATTACTAAAGAAAATAAATAAAGTAAATAAATAATTAATTATTAAATTTAAATGATAATTAAAAAGGTAAATAAATAAATAAATAAATTATATAAATCATGAAATTGGTTAAATAATCACAACCAATGATGAAAGTGACTAAACCTACTGAGAATATGTCAAATAAAAGTTATAAAACTTAACTTGGTTATTAAATGGCAAAGACAAGCCTACAAGTCACTAATTCGGTTCATATAAGCACTAACCGAAAGCTTTAATTTGTACACATCACACCACCACCACTATCACGACTTAAGACACCAAAATATAATGAACATTCTGTAAATAATGAAATAAGGATGAAAATCCATTTTGACGCATTTGAATTGCTTGAAAAATTAGGCTAAAATTCACTATTTCGGTAAACGATTTATAAGCTTTGAATCCTCAAAATGAGCGAGACACAAGAGAGGTTGAATTGATATGATTTTTCCCATGATAAAAGTTGCCTAAAAGGCCTGGGATTTTTAGCCAAAAAGTTGTGTGGTGATTTCTAAGAATTTCTATTAATTATTAAATTTAAATGATAATTAAAAAGGTAAATAAATAAATAAATAAATATATATATAAATCATGAAATTGGTTAAATAATCACAACCAATGATGAAAATAACTCAAACCTACTGGAGAAAAATAATTAAAGCTAAATAAATAAATAAATAAATAAATAAATAAATAAATAAATAAATAAATAAATAAATAAATAAATAAATAAATAAATAAATAAATAAATAAATAAATAAATAAATAAATAAATAAATAAATAAATAAATAAATAAATAAATAAATAAATAAATAAATAAATAAATAAATAAATAAATAAATAAATAAATAAATAAATAAATAAATAAATAAATAAATAAATAAATAAATAAATAAATAAATAAATAAATAAATAAATAAATAAATAAATAAATAAATAAATAAATAAATAAATAAATAAATAAATAAATAAATAAATAAATAAATAAATAAATAAATAAATAAATAAATAAATAAATAAATAAATAAATAAATAAATAAATAAATAAATAAATAAATAAATAAATAAATAAATAAATAAATAAATAAATAAATAAATAAATAAATAAATAAATAAATAAATAAATAAATAAATAAATAAATAAATAAATAAATAAATAAATAAATAAATAAATAAATAAATAAATAAATAAATAAATAAATAAATAAATAAATAAATAAATAAATAAATAAATAAATAAATAAATAAATAAATAAATAAATAAATAAATAAATAAATAAATAAATAAATAAATAAATAAAAAATAAATAAATAAATAAATTAAATTTAAATGATAATTAAAAAGGTAAATAAATAAATAAATAAATTATATAAATCATGAAATTGGTTAAATAATCACAACCAATGATGAAAGTGACTAAAACCTACTGGAGTAAAATCATTTTAAGTTAAAGAACAAATGTCATATAATTTAGAAATAATTAAGTAAGTGAAAATCACTAATTAATAACTATTTTTAAATTAATAAGAAAATTTACATAAATAAATATATATATCACAATATTCTAAGTTAAAAAGCATAATAATCAGAATATAACCCAAATATAATTAGCCACAAATTATAAAGGCAAGTGAGGTACTTAAAAGTATTTTTAAAGAATTATTTGGTTAATAAATCAAGAAAATGAATAAATAATTAATTAAATAATATTAAATTAAATACATAGTCATAAATCAGGAAGTATTCATAAATATTACTATTATGAAGTTACAAATGTCAAATATTATAATCAAGCAAAGCACACAATGGGAACCATGATAATCAAAGGCAAGCTACCGAAATTCTAACAACTTATAACTACATGTACAATGAAAGTGACCCTTTTACACCAACACTCTCTACAACAAAAAAGATGCAAATATTAACAATATACTTGGATCCCAAAATTTATGACAACATAACGAAAGTGGCATTTCTTAGCGATGGCTTAAGATAGGAACTTACGTATATTAGTCCTATCGTAGGGATAGTCTTGGCTTGGAATGTGATTGAGGAATATGACGGATATATGATCAAGGAAGCGATAGATGGGAGGTACCCATTTTGGATAAGTGAATATAATATGCGGCATATCAAGGTGAGTCATAGCCCCTTTCAAACTCTTTTATATGTTTTACTTGCGGGGTGAAAAGCATAATTAATTAAAATGACTTTCTCTTATGAAATGATTCTTTGAAATAATGATAATGATATGGGAATTATAATGTATGTTCAACGTGTTATATGTTATATGATGAGCTTGAGTACTGTCAAACGGTGGTCCCCTGTACACTACTATTAACTCATTGAGGCCTGTAGTTAGAGGGTTGCGCAACTAGGATTTGTCCCCTCATCCACTATTATAGGTAACGGTGGGATGTTTGGTCTGCCTTTGGGGCCACCTTCATCGCCAGTCTGGCCTCGCGGTGCTCTAACTACTATATATTTATGGGCGTCTCCATGGCACGACCCTTGGTTATCTTTATGCACGTGATTGACAGCATGTGCTTATCATTATCTTATCATTTGGGACAATATATCTGATTATTGGGACATAACCGGTCTTAGTAGTGGCTCAAGAACAATCTCATCAAATTATGTCATGGTAGTCTTACCATTGACCAAGAGGTATTGATATTATATTATGGATGGAAATTATTGATTGAACATACGGTTTGGGTATTGGACCTTATATGGAATCTTGAAAGTTGTTGAAATTGGCGATATTGAAACATTGATGACCGAATGGTTTTGGTATGATGAATGATCAATCGATTGATATATTTTTCTCTCACGATAAATGTGACAAATGAAAACTTTATAATTTACCATGGATTCTCAACTATTTTGAAATGGTTATGTAACGAGATTTACTTAAAAACCTATGCACTCACCAACTACGTTTTCGTAGTTGACACTTTTTCTTCATGCTTTTCAGGAATTAGCATAAGCTTTGGGGAATTATATGCATCATGATTGTTTGCATTGCACTTTGGAGTCAAAGATCAAACCTTGTGACGGGCAATGGAATCCGCCCTGATCATTGTAGTATACCATCTCATGTATTTGTTATTTGTTTCGTGGACTCAATATCCAAGTATGGTAGACGTATTGTACTTGGGAATTGGTTCACATGCTTGTGCATTGTAAAATTATTTTTATCAACTAAAGCTTTGGTGAATGTTATCTATTATCCTTTGTTTTGAATACTCGACTTTCTATACATCTCATCGTTCCGCCTTAGTTGGGGTGTTACAGAGGCCTCAACAAAATTTTTAAAATCAGGCTAACTTTCAGAGGCAACCTCAGCATTTTGGACAACAACAATACCCATACCAATGTCCATATCAAAACCAAGGTCATGGGTCATTTCAGGGGAAAAATCATAATCAAAATGCTAATCAATCATCTAGCATAGAATCACAAATGGAGTTGTTCATGAAAGATATCGGAAAGAAGACCGAAGTCTGGGATTCGCTTTTTCAAAGTAGTAAACAACAAATTGAGGCAAATTCCAAATCTATTGCTGCTTTAGAAAGACAAATGGGTCAACTTGCTGAGCAATTGGGAAGAAAAGAAGATGGGAGGCTTCCAAGCTACACAGATTTAAACCCAGCACACAAGCCTCAAGGTCAAGGACATGTGAACATGATTAGCTCAGTTCAGAATGGGAAGGTGTATGACAACAAAGTTCAGATGCCATACATGCCTACAAATAGGTATGAGCAAGGTAAGTTTTCTCTTTCTAGTAATAATGATGATGATTTGGAAAATGATGACGGGTTTCCATTTAAACATGCGGAGGGTAATGAAAATAATGAAACTTTTGTGAAACCTCCCACTCAGCCCAAAGTTGGGGAAGATGATGTGGATGTTAACACCACACCGTTCCCCACAGCTTTAAAGGCACCGGTCTCCTCTCCCTATGGGAAGAAAGGACCAAAATCTGATGACATGTGGGAAATTTTCAAACAAGTTAAAATTAATCTTCCATTAATTGATGCAATTAAGCAAATTTCATCTTATGCAAAATTTTTGAAAGACTTGTGCACCCAAAAATGGAAACTTAAGTCATCATTGCCCAAAAAGGTGGAATTAACTGAACAAGTTAGTGCTGTGATATTTGGCTCACTTCCACCTAAGTTCAAAGATCCAGGAACGCCTTTTATTTCTGTAACTGTCAGTAACATTTTTATCAAAAAGGCGTTGACGGATCTTGGTGCAAGCATTAACATACTTCCATCTAGTCTAGTTGATCGGTATGAGTTAGGTACTTTAAAACAAACTGATATTATTATTCAACTTGTCGATCGGTCAACCAAGACTCCACGAGGTATTTTAGAGGATGTGATTGTGAAAGTAGAGGATTTTTATTATCCAGTTGATTTTATTGTGATGGATACTGAGGCATCATATAGGGATACCCCACCGACGATCATTTTGGGTCGTCCATTCTTGGCTACAATTGATGCACACATTAATTGTAGAACAGGGCCATGGATATTTCTTTTGGTAATAAGAAGCTAAGAATCAATATTTTTAATACATTATCAGCTTCTATTACTAATTATTGTTATGTTATTCATGCTATTGATGAACAGGTCCAAAAGCATGCAACTCGTATGCTTAAGGACGATGTTTTTGAGTGTTTTTATGCAGATAATGAAGACTTGCTAGAGGTGGAGGAGGTGAATGCTATTAGGAAAGCAGTTGCTAGCACAGTGGATTCGCAAATGCCACCATGGTCATACAAATTCGAGCCATTGCCTCATAGTTTAACACCTCAACATGGCGGAATCATGGGATGTCACACAAAAAGCATAGCACGACATGGAAAATTAAGTAGAGACAATACTATATGCAAATAAGGATTGGGCAATCCATATATCAAGTTCAAATACGAGTACAAATACAACATGGAATCACATAATGCATAAGGAGCGCATGCCATCAAAGTTACAAAAGAGTATAATCCAAAAATGATGGCCTATAATCCTAAGTACAACCCTTCAAGGGAAATCAATGAATCACGGATCCAAAAGTCAAGCCCAAATCCTAGCAAAGTCATGCAAATCATCCATTACGTCCTTGATTAGCTTGATTACCTGAAAAGTGTACTAAAACGGGTCAACATAAAGTTGGTGAGTTCGTAGGTTTAAACGTTAAAATCATAGTGTCGGGATAACAACCGTTAAGGGTATTCAAGGATGAGGACACTTACATCATCATCCATACGTTCACAATTCATCATAATCAACGTTACGTTACAATCAAATGTTCATATACAATATACACGTTAAACAATATTGTTTACAACAACGTTATGCCACAAATGTGGACTTACTCGTTATGCCATCAACAAGGACTTTACGTTAGGCCACTAATCATGGACTTACTCGTTATGCCATCAACATGGACTTTACGTTATGCCACTAATCATGGACTTACTCGTTATCACAATCATTCATCACAACAAGCAATCACAAATACGTTCATGGAAAACAAAGCATTTACGTTCAACAAGCCATCGTTTAATATCAAATCATTTCAAGTAAATCGTTAGAACGTTTAAGTAAAACAAGTACACTTTTCACCCCAAATGTAGAAGAAAACGGGGCTACGAAACTCACCTTCGCCGAGCAAGATACGTAATTGACAAGTTATGTAGGTCCAAGATTCGTCACACGTTCACCACCTATTAATCATACAATATACGTTTACCATTAATACTTTACTTGAGTTCAAAAGGTGGTGTTCGACTTTAGACGACTACCGGGACACACACAATACACTAGGGAAGCCTAGACGTGGTTTGAATGAAAGATAGACGCGATACGGGAAGTGGGGAAACCAAACTAGTAAAACAGGAAATTGAACAAAAGAGAAGGCCGTAACTTACGGCCCTGGCCACCGTAAGTTACGGTGGTTCAGATCAGGCAGGCGTAAGGTACGGTCAAAACAGGCATAAGGTACGGTCCTCTAGATTCAGCGTCTCATGCACCCATTTCTGGCGTAAACAGAAGGTTTTTGGCGTAAAGTAAAATTGACACTTGGAGATAGGCGTAACCTACGCCCCCTTGACCGTAACCTACGCCCCCTAACATTCCACCAGCGTAAGCTACGCCCGGGATGGGCGTAAGCTACGCCCCACCTGCACCAGTTCTACCAGCAGCAGCTATGAACATGAAAAACGACCCAAAACACATCCAAACACTATTCTTGAGCTTAAAATCGACCAAGGGAACCTGGAAACACATTTTGACACCCAACCAAACTCATACAAGCATGAACCAACCTATTTTCACATAACCCATTGCTCAAAACCGATCCTAAACATTCATCACCTTCAAAATCGACCTTAACCCATTTCCAAACCCTAGACAAACCCTAATTTCGACACAAGCTAGACTTTTGACTCAAAATGGCTGGAAATTCGAAAGGGTTGCAAGAAAACAAGTCAAATAACACAAATATAAAGAGTTAAGGTGGGTTTCACTTACCAAGTAACCCAAATCTCCAAGGATTCGAATTTAGGAGCTTAAGAAGATTAATAACACTTTGAACCACACTTTCTTGCTTATGAAGACTTGATTATTATTAGGGTTTTGATTTAGACTCGTTATAGCATTTAATATCACAAAATCATAAGTATTTATTATGGATTTAAGTTAGGGTTTTAGGTAGATGGAAGAAGTGAATGGGGAGTAAATGAGAGAGAAGGAGGATAAGGTTTTTGTGATAAAGTGAGAAATGAGTGGGTGGAAGGAGAGAGTGAGAGGGTGGGCCGGCCATGGGGTCTCATTTTTGAGGCCCCGCTCCGCTAAATTCGACAAATAGCTATACGTTATCCATTAAATCGCTAAAACGAACCCGTAATTACAAATAAATTCAACGTTATATTAAAACACGATCAAACGTTCGATAATTCATATAAATTCACGTAATCGTTCACATTTTATTACATTCAATCAAAAGTCAAACCAAGTCAAACGTCACGAATGTTACACATAGCATCGACACAGCCACTAAACCATCATTGGAGACACCTCCTACTCTTGAACTTAAACCTTTACCTTCTCATTTGAAATATGTTTTTCTTGGTCCTAATAAAAGCTTACCAGTTATTATTTCTTCTGATCTTTCAGGACCACAGGAGAAGGTACTAATGGAGATGCTTGGAAAGTACAAAGCTGCTGTTGGATGGACCATTGCTGACTTGAAGGGGATAAGCCCATCGTTGTGTATGCACAGAATTGTAACTGACCCAGATGTCAAGCCTTCTCGCGATGCTCAAAGGCGGTTGAACCCTAATATGCGAGATGTAGTAAAAAAGGAAGTATTAAAATGGCTGGATGCAGAGAAGAAGAAAGAGCCAGACAAGGAGATTGTAGCTTTTACAAAAGCTGAATATGCAGATACAGGGCAAGGACATTTTTTTAACCAAGCTGTGTTATCCAGGGAGCTCTCTAATTCCTTGTACTTTAATTAATTTTTAATGTGATGAATTAGTCAATCCACGGGCTAGTAGTACTTTTATGGCATATTTCTTCTCCCTAAAATGTAACATCCCGAACTTTTATTTAATGTTTGACTAATGCCGTTAAGTCAATTTGGGATGTCGTTAAGTCTTTACTTAATATTTGAATGTAGTTATGTGTGGTTAACGTAGATAAAGTAGTTAGGTTTAAAAGCCTAAATTTTAATGACGAATAAAAGTGTGATTAATGTCGCTTAAAGGCTATGTAGTGCCTTTTAATGAAGGACTAATGTTGTGTATGGTCAATAATGCAGTTTGTGACCAATAATGAAGGGTTTAGAAGTCCGGGGACTGATTTTGACATAGGTTGAAATCTAAAAACGGGATTAAGGGTTTAGGAGCTGCCATTAGATGAGATTAAGCAGCCATTAGCAAATAATAAAGCAATTAATCCTTTCTTTAATCCTAAAGCAATTAATCAAGCCTTTGATCAAACGATTTGGTGTTGTAAATTGATCGATCATCGAGTCAAGCAGGTGTCGGAGGTTACTGATAAGCACTATTAGCTGTTTGTTTGCACGCGTACGCTACTACCAGGTAAGATACACTACTTTGACACGCTGAGGGATCAACTAAAAGCTGGTTTCAAATCATATACACTTCCATTCGGTACCTTATTATTGCATGTGGGCTTAGGGGTTACTTGGGAGGTATTATGGGTTATGCAGTTGACCATGAGACCTGAGATGCAGTCCCTATTGTAGTGTAATGTAGTATTGCTTAATGCAGTATGTAGCTATGCAGTTGATGTAGTTAATGAAGTATATTGATATGCATGATATATAGAAATGAAGTTGATGTGTGATATGCATGCTTGACTTGTACGCCTAGTTCACTAGACTTGCTAGGTTGCTATGTCACTTGCACGTTTAAGGATCCAAACGTAATGAAGTTAAAGTGTGTGATTGTCTAGGAATGTGTGTTACCTAGACTATATGTGTGTGAATGTTTGGGAATGCAGGGACCCAATCTATATGTGTTAAATTGAGCTCATAAAACAGATGCAGTGAAAAGTGTTAAGCTTAACCCGTACTAGCCTTAGCCGGGCGAGTGCGTAGATGCAGTTGTTGCTTGGGTGGCTCCTAGCAACATGGTCTTTATAACGCAGGGCGAGTAATACGAGAGGTTTGACCAACCTTCATATACGGATTACTCAAGGATTGGCTTGCCATTCCTTAACGACGTAAGATGAGTAGTCTTTTGACTAATCATCCAGTCGGGTGCGATGCAGGGCACACTTATATGCAGTTAACGAAGATACGTGTGACAATGTGTGAACTAATGCAGGATAGGCACATTTAGGATGATTATCCTAATAGAAACGAAGTTGAAATGCAGTATATGTGTGAACGTGTGATGTGTGTTGTGCCTAATAAAACTTGTCTAATAATGAAGATTGTTTTAATTGGACAAATGCTTTTAAATTAAGTGTTATCTTACTTAGCTACTCTTATAGCTAACACTTGCTTCTTAATGTGGTTGTTCCCTCAGGTTTAGCTTGATGGAATCTAGATGCAGGACGTGTGAGCTTGGGTAGATGCAATGCAGGAGCCTTAGCTACCCTTAGTCGATGCTTACTTTAGACATTCATTACATTTCGTATTTAATGTCGAATTTATGTAGTGATGTGTGAACGGTTGTTTTATGTTAGGCAACCGTTGGGTTTTCATTTGAACTATTGTTGATATGGCATGTAACACCAAATAAATGCAGAAACCGAAATGTTTTTATCGGTTTTGACTTTTACAGTCTTTACTTCCGCAAGTTAACACCGTTAGGTGAAAAGTTTTTGAAAACCCATATTTTTAAACGACGGGTGTTACAAGTTGGTATCAGAGAAGTAGTTTAAGTGAACCAAGGCCTATTGACCATAGGATTTGGACTTAAACTTAAGGTGTGCATGCTAGGTACTCGTAGGATGCCTTAGCTAGAGATGACATGTGATGTAGGATGGGTTGGATGAGTGCGAGTGTAGTAGGGCTTACGAGATGTTTACGTTACGATGATATGTTTTAGCCTTATTTCGACGAGCTTTTTGTTTTATTTTACGCTTATCGACTCCACCATTTTATTGAAGGAAAATGGTAAACACTCGCAACCGCAACATCCAACGCGACGGAGCTACTGCTAGCGTTACTCCACCCGTCCATCCGGGTGCAGGTGCTTCTAATGCTGCTAATGCTGCTGCTAATGCTAATGTGAATCGTGTGAACCCCCGCCGTGTTAATCAACCAGGCTCATTGGGTCCGATGCCTCCACCACCTGGCAATCCTCCGAGAGTTAACGATGTAGTAGTGGATCAGATTCCCAATCAGACGGAGATGTATAATCTTGTGCTAACTCTTCAAGCCCAGTTGGCCCAAACGCAAGAACAGTTGAATCAGGCGTTGGCAGCTAACGCAGAAGGAACTGGTAACAGTCACTCTGTGCCTTCTCATCACACTGAGCCACCGGTCGATGATGTTGTTATTCCCCATGCTAATGTTAATGTGGTTCCTCCTAATGATGTTCACGCCCCTCGATTCAAGTTTGAAAGTTTCCAGAAGTGTGGAGCTCAGAAATTCTATGGAACACTTAATGCAGTGGGTTGCATGGAATGGCTTGATGATACTGAGATGGTTTTTGAAGCTTGTGATTGTCCCGAGGATAAGAAAGTGTTGTGTGCTAGCAGGATGTTGAAAGAAGGTGCTCGGGACTGGTGGAAGAGCATTACTATTTCGATGACTCCGGCTATGGTAACTGCTATTACGTGGGCTGACTTTAAGCAGAAATTCATTGAGGAATATATTGGGGTACATGAGCAGCGTAAAATGGAAAAAGAGTTCCGTGCTTTGACAGCCGAAGTTGGCAAAATTAATGATTATGCTCGTTCCTTTATGGAGAAGATGAAGTTCGTAGGCCATCTGTTCCGTACTGATGCAGATCAGGTTGCTTGCTATGTTGATGGTTTGCCTCCGAGTTATCGAGGTATCTGCAGGCAGCACAAGACTCTGACTGAAGCAATCAAGGAGTCTAAAAAGCTTGATGATGATTTTGCTTCGGATAAGAAAGTAGTTGAGAAAGTCGACGACAAGAAAGTGGGATTTAAAAGAAGGTCAAATTGGTCTTCCAATAACAATAATAATAAGAAGTTCCGTGGAAGTGGCAGTACGAGCGGTGACAAGGATAAAAAGAAGAACGGGTCATGGTGTACATTTTGCAAGACAATTCATGAAGGGCATTGTACCGACAAGACGAGAAGGTGCCATAAGTGTGGGAAGTCGGGACATCTTGCCACTGAATGTAGGGACAAGACTCGTTGCTACAAGTGCCAAGAAACGGGTCATCTCATTGCCGATTGTCCACAGATGAAGAATGCTGGAAAGAAGACCGCCACGACAGCAACGAAAGTGAGAGCTCTTCAAATGACGGTTGATGACGCAAGGAACAACGATGAAGTGGTAAGTGGTACTTCCTTGTTAACTCAAAGCCTGCCTCTGTTTTATTTGATTCAGGTGCAAATAGGTCGTTTGTGTCCACATTATTTGCTCCTAAGCTAGAAAGAGTCACTACTCCCTTAGATTGTTCATTAGAGGTAGAAATTGCTAATGGTACGGTTAATAATATACGTGTGGGATATGACGATTGTGACATTGAGATTGAAGGTCGTTCTTTTCCAGTCCAACTATTACCTACTACCTTAGGTGGTTTTGATGTAGTGATTGGTATGGATTGGTTGGCTAGAAATGAAGCTAGTATCTTATGTTCCCAAAAGATAATTCGATTGCCTATATCCGAGGATAAAGTGATAACGGTGTATGGAGACAAGAAGAGAGGAGGAATAAAGATTATTAGTATGATGAAAGCTATTAAATGTATAAGGAAAAACAAGAGCCATTTCTTGGCTTACGTCATAGATGCAAGAAAAGAGAAGTCTCCAATCGCTAGTGTTGAGGTAGTATCCAATTTCCCCGATGTGTTTCCCGATGATCTACCCGGTATTCCTCCCGATCGTGAAGTTACTTTTCAGATAGATCTTATTCCCGGTGCTACACCCGTTGCTAAGGCACCTTACCGATTAGCTCCTACAGAAATGAAGGAATTAATGACGCAACTACAGGAGTTACTTGACAAGGGGTTCATACAACCTAGTTCCTCGCCTTGGGGAGCTCCGGTTCTCTTTGTTAAGAAGAAGGATGGATCAATGTGCATGTGTATTGACTACCGTGAGTTGAACAAACGAACGGTCAAGAATAAGTATCCTCTCCCGAGAATTGATGATCTTTTTGATCAACTACATGGTGCTTCGTATTTTTCAAAGATTGATTTGCGGTCCGGTTACCATCAGTTAAAGGTAAAGAAGGAAGATGTAGCAAAGACGGCTTTCCGGACTAGATATGGTCATTATGAGTTCTTGGTCATGCCATTTGGGTTGACCAATGCTCCAGCCGCGTTTATGGACTTAATGAATCGGGTATGCCGCCCCTTTCTAGATCATTTTGTTATTGTGTTTATTGACGATATTTTGATCTATTCTAAGTCAGAGGATGAACACCGTGAGCATTTGAAAGCAGTTTTGGAGGTGTTGAGGGAGAAGAAGTTGTACGCAAGTTTTCTAAATGTGAGTTTTGGCTCCGAGAAGTGCAGTTTCTTGGTCATGCCATTTGGGTTGACCAATGCTCCAGCCGCGTTTATGGACTTAATGAATCGGGTATGCCGCCCCTTTCTAGATCATTTTGTTATTGTGTTTATTGACGATATTTTGATCTATTCTAAGTCAGAGGATGAACACCGTGAGCATTTGAAAGCAGTTTTGGAGGTGTTGAGGGAGAAGAAGTTGTACGCGAAGTTTTCTAAATGTGAGTTTTGGCTCCGAGAAGTGCAGTTTCTTGGTCATGTTATTACATCGGAAGGTATTAAAGTAGATCCTTCAAAGATTGAAGCTGTTTCAAAGTGGGAGCAGCCAAAGACTCCTACCGAGATTAAGAGTTTTCTTGGTTTGGCTGGGTATTATAGAAGGTTTATTCAGGATTTTTCCCGAATAGCCAAGCCTATGACGAAATTAACAAAGAAGGGTGTGAAGTACGAGTGGACTGAAAAGCAGGAAAATGCATTCCAAACGTTGAAAAAGAAGTTGTGTGAAGCTCCTATCCTTGCCTTGCCTGAAGGTACTGATGATTTAGTGGTATATAGCGATGCTTCTATTACGGGTTGGGTTGTGTCTTAATGCAGAGAGACAAAGTGATTGCCTATGCTTCACGTCAGTTGAAGCCTCATGAGAAGAATTACCCTACTCATGATCTTGAGTTAGCGGCGGTTGTGTTTGCATTGAAATTATGGAGACATTACTTATATGGCACTAAATGCACACTTTACACCGACCATAAGAGTTTACAATATATGTTTACTCAAAAGGAGATGAATGTGAGACAAAGAAGGTGGATGGAGTTACTTAAAGACTATGATTGTGAAATCAAATACCATCCGGGTAAAGCCAATGTAGTGGCGGATGCACTAAGTAGGAAAGTGCAAAGCTCTTCTTGTAAGTTGATGAGCATGCAAGTTCAGGCCAAGTCGGGTCTATTAGATCGAATTAAAGAAGCACAAGAGATGGCATTAATGAAGGATAATATTGATAACGAGAGTATTGGGAAGAAGAAACGACTTGTGATGGAGACTAATAGCCGTGGGTTTAAAACATACAAGGGTCGCATTTGGGTGCCACTGCTTGGTGGTAACCGAGAGTTGATCCTTGAAGAGGTCCATAGAAGTAGGTATTCGATGCATCCCGGTGTCACCAAAATGTATGCAGATTTGAAGCCGATTTATTGGTGGCCGGATATTAAAGGTGAAGTAGCTCATTTTGTAGCAAAGTGTTTGACGTGTGCAAGAGTGAAGACGGACCATCAAAAGCCGTATGGTTTGTTGCATCAATTAGAAATTCCCGAGTGGAAATGGGATCATATTACCATGGACTTTGTAACGAAGCTACCTAAAACGCCGAAAGGGAATGATATGATATGGGTGATTGTAGATAGATTGACGAAGAGTGCTCATTTTCTAGCTACCCGACAAGATGTGCCTTTAACGAAGATGGCAAAGATGTACATTGATGAAGTAGTTGCGAAACATGGAGTTCCTTTATCTATTGTTTCGGATCGAGACTCGAGGTTTGTGTCAAACTTTTGGAAGGGTCTTCAACGGGAGTTGAGTAGTAGAATAAATTTGAGTACCGCCTATCATCCCCAAACCGATGGGCAAAGTGAGAGAACCATTCAAACCTTGGAGGATATGTTGAGAACGTGTGTACTTGAATACGGTGGAGCATGGGATGAACACTTGAAGTTGATTGAATTTGCTTATAATAATAGTCACCATGCAAGTATTGGGATGCCACCATTTGAAATGCTATATGGAAGGAGATGTAGGACTCCAAGTTGTTGGATGGAGCCCGGTGAAAAGCAGTTGACCGGTCCCGAAATTATTGAAATTACCTCTGAAAAGGTTAATGTAGCTAAAGAAGCCTTACGTGTGGCAAGAGAAAGGCAGAAAACATATGCAGATAAGAAAAGGAGACCGATTGAGTTTAATGTTGGTGATTTAGTGATGCTGAAAGTATCACCTTGGAAAGGAGTTATCCGATTTGGAAAGAAGGGAAAGTTGAGTCCACATTTCATTGGACCTTTTAAAGTGGTGAAGCGCATTAAAGATGTGGCATATCAGTTGGAATTACCTCCAGAATTGGATGGAATTCACAACACCTTCCATGTATCCTACTTGAGGAAATGTTTAGCTGAGGATTCGAGTGTGATTCCTATTAAAGACGTGAGTATTGACCCAATGAAGAGAATAGTAGACGAACCGGTAGCGATACTTGGAAGAAAGCAAAAGAAGTTACGCTTGTGTTTGACCCAATGAAGAGAATAGTAGACGAACCGGTAGCGATACTTGGAAGAAAGCAAAAGAAGTTACGCCGAAAAGTGATTGAACTTGTCTTGATAAAGTGGAAGCATAATCATGGAGAAAGCTTGACTTGGGAAACTGAAGCAGTAATGAAGGAGAAATATCCCGAGTTGTTCCTATCTGATGAGATTCCGGGGACGGAATCCTCTTAAGGGGGAGGTATTTGTAACATCTCGAACTTTTATTTAATGTTTGACTAATGCCGTTAAGTCAATTTGGGTGTCGTTAAGTCTTTACTTAATATTTGAATGTAGTTATGTGTGGTTAACGTAGATAAAGTAGTTAGGTTTAAAGCCTAAATTTTAATGACGAATAAAAGTGTGATTAATGTCGCTTAAAGGCTATGTAGTGCCTTTTAATGAAGGACTAATGTTGTGTATGGTCAATAATGCAGTTTGTGACCAATAATGAAGGGTTTAGAAGTCCGGGGACTGATTTTGACATAGGTTGAAATCTAAAAACGGGATTAAGGGTTTAGGAGCTGCCATTAGATGAGATTAAGCAGCCATTAGCAAATAATAAAGCAATTAATCCTTTCTTTAATCCTAAAGCAATTAATCAAGCCTTTGATCAAACGATTTGGTGTTGTAAATTGATCGATCATCGAGTCAAGCAGGTGTCGGAGGTTACTGATAAGCACTATTAGCTGTTTGTTTGCACGCGTACGCTACTACCAGGTAAGATACACTACTTGACACGCTGAGGGATCAACTAAAAGCTGGTTTCAAATCATATACACTTCCATTCGGTACCTTATTATTGCATGTGGGCATATGGGTTACTTGGGAGGTATTATGGGTTATGCAGTTGACCATGAGACCTGAGATGCAGTCCCTATTGTAGTGTAATGTAGTATTGCTTAATGCAGTATGTAGCTATGCAGTTGATGTAGTTTAATGAAGTATATTGATATGCATGATATATAGAAATGAAGTTGATGTGTGAAATGCATGCTTGACTTGTACGCCTAGTTCACTAGACTTGCTAGGTTGCTATGTCACTTGCACGTTTAAGGATCCAAACGTAATGAAGTTAAAGTGTGTGATTGTCTAGGAATGTGTGTTACCTAGACTATATGTGTGTGAATGTTTGGGAATGCAGGGACCCAATCTATATGTGTGAAATTGAGCTCATAAAACAGATGCAGTGAAAAGTGTTAAGCTTAACCCGTACTAGCCTTAGCCGGGCGAGTGCGTAGATGCAGTTGTTGCTTGGGTGGCTCCTCGCAACATGGTCTCTATAACGCAGGGCGAGTAATACGAGAGGTTTGACCAACCTTCATATACGGATTACTCAAGGATTGGCTTGCCATTCCTTAACGACGTAAGATGAGTAGTCTTTTGACTAATCATCCAGTCGGGTGTGATGCAGGGCACACTTATATGCAGTTAACGAAGATACGTGTGACAATGTGTGAACTAATGCAGGATAGGCACATTTAGGATGATTATCCTAATAGAAACGAAGTTGAAATGCAGTATATGTGTGAACGTGTGATGTGTGTTGTGCCTAATAAAACTTGTCTAATAATGAAGATTGTTTTAATTGGACAAATGCTTTTAAATTAAGTGTTATCTTACTTAGCTACTCTTATAGCTAACACTTGCTTCTTAATGTGGTTGTTCCCTCAGGTTTAGCTTGATGGAATCTAGATGCAGGACGTGTGAGCTTGGGTAGATGCAATGCAGGAGCCTTAGCTACCCTTAGTCGATGCTTACTTTAGACATTCATTACATTTCGTATTTAATGTCGAATTTATGTAGTGATGTGTGAACGGTTGTTTTATGTTGGGCAGCCGTTGGGTTTTCATTTGAACTATTGTTTGATATGGCATGTAACACCAAATAAATGCAGAAACCGGAATGTTTTTATCGGTTTTGACTTTTACAGTCTTTACTTCCGCAAGTTAACACCGTTAGGTGAAAAGTTTTTGAAAACCCATATTTTTAAACGACGGGTGTTACATAAAACTAGCACCGGATCCCTTAGCTCCTGATCCTTTCAAACTCACGAACATAAGCTTTAAAATTAATTATTTGGAAATTCCACGTCACAACGGAATTTTTAAAATTTTGTATGTTCGGATGAAAGGATGGATTTTTCTCATGGATTTTAATGAAAAGATAAATGATTTTTGTTTGTTGAAAGAAAATTTTAAAAAGGTGAAATTTAGTGACTGAATAATGATAAAAATTAAATTCACCTATTTTTCACCTTATTGGTGTAGACCGCCTGACCCTTTAGGTGTAGGATCGTTAAAAACCTTTTCATAATAAATCTTTTGGGTACGAGTCAGGCTGATGACGTTAAACAAAGCGCTGAATGGGAGGCAACCCATTAATTTAGTTAATTTTTGAGTCTTTTTTTAATAGTTTTTTAGTTATGTCACCAATAACACAATTGTTCATCATTTGTGACCAACTTTGACAGGGTCAAAGTTGGGGAGGGGTTTGTATTAACTTGTTTATTTGTGTTAACCCCAGGGAGAGAGAAATAAGTAGATAATTGGACTAATGGACTTATCTCTAGTTTTGAGCATTGAGGACAATGCTCGGGTCAAAGTTGGGGAGGGAAGTCAATTTTATTGTTTTGTTTGTTAGTTCAAGTATGTTAGAGCAGGTTCAAGAAACGAAGAAGGATGGTGCAATAGAAGAAACATCCAGGAGGTTGATACGCATTTTGAACATTTTTTTAAGTCAACCACGCATTAGAACGTATCATCTAAACCCGGGAAGTTTCATTTTTCTTATACTTTTTATTTAATTTCTCTATTTTGCCATAATTTGTTTTATTATACGACTTATATGGGAGGGAAGTAAATAGGAAAACCGGGTAATTTTGAACTTTTGCAATGTTTGTCCTCATGCTTTGATTACTTTTTGCAACATCGGTTTAATAATATCTAGTAAGTAATTGAGCTAGATCCTTTGGTACAAATTTTTAACCGGGAAATGTAATCTCAAATGATTGATAGGGCGATCCCTTCTGGATTGATAACATGACTAGCACACTTATAGCCCCAAAACACCAAATATGTGAGGAATTTGATCACTTTTAGATATGTTAGGTGTTCAAAGCATACATTTTATATGCTTTCTTTTCTTTGCTATGAGTGTGCCGGTGATTGCGTTGATTCTAGAACTTGTCCTAGTTGATCATTTCGAGACCGCAGTGAGATCACTTCGGTGATATAGCTAGGGATGACAAAAATACCCGTGCCCGATGGGGAACCCGATACCCGCACCCGATTTGACCGGGGAATCCCCGAGTTGACCGGGGATGGGGACGGGTATGGGGATGTAAATCTAATCCCCGATGGGGATGGGGACGGGGATGGGAAACCGTAAATCCCCGATCCCCATACCCGAACCCGAAAATACTATATATATTTATTAGAATCACTTTAAGTTCTTATCTATATTCTAGAATCAATTTTAAGTTTAAAGCTTTTGTTTAATACTTTTTATGTGTTATACTTTATTAATCATTTACTTAACATATATATTAGTTTATACATAGAAAGAAAATGTCGAAATACACATTCTCCTACATATCTTCTATTAAGATAAATTCATGTTCATTCAAAAATGGTATCCCCGATACCCGACGGGGATCCCCGATACCCGATGAGGACGGGTATGGGGATTTAATTTAATTACCCGATGGGGATGGGGATGGGGATGGGGATTACAAGTGAAAATCGGGTACGGGGATGGGGATTGAGATCCCCGACAATCCCTGCCCCATTGCCAACCCTAGGTATGACTAGAAGACGAAGAGGCAAATTAGGATTACCCTTTTTCTTTGAATTTCACCCCTTGTTTTGTTTTGTTAATTATTGGTTCATGTTCATTGTTATGTGCATGTGCTTAGTAGCTAACTACACTGGTTAGTGAACCACCTTTGTGAAACCCTTGTTACACTCATTTTTAGTGTAAGAAACAATAGAAAACATGTTGTCATTAGCCTGTTCTTTGTTTTTAAATCCACCCCAAATATTTCACCTATCCTAGCCATACCGATAGTCGAAATCCATGGTGGGTCAGTCGTTGCCTATGCTAGTTGGATGGTTTGGAGTTTGTCAAGTTATGTCGGGTTAATATATTCTCGGTTTTGAGAATAGGTTGAGTTGTCATAAATTGATCAAGTCTAGATTATTCAAATTAGTGAAAGTATGATTTGTCAATGCATGGTAAGTTGTAAACAATAATAAAAAGTGCATCCCTCCCGAATCCCAAAAGTTGCATTAATTTACCTAATAAACTTTACCGAGTATTTATTCTAAATTACATAGACATAACTTTATTAAATGACATGAACAGTTTTTGGCACAACCTATGTTAATTAGATGACCTGCCTTAATCTTTAAACTAGGTGGACTCGGCACAAATCATTAACTCACAATAAATTGTCTTATGAAAATCCAAATCAAATAATATTGAATAAATACTCAATTAGTCATATGAATCATAAACCAAAAAGATCAATGTTTACACGACCGAAAGTAAAGTTCATCAAATAAAATTAACTAACAAGTGTTCATCCGGAGAGATAGCAAAAACCTTAGCCGGACATAGTCATATTCGGATCACCAATATTTGACAAAGAAAATATTTTTTGCTGCTATTGTTGCTCGGCTTTTCTGTTCGTCGAATATTATATCTGCCGCCAAAGAGAATGTCGACTAGAATTCCCCCAAAATTAATGATAAGCTGCTTATATACTTGTTTCTTTTCTTGCTAGCCACGTAGCCAATGGTAACCGAGCTGTGAATTCATAATGGGCCTTTTGATCCGCCTAAAATAAAAGACAATAGAATATTGGGCTGATATGGTAATTTACGGTCCAAATAGAAATCAACACAAAAGTCTTCAAATGACATAAGTCTTTGTCTCTTCTTGTCTTCCATTTGCACGACTAAAACAAGAACAGGTCCTCCTAGAGTCTGATCCACCATCAGTCATTTTATTTGTAACACGACCATACTCGACCAATGTAACTTTATTCTATCGCGTTTTTTAACCATCTTTTATCCATTTTAGTTTAAACCTGAAATTTACAAAACATATATTAAACTAGGTCTATTCTATAGAAAATTAATATATATAATTATTTTTAAACCATTTAATATATATACAGTTATGACTTATCATTAATGTAATGTGATTTTGATTTATTGTTGAAACTTAAAATTCAAAATTTTATTATTTGCTTTATAATACGAGAACGGTACCCGCGCGTTGCGGCGGCGATTGAGATGGCGGTGATGGTGATGTAATGGCGGCGACGGTGGTGGTGGTGACGGGTGGTGGTGGCGAGCGGCGGTGGCGGCGGAGATTGGTGGTGGTGGCGGTGGCGGCGATGGCGAGTAGTGTAGGTTGTTGATATAATTTGGTTTTGATAAAATGTTGAAACTTAAATGTCAAACAAGGTTATTTCCTTTATAATATAGTATAGATAGTATAGATATAGATATAGAGTAGAAGAAAACAACGTTTATATTGAAGGAAGGAGCACAGTCATCAATGAAGCCTAACTTGTAGTGATGGAGTGTTGGGGGAGTTGGAGTGGCCGGCTTTACAACCTTTGTTGATTGTTTCGGATATCCATTGTACCAAATCTTCCAAGCTAATACTAGATTGAATGAGTCAAGCATGGCCTATATAACGTATGACCTGTAGGTCTCAAGGTTTGGCTACAATAAAAATGAAAGCGAACCAAAATATTGCTCTTGGAAATCACTAAATTATATCATTTAAAATTCTCAATTATGGCCAGTTTAGGTGGAGAAACAATTAGTAAAGTACACACCACACACATTATATCATTTAGTGATATATATATATATATATATAGGGTTAACGTGAGAACCAAGATATATGTATATATATATATATATATATATATATATATATATATATATATATATATATATATATATATATATATATATATATATATATATATATATATATATATATATATATATATATATATATATATATATATATATATATATATATATATATATATATATATATATATATATATATATATATATATATATATATATATATATATATATATATATATATATATATATATATATATATATATATATATATATATATATATATATATATATATATATATATATATATATATATATATATATATATATATATATATATATATATATATATATATATATATATATATATATATATATATATATATATATATATATATATATATATATATATATATATATATATATATATATATATATATATATATATATATATATATATATATATATATATATATATATATATATATATATATATATATATATATATATATATATATATATATATATATATATATATATATATATATATATATATATATATATATATATATATATATATATATATATATATATATATATATATATATATATATATATATATATATATATATATATATATATATATATATATATATATATATATATATATATATATATATATATATATATATATATATATATATATATATATATATATATATATATATATATATATATATATATATATATATATATATATATATATATATATATATATATATATATATATATATATATATATATATATATATATATATATATATATATATATATATATATATATATATATATATATATATATATATATATATATATATATATATATATATATATATATATATATATATATATATATATATATATATATATATATATATATATATATATATATATATATATATATATATATATATATATATATATATATATATATATATATATATATATATGAACATACTATATATAATATATATATATATATATATATATATATATAATATATATATATATATATATATATATATATATATATATATAGGGTAGGGTTAACGTGAGAACCAAAATATATGGAGACGTGAGAACCACTATTTTCCTTTTTTTTATTTTTTTTTTTTTTTTTTTTTTTATTTTTTTTCTTTTTTTTTTTTTTTTTTTTTTTTTTTTTTTTTTTTTTTTTTTTTTTTTTTTTATTTTCTTTTAATAAAAACCCATTCCAAATTTTTTTTTAAATTGGTGGGTTTTATTAAAAGAAAATAAAAAATTAAAAATTCAAAAATTTAAAAATTAAAAAACCACACTGAAAAATAGAAAGAGGGAGGGAAAATAATGGTTCCCACAGATCTCACATATATTTTGGTTCTCACGTTAACCCTACCCTATATATATATATTATATATCACTAAATGATATAATGTGTGTGGTGTGTACTTTACTAATTGTTTCTCCACCTAAACTGGCCATAATTGAGAATTTTAAATGATATAATTTAGTGATTTCCAAGAGCAATATTTTGGTTCGCTTTCATTTTTAAAAATTTAAAATTTAAGTTTTTTTTTTTAATTTTAAAAAAAAATTTGGAATGGGTTTTTATTAAAAGAAAATAAAAAAATTTTAAAAATTAAAAAACCACACTGAAAAATAGAAAGAGGGAGGGAAAATAATGGTTCCCACAGATCTCACATATATTTTGGTTCTCACGTTAACCCTACCCTATATATATATATATATATATAATTATATAATACTATATATTATATTAATATAATATATATATATATTATAGTGAAGGGATCAAGTGAGAACCAACATATATGGTGAGAACCGTGAGAACCACTAAAAAACCATCTCTAAGGGTTTTGCCCTTAGAGTTAAGGGCTACGCCCGTACCGTATACAACCGTCACCATCTCTTGGATCGCCGCCCATCAAATCCATACGATTCCCATATGCGTCCCTTGACGGTCAGTTTAGAACGGATAAGGGCCTTTGGCCCGTACCGTATACATACGTTTTCTTAACGCGTAACCCATATGATTTTTTACAAAAATTTTTTTTATTTTTTTTTTTTTTTTTTGGAATGGGTTTTTGTTAAAAGAAAATAAAAAACAAAAAAAAATTTCAAATTAAAAAATAAAAATTTAAAAATTAAAAAACCACACTGAAAAATAGAAAGAGGGAGGGAAAATAATGGTTCCCACAGATCTCACATATATTTTGGTTCTCACGTTAACCCTACCCTATATATATATATTATATATCACTAAATGATATAATGTGTGTGGTGTGTACTTTACTAATTGTTTCTCCACCTAAACTGGCCATAATTGAGAATTTTAAATGATATAATTTAGTGATTTCCAAGAGCAATATTTTGGTTCGCTTTCATTTTTATTGTAGCCAAACCTTGAGACCTACAGGTCATACGTTATATAGGCCATGCTTGACTCATTCAATCTAGTATTAGCTTGGAAGATTTGGTACAATGGATATCCGAAACAATCAACAAAGTTTGTAAAGCCGGCCACTCCAACTCCCCCAACACTCCATCACTACAAGTTAGGCTTCATTGATGACTGTGCTCCTTCCTTCAATATAAGCGTTGTTTTCTTCTACTCTGTAGATATCAATGACAATCCGAACTTTGTTTCCAAACTCGAAATATCTCTTGAGAAAACGTTACCACGGTTCTACCCTCTGGCTGGTAGATATCATGAAGAAGATCGTGTCATCGAGTGTCTTGACCAAGGTGTTGAGTTCATACATGCTAAAGTGACAAACATCAAATATGAAAAAATTGTTGGTTCGGAAGTAAATTTAAGGTTGGTTGATGAATTCATTCCATCTGCACTTGGGGCTCTTGATCAAGTCACCGACCCTTTATTTTCGATTCAGGTGACCACATTTGAGCATGGAGGGGTGGCACTTGGTGTAAGCATTTCACATAGGGTTGGCGATACCGCTACTCTGTTTATATTCTTGAATGAGTGGGCTGCTATAAGCCGAGGAGAAGAACTCCCTCATGGGTCGGGTTTCAACTCAGCCACATTCTTTCCTGCTCGTGGGTCAACTACCCCTATATTTTTACCAAGGACAAAAAGTGGTGATAACATGTATAGAAGCACGTATGTTACTAAGAAAATTTCATTCAGCGAAAGTGAGATATCGTATTTAAGAGACAAAATGCCCTCACATGATATGCACGTGAGAGATTTAATAGTGTTAGGGACCGCTGGCAACGAGAATGAAAAATCAAGGGACCGTTTGCAACGAAAAAAAAGCACAGGGGGCAAAATGCGAATACCAACAACCACAGGGACCATTTGTGACATTTTTTCTTTTTTAAACTTACTCTAAAGTAATAATGATTTATCTATTCAGTTTGTTTGATTTTTTTTAATATTATATACAGTTTGGGGAATAAAATAATGACATCCACTTTCATGAGAAAAGTTAAGCAGAAAGAAAGCTTAGGTGTTAACCCGCAGCGAGACAGGCCCGATCGGGATGTAATGATGTGTAAATACTTTTAAGATTCATGTTTTCGTTTTTTAAATACTCTTTTCCTCAGTAGTTTTAAAATTTCTTACACTACCACTCATAGAAAATGTTAGATGTGATTACTGAAATAAATTTTGTGAATATCTCAAGAAATTGATAACTATAAGTTATAAGGAAATAATCAAATTTTTATGGTATGAATAAATATCAAACTTATTTACACAATATGAGGTTGAACCTTTTTTCTTTTAGCATGCACTTTTTTTTCTTATGTAAAATAATTTGGTGTTACAATTCAGTTTTTATAATTTTAATAACGAATTTATTATATAATCCTACTGTATGGAAAGAGTGATCTTTTTATACTACTGTATAGAAATTTTACAACCCCACTTTTCAAAATGACCATTCTATCTTTAATGAACCTTAATTTATAAAGAGTTATAAGAAATTACCCAATTACCTATACTGAACTAATTTACACCTTAAACCATTATTTTCTAAAATATATCTACTACCACATTTACATCAATGCATTTAACATCAACCTACACTCATCGACGCCACCACCCTATTAATAGTCGCCGTCATCACCCACACCCCCACCACTGTTGCATTGTGCGGATACCCAGTAAATGATGAAAATTGAATGCTTTTTTTTTTACTTTCTCTACTCTTTTATATATAAAGATTTATGAATAATTCTAAGTACGTACGAATTACACATTTTAAACCTATAAGAAAAAGACATGGATAAATTATATACGGGGTATGTTTTTTTTATTTATAATGTGATGATATATTTTGTGCATATGCGTGAAACTTAATTGGTCCTTCCGGTGATTGATATTGTATTCTTATCGTTGTCATTGCTTTTCTCATAAAACATGTAACCCCAACAACATGTTTGCGTGTACGAATTGAAGAGGCCTTGTTGATACATAAGTTGCAAAATGTCGATTACTTCATGTTTCCAAAATAACCATTTACCCACATCATTTATGAGAATTTAAATGTACCAAATGAATCAGGAAAAGAAGTATATAGACGTGAACAGTTTTAAAATCTCATTCTTTTGTTTTTTTAGATGCACACTAACAGCGTGATTTAATTTTCGTCTACCTAATCGACATACTTACCAATTTATCACGTAACAATCATGGGTTATACTTCTTTTGGGTAAAAGGTTACCCCGATGAATTTTATAACAAGATGAAAATGATTACAAGTAATGTGGCTAAGATGCCACACTAATTTATATACGGTGGCCCGTATATTGGTTTCTAGCTTAACAAATCACAGCCAAGCAAATCAGAAAAAACCAACCTACACTAACTTAACAATTACAAGAAAGCGAATGTAGGAACACGTAAATTAATCTTCCAAGTTCATCAAAGCATTCGAGATCTTCCATTTCTTGAGCAGCAACTGTACATTAGGTGTCTCCTTGAATTTAAGCGTGAGAAGTTTAAGACGAATCGTCTTGAAAATAGCACCCTCAATTTGCAGCATTGTTCTTTTATTATTTGTGAATAAGCGGTTGTTTCGTTCTTACCATATGAAGTATGCAGTTGCCAAGACCACCAGTCTACCTAAAACACTTTTCGTCGAGCTTGCATTAGAGATAGGAATAAGATACGCCACAATATCATTCCAATTTGCTGAGATATGTTGCATGTCGGCAAGATGCTTAACCCTTGACCAGACTTGCAATGAGAGTGGACAATCAAAAAACAAATAAGCATGTGAGTCGGGCTCTTACTGACAGAGAGAACAACACATTAGATTAAGGTTTGTTGCACTTTCAACGTCTCAAGATTTCAGTCTGTCATGGGTTATACTTTGATTAATTGACAGCGGGGAACTATGATTAAAAGTAATCAGCAACACATTAATTTTAAATTTTATTTTTATTTTATAAATATAGTAGTAATAATGATAATGATAATGATTATATTAATCTGCAATGTACAGACTAAACAAAAAGGTCACCACGGGCACAAGGGATAAGTAATGAAATGATAAAAAGGAAAAAAATACAAGGATCAAAATTGATAATATAGTATATTGATAATATAGTATACACAGGGGATGTAATGAAATTAACTCAAAAGCTTAATAATATTACAACACAACATCTGTGCCGCTTGCAACCGTCGCCTTAAATTTGTTTGAGCCACCACTCTCAGGTCAGGTACCCCCCATCTCCCCTGCTTCTTCTTCATGTATCTATATCTATATATTATTATATTACTTTATAAGTCCACACGGTTAAATTTTTGAAATATATCCCCCTTGTTAATATTAGTCCTTAATTATTATTATCATTAATTCATCATCATATAATCTTAAAAATAGGTGATTACTTTTATCCAAATGTATATAATTTTGAAAAATATTTGTTAGTATTCGACCTCTTATAACTTGTTCAGTGATGCCTGCCACGGGTTTTGATGGCGTGGCAATTTGTATTCAAAAAAGTTACTTGATTTGGGGGTATATGGCTTAGCTTATTTAGTAGCCCTATTAAGCTGATTTATGATAGCCAAAGATGTTGAGGTTCTTTAGATTCCCTATCTCCGAGGTCGAGTAGCTAAATGCCTACACGTTGGTTGAGGTTAGATTTTCGTATGTCCTCGTTACTGGGCATTGTTGCTGATGCCTTGTTATATCAGGAGTTCAGGACAATTGGATAGGGTTATTAGCCTTTATAAGTTTCATAGTTAGGTACGTTAGCTGCAAGTATTATAATATACATTTGAGTAGAAAAGCATCGCCCTTCCTGGGTAACCTAGGTTAACAGGGAAAACCTCATCCGCTATTTATCCCTTTTGTTAGCTGCAGATATTCTTGTTTAATTTCAAACACTTAAACTAACAGAATGTTGCTTCAACCCTTTCGTCTTAGAATCTTTTTGCCGATTGATGCATGATGCGGATTAACAAAAAAAACAAAAGTTTGGTAGTATTGCCTCAGAAAGCCTCTTCTGACTACATTCCGCAACAGGCAAAGTAATTTTCCATTTCTTTTATATCCAATTTGTGTTCTGTAAGAGGTTGTGTACATAATTGTGATTATAAATATCTTTGTATGTATTCATATAGTTTGTTTGAAGGTGAAAGTCTTCTTCATCTTCTCAACTCAATTCAAAGGTATTTGTATACATTGCTGTCAAACGTATTTAATGGACATTTAGTACATGCCCTTGAACTGATCATACTACTTATCGTGTTTGGACCAGAGAAATCAAGGTAGCCAGACTTTCAGATGAATCTTTAACTCATAAAATTTGGCTGAAGGTTATAACTTTTTGAAAATTTTTTTTTTTGAACTTTTGTTTATTGGTTTTTTCCACTATGGCTGATAATGTTTATGTCATGTTACTTATTAGCAACAATTTTCAATTGGTGTCAATGATGTGACCCGTGTGCTTGAACGGATGCCGCCTCTTATTGGATCTATATGCTCTATTCCACAAAATGCTACTTACAGCAGTCGTAATTCCAAATCCCCTCCCATCCAAATGCAGGTACTTCCGTTGTTCATATTTATGTAAGGAAAAGTCACATATGTATTAATAGCCATTGGTTTGATTTCTGTTATGGGGAACAAATGTCATTTGCACTCACATACAGGCTTACATTTTGAAAAGCTTTTCTTTTAAGGTAATCTACAAAGTCAATTGGTTCATCAGGTGGCACATCAGCTTAACTTTAAAGAAGGTCAACAGTGTTAAACACCGACACCTTAGTTTCCAATTTATTATTTTGACAGGGTAAAGCAGCTCACGCTACCTTGAATCAAATATTTGAAAGGCTGAGATATTTTAATTCTTTCTGAACTTTAAAATTTGAGCCTTGTTATAAGTACAAATAAAGTGTGTTACCCCAACATAGAAAACGGACTGGTGTTTTTTTTTTCTATCTCAAATCTAGTAAGTTCTTCTATAATAACTAAACCAAAAGTTGTTGTTCTACATTACAGGCCATAATTATAGCTACAGACTGCAATCCTCGAGGGCTTACGAAGCACCTGCTGAGCCTGGCCTCATCTAGGGAAGTGCCAGTCATCTTTGTTAAAGATAAGAAAGGGGGATCTTTCAAGTTAGGTGAAATGGTGAATTTGAAGACCGCTATGGCAATCGGTGTCAAGGTAAGGAAGGGTAGTACCAAAGAAGTTAGCCTGTGCTATATCGATTTCTATTAATCTCATGATTGAATTGTTTTGCAGTCAAACTTTGACTCGACTCTTGAGACACTGTTAGTTTGTTTGAAGGGCTTGACAATATATTATATTATAGGAAGACATTAAACAAAAAACTATGTTTGTCATTTGAAGTCTTGATAATTTTTCTAAAGATCTATGAATATTTTGAGTCATTGTACCTGACTCTCTCTTTTCAAAATGCGTGTGGCAAAAAAGTTGAGTGTTTTGTTCAAAACTATTGAAGATGGGTAAGCTTCATTTTTCATATTTTTGTCAAAAGGATAATTTTTTTACTAGATGAAGCCTGGTATGATGGTTCAGAGTGTTAGTTATTCTTCTTAAAAAAGGACTGGATATGGTAAGATTATAGGAGTATGTATATGATTTGTACGCTTTCATGCACAATCCTTCTCCTTTATCTCATTTGTTGTGTGATCGTGTAGGCCAGAGGAAATTCAATCAACAAACTTATTGGTGAGATTGTTGGAGATAACCAGGTAAATAAAGCATACAACGTATGCTTTTCTTTGCCAAAGGCATACTTTTGGTGAAACATTGTCTTTTATAATGTCAAATGTCTTCGGTAATATCAATTTTGTTGATTCTCAGTTTTTAATCCATGAGTCTTGTCTTTAATTTGTTTGGTAAAATGTCAAGAAAGGTAAACCCATTTAGACTAACAGAAGTGTGGGCTGGAGTTGCCCCCACGTCACCCCTGTGTACCCGGCTACACCAAAACATACCATCTTTCTAAACATACCATATACAAACAAGACATACCATCTTCCTAACATTTAAGAGTTAATTACATTTTTCGTCCCTGTGGTTTGTACCAACTTTCATTTATCATCCCTGAGTACACGAAATTACATGTTTCATCCATGAGTATGGAATTCTGTTAACATATTTAGTCCACGACCCAAACGGACGTTAAGTTGGGGGTCACGTGAGTTGCACGCAGAGGGTAAAATGGTCAGAAATTTTTACAGGGACCAAAAGTGTAACCAACAAAAAATGAAAAGAAATCTTTCCCGGGAGTTACTATCCCCAAAATTTATACATATATAATTTAACAAAAAGGTATGAGTATGGCTGTATCATCTTCATCAATCCATCTATAACATATCTATATCTATATCTATTATAACAATGTCAATATCTATCACATATCAATGAACTTCGATCTCAACATAATGTCTACATATCTCAAATCTCCAACAAATTTATACATATATAAAAACTTTAAACCATATCTCAACAAATTTATACCACCACTGCCACCAAATCTCTTAGTAATTGCAAGCACCACCACCACAGTCCATCACTGTCGGCATCACCATCACTAGATCCGGCATCAACAAATTTATACTTTCTTTCTATTTCTATCTTTCTTTAGATCAATCGGTATGTATTTGTACCGATTGAAATGAGTTTGAAAAGGATAATAAAGAAAATATGCCGGAATCCTTTACCCCTTGGAACGAGAATATTCACGGATCTCGTTTTGTTGTCCACCACCACCGGTGTTCCTGGAAGATTTGTTATTTGTTGTAAAGTTTGGAACTTTATTGTTTTTATGAAGTGGGTATTGTTTGATTTGATGATATATTTCAAGATTTTTGTGGGTTCTGATTGAAACTTAAGTGGGTCCTAAATATGAATAGTTCTTTAAGATCTCCTCCGTAACCACCACCGCCTCCACCGTATCCACCTTCGATGACCGCCTCCAATTTAAGGTTGGTTGAGTGAGATTTTGTAAAGGAAAAAAAAACGAGCCCACAGTTATGTGTGTGTGTGGGTGGTATTGTTTATTGTGAACATATATATATACATATACATATGTAGAGAGGATTTTTTTTTACTTTTCTTTTGAACATTACAGAGGATTTGAATTAATGAAAAATATATACGTATAGATAGATCTAGATGTGTATGTATATATCTACTATTCTTATTATTATTATTAGTTTAGATTTGGTACACATATGGAAGCTTTGATCGACTTCAGAGGAGATTTGGGGGTGTTGATGGAGTTTTGAAGCAGGAGAAGACTTGTATCGTTAAAGGACTTAAATGCCCTCTGCGTGCAACTCACGTGACCCCCAACTTAACGTCCATTTGGGTCGTAGACTAAATATGTTAACAGAATTCCATACTCAAGGATGAAACATGTAATTTCGTGTACTCAGGGATGATACATGAAAGTTGGTACAAGCCACAGGGACGAAAAATGTAATTAACTCAACATTTAATTTAGAGTATCAGAAACAAAAAAACATTCAACTTATCACTGATCTTTTTTCGTGTAAGATGTCCGACCGACCATAATTAAAACATACAACACATGCTTTTAAATAAAAAGAAGAGCTAATTACACTTTTGGTCCCTGTCAAGTGTTACAAATTACCGTTTTCATCCTTACCTTTCATATATTGCTGTTTTGATCTAAAAAACTTTGCCCCGTCATCGCTTTTGGTCCAATTCTCGAAACGGGCGTTAAACACCCATTATGTGATCTGCACGTGATGGGTATTTTAGTCTGTTCATTATATAGGGACCAAAAGTGTAATTAACTCAAATCTATATATCAATCTATGTATCTATATCAACCTGTATCAATCGATTGGGACCAAAAAATTAACTCAAATCTATATATCAATCTATGTATCTATATCTATTTGTATAAATCGATATCTATATTCAATTTATAGATTTAAATCTTTATCACCTTTAAATCTTGAAGATAAGAAGAGATCTGGAAAATGACAGGTTCGATCTTTTGAACCACTGCATCTCCATCACCACCTTTAGCTTCATCATCTCCCCCACATCTCATCTTAGATCTATATCTAGTTCTGTTCTTTTTGTTTTGCATCCAGTGTTGTAAATAAAGGTTTTAAAGGCCGTTATAAAGACGTTATAATGCTTAAAGGTGGTCTGCCGTTACGTTATGTGTCTTGTAGGGTAGATTTAAAGGTTGCAGTCAATAAGGGTCAAATAACGAACTTAACGAGGCTAGGGCCATAGATAATAGATAAATACAAAATTCATATAAAAATAAGTATAGGTATTTTATGTTATACTTTTTAGTTTTCTATGGTTATTGACTTATTTTGTAGAGATATTGTTAATATATATCTTTTAAAAAAGAAATTCTTTTATAATTTATAGTCTCCGTTATAACGTCGATATATCTTCGCGAAATGAGATTTATGCTTAAAGGTGGTCTGCCGTTACGTTATGTGTCTTGTAGGGTAGATTTAAAGGTTGCAGTCAATAAGGGTTAAATAACGAACTTAACGAGGCTAGGGCCATAGATAATAGATAGATACATATATTTAACCTAATGATTTTGTGTTTATTAAGCCAACTTTGGTTTTGAAACCAATACAAATATCTTATAAAACGGAAAGATAACTTGGTTTAAATAAAACCACCAACATTTTTGGGTAGGTACATTATTGTTGTAAATTTTAAATAAATACAAAATTCATATAAAAATAAGTATAGGTATTTTATGTTATACTTTTTAGTTTTCTATGGTTATTGACTTATTTTGTAGAGATATTGTTAATATATATCTTTTAAAAAAGAAATTCTTTTATAATTTATAGTCTCCGTTATAACGTCGATATATCTTCGCGAAATGAGATTTATGCTTAAAGGTGGTCTGCCGTTACGTTATGTGTCTTGTAGGGTAGATTTAAAGGTTGCAGTCAATAAGGGTTAAATAACGAACTTAACGAGGCTAGGGCCATAGATAATAGATAGATACATATATTTAACCTAATGATTTTGTGTTTATTAAGCCAACTTTGGTTTTGAAACCAATACAAATATCTTATAAAACGGAAAGATAACTTGGTTTAAATAAAACCACCAACATTTTTGGGTAGGTACATTATTGTTGTAAATTTTAAATAAATACAAAATTCATATAAAAATAAGTATAGGTATTTTATGTTATACTTTTTAGTTTTCTATGGTTATTGACTTATTTTGTAGAGATATTGTTAATATATATCTTTTAAAAAAGAAATTCTTTTATAATTTATAGTCTCCGTTATAACGTCGATATATCTTCGCGAAATGAGATTTATGCTTAAAGGTGGTCTGCCGTTACGTTATGTGTCTTGTAGGGTAGATTTAAAGGTTGCAGTCAATAAGGGTCAAATAACGAACTTAACGAGGCTAGGGCCATAGATAATAGATAGATACATATATTTAACCTAATGATTTTGTGTTTATTAAGCCAACTTTGGTTTTGAAACCAATACAAATATCTTATAAAACGGAAAGATAACTTGGTTTAAATAAAACCACCAACATTTTTGGGTAGGTACATTATTGTTGTAAATTTTAAATAAATACAAAATTCATATAAAAATAAGTATAGGTATTTTATGTTATACTTTTTAGTTTTCTATGGTTATTGACTTATTTTGTAGAGATATTGTTTATATATATCTTTTAAAAAAGAAATTTCAAACAAAAAAACATCCAACTTATCACTGATCTTTTTTCGTGTAAGATGTCCGACCGACCATAATTAAAACATACAACACATGCTTTTAAATAAAAAGAAGAGCTAATTACACTTTTGGTCCCTGTCAAGTGTTACAAATTACCGTTTTCATCCTTACCTTTCATATATTGCTGTTTTGATCTAAAAAACTTTGCCCCGTCATCGCTTTTGGTCCAATTCTCGAAACGGACGTTAAACACCCATCACGTGATCTGCACGTGATGGGTATTTTAGTCTGTTCATTATACAGGGACCAAAAGTGTAATTAACTCAAATCTATATAATCAGATTCTCATTTTAAAAAGTCAGATTCCGCGATTATTTCAACCCCTAAACCGACCATAATTAAGATGATATAATTATATTATATTATATTATATTATATTATATTATATACTATATTAAAGGAAATCTATGTGAACAGTATTTTTTTTTCTCATCTGCATTTAAAATATATATGGAATATTTAGCAAACAAAAAACAAAAGTATGGTTCAGTGGGGTGGTTTGTTTTTTATTTTTTAAAATGCTAGATATTATATATTTCATTCAAATGCTATATATTTAGTATTTTATTCTATTTTTTATGCTTTTTTTTCATTATATATTCCTTTGTATTTTTGTAAACATTTGGTTTTTATACTTTTTTAAACATTTGGTTTTTATACCTTTTATACATGTAACATTTGTTTTTTTATAACTTTTTCATTTGGTTTTCATATTCACTTTTGTTGTTTTTTTCCTCTTTTGTTTTTGTTTTAGTATATTTCTTTTGTATTTTTTTTAATATTTGGTTTTCATTTTTACTGCCCATAAAGTTGTGGTTTTTCTAACCCCTATAAATGTAAACGCTTTCAAAAACCGACGCTGCCGGGTGGTTTTTTTGGTTCTCTTTTTTATTCTATAGTGTTAGTATATTTTTTTTGTATTTTTTTTAACATTTACTTTTCAATATTTTTTACCACCCATAAATTTTTGGTCTTTTTAAACCCGCTCATAAACGCAAAAGCTTTCAAAGGCGAGACCTCCCATCGGGTGGCTTGAAATTTCTCGTTTTAAACATGTCATTCACAGGTGAATAGTTTCATTCATATGAAAATATGTGGATGTTTAAATAAGAACAAAAAATAAAAGGTCCACATAATATTTGATTTATTTGCATGTTTATCGTATATATTGGTCACATTCGGATAAACTAAAATAAGTTATACTCGCATTTGGCTTATGAATCCGCTAATCTCAATGTACTTTTACTCTTGTAACTAAATGGTTGATGCGTTTTTAACATTTAATACATTGCTGTTCAAAAGAAATAGAATGACTTTATATATTTTAGAGTTAATTACATTTTTCGTCCTTGTGGTTTGTACCAACTTTCACTGACCGTCCCTGAGTATCTGAAATTACACGTTTCGTCCCTATGTATGGAATTCTGTTAACAAGTTTGGTCCACGACCCAAACGTCCGTTAAAAAAGGGGTCACGTGAGTTGCACGCAGAGGATAAAATGGTCAGAAATTTTTACAGGGACCAAAATTGCAACCAACAAAAAAAGGTTAATATATGCATATGTGTATTCAGTCTATATATATATATATATATATATATACATATATATATATATATAATATATATATATATATATATATATATATCTGATCTATATCTATATCTTCACATATTAGATATATAGATATATGTGTGTATATATATAGAGAGAGAGTGAGTGAGAGAGAAAGTAAAGGCGGGGGAGGTTGCGGTGCTTATGGCGGTGGTGATGGCAGGGGTTGCGGTGGTGGTGATGGCTATGTAAATGTGCTGGTGGTGGGTTTCGATGGGGTGGGGATTTGGTGTTTCACAGTAGAAAGAGGATGGATCTTGGAGTTTCTGTACATATCTGGTCCCTTTACATCAACCGATCGAGATGGATCTTGGGGGTTTCTATTGAACCGATTTCACCATTGAAAACGGCCGAAATTTTTTGGAAACCACCACCCAGCCGCCGCTCGCCGCTGCAATTCAACCGGCTGCCGGCCACCAGGGATTCCTCATCATCACTAACAACCACCGTCGACGGATTCTTCATCACCACCAACACAGCCTTCTGTCACACCTGCTGGCAACCATATCGCCGCCGGTTCATCATCACCACCACCACATATGTCTAACACCATAACAGATACCACCGCATCCACCATCTCCCCGGTACATACATCGAGTTTCTAAAGATGGTGTGAGGCAATACGCAATTAAAAATAGGTTGTGCTTTTCAGTGCATTTTTTGGATTTTTTGATTTATTACATAATTTGTTCTTACGCAATACATGTTCTTTCCTTTATCCCGTGTGGTTCCCAAACAAGCCACCAAATTAAATCAAGAGCTTTTAGATTAAAATGTGAGCTGTTGCTTTTGTGTTGTGCGACCAAGTCCAAGCTAAAATGTGAGATGTAAATACGAGTATATATGGATAGATATTGCTATGTATAGGTTGGTTTTGATGATTTCTAGTTTATGATATGTTTATATATCAGATGATCTGGGTATATGGTTCATATTTGTATGCATTTGTAATTTTGTATGTGTATGGTTTTGGATCTGACGGATTTGGAGGTCTTTGATTTTTGATTTAGGATTTTGGAAGAAAATGAATAAGAGAGGAGGAAGGAGATGAATAAGAGGAAGAAGGAGGAGAGAGCCTGGTTAAGTAGAAAAGAGTTAATTACATTTTTGGTACTATGAGTTTGAAATGACCATTGTACCCTCGGTGTGCAGATCACGTGACCCCCTTTTTTAACGGACGTTTGGGTCGTGGACCAAACTTGTTAACAGAATTCCATACATAGGGACGAAACGTGTAATTTCGGATACTCAGGGACGGTCTGTGAAAGTGGGGCAAACCACAGGGACGAAAAATGTAATTAACTCTATATTTTATTGTTCAAATCCAGGAAATTTAAAATAATGATAATGGGAAGCGATCTGTACACCATCAATTTTTGATGATACACCACTAAAAATACTTTATAGTGTTATACTATACAACATAATAAAGCATATTTTGTGGTATATCGTAGTGGTGTACAGATCATCACCCTAAAATAATGTCACTAAAGCGATGGAAACTTTCAAATGATCAAATTAAAACACTTTTTGATCACAGTACTTTAACATGTAACTATCTTTATTCATAAAAAAGCAAATTGCCCCCTCTTCATTTCAATTATTCTATCTTTGAAATATCAAAGATACCTTCTATATTTATACTACCTCAATACAATACAACACTAAAATATCAATTCTACCTTTTTCACAATTTACCAAAGTTGCAATAGGTACTGATTTATGTTTTTTTTACGATGTCACGAGTTTTAAAAAAAAAAGGTAATGGAGGGAACCTTAGCCCCGGTACCACAATTGGATCGTGTTTTTTGTTTTGAGGCCAAGTAGCTTTTAATAATTTTGCCATTTTTTGTTTCTATGTTACGAGAACTATTAATATTTGATATTTTGTGGTGTTATAAGCCTATATTCAAATGTTATAGTGGTTGATTTCTCCCGGTTTCTGTAATTTATCGTCGTTGCCTCACCTCACGTGTTTTATATTGTCATCACCGTTTAACCGCTGTAACGCGTAGGTACTAGTTAGTTAATTTTTATGTGTTTCGTAACAAAAATGTAACTATTCTGCTTCGATTCAATTCCAACTCTACAAGTATTAAATACAAGAATGAGAAAGACAGTTTGGTAGAATTAAGGGTTGAGATCCAGCCATGTCATCGAATTTCCACCGTTCACTTCACCTAATTTATTTCGCTTTTATTTATGTCATGTCATGAGAACAAACTGTATCCTATCACAAACTCAATATTGTACTGTAGTATTCGACATGGACGGTGTTTCATCCAAGTAAAAATTGGATGAGGTAAAGTTGGATTAGTTTTAATCTTTAGACTAAAATGAAAGGTTAAGATTTAAATATTAATTTTTAATAGTTAATTTTAATTCAATAGTTAAAGTTGGTTAAATAAATTTATTACTATTTTGATTAAAAATATGTGTTGTTTTTAACATAAATAAAATCATTTGAGCATAGAATTTGCATAATAACTTTGATCTCGATTATATTAAGATGTCAATATGTTCTTATTTGGCTTGAGATAATTGTTTCCTAATTATTGCTATTGTGTGTGTTCATCTTAGATATACTATACCATTGTATGCATATGATAATATAATAACACACATAGGACATGCCTAAATTATAAGCCTCAAAATATGTCTAAAAAAATCAATAAATATATTTAGACTGAAGGTGGAAATAAAAATAAATAAATTAAAGCATGCATATATGTATCATGAATGTTTGGGTGGGATTCTCTCAAGTTCTCCAACTATTAGATGAAAATCAATGGTCAAGATTAAAAGATAATTTTTGAATCTTAATCATCAATTTTCATCCAAGGATCGAAATGGATCTAACTTGACCCCAAACCCCTTAAGTTAATTAGAAATAACTTGAGAAGATCTCTAATGAGAATGTTTTGCCTCATTAATATTAGACTTATATAGTATATAGCATTACTCTTCTACTAATGTAGTAATGTTGTTATTGTGCTCACCTTGATACATCCTTGGCTCCTTGTATGCATATGATGTTATATTTATTGACGTACCAATTTATGCATACCACGTTAACAAAAGTGGCACTCGCTATGCACAACTATAGTGTTCAAAAATCGAATACACACTAAAATTGTATTGGTGGGTGGGTGGGGGGTGTTTCGATAGTTTTGGGTTTCATTTCAGGCATGCGTGGTTCGAGCTCCGTATATTGCCCAATTGGATGTCATTGTGATTTCTCGAATGCTAACTGCTAACTACTAACTCGCTTTAAAATAAATTATATAAAGTCAAGTACATATAATAAGCTTTATCTTAAATTAACATATCTTTCATAAAAATATCTTATTATTACATAACTATTTTAACTTTAATAAAATACTAATATTACTTGTGTAACATCCACAAATTTTGACCATTTGAATTTATATGTAGTTTGACTAACGAATTAAATTATTAATGTAGTTTCATTTATTTTGGGACTAAATAACTGGTGGAGGACTTGTCGGGTCGAATGACCGACTTATTATATGACTCGATGCTAGACAAAACGCGGATTTAATTAATTATGTAGACGGGTCAATTCATGGGTCAAACCCACAACCCATGACCAAAGAACTTGACCCAACCTTATCCCCACCTCCCACCCAATCCCTTACACTTTCTCATCCATTCATTCATTCCATCTTATCTCTCTCTCTAAACCTCCCCAAGAACACACACAAACACATATCTCTCACTCTTTCTAAATTTTCTATCTCACTTATTAAAATTTAAGCAAGATTAAAACTAGAATAATAATCATCATCATCTCCTTATCATCATATCTCAAAATTGAAAGTCAAGGTGCAAGAAAACTCCATCTTTAGCTAAGTTTCGGGTTTCACAACTTGGGGAAGGTTTTGGTAAGTTACATTTCACTCAAATCCATCATTTTATGTTTATTAACATGTTTCTAGTCAAACCCGAGTGTTCTCGAGTTAAATTGTAGGTCAAAACCGAAATGGGTCAAAAATTAGGGTTGCAAAATGGGTAAAGTGGGTCAAATTCGGATTTAAGCTAAAAATGGTTGTTTTGAATCAAGTTTTTAAGTGGGTGTGTCTAATTTCGTTCATATATTCTTTCAAAATTTAGTTCCAAACTTCCAAGAATCGAATTAGGTCAAATTAGGGTTCTTAAGCTCTAAAATGGGTCAAAACGGTTTTGATTGTGAAATTAGTGTTATAGAAGGAAATTTTGATGTTGGTTACGTTATTTATGCTAAACCATGTTGGTTCATGTTCAAAACAAGTTTAGAAACTCATTAAATTCGTTTTTAGGTCAAACTTAGGGTTTAATGTTCTTGGATCGATTCTGGCCGAAATTGAACATAATTCGAGTGATTTGAAATGGTTTTGGGCAGTGGGTTAAGTGTAATTACGTTGATTAATGGTTACTTCTGGTTCAAGATGAGTTTTCATTCGTTTCTAGCCGATTCATAAGTCAAAATTGAGTTGTGGTTGTGTTTTGGGTCGGTTTTGGCTTGCTTGGCTGCTGTTGTCCTTCTGCCCAGTTTCCAGCTTCTCAGACGCCCAGATCACCGTCCAAGACGGTGTCCTAGAAGACCCTTACGCCAGCCCAGCTCTGTCTTACGCCGGTTTGAAACCTAGACGCTGAAATGCTTTAAAACAGCCCAACGTCTAAGACGGTGGTACACCGTCCAAGACGCTTGCCCTCCAAAGTGCAGATTTCTATTTTGTTTCCAGTTTTTTTTCTCTAAATCCTTGGGTCGTGGCTGAGCTTTTAATCGAGTCATTTCTCAGCTCCTATGGAGTCCTATGCTAGTCGTATGGGCTGTTCAAAGTCGAGTGTGCAACCAAGCTAGAGTTTACATGACACGAGACGACTCTTGGACGACTTTAACTCGTTCCAACCTATTTCTTGACTTCTCTAATGACCGTGTCGAGTCTCGGGAGTCGGTCGAAGTCTTGAATCACATATGAAACCTAAATAGGGTTTAACTTATTACATATTAACGTGTATATTATATAACTTATAGGTTTTGGACACGTGGAGACTATTGAACGCTTGTAACCTCATCTTGACTCGATATTAACTTCTTTTGCCCACCAAGGTGAATTCCGTAGCTCCCTACTCGATTGAGATTCGGGCTGGAAAGTGCACACATACGTGTTTGATTGTTTGATTGATTTATTGGTGATTTGATTGGATTGTTTGATTTATAATGCATTCGTTTATGACTATATGTTGTGATTAGGATAGCTGTACATACATGGAAGACGACGATTGTAACACCCCAACTAAGGCGGAACAATGAGATGTGTAGAAAGTCGAGTATTCAAAACAAAGGATTATAAATAACATTCACCATAGCTTTATTTGATAAAAAGAATTTACAAATGTACAAGCGTGTGAACCAATTTCCAAGTACAAATGGGTCCACCATACTTGGATATTAAGTTCACGAAACAAATAACAAGCACATGAAATAGTATACTACAATGATCAAGGAGGATTCCATTGCCCATCACAAGGTTTGATCTTTGACTCCAAAGTGCAATGCAAACAGTCATGATGCATACAATTCCTCAAAGCTAATGCTAACTCCTGAAAAGCATGAAGAAAAAGCGTCAACTACGAAAACGTAGTTGGTGAGTGCATAGGTTTTTAAGTAAATTTCGTTATTTAACTATTTTAAACACTTAGAAAACATGTTATTAGATATCAACATACCCAAACCACATGATCGGAAAAATTCTCATTATCACACCATCAAGTTTTCGAAATACCATAACGTCATTTCAAAGAGTTGAGAGTCCATGGTAAGTAATAAAGCTCTCATTTGTCAAATTTATCGTGAGAGAAAAGTATATAATTCGATTAATCATACATCATACCAAAACCGTTCGGTCATCAATATTTCAATATCGCCAATTTCAACAACTTTCAAGATTCCATATAAGGTCCAATACCCAACCATATGTTCAATCCATAATATTCACAAATAATATCAATAACACTTGGTCAATGGTAAGACTACCATGACATAATTTGATGAGATTGTTCTTGAGCCACTACTAAAACCGGTTATGTCCAAGATAATAAGAAGCACATGCCGTCAACCATGTGCAATAATAATAATAAAGGGGTCATGCCATGGATACGACCAATAATAGAAGGGGGCGTGACATGACCACTGATATAGTAGCTAGAGCACCGCGTGGTCGGACTGGGAATGAAGGTCGTCACAAAGGCAACCAAACATCCCACCGTTACTCGTTGGGTGAGGGGACAAGTCCTAGTTGCGCAACTCTCAAACTACAGGCCTCTCGAAGAGTTAATAGTAGTGTACCGAGGTGAAACAGTTTGACAGTACTCAAGCTCATCATATAATATATAACACGTTGAACATACAATATAATTCCCATATCATTATCATTATTTCAAAGAATCATTTCATAAGAGAAAGTCATTTTAATTAATCATGCTTTTCACCCCGCAAGTAAAACATATAAAAGAGTTTGAAAGGGGGCTATGACTCACCTTGATATGCCGCATAATATATTCACTTATCCAAAATGGGTACTTCCCATCTATCGCTTCCTTGATCATATATCCGTCATATTCCTCAATCACATTTCAAGCCAAGACTATCCCTACGAGAGGACTAATACACATAAGTTCCTATCTTAAACCATCACTTAGAAATGCCACTATCATTAAGTTGTCATCAATTAAGGAATCCAAGTGTATTGCTAATATTCGTATCTTTTTGGTTGTAGAGAGTGATGGTGTAAAAGGTCACTTTCATTATACATGTAGTTATAAGTTGTTAGAATTTCGGTAACTTGCCTTCATTTGTGGTTTCGTTTGGCATCTTAGGTTATCATATGAGAATGCCATATTAAGTTATATTATCCTTATTCATCATTTGATGTGTAACCGATTTTAGCACGAATTAGCATTTGTGATATCAATTTATAGTTTGGTTAACGTAATTACTTATGTCCATTCCACTTAATTATCTTTTGTGTTACTTTGATTTCGCTTATCTTTCAAACTCACATACTTCTCGATATGTCTTATGATTATCCGGGTTTATGAAATTCGTTTAAGGGTCATCACCAATTGGGCCTAAGTGTCATGGGCTTCATTTAGTTATTGGGCTTAACCTTATTTGGGCTAGATGCTTAATGGGTTATATTGGTTATTGGGCTACATGGTTTATTGGTCCAAGTGGGCCTACTGATTTATGGTTCAATGGGTTTATTATTTGGGCCGGGTTAGCCCATTATGGTCCTTAGTGTATCTTTTAGCCCATTACACAAATTATTGGTTTACTTCAGAATTTTCTGTTTTTACTTCACATTTTTATGAAATGTTGGCTACTGTTTTGGGGTTAAACCGAATTATTTGGACTCTCCTGATTTTTATACAATAACCTATATGTGTCCACTTATTTTTTAATTTTTAGCTTAATTTATAAAGAATGTTTACTACCTCTAAATATTTTTATAAATGGAAGTGGTCAAAACAGTCACTGTTTTGCATACTCGAAAGTTTTATAAAAGTTCTTTGGGTTTTGCTCTTAATAAAAATTCCATGATTTTATTTTAAGTTTAGGACACATTGAAATTACTTTACACCAAGTATGGCCTCCTGGAACCTTATGGATTAGGAGATAAAAATTGTTAAAGTTGATAAAATATTCAGACAAAAATGCAGTTTTGACCAGTTTTAGTAGAAAAATCATATCTTTTGTTTGGTTCAGTATTTTTGAGTGATTCCAGTTGGTGGTTAAACTTAACTCGTTCATCTACAACTTTTATCTTGAAAGTGTTTCTTGAATCTGCCCTCACATGATCCGTTTATCCGTCCCAAGACAGAAAACGGATTCTGTCAGATTTGTTTTTGATTATATCAACTCACCAATGACCTTTCTTGCTTTATTAACACTTAAGTTTATCATTTACAAGATTAACACTCCTTTTGTATCACTATAACATCAATATTCACTGATTTCAAACATATTCAAGATCATTCTTCATCATATTAAACTGCATTTATACAAAACTTAATCAACAAAATATAGTTCTTACAAAAATCATCCAAAAAGTGAATGCATGTAACCATCTAGCCATTCTATGAACAAATCTCTTAACAAATCTTTTATACGACATAAAAACAAGTTCAGTTATGAAAATCACAGAAAATATGTTCCATCTATATCAACACAAATTGAATTTTATGAAGATCCATCAACTAGTTTGAAAGCTTTCTCATGAACCATCACTTTTGGGTCTTGTTTGAGTTGAATCCTTGAATCTTTCCTCTAGATCTTGACATGCAATGGCATGAGAGGAAAGATTCTATCAACATGCCCTCATTAAGTGTATTTTCAAGAAGAAAATCAAAGAAAAACATGGTTTTTGGTAAAGATCTTTTAGTATAGAAACAATAGAAGATGTAAACTAGTAAATAGTTTTGTAAATCAACCTTGATGGGTTCGGCTATGGGGCTGTTTTGGGCAGCCAAATCACGACCAAGATGCACCAAAATGAGCTCCTTAGCTTGCCTTAACACTCCCTTGAATGATCTAGCTTGATCCATTATTATTATAGTTGATGTAGTTAAGATTTAATCCCCATTTTGGGTTATATATGAACCGAAAATATGAAGAAGGATGTGGAGGAAAAGTGCAGAAAATTTGAGAGAAAAAATGAGAGAAAGAGAGATAGGTTTGTGTGTGAAAATGAATTGAAAGTTGGGGAGTGAAAGAATAAGTGGGGTGTTGGGATAGAGGCTTGGGTTGGAAGTTGTATAATGGATTAAAAGCTAGTTGAAAGGGGATTGGTGGAGTGTGGGTTGGGTGTCTTGGATGTTGGCCGAAATTTTGTTTAAAATTTGAAAAGGGTATTTAGTTTTGTAGGTAAAATATGTATGTATATGTATTGTATGTATAGGTGCATGTATTAAAAAGGTTTACTAGCTTTTAAAGTTTCCAAGAAATTTGTGGATATATACCTATATGTGTGCCGTGTATATATATGTATATATACATACCTTTGTGTTTTAAAATTTGAAAAGGGTATTTAGTTTTGTAGGTAAAATATGTATGTATATGTATTGTATGTATAGGTGCATGTATTAAAAAGGTTTACTAGCTTTTAAAGTTTCCAAGAAATTTGTGGATATATACCTATATGTGTGTCGTGTATATATATGTATATATACATACCTTTGTGTTTTAAAATTGTTACTTAATCCCATTATTTATAAACTTGTATTTATATTAGACATATATATACTTATTATTATTATTCAAGCACTTTTATGAACATTTTGATTTATGAATATATTATGAGATAGTCATTTTATTTTCATGTCACATTTACTTAAATTGTCTTGGTGATTAAATTGTTGGACATTTTGTAAGATTTATTGGCTTTGTCACAAGTTGTTGAGTCTTACATTATTATTTATAAACTTGTATTTATATTAGACATATATATACTTATTATTATTATTCAAGCACTTTTATGAACATTTTGATTTATGAATATATTATGAGATAGTCATTTTATTTTCATGTCACATTTACTTAAATTGTCTTGGTGATTAAATTGTTGGACATTTTGTAAGATTTATTGGCTTTGTCACAAGTTGTGAGTCTTACATTATTATTTATATAACTTGACTTCTTGAAATGAAGTTTTTGGTTCATTAACATTTCACCAAGTTCAATTAGAACAAATTTATAGCTTGAGATTGTCTTGAATGATTATAGTTATTGTTTATGGCAAATCTAAGATAGCTAGTCATCTATGGTATTTCATTGAACTAGAGGGCAATTATCACTATGCCTTAAATGGCTAGAAGATCAATTCTCTTAATAAACCTCTAGGGATAGATGTCTAGATAAGTCTAAGTAAATTGTCCTAGTCGGAAATTGAGGGTTGTTACATCATTACCCCCTTAACTGAAACTTCGTCCTCGAAGTTCGCTCATTCACGCGGTGATAAAATGAATGGTTTGACGGTAAGGATGGCTTCGCGGAGACGCACAATTTGTGAGAGTCCATCTGGTTTCATCATGACCTTTTTTTTTTTACTTACAAGCTTTTGATCTCCGTAGTTGGGGGCATCCATTGCTCTCTGTGCCCTAACATTTCTCGTGATTTGAAACTTCGAAAAAGAAAAAGGTTACGAATGTCGCTCACCTCTTGAGACGACTGGAGTTTAATCGTATGTAATCGTTGCGGGCTGTCAATCTTGCCTAGATCAATACTAAATAATGGGATGATAATAAGAATGACAATACGGAGGTGTAAAATGAGCAAACGGTTCGTAACGTGAGTTACAATAAAATAGTGAGAGACGTTGGGATATCGATCGTTGGTGGCTATTCATTTCCATTGTTACTTTGCATACTTTTCTTTATCGTCTTCTACCCCAAAATATAAACGTTGTTTTCTTCTACTCTACACATAGCAATGACAATCATCTGAACTTTGTTTCCCACCTCGAAAAATCTCTCGAGAAAACGTTAATACAATTCTACCCTCTTGCTGGTAGATATCTAGAAGACGATCATGTCATCGAGTGTCTTGATCAAGGTGTTGAGTGTATACATGCCAAAGTGATCAACATCAAATATGAAGATATTGTTGGTTCGGAAGTAAATTTAAAGTTGGTTGATGAATTCATTCCATCTGCACTTGGGGCTGTTGATCAAGTCACTGATCCGTTACTTTCAATTCAGGTGACCACATTTGAGTCTGGAGGGGTGGCACTTGGTGTAAGCATTTCACATAGGGTTGCTGATACCGCTACTCTATTCATATTTTTGAATGAGTGGGCTACTATAAGCCGAGGAGAAAGTCAAGCTGAATTCCCTCCTGGGTCGGGTTTCAACTCGGCCTCATTCTTTCCTGCTCGTGGGTCCACTCCCCCTATACGTTTTCCAAGGACAAAAAGTAGTGATAACATGTATAGAAGCAAGTATGTCACTAAGAAACTTTCATTCAGCGAAAGTGAGATAACGTATTTAAGAGACAATATGATCGCTGGTAGCGAGCAGCAACATTTTTCAAAGGTCCAGTTGGTTTCGGCGCTCATATGGAAGGCTTTAATTGAGATTGACCAAAGAACAAATAGGGGATATCCTCCAAGATGTTTTGTTCTTCTTTGGGCAATCAACTTGAGAGGAAAATCCACATCTTTAATACCTAGTGATTCTTGTGGGAATCTTTCTACGTCAGTAGCAGCAAAATGCGAAACTAACGATGAAACTGTTGAATCGTTGGCACGTCTTGTTAGAAATTCTGTCAAGGGTTTGATGGATAGTTACTCAAAGGTAAGAGATGATAAGGAGCAAGTTTAAAAAATGGTTATGAAGTCCCGTTCAGATGCAGTTATTATTCCTCCTAATTCAACCGTGATCCGCTTAACCAGCTGGTGTAAGTTCCCTTACTACCAACTTGACTTTGGTTTTGGGAAGCCCATATGGGTCAACCATGGTAGGGCTATTGGAAAAAATGTAGTATATCTGATGGATGATGCCGGAGGTAATGGAGTTGAAGCTTATGTAGGTGTTGAGGATAACGATGTTCCTTATTTTGAAGAATCTCTTTCAACATCAAAGCTTAGATTTGCAACTTAATTGAGAAAAGTCAGGGGTTAAGTGTCGTGTCTAATAATTAGTTAATTAATTATAGTGCATGCGGATGTAACTATGACCAAATGTGTATATTATGTAAAGATCTCGTAAAATGTCTATGCAATTTAATTAACTTTCAAATCCAGGTTATTGGATGTAAGCTGGTACATATGACAACTATATAAATTGTCACTTGTAAGCTTTTGATTGATCGAGTACATCCAATAACCAGGATTTGAAAGTTCATTACATGACATACATGTTTTTCGAGAATTTTACATAACATAGACATTTGGTCATAGTTATTTATATCCTCATAATAATCTTAAAGTCTTGGTGGACAAGTTAGTTCTTGTCTAGTTGCTCTTTAAATAAGGCTGACAGCCAATTGTTTACGTCATGGACATAATAATTAATTGTTCTTAAAAACTTGGGGCTGCTGTGGCTATAATTCAGAGCGCCTGGAGCTTTAATCCAGGTTATCTTAGGGAGTTACTGGTGCTCCAATTCATGTTAATCTATTTAACAGTAGGCTTCTGTCGGCTAGGCTGTGTATTTAATCTTGTCTTGTTTGCTTGCTATTATTCCGTGTTTGTATACTTTGGTACACATCAATAAGAAAGGGTAGTACCAAAAATGTTAACTTGTGTTATATCGATTTCTATTAATCTCATGATTGAAGTTTTGTAGTCAAACAAATAGCTTTGGATTGACTCATGAGACACAGTTAGTTTGTAGTGAAGGACTTAACAATATACATTATAGGAAGACATCAAACAAAAAACTACGTTTGTCTTTTAAAGTCAAGTAAAATTAGCATATACAAAGAGATGAAGTGATCAAACCTTCACCCGGTTGTAATCACAGGTCCCATGTCTGGAAAGCTGTGTGTGTACCTTACTAATTATTTCTCCACCTAAACCGGCTAAAATTAAGATATAGTTCAGTGATTTCCACAAGCGAAAATTGGATCACTTTCATATTTATTTTAGCCAAACTTTGAGACCTACAGGTAATACATTATAGGCTATGCTTGACTCATTCAGTTTTTACTTTTTAGTAGTAGCTTTCAAGATTTTGTAGAATGGATATCCAGAAACAATCAACTAAGTTTGTAAAGCCAGCCACTCAATTGTCATTTGCACTCATAGAAAGGCTTAAATTTTGAAAAGCTTTTCTATTAAGGTAATCTTCAAAGTCAGTCGGTTCAACAGGTGTTAGATCAGCTTAACCTTAGAGAAGGTCAACATGGTTAAATTCCGACACCTCAGTTGCCAATTCATTATATTGACAGGGTAAAGTGGCTCACGCTACCTTGAATCAAAATTTTGGAAGGCTGAGAATTTTTTATTTTCTGAGAATTTGAGCCTAATTATAAGTACAAACAAAGTGTGTGACCCCAATATAGAAAATGGACTGGTGTTTTTTTCCCCTCTTATTTTAAATCTAGTAAGTGCTTCAATAATAACTAAAACTTAAAGTTGTTGTCTACATTACAGACCATACTTATAGCTACTGACTGCAATCCTCGAGGGGTTACAAAGCACCTGCCAAGCCTGGCCTCATCTAGGTAAGTGCCAGTCATCTTTGTTAAAGATAAGAAAGGGGGATCTTTCAAGTTAGGTAATGGTGAATCTGAAGACCGCTTTGGCAATCGGAGTCAAGGTAAGGGAAGGGTAGTACCAAAAAGTTAGCTTGTGTTATATACTTATATCCATTTCTATTAATCTCATAATTGAAGTTTTGCAGTCAAACAAACTAATTTGACTTGACTCTTGAGACACTCTTAGTTTGTAGTGAAGGACTTAACAGTTAACACTATATTATAGGAAAACATTAAACAGAAAACTATGTCTGTCTTTTAAAGTCTTTGAGTCTTGACATTTTGTATAAACATCTATAAATATTTTGAATCATTGTACGTGACTCTCTCTTTTCAAAATGCGTGTGGCAAAAAGTCGAGTGTTCTGTTCAAAACTCTTCAGAATGGGTAAGCTTCTTTTTTCATATTGTTGTCAAAACAATAATTTGTATGCTAGATGAAGCCTGGTATGATGGTTCAGAATGTTAGTTATTCATCTTAAAATAGGACCTGGTATGGTAAGAGTATAGGAGTATGCATATTTTTTGTAGGCTTTCATGCACAATCCTTCTCTTTCTCTCATTTGTTGTGTGATTGTTTAGGCCATCCAGTTTTGGTGAAAACTGGAGAGTCTCCAGGCGCATTTGGAGACCAGAAGATTTGTCCAGAAATATTAGAAGTCCAGTTGCAAGGTAATGCAACTGAAGACTTCCTCCAGTTGAGATCTGATCAAACCTGAAGACATTCCAATTGAAGTCAAAGACAACAAGTGGAAGATAGAAAACATACATGGCAGCGAAGCCCAGTGGATGTTTTACCGAGATCAAGACTGGAGATCCATCAGTGTAAAGTACTTACAAAGCTTTATACTGATTACGAGGAAGACCTTTTTGCTTTATGTACCTTTATCCAGATAATAGCATTTATTTATGTATAAAGTACAAAAGTACATAAAGCAGGTTGAATAAAGTGACTTTATGTCATACTTTATCAAGCATTTCAAAGGAAGTCAAATTGCTTCCTTAAATGGTCTCAACCATATTTGTACGACAAAGTTGGAATCCCAATACCAACTTTGTCTATAAATAGAGGTCTTTGCACAACCAAGAAACAACTTTGCATATTCGACATTTGAATACTCTTGGTGAACTTGTGCAATATTCTCTCAATCGCAAAAAGGAACATTTCACTACTTTAAGTGTTTCGATTGTTTAGAGAATTTCCAAGTATTAGATCGATTGTATTTCATAGGTTGTTAGGATATTTACACTTTGTATTATCTTGGTTCCGCAACAACCTTGTAATTTATTTAACATTAATAAATAAATTACACTTGAAAATTACAACCCGTCTCACCAGATTTACTTACAAGTTATTTAGTTATTGCATTGTCTTTACTTATTTACATTTGTCACCTTAATAAGTAACTCTCCAGTTAAACCTGGTATACTACACACTGCAACTGGTCACGTCCAGATCAGTGTGTGTATTGCAAAGTATCTCACTATTGACATAGAGGTGTCTTCAGTTAGTACCATCTAGTCAGTTGGGACTTACAAGTGGTATCAGAGCAGAAGGCTAATATATTTGCCTAGATCTGCTTAGATGACTACTACTGAAAGTGAGAATGGTTCTGGTCCAAATGAAACTGATGCTAATAATCCACCTAATGGACAAAATGTTAATACCAATCCTCCTCCTCCTCCTCCTACCCCTAGTCATGTCCATGTACATTACTCCTACACTCCTGTTCCCAAGTTCGATGGAAACAATGAGGCCTTTGGTACATGGAAGGCCAGAATGCTTTTGCATTTTGGTGGGATAGAGAGGTACATGTTGAAAATCCTTAAGGATGGACCACATGTACCCATGTCTCATGGGGTTAGTCTTTTTCTTGATCCTACTGGATCTAGACGGGGTACTAGAGAAAATCCAGAAGACCATTGGTCTGATGAGGATCGTAGACTTATTGATCTGGATACCAGACTAAAGAATATGATCCTTGGGGCTGTTCCTGAAGACCTTATTCCAACCCTTGTGTTGTCCCCAGTGCCAAGGCAATGTGGGATGAATTGGTCCTTCAGTTTAAAGGAGGTGATGACACCATTGTCACCAGGAAAGTTGCTTTAAACAAGAAGTATGAATCCTTCTTTGCTTTACCCAATGAAAGCCTGACTGGTACATATACCAGATTCACCAGTGTAATTAATTAACTGAGAGACTTGGGTGTAGAGAAGGATAAGGATATTCTTCTTAAGAAGTTTTGTGATATTCTTCCTTCCAAATGGGCAAACATGGTTCTTGTCCTTAGACAAGGTAAGACCCTGCACAGTCACACTCTTGCATCTCTGTATGGAGCCTTCAGATTTACTGAAGATAATAATGCACAGAGACTGGTGGCTGAGCAGGATGCCTTGAACCATGCTCAGAGTTCCAAGGTTGCTAGTTTAACTGAGAAACCTTGTGCTGCTTTAATGTCTGCAGAGAGTGTCCAGCCACACTCAATGAAGGAGATGTTAAATGGCTTATTGAACTCTGGCCTGACCACTGAAATCAGTGATGATTGTCATGAAACTGACGATGATGATCTGGTAGCCATGATTGCTAAAACTTTTAACAGGTTTAAGCATAAATCTAATATATTTAATGGCCCCAATAATGCTTCCAGCTCCAACTCTCTGGACAAGGCCAATCTTACATGCTATAAGTGTGGTAAGAAAGGTCATTTCATGAAGGAATGCAGATCTAGTCAGATGAACAATCAAACTGGTCCTCCTGTCCCTAATTTTAATAGGCCTGATGATAGCTATAAGGCAAAGTACAAAAAGCTTAAGGCCCAGATAGCCCTCTTGTCACTTGAAAGAGAAAATGAAAAGAACAAGTGCATGATGGCTAAAACTGAAGGAAAATGGGAATACTCTGATGACTCATCAGTTGATGATGAAGAGGAAAGGGACATGTGTTTCATGGCCTTGGAAGAACAACAACAACATGTGTTGAAGGATGATGTTATCACTGGAAGATGGGTGGACATCATTTTGAAAAAGGTATGTGATTATGACAATCAGATGGACCCAGAACTGAAACTGGACCTTGCAGAGTCACTTAACAGTGACTTGATTTTTGTTAAAACTATTAGAACTGACAGTGAAAGATATTTGGAAACAGTTCTAACAGAGTTAAATAATTTAAAACCTCAACTTTCAAATCTGCAAAGTGTCCAGTTGGCTCTCAAAGAGTCAGTTTTAAAGAATGAGGCTCTTGAACTTGAAAAACAAAAGTTAAAAGCTGATCTGGAAAAAGAACAAAAGGTGATCAAATCTTGGATTAGGTCATCTGGTTTGAATTATGATGCCTTTTCTAATACCATTGATGCACAACAAAATGCTTATAAATCTGGAGATGTGCACATGGCATGCATCATTCCAAATATCCACAGTTTGCCTCCAGCTCTTAGGCCAGAAACAGTATATGATCAACCTAAGACAGTTAAGACTGAACCTAGTGAGACCACCCCATCTGAGGTCAAAACTGGAACCAATCAGGCTAAAGTTCCAGTTAAAAAGGCTGCTGGTGATAAGCCTTTACCTCAAAAGTCAAAAGAGCCCAAGACTCAAAAGACTAAGATCCCTGCTGAACTAAGTCCAAGGTTCAGCTGCCTGTTGAAAATGATATTTTGTCTAAACTGGAAAGTCAACTCCAACTTTTGTCAAGGCAGGTTCAGAGTTGCACTGCCAGAATAAAAAATCTGGAAGGAGCCTCGTCTTCTTCAGTTGTAAAGCAAAATATCAAAACCCCTTCAAAACAAAAACAAAATGTTCCATCTGGAACAAAATCTGAAAAGAAAAAGGGGAATAAACCCATCAACCAAACTGTTTTTACTCCTGAAACTGGAGCTGATAAAAAGGCTCCAGATTCAGCCTCCAGTTCAACACCACAACAATCAGCTGAGACTTCCAGGGAGAAGTCCAGTGAACCCATCAAGAAAAGATGGGTTCACAAAAATAACTAATGATTTTTGTGGATGTGCAGGGCGATCGTAAAAAGAATACCTGGTATCTGGACAGCGCAGCTGGCTGGACTACGACCGGATGTAAGCCCCTGCTGGAAGAGTTCACTGTCCAAGATGGACCGGCAGTGACATTTGGTAATGATGAGAATGGGAAGACTGAAGGATATGGTGTAATCAATAACGGACAAGTCCATTTCACTAGAGTTACATTTGTAAATGGTTTGAAATACAACCTGATTAGTGTAAGCCAACTTTGTGATGATGGATACACGGTATTGTTCGATATTGCTCAAGGCACCATATTTAACAAGGATTGGAAAGTGGTGATGATTGCACCAAGAAAAGGGAATGTGTACATCATGGATATGGAACCAGCTCCAAAAGAGTAGTGCTTCTATACCAAGGCAGATGAGAACACCAACTGGTTATGGCATAAAAGGTTATCTCATCTAAATTTCAAAAATATCAACAAGTTGTCTAGAAAACAACTGGCAGATGGGATACCTCCAGTTTCTTTTAAAAAGGAAAAGCCATGTCCAGGGTGTGAGATGGGCAAGCAGAAAAGGGCCTGTTTCAAGACCAGGCAAAACTTTAGCATCACTGAACCTCTTCACATGCTTCATATGGATCTCTTTGGTCCAGTGAATGTTCAAACTAGAGCTGGAAAGAAGTATACTCTAGTTGTGGTTGATGAATACACCAGATTCTGTTGGGTGGTATTCCTCAGATCCAAGAGTGATGCACCTGCTGAAATCATCTCTCTCATCAAAAGAATTGAGCTCAAGTACACTCGAAAAGTTTGTCAGTTGAGAAGTGATAATGGAACAGAATTTCAAAACAAGACTCTTGAATCCTTCTTTAATGACACTGGCATCTCCCAGAACTTCTCATCAGCACACTCTCCAGAGCAAAATGGAGTTGTGGAAAGAAAGAATCGCACACTGATAGAAGCTGCCAGGAGTATGCTATCTGAATCTGGTCTTCCCACCAGTTTTTGGGCTGAAGCAGTGGCAACAGCTTGTCACACCCAAAATCGATCTGTCTACATCAAAAGACACAAGAAGACTGCCTATGAAGCCCTTAGGAATCGTAAACCAAATATTGGATATTTTCATGTATTTGGTTGTCCAGTTTATATTTTAAACGATTCCAGTCAGCTTGGAAAGTTTGATGCAAAAGCTGATGAAGGTGTGTTTCTAGGCTATTCAGATATTCAAAAGGCCTTTAGAGTTTATAATTATAGACTCCAAAAGGTTCATGAGACAATTCATGTCACATTTGATGAATCTAATGATGCAATCAATAAAAGACCAAGCCTTGATGTTTCTCCAGTCATTCCATTAAGTTTTGGTGAAACTGACCAAGTTCATCAGTCAGTTGTTTCACCAGAAGATGTTTCCAGTCACTCTGAACTGGAACCAGTACAGATGAAGAAATCCTCTAGTGACACTCCATTTTATCCCTCCATCAGTTTCAATTTACCATAGAAACTGGTGATTGGTTTAGATGTACGTGTCACTCCAATATCAGCACCAGTACAAACTCCAACTTCTCAGTTCTTTTATTCTTTTATTTTGCTTTTCCCTATTTCCCGTAGTTTTAATTGGTTCATTGTACATTGGGGACACTGTACAAATCAAGTGTGGGGGGGAGGCAAATAGGAAAAAGCCGGGTTGGTTAAAAATTTGAGAAAGTTTGAAGTTTTCCTACCCTACTAGCAATTTGGTTATGTTTTTAAATTTTTGAGGCTATAGGTTTAGTGCAAAGACGAAAAGTGAAGATGGAATCCTAGTAAGGTAGCGTAGAACTTGAGATTATTTACCTTTAGCTATCCTTTTCTAGTGTATGTGGCATTTCATCGTTCCAAGGGATCATAAGCTTGTTTTGAACTTCAGATAATTTAAGTTACCTGCTAAATGGTGCTTTATTGATAAAAGGATTATGAATAATAGCTTCACTATATGATGTATTGGTAGGCACTACGCTTGAAAGTTTCCATTTACAACCCTTGTTATAAATGTACTTGTGGGTAACTTGACTTAATGTATGGACTGCACACCGGTATATTCCGGTTCCTTAATTCCCATGTTATAGGTTGCGGGTCTGGTCATTATGTTTGGTCTTTATATCGGGGTGTCTGGGGTGCTTCGGAATCAAACGGGTGGCACATGCGGGAACACGCGCAAAACCTTTTTCAATAGTCTAATGCTAATGTGGGCTATGGGATTCGGACAAGTAAGTCCTTGGGGTAACCTCGTTTTACCTAGTCTACCTAAAGCTTCCAACTTGGGATAGGTTGGCAGAAAGTCCGCTACACGGGTCCCATAGAAACTCACGGGTATTAAATTATAAACCTTTTTGTTCTCGTATGTGTTTGTATTTAGAGCATGGTCTTTGGATATGCAACCCAACCCTGAGTCTAAGTGTAAGTCTCTTAACGATACTCACGTATCTGTAGCGAACCGCTGGCTAGGCGCTTAAAGTGTACTTTCGTATAATCACCTGATGTGTGGTTAGAGCTGTAATTCTAGACCATGGGAGTATATTTTGTCATGGGACACATAAGTAGGCCAGTTAATAGACCAAATGGGAACTGATGGCACGAGTGTTTAAGTGGACAAATATATGTAAAGTCCCTCACACGATGGTTTAACCCACGAGTGTAAAATAACAAGACAAGTATGAACTAGAATTGGACTAGTATTACTTCAATATAAATATGCAAGAATATAAACAAAGTAATAAATGACTTAAGCAATATTTAAAGCAAGTAAATAAATGGTGGAACACAAATGTAGTTTTCAAGTGTATTTTCTTTATTGATGTATAAACAAAATTCAAGATCGTTGCAGAACCTAGATATTACACGTATGTAAGTATCTAAACAATCTTTGAATTACAAGTGATCTATACTTGCTAAATAAACTCCTTTGATCGATATACTTAGAGTTGTGAAGTATAACTGTTTAGATCGAGAGTATTTAAGCAAGTTCACCAATTTGCTAAAAAAAGTGATTTTCTCAAAGAAATGACTTTGTATTTATAGGCAACAAAATTCACCAGTGAATTTTGTGCCGTACAAATATGGTTGTATGCATTTAATGAACCGACAAGAACATTAAATGCATTGGTTAAAGTTACAAGGATAAAGTCACATCAATATGACTTTATTCTTTTAACCAACCACCTTAACACACGTATATTCTTTGGTAAAGAACAAGTGGGTTGTTCTTTGGAAAGTGTGTAAAGGCTTAAAGTCAAATCCTCGATATCAGTGTTCAGACTTGTAAGGTCTGGAACACTGACAATCCTCCAGTGTGCAGATCTGGTAAGACTTCCAGTGGACTCCGCCATTTGTCAGTCTTCTTTATTCTTACTTCAGTCTTTGACTTCAGTGAGAACGTCTTCAGTAGAGTAGATCTGGACTGGGGTGAAGTCCAGTGAGCTCATCTGGAGAACACTCCAGATTTCCTATACAAGTATTTGCTCACTGGTCTTCCATTATTTCTGGACAAATCTTCGGAGGGACTCCAGATTCTAAGTCTGGAGTAGGTCAGTTTCTGGACAGATCTTCAGTAAGGCTCCAGTAGTCGAGTCTGGAGCGAGTCCAGTAAATCTGGACCTAACAAATTCCCCCTATTTGTTTAGAAATAATGCAAGTGTTTTCAGGCTTATAGATATACAAATTTGTATGCCTGGAAAACACTTAGTCGATTTAAGTCTAAAAAATCTAAGTTACTGGAAAACACTTTATAGATCATGAGTGTTTTCAGTTTCATCTTTTAAGTTCTAACTTTGACTAAATCTGATCATTTACTTATATGAAATTTAAAAATTGCAACTAATATTACTTTCATCAACTGGAAAATAGTTACAACTTTCATCAAACGATTAATTACAATAAGTACATGATAAAAGATTCAGGCCCTTCTTTTTGATGACTGCCCTGGTGCATCTTCAGTAGCCTTCCTCTTTGGTGATGGAGATGATGGAACAGACACTGGTGGTCTCAAACCCAACACAGCTTCCATTTGTTGTATTCTTCTCCAGACCTTCTCAATTCTCTTCATAAACGCCTTAACATCTGGAGATAAATCAGTTTTACCTTTAAATGTCAATCCTATCTCCTTCAGTTCAGTCCATCCAAAAGCTTGGACTGTTGTATCTTTCCTTTCATCTGTAAAGTTACCCTCCCTGGTCAACTTTATATTAAATCTGGTCATTCCTTGATGATTTTCAGCCAACTTGATTTCAACATCAACAATTTTTCTAGCATTAGCCCTGAAATTCATCATTTGATCATAAGATGCCTTCTGCTTCGCCATCTGGACCATATATTCAGTTTCCTTGGATACACCACTCTGTTGTCCCTCAGTGGACTGGAGTTGTTGGCGATTAATTCTCAGAGAAGTATCCAGGGGAATGAAAGTGCTCACATCAGCATCCTTTATTGCCTTGATTTGTTTGGCAGTAAGCTTCGGCAGACCAGTCAATCTGGAGTAGTCATTTCTGGACAAATCTTCGGAGGGACTCCAGATTCTAAGTCTGGAGTAGGTCAGTTTCTGGACAAATCTTCAGGGACTCCAGATTCAAGTCTGGAGTAGGTCAGTTTCTGGACAAATCTTCGAGGGACTCCAGATTCTAAGTCTGGAGTAGGTCAGTTTCTGGACAAATCTTCAGGGACTCCAGATTCTAAGTCTGGAGTAGGTCAGTTTCTGGACAAATCTTCAGGGACTCCAGATTCAAGTCTGGAGTAGGTCAGTTTCTGGACAAATCTTCGAGGGACTCCAGATTCTAAGTCTGGAGTAGGTCAGTTTCTGGACAAATCTTCAGGGACTCCAGATTCTAAGTCTGGAGTAGGTCAGTTTCTGGACAAATCTTCGGAGGGACTCCAGATTCTAAGTCTGGAGTAGGTCAGTTTCTGGACAAATCTTCGAGGGACTCCAGATTCTAAGTCTGGAGTAGGTCAGTTTCTGGACAAATCTTCAGGGACTCCAGATTCAAGTCTGGAGTAGGTCAGTTTCTGGACAAATCTTCGGAGGGACTCCAGATTCTAAGTCTGGAGTAGGTCAGTTTCTGGACAAATCTTCGAGGGACTCCAGATTCTAAGTCTGGAGTAGGTCAGTTTCTGGACAAATCTTCAGGGACTCCAGATTCAAGTCTGGAGTAGGTCAGTTTCTGGACAAATCTTCGGAGGGACTCCAGATTCTAAGTCTGGAGTAGGTCAGTTTCTGGACAAATCTTCGAGGGACTCCAGATTCTAAGTCTGGAGTAGGTCAGTTTCTGGACAAATCTTCAGGGACTCCAGATTCAAGTCTGGAGTAGGTCAGTTTCTGGACAAATCTTCGGAGGGACTCCAGATTCTAAGTCTGGAGTAGGTCAGTTTCTGGACAAATCTTCGAGGGACTCCAGATTCTAAGTCTGGAGTAGGTCAGTTTCTGGACAAATCTTCAGGGACTCCAGATTCAAGTCTGGAGTAGGTCAGTTTCTGGACAAATCTTCGAGGGACTCCAGATTCTAAGTCTGGAGTAGGTCATTTCTGGACAAATCTTCGGAGGGACTCCAGATTCTAAGTCTGGAGTAGGTCAGTTTCTGGACAGATCTTCAGTAAGGCTCCAGTAGTCGAGTCTGGAGCGAGTCCAGTAAATCTGGACCTAACAAATTCCCCCTATTTGTTTAGAAATAATGCAAGTGTTTTCAGGCTTATAGATATACAAATTTGTATGCCTGGAAAACACTTTATAGATCATGAGTGTTTTCAGTTTCATCTTTTAAGTTCTAACTTTGACTAAATCTGATCATTTACTTATATGAAATTTAAAAATTGCAACTAATATTACTTTCATCAACTGGAAAATAGTTACAACTTTCATCAAACGATTAATTACAATAAGTACATGATAAAAGATTCAGGCCCTTCTTTTTGATGACTGCCCTGGTGCATCTTCAGTAGCCTTCCTCTTTGGTGATGGAGATGATGGAACAGATGATTTTTCCCCCTTGGAATGATCACCAGTCCTGGACTTGAGATCATTCCATAATTCTTCCATCATATGCCTGTCCAGTGAACCAAAGGTTCTTCCAGTTACTGGATTTGCATCAGTCATAATTTTCTTGAGTGTCTGGACTTCCTTTTTCATATTTTCAACTTCTTTTGGCAAGTCCTTTGGCAACTCAACTTCTATCATTTTCACAACTTCTGGCAACAAACCTTCTTGAATAGATCGAAGGACAGATCCAGAAATCTCTTTAGTGATTTCTTTAAGCATACTGGATCTGAACTTCCTTGTGCATTCATCACTTATTGTGCTTGCAATAGCAGTCTGATCAAGAGTGGGTCTGCCTTCCAGTGAACTGACCCTTGTAACCAGCTTCTCAATCTCTTCTTTCAGACCTGCCAGTGGTTGTACAACCTTACTTTCCACTATAGTCTGAACAGAACTAACAACCCTTGTTTCCAAACCCTGGACTGCCACTTTGATGTTTTTAGAATTTCGATTGGTGGCCAGTACCAGCTCATCCAGTTTCTCAAAGACTAACTTCTCATTCCCAGCAAACAAGTTCATTTCTGATGCTAAATTATTTGACAATAAGGATTTGAAATCAGAAATAACCTGGGAAGAGCTCTGGAGTGATCTCTCCAGATCCGTCACCTTACTAAGAAGGCCTTGGACCTCGGTTGAAGATGAAGTGGAGAGACCACTGGGCGGTTCAAGATGAGATGTCATTCTTTCCATTACTGGTACTTGTGCCCAGACCTCTTCAGTTTCAACAGTTTCAACATTTATAATTGTAGAGTCTGGCACACCTTGTTCAGAGAGGTTGACTGGAGATTCAATGGGTGGTGGTTGAGTTTGTGAAATTTGGATTAGTGGAGTGAAGTAAGGAGTTGATTGTGGAATTAAAGGTGGTGGAGGTGGTGGCATGTTTGATTCTGGTGGTGGTTGAGTTGATTCTGTAGGTGGTGGTGGCATTTCTGTTTCTGGAGGAGTAATATTGCTTTCTGGTGGAGGTGGTGGCATTTCTGGTAAACTTTCAACTTGCACATGATCTTCACCCAGAAAGTTCATGTTTACATCAAAATTTTGACCTTCAGAAATGGGAGAATCAGCCTCATCCCAAAACATATCACCAGCAGTTGCATTACCAGCCGATGTACCAGCCTGTTCACCAGCCTGAACATTCAAATCAATCTGAGCCTCTTGCTCATCAGACTGGACAACCTGCTCAACCTGCTCAACAACCTGTTCATCAAACTGAGCCATATTTTCCATCTGTTCATCAATCTGCCCAACAACTTGATCATTTTCATCCTGTTCAACATTTTCAATATGCTCAACATTCTCCTCTTCATAAATTGGAGACCCATCTAAATCCATTACATCACTA
>CM067172.1:72102970-72144539 GCA_034093135.1 Erigeron breviscapus | reverse complement strand
TTAAGCAAATGACAAAAGTCACAATACACCTCAGAGTCTGTAGCTTTGATACCACTTGTAGGTCCTTGTGGACTGATCGTCAACGAGAACGCTTATAGTTATGACGAGAGTGCGGAATCCTCTCGTGATAACCTGTTTGCTTAATTATATTATTGTCTTTCGTTGTTAATACAACCTAAGACCTTAAACGCGCGCGGGTTTGCAATTTGACAGAGTTTCGACGTATTATCTTAATTAACTGTTAATCAATACGTATTATGTGTGTGTATTTATACTATACTGTTCATAAACGCGTGCTAATATGGACCGTATATCTTAAAGCCCAAGCCCATTAGCAACGCGTTAATATGTAAACACGTGATGACCACGTGTTTAGACAAACTCGTGTTACTGTAGCACGAGTTTAGGCAAACTCGTGTTACTGTAGCACGAGTTTGTACACACTTCCTTTTGTCATCTTTTAAGTATACTTTAATTACTTAAAATGTGACTAGTTTATCACTTGTATCTGTATGTTATTTATAATCACATTCATACAAGTCGTAAACATTAAACATACCAAAACTCTGATCAATATGTAATCATTCACATTACTTAAGTCCAAATAACAAGTTTAAACATAACATAAGTCTATGATTACATATTACAAAACATAAACATATACTGATCAAATCGCTGTTGCTGTTGTCAACAGAATCATGCACTTACAGACCTAATAGAGCTTGGCTTGTCGGAGGACATGACGTCGGATAGGACGGCCTGGAGAACTAGGATTAGAGTAGAGGATTAGGTTAGGGTATGACTTTTGTGGGTCTTTGATCGACATCTTTTTCCCATATTGCCTTGCCTAAGGATGTTAGTGTTGGTTTGTCCGGGAGAAGTAGGCTCAACTTAGGTGACTCGATGTCACAGAAGACTTTGACCTGACAGGAGAAGAGGTAGGTCGACGGAGGTGGAAGGACAGAATACCGAAGGCACGGAAGGAGTTTCCTGGTGGAGGAGGAGGACAGGGAGTGTAAGGCATATGGGAATAGGTTTTGTAGACTTTTTTTTTCTTAGACTTTGGTTCTCTGTAACCTCCGTATTGGTTTTGGCCTGAGTAGAGGGAGGCCAAAATCGAGGGGGGAGGTTACTCTTGGCTGCCCCAAAATGCTTTGTCTGTTGGAGGACATGACCGATGAGAGTTTATAAGAGGACTAGGACTAGTTTAGTGGTTTGGGAGCTTGGGAAAGGACTAGGATTAGTCTAGCTAGGCGGCTAAGTTAGTTTGTTTCATAGGTTGCGTACCACCCGCTATTTTCCTTGGACCCATCGGGCACTAGGATTTCTTAGTTAATTTCTTATATGTAGGTAGGCATGGTCTGTATGCTGAAACACTGTTAAATTCGTCTACGTTCAATATGGTTGTTATTATATGTGTTTTGTTGAACCTGTGCTTTTAGTTATCTAGGTCGCTTGTTGCTACTTTTCCTTATTCTTATTGTTGCCGGGTGTACTCAGCAGACAGTTTTCTAGAGGACTAGGTGTATAGGTTACCTTTGGGGTTTTGTGAGCGTTTTGTGAGTAGACTAGGATTAGTTTAGCTAGGCGGCCTAAGGTACTTTGCTCCGTAGGTTGTTTAGAAATAGTTAACCCCCTTAGTTTTTAGTCAATTCCTATGTATATGTTACGTTCCTCCTGTTTGAGCTCCTTGCAGAAGACTTTGTTTATTATGTTCCTATATTTTATGCTGTTATATACGTTCAATGGTTGCTAGAGTTTATGTACTGTTAGGTCGTACGTTTGCTACTCTTCTCTCAAGGTAGCCGTACACAGCGGACCCAGCAGACAGGTATATCGTCTTATCATGTTCTCGACAGACAGGTATAAACACTTTACCCTTTTACGGCTTTTACATCTTGGTGGCCGGAGGTCCTTATGGAAGCAGTCTCTCTACCTTTAGGTAGAGGTAAGACTATCTACAGCTCACCTCCCCCATACCCCGCTCAGGGATTGGGTACAGTTGTTGTTGTTGTTGTAGAGGTTGAAGAAACCAGGGTAGTGAATAGTGATTAGGGTGTGAAACAAAAACGGGTTGAAGAAAGGTTGTTTAAGCGGGTCGGACTTAGGTCCGCGTGTTGTTTTTCTTTGTAATTATCTTTACTACTTTATAAAAATTATCACACACTCTCTCCTAACACTTTTCAACACTCTCTCTCATAAAAATGTCCCCATGCGAAATGACCATTCTACCCTTAATGAATTAATTAATTCTATCTCTTTTATTCATTAATTTAAACATCTCCACTTAAAATACCTATAATACCCTTACCAAAAAAAAATTACAACATAGACTCATCAACTCCTAAAATAACTACACAACCCTTTTTACATTATTTATTTTTACAATAATAACCACACCGCCACCACCCGTCATGCCACCACCCATCACGCCACCACCACTACTAACCACCGCCGCCACCACTACATCGCCGCTATCACCACCGCCGCATTGCGCAAGTAAAATGCTAGTTACATTACAATATTACATTACATTACAATATCATTAAGAACGGTGCTAATGAACAGTGCCACGTGCGGTGGCACTGTTCTATTAGTCTACCTACACTTCGCGTTATTATTCCAATTTTGTCATATCGGATCCCGATTGAGTGTGTTTTCTTTTGGTTTTTCTTGGTAAGTTTTTGCTTTTGTGTTCTCTTCTATTGGTTCATCTTATACCCCGCGTTACTATTTGGATTTTGCCATATCGGATCCCGTTTGAGGTTTTTTCTTTCGGTTTCGGATTTTGTCATATTGGATCCCATTTTGGTTTTTTTTTCCTTTCGGTTTTTCTTAGTTTCTTGCACAATTTTTATTCTTTTGTGTTCTCTTATATTGGTTCATCTTATACCCCGCGTCACTATCTGGATTTTGCCATATCGGATCCCGTTTGGGGTTTTTTCAATTCTTTCAATTTTTCTCATAATTTTTTTCTTTTGTGTTCTCAGCCACCTCCACGTGGCACTGTTCTATTGGTTCACTTACACCCCGCGTTACTACTCAGATATTGCCATATCTGGTTTTTTTTCTTTCGGTTCTTCTTGGTTTCTTGCACAATATTTTTTGCTTTTGTGTTTTCTTTTATTCGTTCATCTTATACCCCACATCATTATTTGGATTGCCATATCGGATTCTGTTTCAGGTTTTTTCTTTCGGTTTTGTATTGGTTTTTTTAATAATTTTTCGCTTTCGTATTCTCAACTAATATATTGAAAACTTTTACTCAATGTTTTATTTTTTATTTTTTTTTATCGTTTTTGATTTTTATTTTTATTACCCAAACTAAATGTATGTATTTGATATTGCACACTTTTTGATGCGGTTTTGTAGTTTTCTCGAACAAACATTTTTTGTTTTTTTCAAGTTATTTCTTGGTTATTTCATACTTCTTTTGGATTTCTAAGTAGGTTCAAAGCAAATAAACTAATATAACGGATCCGGATGACACGACAATCGGAGCCCCGCAAAGCGGGGCCCAAACTTCACTAGTTTAACATGGAGATGTCACGTAAGATTAATCCTAGGTGGCAATGTTAGAAGGCTAGTTTTGAGTTGAAGAAGCTTTAAAATCGTCCGGTTAACTACTGTTTTAATAGATATATAGATATAGATATATATATACTCCCTCCGTCCCAATTTAAAAGTCCAAGTTTGACATTTTGGGTCTTTCTTTCGCAAGTTTGACATTAATATGATTGTTTGTTTTTTATAATACTTGGTGAAAGTTATATCAATGTAAAATATATTTAAAACCCAATCGATTGATATATTTTACATCAAGTATTACACATAAGACAAATAAAAATATAGACGGTCAAACTTGGCCACGTGGCACTGTTCTATTAGTTTACCTACACTTCGCGTTATTATTCCAATTTTGTCATATCGGATCCCTATTGAGTGTGTTTTCTTGGTAAGTTTTTGCTTTTGTGTTCTCTTCTATTGGTTCATCTTATACCCTGCGTTACTATTTGGATTTTGCCATATCGGATCCCGTTTGAGGTTTTTTCTTTCGGTTTCGGATTTTGTCATATTGGATCCCATTTTGGTTTTTTTTTCCTTTCGGTTTTTCTTAGTTTCTTGCACAATTTTTATTCTTTTGTGTTCTCTTATATTGGTTCATCTTATACCCCGCGTCACTATCTGAATTTTGTCATATCGGATCCCGTTTGGGGTTTTTTCAATTCTTTCAATTTTTCTCATAATTTTTTTCTTTTGTGTTCTCAGCCACCTCCACGTGGCACTGTTCTATTGGTTCACTTACACCCCGCGTTACTACTCAGATATTGCCATATCTGTTTTTTTTCTTTCGGTTCTTCTTGGTTTCTTGCACAATATTTTTTGCTTTTGTGTTTTCTTTTATTGGTTCATCTTATACCCCACATCATTATTTGGATTGCCATATCGGATTCTGTTTCAGGTTTTTTCTTTCGGTTTTATATTGGTTTTTTTCATAGTTTTTTCGCTTTTGTATTCTCAACTAATATATTGAAAACTTTTACTCAACGTTGTATTTTTTATTTTTTTTTATCGTTTTTGATTTTTATTTTTATTACCCAAACTAAATGTATGTATTTGATATTGCACACTTTTTGATGCGGTTTTCGTAGTTTTCTCGAACAAACATTTTTTGTTTTTTTCAAGTTATTTCTTGGTTATTTCATACTTCTTTTGGATTTCTAAGTAGGTTCAAAGCAAATAAACTAATATAACGGATCCGGATCGACACGACAATCGGAGCCCCGCAAAGCGGGGCCCAAACTTCACTAGTTTAACATGGAGATGTCACGTAAGATTAATCCTAGGTGGCAATGTTAGAAGGCTAGTTTTGAGTTGAAGAAGCTTTAAAATCGTCCGGTTAACTACTGTTTTAATAGATATATATATACATATAATATTATATACGGTAGTATTTTCACCGAATACACTAAAAATAAGTTAGAAAGTTATGTAACTCAAACTAGATTTGTGAGAAAGATTACCTGGGAATATGATCTAAGACCAAAAAATCACTAATAAACCCTATTGATAATCAATAATTGTCTAAAATAAAACAAATTCAAGGGGACTTAGGGCCGTTTGGATGGAGACTTGCTAAAACGCTATTGTGCAATAAGATCTTTAGATAGTATTTAATAGGGCTAATCATTCTAAAGGCATCTATACCCAAGATAGAGTAGTATGTACATTATATCCGCATTAGACGTCTTTATAGTTGGGTAGCCTGAAAATGTTTTGGAAATTTTTGTTAAATTATTCTTTTAACATCGAATATATTTCAAGGAAAATTAGCAAATATATAGAAAATAAGCAATCAAACCTTAATCGTTTGTGTTTCTCCACCTAAACCGGCCATATTTGAGAATTTTAAATGATATAATTTAGTGATTTGGACAAGCAATAATTTGGGGATCACCTAATTGTTTGGTGTGTAATTTACCATTTCTTTCTCAACCTATAATTTGGAAAATCACTAAATGATAGTACCCGTGCAATGCGGCGGTGTAATGGTGGTGGTGGTGGCAATGTAATGGTAGCGACGGTGGTGACGACGACAGTGGTGGTGGCGCACGACGGTAGTGGCGGCGATGATTGGTGATGGTGGCAGTGGCGATTGGTGGATGGTGTAGGTTATTAATGTAATGTGATTTTGATTTATTGTTGAAATTTAAAATTAAATGTTGAAACTTAAAATTCAAAAAATTCTAATTTGCTTTCTAATACGAGAATGGTACCCACATGTTGCAGCGGTGATGGAGGTGGCGGCGGTGGCGGTGATGTAATGGCGGCGCCGTGGTGGTGGCGGGGGGTGGTGGCGAGAGGCGGTGGCGGCGGAGATTGGTGGTGGGGCGGTGGCGGCGATGGCGAGTAGTGTAGGTTGTTGATATAATTTGGTTTTGGTAAAATGTTGAAACTTAAAATTTAGACAAGGGCTATTTGCTTTATAATATATATAGATAGTATAGATATAGATATAGATAATATAGTATAGTGAAAAGTTATTTTAGGAACCAAAAAAATGCAAGAACCCTTAAGAACCTTTTTCCACCAATTTAATTAAGGGTAATTAAGTAATTTTCTTAATCAATATTTAATTTAAAAGAAAATTAGATATTTTAAATCCCATGAATATCTCTCCTGCTTAACAGTTATTTGCTTTTATTTTAATTTCTTGTATACAATTGGGACTACATTTTGTGTTCGTCAATGATACTTTTTTTTTATTGCCCTGTTATATATCTCAATATTTGTTTGTCAAAGCTTTGCATGCTTCACAAAATAGTATTGTATGCGCTCATAACAAATTACCCCAACATAAAAACTATTTCGCAACTTAATTGGTTACATACAAGTTCAAAACAATTGGATTAACATAAGAAACACCTTAGCAGAAAGGAAATCTGGTAATCATAAATAGCATGAAGTTTGTTCAACCCCATAAAATAAAAATAAAAAAACGAAAAACCACCACAACAAAAGGTAACTGACTTGAACTAAAAAAAAAAAAAAAAAAAAAAAAAAAAAAAAAAAAAAAAAAAAAAAAAAAAAAAAAAAAAAAAAAAAAAAAAAAAAAAAAAAAAAAAAAAAAAAAAAAAAAAAAAAAAAAAAAAAAAAAAAAAAAAAAAAAAAAAAAAAAAAAAAAAAAAAAAAAAAAAAAAAAAAAAAAAAAAAAAAAAAAAAAAAAAAAAAAAAAAAAAAAAAAAAAAAAAAAAAAAAAAAAAAAAAAAAAAAAAAAAAAAAAAAAAAAAAAAAAAAAAAAAAAAAAAAAAAAAAAAAAAAAAAAAAAAAAAAAAAAAAAAAAAAAAAAAAAAAAAAAAAAAAAAAAAAAAAAAAAAAAAAAAAAAAAAAAAAAAAAAAAAAAAAAAAAAAAAAAAAAAAAAAAAAAAAAAAAAAAAAAAAAAAAAAAAAAAAAAAAAAAAAAAAAAAAAAAAAAAAAAAAAAAAAAAAAAAAAAAAAAAAAAAAAAAAAAAAAAAAAAAAAAAAAAAAAAAAAAAAAAAAAAAAAAAAAAAAAAAAAAAAAAAAAAAAAAAAAAAAAAAAAAAAAAAAAAAAAAAAAAAAAAAAAAAAAAAAAAAAAAAAAAAAAAAAAAAAAAAAAAAAAAAAAAAAAAAAAAAAAAAAAAAAAAAAAAAAAAAAAAAAAAAAAAAAAAAAAAAAAAAAAAAAAAAAAAAAAAAAAAAAAAAAAAAAAAAAAAAAAAAAAAAAAAAAAAAAAAAAAAAAAAAAAAAAAAAAAAAAAAAAAAAAAAAAAAAAAAAAAAAAAAAAAAAAAAAAAAAAAAAAAAAAAAAAAAAAAAAAAAAAAAAAAAAAAAAAAAAAAAAAAAAAAAAAAAAAAAAAAAAAAAAAAAAAAAAAAAAAAAAAAAAAAAAAAAAAAAAAAAAAAAAAAAAAAAAAAAAAAAAAAAAAAAAAAAAAAAAAAAAAAAAAAAAAAAAAAAAAAAAAAAAAAAAAAAAAAAAAAAAAAAAAAAAAAAAAAAAAAAAAAAAAAAAAAAAAAAAAAAAAAAAAAAAAAAAAAAAAAAAAAAAAAAAAAAAAAAAAAAAAAAAAAAAAAAAAAAAAAAAAAAAAAAAAAAAAAAAAAAAAAAAAAAAAAAAAAAAAAAAAAAAAAAAAAAAAAAAAAAAAAAAAAAAAAAAAAAAAAAAAAAAAAAAAAAAAAAAAAAAAAAAAAAAAAAAAAAAAAAAAAAAAAAAAAAAAAAAAAAAAAAAAAAAAAAAAAAAAAAAAAAAAAAAAAAAAAAAAAAAAAAAAAAAAAAAAAAAAAAAAAAAAAAAAAAAAAAAAAAAAAAAAAAAAAAAAAAAAAAAAAAAAAAAAAAAAAAAAAAAAAAAAAAAAAAAAAAAAAAAAAAAAAAAAAAAAAAAAAAAAAAAAAAAAACAAAATACAACAACAAAAACTTAACAAGTGTTAGAAATATAAATGTAGTAGTTGATTTGTTTCCTTGTTATATATTTGTACTTAGAATGTAAATGTCTAAGTATGGAAGGGGGCTTAGTGTAAATTAGTCATATGTATATAAATTCCCTCCATAATGAACTTTGTAACCTTTCACCCCATTTTATGCAAACTAATCTTTCCTGCCAAACACACTTTCTCTCTCTACCTTCTCTCTCATCAAACCGCCATTGTTACACACACTAACACACACATAAGCTCAAATTCTAATCTTTACATTTGGTATCAGAGCACAATCAGAGTTGCTGAACGATCCACAAGCTTCAATTAAGGCTTATTTGTGCTTATTTTCTGGAATTTGAGTTTGTTACTGAAATAGCCATTTGCCGAGATTACTGTTTGAGTAATTTCTGCAAAATTAGTGTGTTTGTTGTTGAAATTTGTTCACCGATCGATTAGTTGTTAGTATATCATCATTCTGTATCGATTTCAGATTTCAATTTCATCATTTGATCACATTTCGTAAAAGCTCGGCAAATCAAGGTTTCAGTGGGATTTCATTCTGATTGAAATTAGTTGTTATTTTGTTCGAGGATTTGTTCGCAATCATTTTCTGAGAATTTTGATATAAATTTCAAGTTGTAACTCTCAAAAATGAAGAAGATATCAATGATTTTCAGAAACCTCGGCGTTTGGGTACTTAGCTGAACGAAGAAGAAGAACAGTAACCGACTGTTTTGTCGTTTAGTGTTTACTCGTGTTTGCAGAGATTTTATCTCGGCAAATAGGTGTTTCAAGAAAAGTTGGTTAAGTGTGGTGCTCATTGTTCTATTTGCAGAGATTTTATCTCGGCAAATAGGTGTTTCAAGAAAAGTTGGTTAAGTGTGGTGCTCATTGTTCTATTTGCAGAGATTTTATCTCGGCAAATAGGTGTTTCAAGAAAAGTTGGTTAAGTGTGGTGCTCATTGTTCTATTTGCAGAGATTTTATCTCGGCAAATAGGTGTTTCAAGAAAAGTTGGTTAAGTGTGGTGCTCATTGTTCTATTTGCAGAGATTTTATCTCGGCAAATAGGTGTTTCAAGAAAAGTTGGTTAAGTGTGGTGCTCATTGTTCTATTTGCAGAGATTTTATCTCGGCAAATAGGTGTTTCAAGAAAAGTTGGTTAAGTGTGGTGCTCATTGTTCTATTTGCAGAGATTTTATCTCGGCAAATAGGTGTTTCAAGAAAAGTTGGTTAAGTGTGGTGCTCATTGTTCTATTTGCAGAGATTTTATCTCGGCAAATAGGTGTTTCAAGAAAAGTTGGTTAAGTGTGGTGCTCATTGTTCTATTTGCAGAGATTTTATCTCGGCAAATAGGTGTTTCAAGAAAAGTTGGTTAAGTGTGGTGCTCATTGTTCTATTTGCAGAGATTTTATCTCGGCAAATAGGTGTTTCAAGAAAAGTTGGTTAAGTGTGGTGCTCATTGTTCTATTTGCAGAGATTTTATCTCGGCAAATAGGTGTTTCAAGAAAAGTTGGTTAAGTGTGGTGCTCATTGTTCTATTTGCAGAGATTTTATCTCGGCAAATAGGTGTTTCAAGAAAAGTTGGTTAAGTGTGGTGCTCATTGTTCTATTTGCAGAGATTTTATCTCGGCAAATAGGTGTTTCAAGAAAAGTTGGTTAAGTGTGGTGCTCATTGTTCTATTTGCAGAGATTTTATCTCGGCAAATAGGTGTTTCAAGAAAAGTTGGTTAAGTGTGGTGCTCATTGTTCTATTTGCAGAGATTTTATCTCGGCAAATAGGTGTTTCAAGAAAAGTTGGTTAAGTGTGGTGCTCATTGTTCTATTTGCAGAGATTTTATCTCGGCAAATAGGTGTTTCAAGAAAAGTTGGTTAAGTGTGGTGCTCATTGTTCTATTTGCAGAGATTTTATCTCGGCAAATAGGTGTTTCAAGAAAAGTTGGTTAAGTGTGGTGCTCATTGTTCTATTTGCAGAGATTTTATCTCGGCAAATAGGTGTTTCAAGAAAAGTTGGTTAAGTGTGGTGCTCATTGTTCTATTTGCAGAGATTTTATCTCGGCAAATAGGTGTTTCAAGAAAAGTTGGTTAAGTGTGGTGCTCATTGTTCTATTTGCAGAGATTTTATCTCGGCAAATAGGTGTTTCAAGAAAAGTTGGTTAAGTGTGGTGCTCATTGTTCTATTTGCAGAGATTTTATCTCGGCAAATAGGTGTTTCAAGAAAAGTTGGTTAAGTGTGGTGCTCATTGTTCTATTTGCAGAGATTTTATCTCGGCAAATAGGTGTTTCAAGAAAAGTTGGTTAAGTGTGGTGCTCATTGTTCTATTTGCAGAGATTTTATCTCGGCAAATAGGTGTTTCAAGAAAAGTTGGTTAAGTGTGGTGCTCATTGTTCTATTTGCAGAGATTTTATCTCGGCAAATAGGTGTTTCAAGAAAAGTTGGTTAAGTGTGGTGCTCATTGTTCTATTTGCAGAGATTTTATCTCGGCAAATAGGTGTTTCAAGAAAAGTTGGTTAAGTGTGGTGCTCATTGTTCTATTTGCAGAGATTTTATCTCGGCAAATAGGTGTTTCAAGAAAAGTTGGTTAAGTGTGGTGCTCATTGTTCTATTTGCAGAGATTTTATCTCGGCAAATAGGTGTTTCAAGAAAAGTTGGTTAAGTGTGGTGCTCATTGTTCTATTTGCAGAGATTTTATCTCGGCAAATAGGTGTTTCAAGAAAAGTTGGTTAAGTGTGGTGCTCATTGTTCTATTTGCAGAGATTTTATCTCGGCAAATAGGTGTTTCAAGAAAAGTTGGTTAAGTGTGGTGCTCATTGTTCTATTTGCAGAGATTTTATCTCGGCAAATAGGTGTTTCAAGAAAAGTTGGTTAAGTGTGGTGCTCATTGTTCTATTTGCAGAGATTTTATCTCGGCAAATAGGTGTTTCAAGAAAAGTTGGTTAAGTGTGGTGCTCATTGTTCTATTTGCAGAGATTTTATCTCGGCAAATAGGTGTTTCAAGAAAAGTTGGTTAAGTGTGGTGCTCATTGTTCTATTTGCAGAGATTTTATCTCGGCAAATAGGTGTTTCAAGAAAAGTTGGTTAAGTGTGGTGCTCATTGTTCTATTTGCAGAGATTTTATCTCGGCAAATAGGTGTTTCAAGAAAAGTTGGTTAAGTGTGGTGCTCATTGTTCTATTTGCAGAGATTTTATCTCGGCAAATAGGTGTTTCAAGAAAAGTTGGTTAAGTGTGGTGCTCATTGTTCTATTTGCAGAGATTTTATCTCGGCAAATAGGTGTTTCAAGAAAAGTTGGTTAAGTGTGGTGCTCATTGTTCTATTTGCAGAGATTTTATCTCGGCAAATAGGTGTTTCAAGAAAAGTTGGTTAAGTGTGGTGCTCATTGTTCTATTTGCAGAGATTTTATCTCGGCAAATAGGTGTTTCAAGAAAAGTTGGTTAAGTGTGGTGCTCATTGTTCTATTTGCAGAGATTTTATCTCGGCAAATAGGTGTTTCAAGAAAAGTTGGTTAAGTGTGGTGCTCATTGTTCTATTTGCAGAGATTTTATCTCGGCAAATAGGTGTTTCAAGAAAAGTTGGTTAAGTGTGGTGCTCATTGTTCTATTTGCAGAGATTTTATCTCGGCAAATAGGTGTTTCAAGAAAAGTTGGTTAAGTGTGGTGCTCATTGTTCTATTTGCAGAGATTTTATCTCGGCAAATAGGTGTTTCAAGAAAAGTTGGTTAAGTGTGGTGCTCATTGTTCTATTTGCAGAGATTTTATCTCGGCAAATAGGTGTTTCAAGAAAAGTTGGTTAAGTGTGGTGCTCATTGTTCTATTTGCAGAGATTTTATCTCGGCAAATAGGTGTTTCAAGAAAAGTTGGTTAAGTGTGGTGCTCATTGTTCTATTTGCAGAGATTTTATCTCGGCAAATAGGTGTTTCAAGAAAAGTTGGTTAAGTGTGGTGCTCATTGTTCTATTTGCAGAGATTTTATCTCGGCAAATAGGTGTTTCAAGAAAAGTTGGTTAAGTGTGGTGCTCATTGTTCTATTTGCAGAGATTTTATCTCGGCAAATAGGTGTTTCAAGAAAAGTTGGTTAAGTGTGGTGCTCATTGTTCTATTTGCAGAGATTTTATCTCGGCAAATAGGTGTTTCAAGAAAAGTTGGTTAAGTGTGGTGCTCATTGTTCTATTTGCAGAGATTTTATCTCGGCAAATAGGTGTTTCAAGAAAAGTTGGTTAAGTGTGGTGCTCATTGTTCTATTTGCAGAGATTTTATCTCGGCAAATAGGTGTTTCAAGAAAAGTTGGTTAAGTGTGGTGCTCATTGTTCTATTTGCAGAGATTTTATCTCGGCAAATAGGTGTTTCAAGAAAAGTTGGTTAAGTGTGGTGCTCATTGTTCTATTTGCAGAGATTTTATCTCGGCAAATAGGTGTTTCAAGAAAAGTTGGTTAAGTGTGGTGCTCATTGTTCTATTTGCAGAGATTTTATCTCGGCAAATAGGTGTTTCAAGAAAAGTTGGTTAAGTGTGGTGCTCATTGTTCTATTTGCAGAGATTTTATCTCGGCAAATAGGTGTTTCAAGAAAAGTTGGTTAAGTGTGGTGCTCATTGTTCTATTTGCAGAGATTTTATCTCGGCAAATAGGTGTTTCAAGAAAAGTTGGTTAAGTGTGGTGCTCATTGTTCTATTTGCAGAGATTTTATCTCGGCAAATAGGTGTTTCAAGAAAATCTGGAAGAGGAATGGCAAGTGTATGGAACCCAACTCAACCAACAATCAGACTTTGGGAAACTTACCATTCACACCTTGTATGAAAAGCTGAAGCTAAATGTTGAGGATGTTCAGAGGATCCAAAAGAAGAAAGAAGAAAGTTCTCATTCAGATCCATTGGCCTTGGTAGCTGAGAAGAAGACTTCAAGAGTTTCAAAACAGAGCTTTGTTGAAACAGATTCTGATTCAAGTGAAATGAGTGATTCTGACTTGGATGAAAGACAAAAAGAGATGTATAAAGAACTCGCTTATTTCACAAAGGCTTTCAAGAAGAAATTCTTCAAGAAGAAACCAACCAACAATCAGCTTAGGACTTCTTCAGTTTCTTCGTATGCAAAGAATGCAAATGCTCCTAAGTTTGAAGCCAAGAAGGAAATTCTTCAAGAAGAAATTCTTCAAGAAGAAATTCTTCAAGAAGAAATTCTTCAAGAAGAAATTCTTCAAGAAGAAATTCTTCAAGAAGAAATTCTTCAAGAAGAAATTCTTCAAGAAGAAATTCTTCAAGAAGAAATTCTTCAAGAAGAAATTCTTCAAGAAGAAATTCTTCAAGAAGAAATTCTTCAAGAAGAAATTCTTCAAGAAGAAATTCTTCAAGAAGAAATTCTTCAAGAAGAAATTCTTCAAGAAGAAATTCTTCAAGAAGAAATTCTTCAAGAAGAAATTCTTCAAGAAGAAATTCTTCAAGAAGAAATTCTTCAAGAAGAAATTCTTCAAGAAGAAATTCTTCAAGAAGAAATTCTTCAAGAAGAAATTCTTCAAGAAGAAATTCTTCAAGAAGAAATTCTTCAAGAAGAAATTCTTCAAGAAGAAATTCTTCAAGAAGAAATTCTTCAAGAAGAAATTCTTCAAGAAGAAATTCTTCAAGAAGAAATTCTTCAAGAAGAAATTCTTCAAGAAGAAATTCTTCAAGAAGAAATTCTTCAAGAAGAAATTCTTCAAGAAGAAATTCTTCAAGAAGAAATTCTTCAAGAAGAAATTCTTCAAGAAGAAATTCTTCAAGAAGAAATTCTTCAAGAAGAAATTCTTCAAGAAGAAATTCTTCAAGAAGAAATTCTTCAAGAAGAAATTCTTCAAGAAGAAATTCTTCAAGAAGAAATTCTTCAAGAAGAAATTCTTCAAGAAGAAATTCTTCAAGAAGAAATTCTTCAAGAAGAAATTCTTCAAGAAGAAATTCTTCAAGAAGAAATTCTTCAAGAAGAAATTCTTCAAGAAGAAATTCTTCAAGAAGAAATTCTTCAAGAAGAAATTCTTCAAGAAGAAATTCTTCAAGAAGAAATTCTTCAAGAAGAAATTCTTCAAGAAGAAATTCTTCAAGAAGAAATTCTTCAAGAAGAAATTCTTCAAGAAGAAATTCTTCAAGAAGAAATTCTTCAAGAAGAAATTCTTCAAGAAGAAATTCTTCAAGAAGAAATTCTTCAAGAAGAAATTCTTCAAGAAGAAATTCTTCAAGAAGAAATTCTTCAAGAAGAAATTCTTCAAGAAGAAATTCTTCAAGAAGAAATTCTTCAAGAAGAAATTCTTCAAGAAGAAATTCTTCAAGAAGAAATTCTTCAAGAAGAAATTCTTCAAGAAGAAATTCTTCAAGAAGAAATTCTTCAAGAAGAAATTCTTCAAGAAGAAATTCTTCAAGAAGAAATTCTTCAAGAAGAAATTCTTCAAGAAGAAATTCTTCAAGAAGAAATTCTTCAAGAAGAAATTCTTCAAGAAGAAATTCTTCAAGAAGAAATTCTTCAAGAAGAAATTCTTAAGAATATGAATTTATAAAAGATTCTCTTAAACAAAAACTTGATAAAGAAAATGATGAGCTTAAAGCTGAAATCAAGACTTATCAAGACAAATTGTACAAGATTAATCGTTCATATCAACAAATCTTTTTGAATAGGCCAAGAAATTCGAAAACAATATTCACTTCAGGGTTGGGTTATGACAATCCAAAACTTTTGCTCGAAGCACAAGAAGAAGTCCCATCATTATATAAGGAATCTTATTTGAGATGTGGGATGACTGACCAGTTTGTGAGACCGACTGATAGTGATTTTGAGGCTGATGATTTTCTAAAGAAGGGTGCAAAAGTCTATTTTAACTATGAGTTAATGGATGAGTCATATGATTTTTTCAGTCACTCTGCACATAAAATGGAAAAACAAAATGACGAAAAAGAAAATCATGAGGCTATAATTCCTGAAATTCTTGAGTGTTTTAAAGAAAAACCTTTAGAAGAAACTTTTCCAATTCCAAAAGCTGAAAACTTGAGACCGTATGTTCCACAAAAAGTTTTGGAAAAGGTAATAGAGGATCTGCAAAAGTCTCTTGATGAAAAGCAATCTTTGATAGAAAGTTTGAAGACTCAAAATCACTATGTCATTGACCCACCCAAGAATCATGTAAATGATTGTGATCACCCTGATTGTCCTGTTTGTGAAGTTATGGCCACTCCAACTCCACCAAACCAATCTGTGTGTCAAAATGAGACAACTTCACAAACTGCATGCTCTATTTGTCAAATTGTGAATGCATGTGTGCAAACTGAGTGTGAAGTTGTTCATGTGTCTGTTCAAACTGATAGTGATCTAGATGAATTCGATGATGCACTTGATGTTGATGATTATTTCTTCCCGACTACTTTTGAAACTAAGTCCTTTACCAAGTTTTCTGAGGGAACTCAATCATACTTGAATGAAATTGATCTTTCAAACAAAAGTTTGAAAAAGAAAAAGAACAAAAGGTGAAAGTGCTAAAGGAACTTAATGATCTAAAAGTTGAATTCCAATTTCAGAAAATAGCACTTCAATCTTTTAAAGAGAAAGAAAAAGCATCAATTCCACTCAAGAGAAGTGAAGCAAGTGTGAAATTGGAAACAGATGATTTCTCAACTTATTTGGAAGGAAATTATGATTTTGCTCCTGATTTTGAAAAACATTTTGTTCAAAAAGAGGAAAAACATGAATTTTTTCTAAAGAAGATTCCAAAGTCACACTCTTCACAACCTTCCCCATTCGATAAGTTCCAAAGACCAAAGACCAAACCATCACCCAAGACTGATTCAAAACCAAAGACCAAACCATCACCCAAGACTGATTCAAAACCAAAGACCAAACCATCACCCAAGACTGATTCAAAACCAAAGACCAAACCATCACCCAAGACTGATTCAAAACCAAAGACCAAACCATCACCCAAGACTGATTCAAAACCAAAGACCAAACCATCACCCAAGACTGATTCAAAACCAAAGACCAAACCATCACCCAAGACTGATTCAAGAACGAAACCAAACAAAGGTCCCAAAGTTTCTAAGATTTCAAAGACTTCTAGACAACCACAGATGTATAAGGTTAAAACTGAACCTAAGATTCAAAAAGAAGTCAAAACAAGTAGTGGTCCAAAGATTGTCAAGAATGAATCGTTCTCATTAGGTAACAAACAACCAAAGAATGTTAAGTATTCTAGTTTTCCTAGGTATTCTCAGACGACCTCTAAGTGCACGTTACAGAGAGTTAGAGATACAATTTCAGGAACAACTAAATACAAAGATCAGTATGGTTGGTTGTCGCCTAATAACATCAAGAAAGTGAACAAGACCACAGAACCCATCAAGAAGAAACCTGTTAAGATCGAAAATAACAAATTGTTTGCTAACAAGAAGACTGTTCGTGTTTCAGGTGACTTGTGCTTAACTAGTAGCAGTAGATGGATTCCTAAGGATAGATTTTTGCATGCTTCTAGTAAAGTCAAGCTTGATGGGAATACAGCTAATGTCAAACAAGTGTGGATTGTCCGTAGATCAAATACATTAGATAATGCTAATACATCTAGGACTAGTCCCGCTTGTATCAAAACTTGTGAATAAACCATTACATTTCTTTGCTTGTAATTCGTATTTGTGTTTTGAACAATTATGTGTGCTTGTTTGTTTTGTTGAATAAAATGTTTGTTTGTGTGTTATTTTTTTTTTTTTTGTGTACTTTCTTGATGTTTAATTTTATGAATACTTTTTTTTTTTTTTTTTTTTTTTTTTTTTTTTTTTTTTTTTTTTTTTTTTTTTTTTTTTTTTTTTTTTTTTTTTTTTTTTTTTTTTTTTTTTTTTTTTTTTTTTTTTTTTTTTTTTTTTTTTTTTTTTTTTTTTTTTTTTTTTTTTTTTTTTTTTTTTTTTTTTTTTTTTTTTTTTTTTTTTTTTTTTTTTTTTTTTTTTTTTTTTTTTTTTTTTTTTTTTTTTTTTTTTTTTTTTTTTTTTTTTTTTTTTTTTTTTTTTTTTTTTTTTTTTTTTTTTTTTTTTTTTTTTTTTTTTTTTTTTTTTTTTTTTTTTTTTTTTTTTTTTTTTTTTTTTTTTTTTTTTTTTTTTTTTTTTTTTTTTTTTTTTTTTTTTTTTTTTTTTTTTTTTTTTTTTTTTTTTTTTTTTTTTTTTTTTTTTTTTTTTTTTTTTTTTTTTTTTTTTTTTTTTTTTTTTTTTTTTTTTTTTTTTTTTTTTTTTTTTTTTTTTTTTTTTTTTTTTTTTTTTTTTTTTTTTTTTTTTTTTTTTTTTTTTTTTTTTTTTTTTTTTTTTTTTTTTTTTTTTTTTTTTTTTTTTTTTTTTTTTTTTTTTTTTTTTTTTTTTTTTTTTTTTTTTTTTTTTTTTTTTTTTTTTTTTTTTTTTTTTTTTTTTTTTTTTTTTTTTTTTTTTTTTTTTTTTTTTTTTTTTTTTTTTTTTTTTTTTTTTTTTTTTTTTTTTTTTTTTTTTTTTTTTTTTTTTTTTTTTTTTTTTTTTTTTTTTTTTTTTTTTTTTTTTTTTTTTTTTTTTTTTTTTTTTTTTTTTTTTTTTTTTTTTTTTTTTTTTTTTTTTTTTTTTTTTTTTTTTTTTTTTTTTTTTTTTTTTTTTTTTTTTTTTTTTTTTTTTTTTTTTTTTTTTTTTTTTTTTTTTTTTTTTTTTTTTTTTTTTTTTTTTTTTTTTTTTTTTTTTTTTTTTTTTTTTTTTTTTTTTTTTTTTTTTTTTTTTTTTTTTTTTTTTTTTTTTTTTTTTTTTTTTTTTTTTTTTTTTTTTTTTTTTTTTTTTTTTTTTTTTTTTTTTTTTTTTTTTTTTTTTTTTTTTTTTTTTTTTTTTTTTTTTTTTTTTTTTTTTTTTTTTTTTTTTTTTTTTTTTTTTTTTTTTTTTTTTTTTTTTTTTTTTTTTTTTTTTTTTTTTTTTTTTTTTTTTTTTTTTTTTTTTTTTTTTTTTTTTTTTTTTTTTTTTTTTTTTTTTTTTTTTTTTTTTTTTTTTTTTTTTTTTTTTTTTTTTTTTTTTTTTTTTTTTTTTTTTTTTTTTTTTTTTTTTTTTTTTTTTTTTTTTTTTTTTTTTTTTTTTTTTTTTTTTTTTTTTTTTTTTTTTTTTTTTTTTTTTTTTTTTTTTTTTTTTTTTTTTTTTTTTTTTTTTTTTTTTTTTTTTTTTTTTTTTTTTTTTTTTTTTTTTTTTTTTTTTTTTTTTTTTTTTTTTTTTTTTTTTTTTTTTTTTTTTTTTTTTTTTTTTTTTTTTTTTTTTTTTTTTTTTTTTTTTTTTTTTTTTTTTTTTTTTTTTTTTTTTTTTTTTTTTTTTTTTTTTTTTTTTTTTTTTTTTTTTTTTTTTTTTTTTTTTTTTTTTTTTTTTTTTTTTTTTTTTTTTTTTTTTTTTTTTTTTTAAACCAAAGAAGTTTCTAAGTACAGAAGGTCCTTTGCACCTTATTCATATGGATTTGTGTGGTCCCATGAAAGTTCAAAGTATCCATGGCAAGCGATACATTCTTGTGATTGTCGATGATTATTCTCGTTATACTTGGGTATTCTTTCTTCATGCAAAGAGTGATACTCTGAGTGTGATTATTGATTTCATTAAGAAGACCCAAGTAAATCTTAAATCATCGGTTAGACTTGTTCGCTCAGACAATGGCACTGAATTCAAGAATTCAACAATAGATTCTTTCTTCAAGTCCATGGGTATTAATCATCAATTTTCCGCTGTCAGGACACCTCAACAGAATGGAGTAGTTGAACGTCAAAATCAAACTCTTGTTGAAGCAGCTAGGACAATGCTTGCTTATTCTAAGTTGCCTCTGAATCTATGGGCTGAAGCTGTTGCTACTGCCTGCTTCACTCAAAATAGATCAATCATACACCTACCGATAATTCAGAGTTGCATACTCAACCTCATAATTTCTCTCAAGTGACAAATCATTCAACCAATCTTGAAGTTTATGATCCTGACGACTTTGTTGAAACAATTGCTACTTCGTTTGAACAATTGACAGAACAACATTCTCCTGATTTTATTGATTCTGAAGAATCTGGTGATCCACTTGATCCAATTCCTCACACAACCAAATGGACAAGAGCTCATCCAATTTCTCAAGTCATTGGTAATCCAAAAACTGGAGTTCAGACAAGATCCGCATCCGCGAATGAATGTCTGTTTGTGAATTTTATGAGTATTGTTGAACCAAAGACAGTGAATGAAGCTCTAAGTTGTCCAAATTGGGTGAAAGCAATGCAAGAAGAACTTAATCAGTTCGAACATCTTGAGGTATGGAAATTGGTTCCCAATCCTTACAAGAATAAGGAGTCAATTAAGACCAAATGGATCTTCAAGAACAAAAAGGATGAAACTGGAGTTGTTGTACGTAACAAAGCACGATTGGTTGCGAAGGGATACTGCCAACAAGATGGAATTGATTACGATGAGACATTCGCACCAGTTGCACGAATTGAGGCTATTCGGATGTTTCTTGTCTATGCTGCCTACAAGAACTTCACAGTCTACCAAATGGATGTCAAAACTGCCTTCTTGAATGGGATTCTCAAAGAAGAAGTGTACGTTGAACAACCAGAAGGTTTTGTGAATTCTAAACATCCGGACTATGTTTACAGGTTAGACAAGGCTTTATATGGTCTGAAACAAGCGCCTCGTGTATGGTATGATGCTCTATCTTCTTATCTTGTGAAATCTGGTTTTAGCAAAGGTTCGATTGACACTACCTTGTTTATCAAACGACAAGGGAGTGACATCATTCTAATCCAGATTTATGTTGACGACATAATTTTTGGGTCAACTAACCCTAAATACTGCAAGAATGTTTCAGCCTTAATGATCAAGAAATTTGAAATGAGCATGATGGGTGAATTAAACTTTTTCCTTGGCCTTCAAGTAAAACAGTTGTCAAATGGTACTTTTATTTGTCAATCTAAGTACATTCTTGACATGTTGAAAAAGTTTGATATGATGGATTGTCAAACAATTAGGACACCCATGGAAGCTCGAACAAAGATTAATGCTGACTTAAATGGAAAATCTTTTGATCAAAAGAAATATCGCAGTATGATAGGGTCACTCATGTATTTGACTGCAAGTCGCCCTGATATTATGTTTGCCACATGCATGTGTGCCAGGTACCGGGCCAATCCTAAGGAAAGTCATTTCCAGGCCGTCAAACGGATATTTCGATACCTGAAAGGCACTGTGAACCTTGGTCTCTGGTATCCAAGGGATACTGGGTTTCAGTTGATTGCATATTCGGATGCTGACCATGCAGGTTGTAAGCTTGACCGAAAGAGTACTTCTGGGAGCGTACAGTTTTTAGGGGATAGATTAGTCAGTTGGTCTTCAAAGAAACAGAATTGTGTATCTACATCTACTGCAGAAGCTGAGTACGTTGCTGCAGCAAGCTGTTGTTCACAAGTTCTTTGGATGAAGACTTAGTTGACTGATTATGGATTTCAGCTCAACAGAATTCCCATCTACTGTGACTCTAAGAGTGCTATTGCTATTTCTTGCAATCCTGTACAGCACACAAAGACCAAGCACATAGATGTTCGGTACCATTTTCTTAAAGATCACGTCGAGAAAGGTAACATCGAACTCTATTTTGTCCCGACAGACTACCAACTTGCTGACCTTTTCACCAAGCCTTTGGATGAACAAAGGTTCAATTTTCTTAAAACCAAGTTGGGAATGCTAGATTTACAAACTTAAATGCTTTCATGCCATGTATTCTATGTTGATTTTCTGTTTCAAACATTGATGTGTTCTTATCTGATATTACATGCAATGTTTGAGGGGGAGAAAAAGGGTAGAATGCATGATTTTAGGGGGAGTTTGTAAATTTATTGTCTTGATACATGCTTAATTTGAGGGGGAGTGTGCAAATGCATATGAATATTTTTTATTGTTTGTTTAATTTTGTTTTGTATGTGTGTTTGTTTTTAAAATCTGAAAAACCAAATACAAAATCAGAAAATTATAAAAGAAAAGTTTTAAATGTTGTTAAATTTTTTTTAATTTTTTTTTTTTATTTTATTTTTAATTTTTTTTTATTTCTATTTTTTTTTAGTTTTATTTTTATTTTTATTTTTTTTTATTATTTTTGTGAAAAACCCAATAAGAGCCCAAAATTTTTTCAGCCCAAAGTGTTTGTTAAGCCCAAGACCAGCTTGGGATCCGGGTTGACACGCGGGTCAAACCCAGACCCACGACCCGGATTCGTGGTTTAAAAGGAAACTGGGCGGGCCAAGTGATTCATTTCAAAATTCAAATCAAAATATCTTCTTGTTTTCTCTCAAAAACCGATCAAACTATCAATCATTCATTCAACCATTTCATCCATCGTGTAAGAATCAAAGTGGGTGTAGTATTATTGTCATAGTTGGGTTGATAATCATCACTGTTCATCGATCATTTCATTCAATTTGAGGTTAGATTTCTTGTGTTCATATTGCATATCAATTGTTTGATTAAATGCATGAATGAACTGCCATGATTGTTTTACATTATGTGATGATTGAATGTGAATATTTGATGAGTTTAGATGCATGTTTAGGGTTGTTGTAAATTGTTTATCTGCTTAAAATCCTTAATCTGCATTGTTCTTGTTTTTCTGGGTTTGATTTGATGAAGGGCTGGGTAATTTTTGAACATTTGAAGGTTTGTGCCATTCGCCGAGATTTTTGCTCGGCAAATGCTATATTTTGTTCATATCATTCTTCAAATCTTCATAAAACTGGCAAAACTTGTTCATAATGTTGTTGTCAACCATTTGATTCAAAAAGGTCATTTGCAGAGATTTTATCTCGGCAAATGATCGTTTTTCTCAAAATGTTCAAATTTTCTAAGTCATAAATGAGCCATTTGCCGAGGTTTTTGCTCGGCAAATGCTTGTTTTTCTCATATCAAGATTTTCTAAGACATAAAGAAGCCATTTGCAGAGTTTTTTCTCAGCAAATGCTTGTTTTTCTCATATCAAGATTTTCTAAGACATAAAGAAGCCATTTGCCGAGGTTTTTGCTCGGCAAATGCTTGTTTTTCTCATATCAAGATTTTCTAAGACATAAAGAAGCCATTTGCAGAGTTTTTTCTCAGCAAATGCTTGTTTTTCTCATATCAAGATTTTCTAAGACATAAAGAAGCCATTTGCAGGTTTTTGCTCGGCAAATGCTTGTTTTTCTCATTCAAGATTTTCTAAGACATAAAGAAGCCATTTGCAGAGTTTTTGCTCGGCAAATGCTTGTTTTTCTCATATCAAGATTTTCTAAGACATAAAGAAGCCATTTGCAGGTTTTTGCTCGGCAAATGCTTGTTTTTCTCATATCAAGATTTTCTAAGACATAAAGAAGCCATTTGCAGGTTTTTGCTCGGCAAATGCTTGTTTTTCTCATTCAAGATTTTCTAAGACATAAAGAAGCCATTTGCAGGTTTTTGCTCGGCAAATGCTTGTTTTTCTCATATCAAGATTTTCTAAGACATAAAGAAGCCATTTGCCGAGGTTTTTGCTCGGCAAATGCTTGTTTTTCTCATATCAAGATTTTCTAAGACATAAAGAAGCCATTTGCAGAGATTTTTTCTCAGCAAATGCTTGTTTTTCTCATATCAAGATTTTCTAAGACATAAAGAAGCCATTTGCCGAGGTTTTTGCTCGGCAAATGCTTGTTTTTCTCATATCAAGATTTTCTAAGACATAAAGAAGCCATTTGCAGAGATTTTTTCTCAGCAAATGCTTGTTTTTCTCATATCAAGATTTTCTAAGACATAAAGAAGCCATTTGCCGAGGTTTTTGCTCGGCAAATGCTTGTTTTTCTCATATCAAGATTTTCTAAGACATAAAGAAGCCATTTGCAGAGTTTTTTCTCAGCAAATGCTTGTTTTTCTCATATCAAGATTTTCTAAGACATAAAGAAGCCATTTGCCGAGGTTTTTGCTCGGCAAATGCTTGTTTTTCTCATATCAAGATTTTCTAAGACATAAAGAAGCCATTTGCAGAGTTTTTTCTCAGCAAATGCTTGTTTTTCTCATTCAAGATTTTCTAAGACATAAAGAAGCCATTTGCAGGTTTTTGCTCGGCAAATGCTTGTTTTTCTCATATCAAGATTTTCTAAGACATAAAGAAGCCATTTGCAGGTTTTTGCTCGGCAAATGCTTGTTTTTCTCATTCAAGATTTTCTAAGACATAAAGAAGCCATTTGCAGGTTTTTGCTCGGCAAATGCTTGTTTTTCTCATATCAAGATTTTCTAAGACATAAAGAGGCCATTTGCCGAGGTTTTTGCTCGGCAAATGCTTGTTTTTCTCATATCAAGATTTTCTAAGACATAAAGAAGCCATTTGCAGAGATTTTTTCTCAGCAAATGCTTGTTTTTCTCATATCAAGATTTTCTAAGACATAAAGAAGCCATTTGCCGAGGTTTTTGCTCGGCAAATGCTTGTTTTTCTCATATCAAGATTTTCTAAGACATAAAGAAGCCATTTGCAGAGATTTTTGCTCGGCGTTTACGAGACTTCACTTCGATACCCGATGACTTGAATTTTTGGACCCTGATCTGCTTCATTCTTGTAACACCCCGCGAAAGCGGAATATACGGGATGTACAGACAAGCACAAAAGCACACAGTACAAGTCCCAACACAGCCAATAACATAAAAGAAAAGAAGTATAAAAGTTATTACAGCATTTGGGATATACCCAGAATAGTTAATAATCAAAAGACAGAACAATGTCTTGGAGTACAGGAGTCTGAACTAAATAAGCAAAGGGAGGTCTTCACAGCTTCCGGTCTTGAACGTACGAACAATCGCCAAAAGAGATGAGCTTTAAAGAGGAAGACTTCTATGCTAAGAGATCTACTAACCTAGCCTGAAAAGCATGTAAGTTCAAAGGTCAACTACAAAAGTAGTTGGTGAGATTCACATAAAGTACTAGTACGCTTACATATAAACAAGTCTGTAGTAAGAACAAGTCAGAAGATCTGTACGTTTAACAAAATGCTCTGTGATAGTAAGAACAGTACGAGAACCTATAATGAACTTTAAATGAATTGTCACTGCTAACCCGATTGGCCAGAACTGAACTGTATTGAACTTATGCACATAATAATCAAGTACTTCACGAAGATCTAAAATCAGAACAAGAACAGATAATATGCATCCTCCAGAACTGCGGAGAATGAGGGTGGGCCTACCCTAAACAGCGCTGTCCATAATTATCTACGGTTCAATCCCTGAACTGTGGGATATGAATTGATAGCAGTGAATAAGAACTGAACAAGTACAAGTACGAACTAGAACATGTTAAAGATCAATATAGTAGTGTGGAGGTATTTAAGATCCTGCCCATTCAAGACTTAAATACTCCCTTAAACAGTATAAATGTATTTAAGATCCTGCCCATTCAAGACTTAAATACTCCCTTAAATAATTAGGAATCATATCATAAGTACCTCGTAAGATCATAAAATAGTGCGTGGAATAGTTCAAGATTATAATATAGTACGTAAAGTAGTTCAAGAACAAGTGTTTGAGCAAAACCGATCCAAAGGATTAGTTACCCAATAAGTACATAACATCACCACACTATACGAGATCGGACGAATCAAGAACTAGGTACTAAGGGCTGTCCAGGACGATCTTGGATACTAAGATCGTCCCATACAGATCGTTCCAAAGCCAAAAACGGGCTGAACGAACCAACACTCATCACGAAGGTCTAGATCGATTATAAGACAGGTTAGAACGTAGCACTAGTACTTATATGCATAATAACATCATTTTATATCACTTTTACTGATTTTCGAGATCAAATATCACATGAACAAGTTGTGACTTCAAGAACAAGTGTTTGAGCAAAACCGATCCAAAGGATTAGTTACCCAATAAGTACATAACATCACCACACTATACGAGATCGGACGAATCAAGAACTAGGTACTAAGGGCTGTCCAGGACGATCTTGGATACTAAGATCGTCCCATACAGATCGTTCCAAAGCCAAAAACGGGCTGAACGAACCAACACTCATCACGAAGGTCTAGATCGATTATAAGACAGGTTAGAACGTAGCACTAGTACTTATATGCATAATAACATCATTTTATATCACTTTTACTGATTTTCGAGATCAAATATCACATGAACAAGTTGTGACTTCAAGAACAAGTGTTTGAGCAAAACCGATCCAAAGGATTAGTTACCCAATAAGTACATAACATCACCACACTATACGAGATCGGACGAATCAAGAACTAGGTACTAAGGGCTGTCCAGGACGATCTTGGATACTAAGATCGTCCCATACAGATCGTTCCAAAGCCAAAAACGGGCTGAACGAACCAACACTCATCACGAAGGTCTAGATCGATTATAAGACAGGTTAGAACGTAGCACTAGTACTTATATGCATAATAACATCATTTTATATCACTTTTACTGATTTTCGAGATCAAATATCACATGAACAAGTTGTGACTTCAAGAACAAGTGTTTGAGCAAAACCGATCCAAAGGATTAGTTACCCAATAAGTACATAACATCACCACACTATACGAGATCGGACGAATCAAGAACTAGGTACTAAGGGCTGTCCAGGACGATCTTGGATACTAAGATCGTCCCACTGGACTTGCAAGATCGTCCCACTGGACTCTAGCAAGATCGTCCCACTGGACTCTAGCAAGATCGTCCCACTGGACTCTAGCAAGATCGTTTTATCTGACTAGAGGTCAAGATCGTTTTATGGTTCTTCAAGCTCAAGATCGTTCTATTGAGTCAAGGCCAGGATCGTCTTAGTGCCCAAGGCTCAAGGTCGTCTTAGGTTCCAATGTACAAGATCGTCTTAGGTTCTAATGTACAAGATCGTCTTAGGTTCTAATGTACAAGATCGTCTTAGGTTCTAATGTACAAGATCGTCTTAAAGGTTGCTAACTCAAGATCGTCTTAATTGCCAAGCCAAGATCGTTTCATTTCCAAGGGCGAGAACAAGGTCGTTTCTAGTTCAAGAACAAGTGTTTGAGCAAAACCGATCCAAAGGATTAGTTACCCAATAAGTACATAACATCACCACACTATACGAGATCGGACGAATCAAGAACTAGGTACTAAGGGCTGTCCAGGACGATCTTGGATACTAAGATCGTCCCATACAGATCGTTCCAAAGCCAAAAACGGGCTGAACGAACCAACACTCATCACGAAGGTCTAGATCGATTATAAGACAGGTTAGAACGTAGCACTAGTACTTATATGCATAATAACATCATTTTATATCACTTTTACTGATTTTCGAGATCAAATATCACATGAACAAGTTGTGACTTCAAGAACAAGTTGTACCTTCATTTTCAAAAATGGGTTTGTAAATTAAAGCACGTTATGACCCAAATTTGTTCATACATATGTTGTTAAACACATTTAGACACAAACCCATTAACTTTTAACACGATTTTCATTCAAGAACTGGACCAAATCATCAAGAACATAAACTTGAAAAGTACACTTTTAATTTGATCAAAAACTCATAATTCGTTGTTGTTACCTGAGATTTGATTCGAGAAGTATGTTTTGATTACCACAAGGATGCTAAAAGTACAAACGATTTTGATTTAACAATCCAAAATCAAAAGATGAATTTTTGTGTGTGTTTTATGGCTGCAGGAGTGTGTTTTAGTGAGAGAAGTGAAGAAAGGAGGAAGATGAACAGTGATACTTCTCTCACTAGGGTTTCCATCTCTTTCTTTTTATACCTTTCCCATAATTAATGAACTTCGTAAATGCAAGGACTAATTGCGAACATTTTTGAACTAGAACTTTTATGAACACGAACGTTTACGTACTGCACTTTAGTATTTCATCGAACTTAATCATAAATTCGCCATATAAATCATGATTTAAGATCAAATTGACCTTCATATAAGCACATAATTTAGGTCTAAAGTACATCAAGAACCTAAATAAATTGAATTGTCTAGCCGTTCAAATGGCGAAAGTACTTTCTAAAGAACTCATTTAGAACATTTCTAAGACGGTTGTTACAATTCTCGTGTTTGCCGAGATTTTTGCTCAGCAAATCATGAATTTTTCAAAGTTTTTGCCAAAATTAATTTTTGTTCCTTATTATTTTCTGGGCAAAATTTTGAGAAATTTTTTTTTGAAAAACCCCATTTGCCGAGGTTTTTTTCTCGGCAAACAGTTAAACTTGAATTTTTTTAAATTTTTTTTATTTTTTAAGTTTTTTTTATTTGTGTTGTTTTTAAAATGTATGTATGTATGTATGTGTGTATTGTATGTGTCTATATAGTATTTCATAAGTGTTGAGGCTAAGAAGCAAGGTATTGAACGCCTTTGTGTACTACCTTTGTTTTCTTATCTTTCAATACTTATGTGATTCTATATATCGTCATGTTTCGTATATATATTAGGGTGAGAAGCAAGGTATCGAACGCCTTTGTGTACTACTTTGTTTTCTCATTTCTGATATATGTGCGAAACATTGTCTTTATGTTATAAAGGTGTTTATTAAATGTTATTGTGTTTTTATTTTTCTGTGTTTAAAGTGTATTTTCCTGGTCAAAATTTTGGTCAGTTTGTCTTTTCAGAAAAATAATAAATATAAAGATGGTGATGTTCCAAGAAGGTGCAACTATGAAGATGCAAGCCAATCATGCTCTTCATATACCATTCACATCCAAATTCCCAATTATAACGGAGATTCTAAGCCATCATCCTTTGGAAACTGCTTTGACTACTGGTGCAATTGTTCCTGAAAAGTATATATTTGAGCTATGGGAATCAATTGAGTGGTGGAAACGTACACGAACTAGTGGTACTCTGCTCTGTCTAGTCTGTTTAGCATCCCTATCAATGATCTCGATGGGCTCTTCAGTGAACTCAAGTCCTTCATCGATATGAACATCCTTAACAGGAATGACGGTCGGGTCGTCAGTCAAGCACTTCTTTAAATTGGACACGTGAAAGGTGTCATGAACATTGCCAAGTTCTAGGGGTAGTTCCAGTTTGTACGCAACTGGTCCAATCCGTTTAATGATCTTATAAGGTCCGATGTACCGAGGCGCCAATTTGCCTTTCTTGCCAAAACGGGCAGTACCTTTCCATGGGGAAACTTTTAATAGAACTTTATCGCCTACTAGAAACTCTAAGGGTTTACGGCGTTTGTCAGCGTAGGACTTTTGTCTGTCTTGGGCAGCCTTAAGCTTTTCTTTGATAACAGCGATTTTGTCAATAGTGAACTGTACAACTGGGAGCTTCATCCAGCTTCTTTCACCGGCGTCTAGCCAGCAAAGTGGTGATCTGCACTTACGCCCATATAAGGCTTCGAACGGTGCACACTGAATGCTAGTGTGATAGCTATTATTGTACGAGAACTCGATCAATGGAAGATGTTTATCCCAACTTCCTCTGAACTCTAATGCACAAGAACGGAGCATGTCCTCCAAGGTCTGAATAGTACGTTCGCTTTGCCCGTCCGTCTGTGGGTGATAAGCGGTGCTCAAGTTAAGTCTAGTACCTAATGCTTCTTGAAGTGACTGCCAAAAGTCAGATGTGAAGCGAGGGTCTCGATCGGACACTATTGATAAAGGGACACCGTACCTGGTCACAATATCGCCTATATAGATCTCAGCGAGTCTTTCCAGTGAGTAGTCATCACGAATTGGAAGAAAACGAGCTGATTTCGTCAGTCTGTCTACAATAACCCAAATAGAGTTATGGTTGTCTTTTGTACGAGGCAGTTTCATGATGAAGTCCATGGTAATATCCTCCCACTTCCACACCGGAACTTCTAACTGTTTCAATAAACCGGAAGGTTTCTGATGTTCGATCTTAACTTTAGAACATGTCAGACATCTACTGACGTACTCAAAGATCTCTCTCTTCATCCCAGGCCACCAGTAGTCTTGCTTTAAGTTCTTGTACATCTTGTCTGCGCCTGGATGAATCGAGTACCTTGAACTGTGAGCTTCCTGCATGATGATCTCTCTAACACCATTAGCTGCAGGGATCCAAACTCGGTTTTTGAACTTCCTGACTCCTTCGTCATCAATTCCCAGTTCTTGAGCGATTGGGCCTAAACGTTCTGCCTTTATGTTTTCTTTTGACTCCAATCCGATCTCTTGACCTGCGATCACACGTTGTTTCAAGTCTGTACGATCGGCCTCCTTGATAGACAAGATTTTGACTCGTTCCTTTCTGCTTAGAGCGTCAGCTACTACATTCGCCTTCCCGGGATGATACTTGATGTCACAATCGTAATCACTTAGTAACTCTACCCAGCGCCTTTGTCTCATATTCAGCTCTTTCTGATTATACACGTGTTGCAAGCTCTTATGATCGGTGAAGATAGTACATTTAGTTCCGTACAAGTAGTGCCTCCAAATCTTTAGGGCAAAAACAACTGCTCCAAGTTCTAGATCATGGGTGGTGTAGTTCTTCTCATGCACTTTAAGTTGTCTGGATGCGTAGGCGATTACTTTGCCTCTTTGCATCAGTACGCAGCCTAGTCCTTGATGTGAAGCGTCACAGTACACGACGAAGTCTTCGGTGCCTTCTGGTAAAGCTAGAACAGGTGCTTCACACAGTCTGTCTTTTAGGGTTTGGAATGCTCGTTCTTGTTGTTCACCCCAAATAAAGTCTTTGGTCTTTTGAGTCAGTTGAGTCAAAGGTAGTGCGATCTTAGAAAAGTTCTCGATAAAACGACGATAATAACCGGCTAGTCCAAGAAAACTACGAACTTCAGTAGGAGCTTTCGGAGCCTCCCACTTTTTGATGGCTTCAACTTTGGCCGGGTCGACATGAATGCCTTGATCGTTTACGACGTGGCCGAGGAACTGTACTTGGCGAAGCCAGAACTCGCACTTAGAGAACTTAGCGTACAACTCTTCTTCTCGAAGAAGTTGAAGAATGGAACGCAAATGTTGTTCATGATCAGTCTTGTTTCGAGAGTACACGAGTATGTCGTCAATGAATACAATAACAAATTTGTCCAAGAACGGACGGCAGACACGGTTCATTAAGTCCATAAAAATCGCTGGAGCATTAGTCAGACCAAATGGCATAACAAGAAATTCGTAGTGGCCATAACGAGTACGAAAAGCTGTCTTTGGAACGTCACCATCCTGAACACGGATCTGGTGATAACCTGAACGTAGATCGATCTTAGAGAAGTACGAAGCACCTTGCAATTGATCAAACAGATCGTCTATGCGAGGTAGGGGATACGGTTCTTAACGGTTAATTTGTTCAGTTCACGATAGTCTATGCACATTCTCATGGAGCCATCTTTCTTTTTGACAAATAAAATAGGTGCTCCCCAAGGAGATGAACTAGGACGAATAAAGCCCTTGCTCAAAAGTTCCTGTAATTGGTTGGACAGTTCTTGCATTTCAGGAGGAGCTAAGCGATATGGTGCTTTAGCGACTGGTGCTGCACCGGGAACTAGATCAATATTGAACTCGACTTGTCTAACAGGTGGAATGCCTGGTAAGTCGTCAGGAAAGACATCTGGGAAGTCCCTAACAATGGGAATGTCTTGAACTTTAGGTTCTTTAGCACTTTTATCAATGACATGAGCTAGGTACACAAGATGATCTTTCTTGTCCAAGTACTTACGGAATTTCATTGCTGAGACGATTTTAAGTTCGTTCGTGGACTTATCACCTTGTACGATCAAGATCTCGCCGTTCGGTAGCGGTATATGAACTGATTTCTCGTGGCAACAAATAGTTGCGTGGTGTTTGGATAGCCAATCCATTCCCACGATAATGTCGAAGCTACTAATCTTGACAGGGATTAGATCAATTGTAAAGTTCTTGTCTACTAAGATCAAAGGACAATCTAGAGCGATTTCGTCGGTACCGTACTTTTGGCCATTTGCTTATTCTATCACATATTTATCATTTAGTTTGCCAGTTATCATGTTAGTCTTAGCTTTAAAGTCTAATGCAACAAAGCTACGTTCGGCACCGGAGTCAAATAGTACAGAAGCATAATGATCGTTCAGAAGAAAAGTACCTGTCACAACCCGAGGGTTCTGACGAGCTTCCTCAGCGTTCAGAGCAAAAACACGGGCGTTAGCAGGGCCTTGTTGGTTTTGCTGATGCTGGTTCTGGTTCCTTGGCCCGCGTGGATAAGCAACACGCTGAACTTGGGCGTTCTGATTCTGGTTCCTTTGAACTGGGACAGTAGGTGGTAGGGGAGGTCTAACATTTCTCACTGGAGGATTTCTGTTCACTGGTGGAGGATTAGTTCTGATCAAGTTCGCTGAAACAGCATTACAGTACTTTGCCATGTGCCCAACTCCTTGGCACTTATAGCAGACAGGACAAGTACCAGTGTGATGAAGGTTGCAGCGAGTGCACTTAGGGTAAGCTCCAGAGTATCTTGTTGGTTCAGGCACTGCGGCCACTGCATAGTTCTTCAAGATCTTCCCCTTCTTACTTGGGGGTTCAGCTTTCCTTTCCACCACTTCTTCAGCCTTCCTCTTCCCCTTATCAGTACTTTCAATCAAACCTCCTGATCTGATTATATCTTTGGTCAAGGTCTTAGCCAGTACAGTGGCTCTTGACATGGTCTTGGGGCCTTTACTGGTGAGGTCACGGCGGATCTCGGGAATCAAGCCCCAAATAAAGCGATCAATCTTCTTTTCCTCAGTAGAAGCTAAGTGTGGCACAAGTCTAGCAAGTTCATTAAACCTCAAAATGTACTTCTCAATCCCCACGCCTTCCATTTTCAGATCCCAAAACTCTTGTTCTAGTTCTTGCAGTGCATCCTTAGTACAGAATTCAGCTCTCATCATTTTCTGAAGTTCTTCCCAGGTGTAAGCATAAGCGGACTTCCTGCCGATAGTGGTGACGATGCCAGTCCACCAAGACCTAGCAGCTCCATCAAACTGGCTGGTCGCATGCTCCACCATCTTGTCTTCATTAGTCTCAGTGTGGTACAGGGCTTCTTCCATGTTTTCAAACCACATTAATAGTTCTGCAGCACCTTTCTCCCCTGTGTAGACTGGGGGTTTGCACTGAGTGAAAGTCTTGAATTGGCACCCTCTGCTTCGGGTGGCTCTGCCTTCAGTGGTAGCTCGGGTGTTGATCTGGCTAGCTCCATCAGAATCACCGTCCACTTCCTGGTTCTGTTCAGGTTCTTCTTGAGTCCTCCTATTCTGAGTTGCTCTAGTAGTTCTAGTACCTTCAGTTAGCGGAATTTCTAGCATCTGAGCAACTTGAGTAGCAAGATTTGGCATCATTGCATTTATGCGGTCAGTGATGAGGTCTGCTACATCATTCAAAGTAAAGTTGACGTTCGCATTAATACCAGGTTGAGTAGGTTCAACAGCTGGTGCGGTCTTAGCTCTCCGTCCACGTTTAGGCGGCATTCTTCCTTATGCCCCTAATAAGATAGAAATATGAACTCGGTTACGTTTTGCACAAGTCTAAAGCTCCAAGTACGTAGTATGTTAATAAAAGATCGTCGTTAGCACAATATATGAACAAGAACAGTCGTCGGTCGCATGATAAGGACCTATAGTCGTATAAGCTCTAAGGCCTATCCTCGAAGCACTAGAACGTATGTCATAAGAGAACGAGTGAACTTGAACTGATATGATTGAAGAGCGAGTTTGCACGAGGTTCTTACTAAGGCTCTAAGAAATGGGTGACACCTTCAATGACACACCTTGAGTACTAGGAACTATATCCGCAATTAGATGTAGTTGATCAGGTTACATCTAATTAGGGAAAAGTTCCCATTACTCAAACCGGTCATACAAAGGATCACCTCAGAGTGGATTCCAGTTATAGCTCGAGTTTTCCTTAGGAAAAAGCTCGGTGTTCACTATAACCTGTCTCTGATACCAACTGTAACACCCCGCGAAAGCGGAATATACGGGATGTACAGACAAGCACAAAAGCACACAGTACAAGTCCCAACACAGCCAATAACATAAAAGAAAAGAAGTATAAAAGTTATTACAGCATTTGGGATATACCCAGAATAGTTAATAATCAAAAGACAGAACAATGTCTTGGAGTACAGGAGTCTGAACTAAATAAGCAAAGGGAGGTCTTCACAGCTTCCGGTCTTGAACGTACGAACAATCGCCAAAAGAGATGAGCTTTAAAGAGGAAGACTTCTATGCTAAGAGATCTACTAACCTAGCCTGAAAAGCATGTAAGTTCAAAGGTCAACTACAAAAGTAGTTGGTGAGATTCACATAAAGTACTAGTACGCTTACATATAAACAAGTCTGTAGTAAGAACAAGTCAGAAGATCTGTACGTTTAACAAAATGCTCTGTGATAGTAAGAACAGTACGAGAACCTATAATGAACTTTAAATGAATTGTCACTGCTAACCCGATTGGCCAGAACTGAACTGTATTGAACTTATGCACATAATAATCAAGTACTTCACGAAGATCTAAAATCAGAACAAGAACAGATAATATGCATCCTCCAGAACTGCGGAGAATGAGGGTGGGCCTACCCTAAACAGCGTTGTCCATAATTATCTACGGTTCAATCCCTGAACTGTGGGATATGAATTGATAGCAGTGAATAAGAACTGAACAAGTACAAGTACGAACTAGAACATGTTAAAGATCAATATAGTAGTGTGGAGGTATTTAAGATCCTGCCCATTCAAGACTTAAATACTCCCTTAAACAGTATAAATGTATTTAAGATCCTGCCCATTCAAGACTTAAATACTCCTTTAAATAATTAGGAATCATATCATAAGTACCTCGTAAGATCATAAAATAGTACGTGGAATAGTTCAAGATTATAATATAGTACGTAAAGTAGTTCAAGAACATATGTACAAGTACAAAGTAGTTTTCATGCTTTTCAGTCCCCGATAAAAGAACTTGAACGAAATGTACGAAAGGGGGATTAGTGAACTCACAGTGATCTGGTACAAGCACAGTAATATAGCACAGAGAACAAGCACAGAGATAGATAGGTTATATCTACCTGTTTCCAAGTACGTCTTGATGGAAGCCTAAGTACATATCATCGATCATAAATAAGTACGCATATTAATTCACATGACTAATTAATCATTGAAATGTCCTTGATGAACTGATGATTTGGTCCCTTGAAGATCTTTGAACGTTTTGACCCAAAAAGAGTTTAAATGAACTTTAAGTACATGAACTGGACTCGAACTGAACGTCTTAGAACTCACACATAAGTACTTATCGTGTTAATGAGTTGAATGTGTCTTTAATAATAAACTTTAGCCTTTAGAACTTGGTTTAATTGTTCGTAGAACTCGCACTTTTATAATCAAGATAGAACACGTCTTAATTATACTTAATTAGGGTTTGCACTTTGTACGTTGTCTTAGATCGAATCATGAACTAGCTTTGGTGTTAGTACGTAGCCTTTGATGTGTTTAATCGAAAGATAAAGACGGTAGGAACTGATTTGGTGTTTATAGAACAAGTTCAAGTTGTTTTTATGATTGCACAAAGTCGTTCTAGGGCTTTGGTTGCAAGGTCGTCCCACTGGACTTGCAAGATCGTCCCACTGGACTCTAGCAAGATCGTTTTATCTGACTAGAGGTCAAGATCGTTTTATGGTTCTTCAAGCTCAAGATCGTTCTATTGAGTCAAGGCCAGGATCGTCTTAGGTTCCAATGTACAAGATCGTCTTAGGTTCTAATGTACAAGATCGTCTTAGGTTCTAATGTACAAGATCGTCTTAGGTTCTAATGTACAAGATCGTCTTAGGTTCTAATGTACAAGATCGTCTTAGGTTCTAATGTACAAGATCGTCTTAAAGGTTGCTAACTCAAGATCGTCTTAATTGCCAAGCCAAGATCGTTTCATTTCCAAGGGCGAGAACAAGGTCGTTTCTAGTTCAAGAACAAGTGTTTGAGCAAAACCGATCCAAAGGATTAGTTACCCAATAAGTACATAACATCACCACACTATACGAGATCGGACGAATCAAGAACTAGGTACTAAGGGCTGTCCAGGACGATCTTGGATACTAAGATCGTCCCATACAGATCGTTCCAAAGCCAAAAACGGGCTGAACGAACCAACACTCATCACGAAGGTCTAGATCGATTATAAGACAGGTTAGAACGTAGCACTAGTACTTATATGCATAATAACATCATTTTATATCACTTTTACTGATTTTCGAGATCAAATATCACATGAACAAGTTGTGACTTCAAGAACAAGTTGTACCTTCATTTTCAAAAACGGGTTTGTAAATTAAAGCACGTTATGACCCAAATTTGTTCATACATATGTTGTTAAACACATTTAGACACAAACCCATTAACTTTTAACACGATTTTCATTCAAGAACTGGACCAAATCATCAAGAACATAAACTTGAAAAGTACACTTTTAATTTGATCAAAAACTCATAATTCGTTGTTGTTACCTGAGATTTGATTCGAGAAGTATGTTTTGATTACCACAAGGATGCTAAAAGTACAAACGATTTTGATTTAACAATCCAAAATCAAAAGATGAATTTTTGTGTGTGTTTTATGGCTGCAGGAGTGTGTTTTAGTGAGAGAAGTGAAGAAAGGAGGAAGATGAACAGTGATACTTCTCTCACTAGGGTTTCCATCTCTTTCTTTTTATACCTTTCCCATAATTAATGAACTTCGTAAATGCAAGGACTAATTGCGAACATTTTTGAACTAGAACTTTTATGAACACGAACGTTTACGTACTGCACTTTAGTATTTCATCGAACTTAATCATAAATTCGCCATATAAATCATGATTTAAGATCAAATTGACCTTCATATAAGCACATAATTTAGGTCTAAAGTACATCAAGAACCTAAATAAATTGAATTGTCTAGCCGTTCAAATGGCGAAAGTACTTTCTAAAGAACTCATTTAGAACATTTCTAAGACGGTTGTTACAATTCTCGTGTTTGCCGAGATTTTTGCTCAGCAAATCATGAAATTTTTCAAAGTTTTTGCCAAAATTAATTTTTGTTCCTTATTATTTTCTGGGCAAAATTTTGAGAAATTTTTTTTTTGAAAAACCCCATTTGCCGAGGTTTTTTTCTCGGCAAACAGTTAAACTTGAATTTTTTTATTTTTTAAGTTTTTTTTATTTGTGTTGTTTTTAAAATGTATGTATGTATGTATGTGTGTATTGTATGTGTCTATATAGTATTTCATAAGTGTTGAGGCTAAGAAGCAAGGTATTGAACGCCTTTGTGTACTACCTTTGTTTTCTTATCTTTCAATACTTATGTGATTCTATATATCGTCATGTTTCGTATATATATTAGGGTGAGAAGCAAGGTATCGAACGCCTTTGTGTACTACTTTGTTTTCTCATTTCTGATATATGTGCGAAACATTGTCTTTATGTTATAAAGGTGTTTATTAAATGTTATTGTGTTTTTATTTTTCTGTGTTTAAAGTGTATTTTCCTGGTCAAAATTTTGGTCAGTTTGTCTTTTCAGAAAAATAATAAATATAAAGATGGTGATGTTCCAAGAAGGTGCAACTATGAAGATGCAAGCCAATCATGCTCTTCATATACCATTCACATCCAAATTCCCAATTATAACGGAGATTCTAAGCCATCATCCTTTGGAAACTGCTTTGACTACTGGTGCAATTGTTCCTGAAAAGTATATATTTGAGCTATGGGAATCAATTGAGTTTGTAAAAGGCAATAAAAGACATAATCAAGAAGAATACTTTAGATATACTCTTCAATCAGATGAGAATGAGTTTAACTACCAATTCACACTAGATGAATTCAGATCGATCATTGGTTTTCCTGAACAAGAAGAGTATGAAGAGTTGCCATCGGTTGATGAAATGTTGTCTGCTATACATGCTTTGGGATATGAAGGGGAATTGACATCCATGAGGGATTTTAAACGGATGAATGTGGCTACATTATGGCATACCATGTACAATGTCTTAAGCACCTGTCTGATGCCATCCCAGAAGGGGATTGATACAATGACAAAGCACTCACTTTCGATATACAATGCTGTCACACATAATGTTAAATGTGATTTTGCCAAGATTGTGTGGGACAAAATGAGACAAGTTGTGAAAGGAAAGGATGTTCAAGAAAGAAAATACATTCCTTATATTCGATTTTTCACTTTGATAATCGAAGACGTACTTGATAATGTTGAAGAGATTCCAAAGTTGGAAAACAGTTTCAAATGCGTCATTGCAATGTATAAGTCAAACATGAGAATACGAGGCACAGGAAGTGAAATTGCAAGACCTTTTCCGATTCCACTATTTCTGCTTAACTTGGTTCCTGCTTAGAGTCCTCACCTTAGGGCTTATAGAGAGTGGTTAGCCACAGCGATGGGATCTGAAAACCGACAGATTCCTACCCAAGCTGTGAATAGGTCGCCAAGTGAGGGTCCTAGGTCATCTAAAAGAAAAAGAGGGGTTAGTGATGAGGGGACTTCTGGGCAGAAGAAAAGGAAATCTAAAAGAGTTATGTTTGAGCAAGAAGTTGCTACACCTGAACCTATTTCTTCCCCTGTTTCTCAATCAACACCACCCATTCAAACAACACAATCTCCACCACCCGTTCAATTTTCACAATCTTCACCTTCACAATCTACACCAATACCATCCGTTGTTTCGCCAAATCCACCAATTCTAACACCACCTCGTTTATCACCCATACTTAATCCTACATCGCTTGCTTCACCATTACCGGATGAACCAACTCCACCACCAGGCAGACGATTTAAAATGATTGGTCGAAAGTCATCATCAAAGAAGAAATCAAAAAGGAAACATAAGTCGTCTAAATCTGCAAGCCAAAGATATGAATCTACCTCAACAGATTTGAATGAACAAGTTGGTGCCTCAACTGAATTTGATGCTGAACAAGTAACAAGAATTGTTGATAATGTATTATCTGAATTGCAATCTGAGAATGTTAGCACAGGAGATGCAGATGTGAAGGAGGAACAAGGAGGGAATGAGGGCGGAGTTGAAAATACCAGAGAGGTTGAGAGGTCCGGGTTAGGACAAGGGCATAAAGAAAACGTTGGCCCTCCGATAGTTGAAACCAATGTGTCTAGCCGGGATGTCAACCCTAGGGTAGAAGTCGAGAACTCCCCATTCTCGCTTGCACCGAACTCTCCTCGCCATTCTGACTCCTCAAAACAGGAGTTAGTCTCATAAACGCACGGGGAACAGCCACGTTCACCACACTCTCCTCATTTGGAGGATGAGAGTGTTGAAAATAGAGAGGAACAGCCCCACCTCTCGACTTCATTTCGTGCACAAGGGTCTAGATCTCCTAGGCACACGGATTTACAAGCCCAGTTGAGTACTGGTGCCGGAACAAGCGGAGAGGGACCCACTTTGTGTGACCCTCAAGGACAGCTTGGAAATCCTGCCTTAGCTAACATCACGCCAGTTTTAGCCGCAGGTAACAGTTCTCAAACCGAGACTGGAGGACAGTATGAACGCCGTAGTGACACTGCTGTTCCTTAGGATCAACCTGAGACTGTATTAACGGGCATTCTCAGTGACCCTGGTGTTGTTAGAGGTGTTGCCCAAAAACAACAAGTCCCGGACAGTGATTTATCACAGTCTAGGACACAACTTGATTCGGGTTGCAAAGCCCATGAATCTGAAACTGCTAGTGAGGGTGTAACCCGAGGATCCGCAGGAAATCCTAAATCAGCTTCGCTGAATTTAGGTCACACTACAAGTGTGCAAACAACCTCCGGGTTGGTTCCTCCATCTCAAACACCAACACAAAGAACACCAACACCAAATCAAATTCCATCAACATCAACAAATTAACCAACCAAAGATTCTGCATGTGAAGTTTTGTTGAATATCTTACGGTCTGAGGGTGATTTGTTGACTGTAACTGAAAGAGGAGTGCTGAATGCTCTTGAGGTACGAGAAAGAGAAGTTGCTAATGAAAGAAGAGTTAAAGCTTTACAAGATCAAGTTCAATCTCAGAAAGCTGAATATGATGCGAAACTTGCTGCATTTGAGTTAAGATTGTTAGCGTTAGAATCTTGCCGACCGGCCTCGGTTGCTTCTCGACGGGATGATCCTGATTCCGATGATCACCCCGAGGGGGAGAACCAAGGAGAAGGTCAAACTAATATTGATAATTCTTCGGCAAGAGTTGATGTAAATGTTGAGGATGTAGTAATGGAAGAAAGAACTGAGGGTGGAAACCAAGATGATATAGAAGAGGATCAAGCTGAAATTGAAAGATTAGCTGCTGTTAGAGCTAGATCTGATAAAAGATGGAAAGAACTTGCTGATGAAACTCAAAGAGAAGTTGATCAAATAGTTAAAGATTTCACTGAAAGATTTAATGAAAGAAACAATGAAGATGATCCAGAGGAGATTGCAAGAGTTGCTGAAATCAAAAGAAAGTTTAATGAAGTTTTTGGAGCAGATAGTGATGACGAAAAAGAAGAAGAGAATGAAAATGTTGTAGTTGATGAAGAAGAAGGGTTTGTCATAGAAAATGAAATTGTGGAATATGCTGAAAACGAAGCAGAAGTTGAGGCAAGAAAAGATAATGTAATATTGGATGAGCCGGAAATAGTTGAGACTCCAGCAAATGTAGAAGCTGATGAAGAACCAATGTTTGAAGAATTTCCAGACCTTGATTATTTTGAAACAGGTTCTTCAAGCAGAAAAGAAGTTGGAGAATCATCTACTCATGGTTTCACAACTCCACAACATTACACTTTTGAAGACTTCAATAGTTTTGATGAATTGAGAAAGACTCCTGAAGCTGCATCTCAGAACTTCAAGAAGTCAACATATAAACAAGTGTTGAAAGAAGCAATCATATCCGAGGAAGTTCTTCCTGATTACTTTCCAACAGAATTGACTGAAGAACAAAGGAGGTTTATTAATCGGGGATACTTCTTGAGGGATAAAGAAAGAATGATTGCTCTGGGTGTTAAGCCAAAGGAGGCAGCTAAGAAGTCTAGATTTCTGGAAGAAAGAGCTTATCCGATCTTTTGTGGAGCTACCAAAGTGACCAAAACGAAGAGACCAGAGTTGGATTCGATGTACAAGTTTAAGAAAGCAAGGCAAATTGAAGAATACAAAGAGCTTCTTAAACTCACTAAGCAATACAATCCAAAGCTTCTCGAAGAACAAAGAAACCACAAGATTGTGGTGCTTGTCAGAGTAATCTTGGTTAAAAGGGTTTCTATCTCTGTCCCTTGTTACCATGTGAAAAGAGATAACAATAAGATGTACAGATTCACAGAAGCCCAGTTCAAGCTGCTGCCAGTAGATGACATTATTTTTCTTTACAACCATTTCTTGAATGCAATGCAAAGATACAAAGAAGATGTTATTGCCTTTGAAGCTGTTAAAAGATACATGTCAAGCTGCATTCAATACGCTTCATTGGAAGACTTTCAAATTGGTTTTGAAGTTGTTAAGAGAAAAATCAATGTACCATATCCAGATCAAAGTCTCTACACCAAAGACATCGAACAGCTCAGTATTGGTCATGTCATAGAAGAACCATCCTTCGGTGTTGTCTTTTTGAATAGCAGAAAGAAGAAGATTTTCATTCGTATGGATGAACTTGCTTCTTATTCAGATGGAACATTAGAGTTTTGTAAGAATGTTTTGTTGTGTTTAAAAGAAGATGAGCAAGATAAAAAGAAAAAGGAAGTATTTGATAAAGTAATCTCCAAGATCAATCAAAGACTCGAGTACAGAGACAGTATCAGAATGATGAGAGAGGCAAAGAATGTTCAGAAGTCTAAGTACGTCGTACGTCGGAGAGGAGGTTGTTGGATCAAGTACGAGCCAAGTCATCTTCCAGGTCCACAAAACATTCCACCAAGAAACTTTGAAGCAAATATGATTGTTCTAGATGACAGACCTGAAGGAGAAAACTGGTTCTGGCATCCAAACAAAGACAGACCAAATACGAGAGCTTGAAGATAAACAAAGACTGGATATTTTTGACAAATCACTACTAAGGGGGAGATTGTTAGAAATATAAATGTAGTAGTTGATTTGTTTCCTAATTGTTATATTTGTACTTAGAATGTAAATGTCTAAGTATGGAAGGGGCTTAGTGTAAATTAGTCATATGTATATAAACCCCCTCCATAATGAACTTTGTAACCTTTCACCCCATTTTATGCAAACTAATCTTTCCTGCCAAACACACTTTCTCTCTCTACCTTCTCTCTCATCAAACCGCCATTGTTACACACACTAACACACACATAAGCTCAAATTGTAATCTTTACAACAAGTTATTACCTAATAAACTTACGCTGAAACTCTATTAGATTTGTATATACTTATATTAAAGTTACCAATCTTTCTGGTACTGTTTTGTTATTTGGCTCCTAAATCGTCATCTGCGTCATTGTCTTAAGATTGTAACATATTAAGTAGTAGTGATTGTCCTGTTGCATTGGAAAGAAAATCTGCAAATTAAACAAAATATATTATTCCACCAATGCACATTGTTCGTACAATGCTAGCTACATATGTACATATATGATATTGGTTGATGCACGTTGTTCGTACGATGATAGTTATACATGTATTCAAATGATTAGTGGTTGATGCATGTTGTTCATATTTATATTCATAACACGACAAAACTAAAATGTTTTTAAAGACTATTGAGCTATGCTCAC
>CM067172.1:72074135-72101970 GCA_034093135.1 Erigeron breviscapus | reverse complement strand
AACCAAAAGTCTTTTGATGCATAAATTCGAATTTGGAGTAAATAGAGAGGATGAACACTTTGAACCAACTAAAACCTTGAATTCTTGATTCTTTGAAGATGATTATTGTTATAAGTTAATTTCTTTATTAGAGAGAAAGAGAGATTTTTAGAAGTGAATATATAATGGTGTGAGTTTTATGGTTAAACTAAGGTGGCTATTTATATAAAATAATTTTAGAATATGCTTTAGCATATGCTTTGGAATATGCCTTAGAATATGCTTTAGAATATGCTTTTTACCTTTACTATTTACAATTTACTTTTTACCTTTACTATTTACCGTTACTATTCATGATTACTATTCTAATCACTATTCATGAATATGTTACTATTCACATATACGGTACTATTCACAATACGGTACTATTCACAAATACGTTACTATTCACGTATACGGTACTATTCACAATACGGTTACTATTCACGTATACGATACTATTCACAATATGGTTACTATTCACGTATACGGTACTATTCACAAATATGTTACTATTCATGAATACGGTACTATTCACAAATATGTTACTATTCACGTATACGGTACTATTCACAAATATGTTACTATTCACGTATACGGTACTATTCATGAATACGGTTACTATTCACATATACGGTACTATTCACAAATACGTTACTATTCACGTATACGGTACTATTCACAATACGGTTACTATTCACGTATACGGTACTATTCACAAATACGGTTACTATTCACGTATACGGTACTATTCAAAATACGGTTACTATTCACGTATACGGTACTATTCACAATACGGTTACTATTCACGTATACGGTACTATTCAGAATACGGTTACTATTCACATATACGGTACTATTCACAAATACGTTACTATTCACGTATACGGTACTATTCACAATACGGTTACTATTCACGTATACGATACTATTCACAATATGGTTACTATTCACGTATACGGTACTATTCAGAATACGGTTACTATTCACATATACGGTACTATTCACAAATACGTTACTATTCACGTATACGGTACTATTCACAATACGGTTACTATTCACGTATACGGTACTATTCACAAATACGTTACTATTCACGTATACGGTACTATTCACAATACGGTTACTATTCACGTATACGGTACTATTCACAAATACGTTACTATTCACGTATACGGTACTATTCACAATACGGTTACTATTCACGTATACGGTACTATTCACAAATACGGTTACTATTCACATATACGGTACTATTCACAAATACGTTACTATTCACGTATACGGTACTATTCACAATACGGTTACTATTCACGTATACGGTACTATTCACAAATACGTTACTATTCACGTATACGGTACTATTCACAATACGGTTACTATTCACGTATACGGTACTATTCACAAATACGTTACTATTCACGTATACGGTACTATTCACAATACGGTTACTATTCACGTATACGATACTATTCACAATATGGTTACTATTCACGTATACGGTACTATTCACAATACGGTTACTATTCACGTATACGGTACTATTCAGAATACGGTTACTATTCACATATACGGTACTATTCACAAATACGTTACTATTCACGTATACGGTACTATTCACAATACGGTTACTATTCACGTATACGGTACTATTCACAAATACGTTACTATTCACGTATACGGTACTATTCACAATACGGTTACTATTCACGTATACGATACTATTCACAATATGGTTACTATTCACGTATACGGTACTATTCACAATACGGTTACTATTCACGTATACGGTACTATTCACAATACGGTTACTATTCACGTATACGGTACTATTCACAATACGGTTACTATTCACGTATACGGTACTATTCAGAATACGGTTACTATTCACATATACGGTACTATTCACAAATACGTTACTATTCACGTATACGGTACTATTCACAATACGGTTACTATTCACGTATACGGTACTATTCACAAATACGTTACTATTCACGTATACGGTACTATTCACAATACGGTTACTATTCACGTATACGATACTATTCACAATATGGTTACTATTCACGTATACGGTACTATTCATGAATACGGTTACTATTCACATATACGGTACTATTCACAAATACGTTACTATTCACGTATACGGTACTATTCACAATACGGTTACTATTCACGTATACGGTACTATTCACAAATACGGTTACTATTCATGAATACGGTACTATTCACAAATATGTTACTATTCACGTATACGGTACTATTCACAAATACGTTACTATTCACGTATACGGTACTATTCACAAATGTGACATGAATTGTCTCGTGAACCTTTTGGAGTCTATAATTATAAACTCTAAAGGCCTTTCGAATATCTAAATAGCCTAAAAATACACCTTCATCAGCTTTAGCATCAAACTTTCCAAGCTGACTTAAATAAAAACTGGACAACCAAATACATGAAAATATCCAATATTTGGTTTTCGATTCCTGAGTACTTCATAGGCAGTCTTCTTATGTCTCTTGATGTAGATTGACCGGTTTTGGGTGTGACAAGCAGTTGCAACTGCTTCAGCCCAGAAACTGGTGGGAAGACCTGATTCAGATAGCATGCTTCTGGCCGCTTCTATCAGTGTGCGATTCTTTCTTTCCACAACTCCATTCTGCTCTGGAGAGTGTGCTGATGAGAAGTTTTGAGAGATGCCAGTGTCATTGCAAAATGTTTCAAGTACTTTATTTTGAAATTCAATACCATTATCACTTCGCAAGCTGACAGACTTTTCGAGTGTACTTGAGTTCAATTCTTTTGATGACAGAGATGATTTCAGCAGGTGCATCACTTTTGGATCTGAGGAATACCACCCAACAATATCTGGTGAATTCATCGACCACAACTAGAGTGTACTTCTTTCCAGCTCTAGTTTGAACATTCACTGGACCAAAGAGATCCATATGAAGCATGTGAAGAGGTTTAGTGATGCTAAAGTTTTGCCTTGTTTTGAAACTGGCCCTTTTCTGCTTGCCCATCTCACACCCTGGACATGGCTTTTCTTTATTGAAAGAAATTTGAGGTATCCCATCCACCAGTTTTTTTCGAGACAGCTTGTTAATATTTTTGAAATTAAGATGGGATAAACTTTTATGCCACAGCCAGTTGGTGTCCTCATCAGCTTTGGTATAGAAGCATTGCTCATTTGGAGCTGGTTCCATATCCATGATGTACACATTTCCCTTCCTTGGTGCAATCATCACCACTTTCCAATCCTTATTAAATATGATGCCTTGAGCAATATCGAACAATATCTTGTATCCATCATCACAAAGTTGACTGACACTAATCAGATTATATTTCAAACCATTCACAAATGCAACTCTGGTGAACTGGATTTGTCCATTATTGATTACACCATATCCTTCAGTCTTTCCATTCTGATCATTACCAAACGTCACTGTCGGTCCATCTTGGACAGTGAACTCTTCCAGCAGGGGCTTACATCCGGTCATTGTCCATCCAGCTGCGCTGTCCAGATACCAGGTATTCTTTTTTCGATCGCCCTGCACACCCACAAAAATCATCAGTTATTTTTGTGAACCCATATTTTCTTGATGGGTTCACTGGACGTCACTACAGAAGTCTCAGTTGATTGTTGTGGTGTTGAACTGGAGGCTGCATCTGGATCTTTTTCAGCAGATCCAGGTGCAGGAGTAAAAACAATTGGTATTTGATATTTACTCCCCTTTTTCTTTCCAGATTTTGTTCCAGATGGAACCTTTTGTTTTGGTTTTAAGGGGGTTTTAATATTTTGTTTTTCAACTGGAGGTGATGAACCTCCTTCCAGATTTTTAATCCTGGCAGTACAACTCTGAACCTGTCTATACAAAAGTTGGAGTTGACTTTCCAGTTTGGACAAAATATTATTTTCATCAGGCTGCTGAACCTTGGACCTAGGTTCAGCTGGAGTTTTGGTCTTTTGAGTCTTGGGCTCCTTAGACTTTTTAGGTAAAGGCTTGTTACCAGAAGCCTTTTTAACTGGAGCTCTAGCCTGATTGGCTCTAGGTTTAACCTCAACGGGGGTGGTCTCAATGGGTTCAGTTTTGACAATCTTAGGTTGATCATATGGAGTTTCAACCCTAAGAGCTGGAGGCAATGCATGAAGATCTGGTATGAGAGCTGCCATCTCAAGATCTCCAGATTTCCATGCATTTTTCTGGGCATCAATAGTTCTTGAAAATGCATCATAATTCTTTCCAGATGCTTTTACCCACGACTTGATAATCATTTGTTCTTTTTCAAGATCAGATTTTAATTTTTGATTTTCAAGTTCAAGAGCCTCAATTTTCAAAACTGACTCCTTGAGAGCCAACTGGACACTTTGTAAATCATTTAATTGTGGTTTAACATTGTTCAGTTCAGTTAAGATAGTTTCCAGATATCTTTCACTGTCTGCTCTAACAGTTTCCACAAACACTAAATCACCATTTAGTGATTCAGCATGGTCCAGTTTCAGTTCTGGGTCAACCTGGTTGTCATAATCACATACCTTTTTCAAAATGATGTCCACCCATCTTCCAGTGATGACATCTTCTTTTGCCACATGTTGCTGTTGATCTTCCAAGGCCATGAAACACATGTCCCTTTCCTCTTCATCATCAGCTGATGAGTCATCAGAGTATTCCCACTTTCCTTCAGTATTTGCCATCATGCATTTGTTCTTTTCATTTTCTCTTTCAAATGACAAGAGGGCAATCTGGGCCTTAAGCTTTTTGTATTTGCTTTGTAGCTATCATCAGGCCGATTGAAATTTGGGACAGAGGGACCAGTTTGGTTGTTCATCTGACTAGATCTGCATTCCTTCAAAAAGTGACCTTTCTTACCACACTTATAGCAGGTAAGATTGGCTTTATCCAGAGAGCTGGAGCTGGAAGCATTGCTTGGGCCATTAAATCTTTTAGATTTATGCTTAAACCTATTAAAGGTTTTAGCAATCATGGCTGCCAGATCATCATCGTCAGTTTCATCACAACCATCACTGATTTCAGTGGTCAGGCCAGAGTTCATGAAGCTGTTTAACATCTCCTTCATTGAGTGTGACTGGACACTCTCTGCAGACATTAAGGCAGCACAAGGTCGCTCAGTTATGCTAGCAACCTTGGGACTCTGGGCATGGTTCATGGCATCCTGCTCAGCCACCAGTCTTGCTGCATTATTATCTTCAGTGAATCTGAAGGCTCCATAGAGCGATGCAAGAGTGTGACTGTGCAAGGTTTTACCTTGTCTTAAGACAAGAACCATGTTTTCCCATTTGGAGGGAAGAATATCACAAAACTTCTCAAGAAGAATATCCTTATCCTTCTCAACACCCAAGCCTCTCAACTGGTTGATAAGGCTAGAAAATCTAGTATAAGTACCAGTTAAACTTTCATTGGGTAGAGCGAAGAAGGATTCATACTTCATGTTCTGGACAACTTTACGAGTGACAATAGTGTCATCTCCTCCCTCAAACTGAATGACTAATTCATCCCACATTGCCTTGGCACTGGGGAACAACACAAGTGTTGGAATTAAGTCTTCAGGGACAGCTCCAAGGATCATGTTCTTGAGTCTGGTGTCCAGATCTACAAGTCTACGATCCTCATCAGACCAATGGTCTTCGAGCTTTTCTCTGGAACCTCTTCTTCAAGTAGGATCTAGAAGAGGACTTACCCCAAGAGACATGGGTATATAAGGTCCATCCTTAAGGATTTTCAGCATATACCTCTCTATCCCACCAAAATGCAAGAGCATTCTGGCCTTCCATGTTCCAAATGTCTCACTATTTCCATCAAATTTGGGAACAGGAGTATTGGAGTAGTGAACATGGACATGGTTAGGGGCATTAGGGGGAGGATGAGGGTTGGTATTAGCATTTTGAACAGGTGGTGTACCAGGTGGAACATTAAAGTTAATATTTTCAACATTAGGACCAGAACCATTCTCACCTTCAGTAGTAGACATCTAAGCAGATCTAGGCAAGTATATTAGCCTTCTGCTCTGATACCACTTGTAAGTCCCAACTCAATAGATGGTACTAACTGAAGACACCTCTATGTCAATGGTGAGATACTTTGCAATATACACACTGTATCTGGAGACGACCAGTTGCAGTGTGTGATATACCAGGTATACTGGAAGTTACTTATTTAGGTAACAATGTAAAATAAGTAAAGACAATGCAATAATAGAAAGTACTTGTAAAGCAAATTGGTGAGACAATATGTATTTTTCAAGTGTAATTTATTTATTAACTTTAAATAAATTACAAGGTTGTTGCGGAACCAAGATAATACAAAGTATGTAAATATCCTAACAACCTATGAAATACAATTGATCTATACTTGGAAATTCTCTAAACAATCGAAACACTTAAAGTTGTGAAATGTTCCTTTTTGCGATTGAGAGAATATTGCACAAGTTCACCAAGAATATTGCAGGTTTGCAAAGTTGTTTCTTGGTTGTGCAAAGACCTCTATTTATAGGCAAAGTTGACATTGGGATGTCAACTTTGGCCGTACAAATATGGTTGAGAGCATTTAAGGAATAACATTTAATTCCTTAAAATGTTGTGTAAAGTTATGACATAAAGCAACTTTACTCAACCTGCTTTATGTACCTTTTGTACTTTATACATAGATAAATCCTTTTATCCGTGTAATAGCACATAAAGCATAAAGGTCTTTTCCTCGTAATCAGTGTAAAGCTTTGTAAGTACTTTACACTGATGTTCTCCAGTTTATATCTGAGTAGAATGTCAACTTGGCTTCGCTGCCATTGTCATTCTTTATCTTCCACTTGTTGTCTTCGACTTCAACTGGAATGATTCTTCATCTGGTCATATCTCAACTGGAGGAAGTATTCAGTTGCGTTAACTGTACGTTGCAACTGGACTTCAATATATTTCTGGACAAATCTTCTTAGTCTCCAGATACAACTGGAGACTGGCCAGTTTTCAGCAAAACTGGTCCTAACAAATTCCCCCTACAGTCATAATTAAGATTAGATAATTGAATGATTTCTACAGGCAATAAATTGGGTCACATTCATTTTATAAATAGGGAAACTTACAGATTATACATTATATATATCTATATATGTATAGGCAACCTACTCATTGAGTTGTAGTATGAGTAGAATGGATATCCAGAAACAATCAACAAAGTTTATAAAGCCCGCCACTAAAACTCCTCCAACACTTCATCACCACAAGATAGGCCTCATTGATGAGTGTGCTCCTCCCTTCAATATAAGCGTTGTTTTCTTCTACTCTGCAGATATCAATGACAATCATCCAAACTTTGTTTCCTAACTCGAAAATTCTCTTAAGAAAACGTTACCACGATTCTACCCTCTTGCTGGTAGATATCTGAAAGAAGATGGCGTCATTCAGTGTCTTGACCAAGGTGTTGAGTTCATACATGCTAAAGTGACCAACATCAAATATGAAGATATTGTTGGTTCGGAAGTAAATTTAGAGCTGGTTGATGAACTCATTCCGTCTCCACTTGGGGCTGTTGATCAAGTCACTGATCCGTTACTTTCGATTCAGCTGACCACATTTGAGTCTGGAGGGGTGGCATTTGGTGTAAGCATTTCACATAGGGTTGCTGATACCGCTACTCTATTCATATTTCTGAATGAACGGGCTGCTATAACCCGAGAAGAAAGTCAAACTGACTTCCCTCCTGGGTCGGGTTTCAACTCAACCACATTCTTTCCTGCTCGTGGGTCAAGTCCCCCTAAACTTTTTCCAAGGACAAAAAATAGTGATAACTTGTATAGAAGCAAGTATGTCACTAAGAAACTTTCATCCAGTGAAAGTGAGATATCAAATTTAAAAAACAAGATGATGGTTGGTAGCGAGCAGCAGCAATATTTCTCAAAGGTCCAGTTGGTATCGACTCTTATATGAAAGGCTTTAAGTGACATTGACCAAAGAACAAATGGGGAATATCCTCCAAGATGTTCTGTTCTTCTTTGGGAAATAAACTTGAGGGGGAAATCCACATTGAAAGTCCCTTAGCCACCGGATCTACGAGATTAGATAACTAGTTTTTGAGTGCGGAAAGTCTCGAACACTAGCAATCAACAATATTTGGTAAACTGAACACAAGTACAATGAACAATATAAGAATGAGAAATCGGAGCCTTGTATTACTTCAATAATAACGATTACAAGTAAGACACGAGCTCTCTCAACTAGAGAAAACAAAAACAAAAAGCTAGAGAGATTCACCTTAAGTATAAGGTTTAATCTCCTATTTATACTAATCAAGAATTTGGCCAAGGTCTAGCTAGACCACCCTAGGTCTACCTAGACCTACCTAGACCAACCTAGACCTAGACCGGTCTAGTTAGACTTGGTCAACTCTCCGGTTGACTTAGTCATGTTTGACCTTATTACATACAAAAACGTATCGTTTAATAATTACATATACAAATGACTCAAGATAAACTTCTATAATGATGTTGTCACCCGAAAATGCACCAACAGACTCCCCCTTGACATCAACATTTAGAAGTTTTCATCGATCTTCAAAGTCTTCACTTGTAATGCATAAGCAATAGTAACAGAAATGCACAAACGGACACCCCTTGACTATTGCCATCAATTCTTACAATCATTAGTTAAAAAATCTGCATCAATAGACTTCCATTTAACCAATGATATCAGGTCTTCTTTTGGTAAGACTTGATCTTCATGCGCTGCACGCTAATCTTCAAACTGCAAAACCTCTGTATCCTTATGACAAGTAACAAATCCAATACACAGATTGTAACTCTTCCCCTCAAGAGTAACCTCATCCAAATTAAGCTCCAAGCAGTATTATCATGTCAAATATCATTACTTCAAAGTAATCCATAAATCATTGCTTCCAAGCAATCCAGATATCATCGATTCCCAAAGCAATAACAGATATCATGCAAGACAACATAGCTCAATCCATTTGATATTCAAGCTTAACCGGCATATGACAGAGAAGTTGAATCTCCAACAATCAGTATTGAATTTAATCAGCTCCCACAAAGATAAGAAATTCTGTAACTTGAATTTCACATATGCAACACTCACAAGATCCATGTATTCTCACACGATCCAAGTCTTCTATCAATAATGTCTGAATTTGTCTTGTAACTTCACAAATCCACCAATCAAGTAACGTCTTTTGTATCAAATCTCCCCCTCAAGCTAAGCATCTCCAAAATACATAGAGAGTCCCTTAATCTGCAACCCTTTCACTAGTTACCGGATTAATCATCTCTATATCATTGGCATAAAATAAAGGTTTTATCATCAACTACTTGTCTACAAATGATTAATTTCATCCCAAAATCTCTAAGACAAAATCTCAAACACATGCTCAACAAAGATCATCTACAGTTTAATCGACTTTCAACCCTAGTCTTCAATCTTCATCTGAATCACCTAATCTATAATCAGGCGCCTTTGATCCAAAAATTAGGTCGGACACGTGTCACACGGATTCAAAATCAGAAAGATACCATGATTGAACTCTGTCAAAACATCATGATCTTCATTATTTTATGCAACCAGAATTTTGTATAGAAAACATAGAAGGTTTAAAAATTTTATCCCCCCTTTTCTCTACAAAATTTTTAAAACAACCTATATGTTTATTTTTGGTTTCAGTACATATCCCATTCTCAACTTCATCCCTCAGTTGTTCCAATATGCAATCAAGAGATAACCTAGTAGCTCCTTGCCAAAACAACATCATGACACAGTTGTTCACATACACAATCTAGAGATAACCCAGTATTTCCTTGGCAGAATAACCATATTGGCCTGATCTTGATTTTCCTCTAAGATTTCTCAGAATCTTCTATAGAGGATAGACCTCGGGCCGTCATTGACTCATATATCATCTAAATTCGGAACCGAAACTCAAAGAGTTTACAAGTTCCGAACTTGAATGATATTAAGTTAGAACCCAAAATTGTTCAAGTCTACAAGTTCAAAAACTTGATTGACAGAGATCAAACTCAAAACCTATAGAGTTACAAGTTCAATCTCAAACAAGTTCAAACCAAAACTTAAACAAAATTACAAGTCCTTTAATATGTGTTGGAAGTTGTAGGAACTTAAGATTGTTCAAGTTAACAAGTTCAAAACTCGAAAGACAAAGTTTCAAATCTAAACTCAAGAGAGTTTCGAATTCAAAAACCAAGTCTAAGAGTTTCAAAGCTTTTAACTCAAACCAAACCTCAAAAATTTCGTTACAAAAGAGCCAAAGTGTATATATAGGACGATTAGAAGAAGGACGAGCTAGACCTCAAGCTAGACCTATCTAGCTAGACCAAAAGACGAAAAACACCTCTTTTCTTGCTTAAACTCTCGAAACCGTGAAGTAATGTAACACAAAAACGGCTTACAATTGTCGAAATCTCTAATCCCGAAAGAAAAGAACACGATCTATGGCTCTGATACCACTTGAAAGTCCCTTAGCCAGCGGATCTAGGAGATTAGATAACTAGTGTTTGAGTGCGGAAAGTCTCGAACACTAGCAATCAACAATATTCGGTAAACCGAACACAAGTACAATGAACAATATAAGAATGAGAAATCGGAGCCTTGTATTACTTCAATAATAACGATTACAAGTAAGACACGAGCTCTCTCAACTAGAGAAAACAAAAACAAAAAGCTAGAGAGATTCACCTTAAGCATAAGGTTTAATCTCCTATTTATACTAATCAAGAGTTCGGCCAAGGTCTAGCTAAACCACCCTAGGTCTACCTAGACCAACCTAGATCAACCTAGACCTAGACCGATCTAGTTAGACTTGGTCAACTCTCCGGTTGACTTAGTCATGTTTGACCTTATTACATACAAAAACGTATCGTTTAATAATTACATATACAAATGACCCAAGATAAACTTCTATAATGATGTTGTGTTACGCCCGTTTTTTTTCTTTTTTTTTTATAAAGAAAACTTCATTTAACTTTCTATAGATAAATATGTATCTAGTAAATACATATTTATTCGACAATGCCGAATACTAATTTATTTCAAACGACACAAGGAAAAATTAGAAATTTCGGCATGACCTCATCGTAATGTCGACAATCAATACCTGTTAGTTTTCAATCAAAACAACCTATTTATAAACAACCAAATTACTTGACATGACTCAACTTAACGACCCCATTACCAACTCAAAGGAATTAACATATTTAGCTACAAAATATGGGCTAGTAACGTAACAAGCATAGTGTACTCGGCTGTAATTTAAAGATAACACTTGCATAGACCTTCAGCAAGTGCTCATCCACGCCTGAATTTTACCCGTGTTCGTCCTATCCAATTGCTCATCATTAAACGCTAAATCCATAAGCACCTACAGCATTATAATTAAAGGAATAAACACATCGCTTAGTGAATATATAGAAAGTAAACATATTAACCTTCTGCATTATATAAACTGCGTGTATATATATTAACCTTCTGCATTATATAAACTGCGTGTGATAAACTGCATGATAGTCTGCAACTATAATCTGCCAGCTATTCAGTTATATGGACCAGACTACACGTATATAGCCAACCTCCATATAATCAACTCTGAATCTGCCTGCTAAAATAGATTCATTGTAACAAACTATAAGAAAGTAAATAATACAGCTATTTGCATCAAAGGATTAACTGCTTCTACATCGTCAATCCGCATACATCCACAAAATCTGCACATTAGCCTTATGTATCCAAATTAACAACACACAATCACATGACGATCATATAACAATTAAAGCATGTGTGATTACATAACATACACACTTACACAACAAAACATCTACATACACATAACAACATGACTAACACAATTCTACGATCACATAACAATTAAAGCACGTGTGGTTGCATAACATACACACTTACACAACAAAACATCTAGGTAACACATTGTTAATCCAACAAACAACGTGGCTATCACCAATCTAGCCTCCTTAGCGTTCTAGCTCACAAATAAGTCGATTCATCGCTATAATCATACCTCAATATACAACATCAACAGCGTAGATTCTCCCTTTGGCATGATCATTATCTAAGGCCAATAACAATGGTTAACTGCAAATACTGACTATTAATCTTCAGGCTGCTTAATTATTATCTAAAACTTACAACTACAATAAGGCTTTGCTCATTACATTATAAGCTTAATATTATCGATAACAACAAATTTTACCACTAACTTCTCTGTTACCCTACTAATTACCATAATCTTATCAAAACAGAAATCTCATTGCTATGACTTATTTATCTTCATAATTTTAACAAAAACCATATCACATAACTAAACAAGACTGCATATCAACTACTACTATATTAGTACCAACTGCACCATTACATGGAATCGATCACACATATATAACCGAGTTCCATATAATTCAATGTTACGGCTCAATCATTTATAATTTAATTAATAACAGCAATTTCAACACATATTTTCAACAATTGAAACAGCTAAACAAATACGGCATTATATAACTATATTGATCATATGAGATCTCTTACGCACATGTAATCTGCCTTCATATGATCAACCTGCCAGTTTAAATCCTATATACTCACCTCTGGTCCTGTTACAGCATACACTTGTATTCTTCAAATTCCTTGGTTACCTATTAACCAAATTCGTAAAACCCATCAATATTGAGACATATCCTCTTTTTTAATTTTTCTTTGCCCAATATTTCCCAAGCCAATTATTTTCACTTCCTTATCATTATTTCATCATTACCTTACAAAATCATAGCTTTTCTTAAACTTTTTATGTCACATAACGTGACACAAAAACTATCTCCAAATCTTACCAAATTTTAATATATGCTTCATAGCTCAGCCCGGATACTAAGAAATTAATATGGACCCAAACAGCCACCTTTTCTTGACCTAGGATATTTTTATATAACTATATTGATCATATGAGATCTCTTACGCACATGTAATCTGCCTTCATATGATCAACCTGCCAGTTTAAATCCTATATACTCACCTCTGGTCCTGTTACAGCATACACTTGTATTCTTCAAATTCCTTGGTTACCTATTAACCAAATTCGTAAAACCCATCAATATTGAGACATATCCTCTTTTTTAATTTTTCTTTGCCCAATATTTCCCAAGCCAATTATTTTCACTTCCTTATCATTATTTCATCATTACCTTACAAAATCATAGCTTTTCTTAAACTTTTTATGTCACATAACGTGACACAAAAACTATCTCCAAATCTTACCAAATTTTAATATATGCTTCATAGCTCAGCCCGGATACTAAGAAATTAATATGGACCCAAACAGCCACCTTTTCTTGACCTAGGATATTTTTATATAACTATATTGATCATATGAGATCTCTTACGCACATGTAATCTGCCTTCATATGATCAACCTGCCAGTTTAAATCCTATATACTCACCTCTGGTCCTGTTACAGCATACACTTGTATTCTTCAAATTCCTTGGTTACCTATTAACCAAATTCGTAAAACCCATCAATATTGAGACATATCCTCTTTTTTAATTTTTCTTTGCCCAATATTTCCCAAGCCAATTATTTTCACTTCCTTATCATTATTTCATCATTACCTTACAAAATCATAGCTTTTCTTAAACTTTTTATGTCACATAACGTGACACAAAAACTATCTCCAAATCTTACCAAATTTTAATATATGCTTCATAGCTCAGCCCGGATACTAAGAAATTAATATGGACCCAAACAGCCACCTTTTCTTGACCTAGGATATTTTTATATAACTATATTGATCATATGAGATCTCTTACGCACATGTAATCTGCCTTCATATGATCAACCTGCCAGTTTAAATCCTATATACTCACCTCTGGTCCTGTTACAGCATACACTTGTATTCTTCAAATTCCTTGGTTACCTATTAACCAAATTCGTAAAACCCATCAATATTGAGACATATCCTCTTTTTTAATTTTTCTTTGCCCAATATTTCCCAAGCCAATTATTTTCACTTCCTTATCATTATTTCATCATTACCTTACAAAATCATAGCTTTTCTTAAACTTTTTATGTCACATAACGTGACACAAAAACTATCTCCAAATCTTACCAAATTTTAATATATGCTTCATAGCTCAGCCCGGATACTAAGAAATTAATATGGACCCAAACAGCCACCTTTTCTTGACCTAGGATATTTTTATATAACTATATTGATCATATGAGATCTCTTACGCACATGTAATCTGCCTTCATATGATCAACCTGCCAGTTTAAATCCTATATACTCAAGAATTCCTCTAAAGTAGTATCTTCATTTCAGGCACATATTACTACTAAGTATAATATATGACTGCTATCTTAATCACTCGCATATGGACAACCAATTTCAGCCTCGTATATGCTAAATATATATTGGTTTCACACTATTGGTGATTAAAATTTCAATCAAAATCTGTACTAAATTCTACTACCTAGGTAGACATGGCTTAATTTGCGTATTAACATGATGCATCTTTCTCGTAATATATTATTTCTAGTCATTCAATACTAACTTTACTATTATCAAAGTTAACTTATTAACATTACACGGCTTGACCCTGCTATTAGCTTACTTCTGTATATGGCATTCAATTTATCGCTTGCCCTCAGACGACATATTTTTCTTACTTTACGGATTAACCCATATATGCCCTGCTTTTACCTAAATCTGCTTCAACTTAATACTTATCAGCTTATAATACTAACGATTTATATATATTCTTATCTGCTCGTATCTGAGTGGGATCCTTCCAATACTTGATTACTATATTCATGGTACAAGTATAAGCATTCACTTTTATATTAACATCTTATCCGCATATCACCATACTTCTTGTCTTAATTCTAGCCATCTGGCTATAATTATATATATTTATCTGCATACAAGTAATTAACATATATATCAGCACAACCCACATATTTCAGCATTTTTTTAAAACAGTTATATATATATATATACATTTTATTCGAATCTTTCCGGCCTTATTTCTACTCGGCATCATCAATCACTACACTGCTTAGTAGTAATAACTATTAACATTTTAGTAAGCACACTTTCTCATGTTTTCACAAATCAGTACATGCAATACAAATGTAATACTTGGTGACTCTAATGATTCCAGGTAGCGTAATACATCATAACCCCGTTGATCAGGCGAAGTTACAGTATTTTATACATACCATGTAATCACCATCATCGTCACTTCGTATCTTCAAATGAAGAGATATCAAATTTTCAAATAGCATATTGCAACAATTTATTTCATATAGATTTATACACAAAATTCAACCATTTGGTGCATCGGGGTATTCTCATCACTATATAATCAACTTTTATATATATTCTTATCTGCTCGTATCTGAGTGGGATCCTTCCAATACTTGATTACTATATTCATGGTACAAGTATAAGCATTCACTTTTATATTAACATCTTATCCGCATATCACCATACTTCTTGTCTTAATTCTAGCCATCTGGCTATAATTATATATATTTATCTGCATACAAGTAATTAACATATATATCAGCACAACCCACATATTTCAGCATTTTTTTAAAACAGTATATATATATATATATACATTTTATTCGAATCTTTCCGGCCTTATTTCTACTCGGCATCATCAATCACTACACTGCTTAGTAGTAATAACTATTAACATTTTAGTAAGCACACTTTCTCATGTTTTCACAAATCAGTACATGCAATACAAATGTAATACTTGGTGACTCTAATGATTCCAGGTAGCGTAATACATCATAACCCCGTTGATCAGGCGAAGTTACAGTATTTTATACATACCATGTAATCACCATCATCGTCACTTCGTATCTTCAAATGAAGAGATATCAAATTTTCAAATAGCATATTGCAACAATTTATTTCATATAGATTTATACACAAAATTCAACCATTTGGTGCATCGGGGTATTCTCATCACTATATAATCAACTATTATGTCAACTTCAACCTTCATCTCGTAATCATTGTTTAGTGACTCTAACACGAGTCCTGCTAACGGCTACTAATCTTACATATTGATATAATGAGTATACATCCATTCTAAGTCTTATATCGATTTTTCAGCTATTAGTTAGTCTATTAGTCATTACTAACGTAATTTATTCAATACAAAATATCACCCATTTAATGTACATATGGTACAAACACATTCTGCAAGCATCATTTCCTTCTAACCCCAGCTTATCATTTTCTATCATCTTATACTTTGAAAGATTTCTTGTATTTGCGGCATATTCAACAATTATCAATAAAATATGGCTATTTATCCATTTACTCCCTATACTGAATTCTGTTAACGGCTGCTAGGTTTACATATAATCACATGATGATGATGTCAATACGTCTATTCTCGATTTCCTCTTTTGATCTTACTGCTATTAATTTGACTGTTATTCGCTATCAACATATTATATTCAGTGAGATACAACTCTAAGTCATCATACTCACCGTACGAACAAACCTGCCAATATTCAGATTTACTGTCCATATTCTAACATTTAATACATGGTCTACTTACAAGGGACTTTCATCTACAACATGTTCATCAATTTTCTCATCCATATCTGCTTATTTGTTCCCATTATACATGGATATGCATCTATATACTACAATCAATCATTTTCTATCCTGTTACACTTTTATCCTCCAGGAGGAGTTAACATTCGTCTTTTAATGTAACACATAACAGCAAATAATCCTACGTGAACATAAAACATCTCAGTCCATAGTTATAAAATCTGCTAATCACATATCAGCCAAATATTTATTGTACCAGTTCAGCATGTACACAGCAAAATGTACTTCTAATTAACAACAATCTACACATAACAATTTCAACTAATTTACACGGAATATCACGGCTAAATATCAACTAAATACTAAAGCTAGAAGTGATTATTGTTCTACAACCACTTATACTGTCTACACACACATATATAGTCAGCCATCAACATTTCCGTACACTTCTTAGAAGTGATGATCCTTAATCGCATCACATACTACCCATTCCTGGTCAACTGCGTTTATGCCTTTTAATAGTTTCTTACAAGAAATTCAGCTATTTATTCATAAGAATTCTCAAAAAATAATGACCTTATCTGCTAATATATAGGCAATTTGGCTATTCATTTTACATCACATATATCAAATCTACTTTTGGGGACTTAACAACTTGCTAATATAACGACATCTAATCATCATCAAACCTACAAAACTTTATTCATCTATTGCCCTCATACTAAGTTCATACTACAGGAATTTAATTCAACTAACTATGCATATCATAACAGCTTAAGTCTAGATAACCCATACTGAATTACTCAAATTTCTTAAACCACTACACAACATATAACTGCAATTAATCATCAATTAATAAGCATCTAGGGGGCATCATAGCAGTTCGAAACAAAAACTAAGTTAATAACATATATATCAGTACGGCTAAACATGCATATTCTATTGGTTTAAGTTCAGACAATCCTATCGTGGATCGTCTAAATCCCTTAAACCACAGCTCTGATACCACTTGTTACGCCCGTTTTTTTTTTCTTTTTTTTATAAAGAAAACTTCATTTAACTTTCTATAGATAAATATGTATCTAGTAAATACATATTTATTCGACAATGTCGAATACTAATTTATTTCAAACGACAAAAGGAAAAATTAGAAATTTCGGCATGACCTCATCGTAATGTCGACAAACAATACCTGTTAGTTTTCAATCAAAACAACCTGTTTATAAACAACCAAATTACTTGACATGACTCAGCTTAACGACCCCATTACAAACTTAAAGGAATTAACATATTTAGCCACAAAATATGGGCTAGTAACGTAACAAGCATAGTGTACTCGGCTGTAATTTAAAGATAACACTTGCATAGACCTTCAGCAAGTGCTCATCCACGCCTGAATTTTACCCGTGTCCGTCCTATCCAATTGCTCATCATTAAACGCTAAATCCATAAGCACCTACAGCATTATAATTAAAGGAATAAGCACATCGCTTAGTGAATATATAGAAAGTAAACATATTAACCTTCTGCATTATATAAACTGCGTGTATATATATTAACCTTCTGCATTATATAAACTGCGTGTATATATATTAACCTTCTGCATTATATAAACTGCGTGTATATATATTAACCTTCTGCATTATATAAACTGCGTGTGATAAACTGCATGATAGTCTGCAACTATAATCTGCCAGCTATTCAGTTATATGGACCAGACTACACGTATATTGTAACACCCGTCGTTTAAAAATATGGGTTTTCAAAACTTTTCACCTAACGGTGTTAAATTGCGGAAGTAAAGACTGTAAAAGTCAAAACCGATAAAAACATTTCGGTTTCTGCATTTATTTGGTGTTACATGCCATATCAAACAATAGTTCAAATGAAAACCCAACGGTTGCCCAACATAAAACAACCGTTCACAAGTCACAACATAAATTCGACATTAAGTACGAAATGTAAATAAATGTCTAAGCAAAGAATCGTCTATGGATAACTAAGGCTCCTTCAATGAATCTACCCAAGCTCTCACATCCTTCATCTAATTCCATCAAGCTAAACCTGAGGGAACAACCACATTAAAGAAGCAAGTGTTAGCTATAAGAATAGCTAAGTAAGATAACACTTAATTAAAAGCATTTGTCCAATTAAACAATCTTCATTATTAGACAAGTTTTATTAGGCACAACACACATCACACGTTCACACATATACTACATTTCGACTTCATATTAATTAGGATAATCATCCTAAATGTGCCTATCCTGCATTAGTTCACACATTGTCACACGTATCTTTGTTAACTGCATATAAGTGTGCCCTGCATCACACCCGACTGGATGATCAGTCAAAAGACTACTCATCTTACGTCGTTAAGGAGTGGCAAGCCAATCCAAGAGTAATCCGTATGTGGAGGTTGGTCAAACCTCTCGTATTACTCGCCCTGCGTTATAAAGACCATGTTGCGAGGAGCCACCCAAGTAACCCATATGCCCACATGCAATATAAAGATACCGAATGGAAGTGTTTACGATTTGAAACCAGCTTTTAGTTGATCCCCCAGCGTGTCAAAGTAGTGTATCTTACCTGGTAGTAGTGTACGCGCGCAAACAAATAGCTAATAATGCTTATCAGTAATCCCCGACACCTATCGTACATTAACATATGAAATATAAGTCATTTGGGACTCAAACGAACTTAACAAACCTCACGAACTTAGTCTGGAAAATCCTTCTTACGAACTTAGCTACAGTTCTAACGAAGATTATCTTCGTTCTTACGAAGATAAAGGTTATCTTCGTTCTTACGAAGATAAAGGTTATCTTCGTTCTTACGAAGATAAAGGTTATCTTCGTTCTACGAAGATAAAGGTTATCTTCGTTCTTATGAAGATAAAGGTTATCTTCGTTCTTACGAAGATAAAGGTTATCTTCGTTCTTACGAAGATAAAGGTTATCTTCGTTCTTACGAAGATAAAGGTTATCTTCGTTCTTACGAAGATAAAGGTTATCTTCGTTCTTACGAAGATAAAGGTTATCTTCGTTCTTACGAAGATAAAGGTTATCTTCGTTCTTACGAAGATAAAGGTTATCTTCGTTCTTACGAAGATAAAGGTTATCTTCGTTCTTACGAAGATAAAGGTTATCTTCGTTCTTACGAAGATAAAGGTTATCTTCGTTCTTACGAAGATAAAGGTTATCTTCGTTCTTACGAAAATAAAGGTTATCTTCGTTCTTACGAAGATAAAGGTTATCTTCGTTCTTACGAAGATAAAGGTTATCTTCGTTCTTACGAAGATAAAGGTTATCTTCGTTCTTACGAAGATAAAGGTTATCTTCGTTCTTACGAAGATAAAGGTTATCTTCGTTCTTACGAAGATAAAGGTTATCTTCGTTCTTACGAAGATAAAGGTTATCTTCGTTCTTACGAAGATAAAGGTTATCTTCGTTCTTACGAAGATAAAGGTTATCTTCGTTCTTACGAAGATAAAGGTTATCTTCGTTCTTACGAAGATAAAGGTTATCTTCGTTCTTACGAAAATAAAGGTTATCTTCGTTCTTACGAAGATAAAGGTTATCTTCGTTCTTACGAAGATAAAGGTTATCTTCGTTCTTACGAAGATAAAGGTTATCTTCGTTCTTACGAAGATAAAGGTTATCTTCGTTCTTACGAAAATAAAGGTTATCTTCGTTCTTACGAAGATAAAGGTTATCTTCGTTCTTACGAAGATAAAGGTTATCTTCGTTCTTACGAAGATAAAGGTTATCTTCGTTCTTATGAAGATAAAGGTTATCTTCGTTCGAAGATAAGGTTATCTTCGTTCTAACGAAGATTATCTTCGTTCTTACGAAAATAAAGGTTATCTTCGTTCTAACGAAGATTATCTTCGTTCTTACGAAAATAAAGGTTATCTTCGTTCTTACGAAGATAAAGGTTATCTTCGTTCTTACGAAGATAAAGGTTATCTTCGTTCTTACGAAGATAAAGGTTATCTTCGTTCCAACGAATTTAGACCCAGTTACGAATTTAATCTTAATTTCGTCCAGAATTCCAAAACGACTAACTTCTTCAATTTTTCCAAAATTCGATCGATCAAGGCTTCTTCCCAAACATGTTTTTGACACACATAAACATCTTTTGATTATCAAGATCGATTATGGACTCGTTTAACACCGTTTTGAACGTTAATTGACCAAAACACCACATAAACTACATTTCGACTTCATATTAATTAGGATAATCATCCTAAATGTGCCTATCCTGCATTAGTTCACACATTGTCACACGTATCTTTGTTAACTGCATATAAGTGTGCCCTGCATCACACCCGACTGGATGATCAGTCAAAAGACTACTCATCTTACGTCGTTAAGGAGTGGCAAGCCAATCCAAGAGTAATCCGTATGTGGAGGTTGGTCAAACCTCTCGTATTACTCGCCCTGCGTTATAAAGACCATGTTGCGAGGAGCCACCCAAGTAACAACTGCATCAACGCACTCATCCGGCTAAGACAAGTACGGGTTAAGCTTAACACTTTCCCTGCATTAGTTTTATGAGCTCAATTTCACACATATAGATTGGGTCCCTGCATTCCCAAACATTCACACACATATAGTCTAGGTAACACACATTCCTAGACATTCACACACTTTAACTTCATTACGTTTGGATCCTTAGACGTGCAAGTGACATAGTAACCTAGCAAGTCTAGTGAACTAGGCGTACAAGTCAAGCATGCATATCACACATCAACTTCATTTCTATATATCATGCATATCAAGATACTTCATTAAACTACATCAACTGCATAGCTACATACTACATTATGCAATACCACATTACACTACAATAGGGACTGCATCTCAGGTCTCATGGTCAACTGCATAACCCATAATACCTCCCAAGTAACCCATATGCCCACATGCAATATAAAGATACCGAATGGAAGTGTTTACGATTTGAAACCAGCTTTTAGTTGATCCCCCAGCGTGTCAAAGTAGTGTATCTTACCTGGTAGTAGTGTACGCGCGCAAACAAATAGCTAATAATGCTTATCAGTAATCCCCGACACCTATCGTACATTAACATATGAAATATAAGTCATTTGGGACTCAAACGAACTTAACAAACCTCACGAACTTAGTCTGGAAAATCCTTCTTACGAACTTAGCTACAGTTCTAACGAAGATTATCTTCGTTCTTACGAAGATAAAGGTTATCTTCGTTCTTACGAAGATAGAGGTTATCTTCGTTCTTACGAAGATAAAGGTTATCTTCGTTCTTACGAAGATAAAGGTTATCTTCGTTCTTACGAAGATAAAGGTTATCTTCGTTCCAACGAATTTAGACCCAGTTACGAATTTAATCTTAATTTCGTCCAGAATTCCAAAACGACTAACTTCTTCAATTTTTCCAAAATTCGATCGATCAAGGCTTCTTCCCAAACATGTTTTTGACACACATAAACATCTTTTGATTATCAAGATCGATTATGGACTCGTTTAACACCGTTTTGAACGTTAATTGACCAAAACACCACATAAACCCTAATTCTTTGCAAAACTCCTTTTTAATCAGATCTGGTTCCTTATTAAACAACTTCTAAATCTGAAAATACAATCTATAATTCAGTGATTACCTGCTTGGCTAGATGATCGATCAATTCCAACACCAAAACACCCAATTGCTTGACCAAAAACTTGATTAATTGCTTTAGAATTCAAGAAAGGCTTTGATAGGCTTTGTGTGTTTTCAACAAGTAATGGCTGCTGGAAATTAGCCTAATGACACCTTCCAAAACCCTAAACCCGTTTTTGACTTTACCCATATGTCAAGACGAGTCCCTAGACTTCCAAATCCTTCATTATTGGTCACAAACTACATTATTGACCATATACAACATTATCCCTTCATTAAATGTCACTTCATAGACATAAACCTTCGTATTTCACACATTTATACTACATTAACATTTAGGCAACAAGCCTCACACATAACACACGTTAACTACATATATGCATAACTTCACACTAAACTTAACGACACACATAAAGTTGACTTAATGGTGTTAGTCAAATATTAGAGAAAAGTTTGGGATGTTACAAATACCTCCCCCTTAAGAGGATTCCGTCCCCGGAATCTCATCATTAAGAAACAACTCGGGATAATTCTCCTTCATTACTGCTTCAGTTTCCCATGTCAAGCTTTCTCCATGATTATGCTTCCACTTTATCAAGACAAGATCTATCACTTTCCTGCGTAACTTCTTCTGCTTCCTTCCAAGTATTGCCACCGGTTCTTCAACCATTTTCTTCATTGGGTCAATGCTCACATCTTGAATTGGAATCACACTTGACTCCTCGGCTAGACACTTCCTTAGGTAGGATACATGAAAGGTATTGTGAATTCCATCCAATTCTGGAGGTAATTCCAACTGATATGCTACATCCTTAATGCGTTTCAAGATTTTAAAAGGTCCAATAAATCTTGGACTCAACTTGCCCTTCTTTCCAAATCGGATTACTCCTTTCCATGGTGACACTTTCAGCATCACTAAGTCACCTACATTAAACTTCATTGGTCTCCTTTTCTTATCTGCATAGGTTTTCTGCCTTTCTCTGGCCACACGTAAAGATTCTTTAGCTACATTAACTTTCTCAGCGGAGATTTCAATAATTTCGGGACCGGTTAATTGCTTTTCACCGGGCTCCATCCAACAACTTGGAGTCCTACATCTTCTTCCATATAACATCTCGAATGGTGGCATTCCAATACTTGCATGGTGACTATTATTATAAGCAAATTCAATCAACTTCAAGTGTTCATCCCATGCTCCACCATAGTCTAGTACACACGTTCTCAACATATCCTCTAAGGTTTGGATGGTTCTCTCACTTTGCCCATCGGTTTGAGGATGATAGGCGGTACTCAAGTTCACTCTAGTACCCAATTCTCGTTGAAGACCCTTCCAAAATTTAGACACAAATCTAGTGTCCCTATCCGAGACAATAGACAATGGAACTCCATGTTTCGAGACAACTTCATCTATATACATCTTTGCCATCTTCTTTAAAGGCACATCTTGTCGGGTAGCTAGAAAATGAGCACTCTTCGTCAATCTATCTACAATCACCCAAATCATATCATTCCCTTTCGGTGTTTTCGGTAGCTTCGTTACAAAGTCCATCGTGATATGATCCCATTTCCACTCGGGAACGTCTAATTGATGCAACAAACCATACGGCTTTTTATGGTCCGTTTTCACACGTGCACATGTCAAACACTTTGCTACAAAATGAGCTACTTCACCTTTAATATCCGGCCACCAATAAATCGGCTTCAAATCTGCATACATTTTGGTGACACCGGGATGCATCGAATACCTACTTCTATGGACCTCTTCAAGGATCAACTCCCGGTTACCACCGAGCAGTGGCACCCAAATACGACCCTTGTATGTTTTAAACCCACGGCTATTAGTCTCCATCACAAGTCATTTCTTCTTCCCAATACTCTCTTTATCAATATTATCCTTCATTAATGCCATCTCTTGTGCTTCTTTAATTCGATCTAATAGACCCGACTTGGCTTGAACTTGCATGCTCATCAACGTACAAGAAGAGCTTTGCACTTTCCTACTTAGTGCATCCGCCACTACATTGGCTTTACCCGGATGGTATTTGATTTCACAATCATAGTCTTTAAGTAATTCCAACCACCTTCTTTGTCTCACATTCATCTCCTTTTGAGTAAACATATATTGTAAACTCTTATGGTCGGTGAAAAGTGTGCATTTAGTACCATATAAGTAATGTCTCCATAATTTCAATGCAAACACCACCGCCGCTAGCTCAAGATCATGGGTAGGGTAATTCTTCTCATAATGTTATAACACGATTTCTGCTACTGAATTCAATCCAACAATGGCGGTTTTCAGTGTGTGTTCTTGGTGTGTTTTGTGTGTGTTTTGAGAGAGAATTAAGTAACTGTGTGTAAATCTGGAATTAAAGGTGTAATGATTATTACAAGGTTATGTGTTGGTTATGATCTCTAAGGTATGAGATGGCTATTTATAGTCTAACTACTCAACTATTCTAATTTTCACTATTAGCCCCTCAACCTTAGTGATCATTTATCTATGACTTAACAACAAGAAATTCCTCTATTCTAGATTACAATTTATCACTATTTTTGGATTTCTAACATTCTCCCCCTTAGTGATATATTGTAATGAATGAAGTACGTGTTATACTGTCTTGTAGAAATGAATTTGATGAGCCCGGTGGTGAAGACAATTGGGGTGTTGAAACAAGTCTTCAAAGCTTTCTCATTTGTCTTTGGAGAACTTGATTCGGTCTTGGTCTTGAACTTCTTGAAGTTAAATCATGAGAGGATTCTCAATGTTCTTTTAGAACAAAGAATAATGAATGTGTCAGAGTCTTGAAAAAGTATATCATGAAGTCGAACAAATGTGTTGACTTGAATCTTCGAGAATTAATGAATCAAGAATCAGAGTTGTCCTTTGAAATGCGGAAGGTATGAATCTTGGTTTTGAATGTATCAATCTTCGATTCTTGAATGAAATTCAACTTTTCGATTCTTCGGTTTTAATTCTTGAATGAATCTCATCTTCTTGAAATGAAGTTTCATGAATATGAACTCTCCCCCTTGATGTATGCATTGGAGTTTCTTGATAAAATGTTGTTGTATGACTTGAAGATCTTGAATAAAGTGTGTTTGATGAAGACTCGTTTGAAGCTTTACTTCTTTGACTTGAATCTTCTAACAAATCTTTCAACCTTTTTGAAGCTTTGATCTTTGTCACATCAACTCCTACACTTTGGAGAGTAAGTATTTGAATGAAGTTTGGATGAAATTCTTATGAAGTAATCATGCTCCCCCTCAATCCATGAGTATACATCTTTTGGAGCATCTTTGAATTGTTGAAGTGTCTTGAGTGAAAATCTTTTCATCTTCGGTTTCATTCTTATCTCTAAAGTCAATTCAGATTCCCCTTAAAATAAAATCTTAATCAACTAAAGTCTAGTGAAAATCTGAAACTATTGACTCATCATGAACAATTTTCTCCCCCTATACACAAACTTTGATAAGCCTTTTCCCATTTGAAACACCCAAATACATAAATTTCTCAACATAGACTCTCATTCCATTTCTATCACCAACTATGCCTTGGAAAAGGATAGAGAGAAGGTATCATTTGAAGACAATACCAAATTCATCTCCGAAGCAAAAGCTCAGTTGACAAAGACTATGAATCAATCATAATATTTTCTCCCCCTCATAATGACAAAATTGGGAACCAATGTCATTATGTATACATATGATTGACTAAATGTCACAAGGAATAATAAGACATGGAGAAATGTCAACCATCAAAACATCAACCCAAACAAGTAGCCCAGCCCAAGAGATCCTATGGGTGACTAAAATGTAAGATTGAAGTTGTTGGGACAAACATTATATCATGGTGTTGGTGGTTTCTGTGTCTGTGTGAAGAGAAATGAAACCGGATAAGAATGATCCGTTTGCATGTTCAAAAATCAAAGGATTAATGAAATGACCGATAGAAATGTATAACATTTTTCGGATTTCCTATGTATCATTGAGATATGCACAAAACAAGTCTCTAACATAGTTCGGTCTGCGGCTTTTCAACCACTAGATTGCTTCAAAGAATATAAATCATGATTAACACTACCGAAGCATTTGATAACCACAATTTTATCCTTAAAGACTTTTAGGAAAAACCGAGGTCACTTAGACTTCTCGTTAGCTCAATAATCACATAAATGTAAGTATGAGACCTACGTTCAACGTTGGAAAAGATGTTAGCATTGGTAGGATTTCCATTCGATCATCATGGAATATCAATTAAGATATCACTACGAATGTTCCGGCTATATCACAAAGATAAGCAATTATATCACAAAGATATGACTCGAATGTGTTCTAAGAAGAATAAACAATGATCAATTTAACGATCAATCAATATAGCTCTAGACACATCGTGATCAAATGAAGTCGGGGACTGGAGCAGAATGTCGCCCTTTTTCAATATCAACATCTTCCAAAAGAAGAGTCAATAGAAGTGTGAAAATCTCCGTGAGAATAAAACAAGCATCTGTTAAGAAATACTTGAGTGGTTAGGAAAGATGTGCATTGCTTCACTGGGTCCATGAAGGCTTTTCAATATCGAGATATCAACAAATGAAAATCCGATAGGGACGTGTTTTACCCGGCTTTTTGAGAATTTGGGGAAGGGTATCAATTCTTTTAACCCTTTTCTCGCAACATATCACCTTAACCTCTCACTTTTCAACTTTACTCCCTCCATTCTAGTTGCACGAAATCAACATCACTCAAAATACCCTCACTATCTAATGAAAGAAGTGAATACTCCGGGGTTAGAACTCATCGGCGATGATGAAATTCATGGAGTAAATTTTGAGAAATACCTATCGCTCATGTGCAAACTAATCACCGAACTCCATTTGATTAAAAATCATTGGAAAAAACATCAAATGTGTGCATGAAAAAAATTGAAACACATTTGAAGGTTTGAAGGTTGTTGAAATCACAAACTCCTCCTTAATCTATGCAAGAATAGATCAAAAATTTCCATAGAAAGGTGGAGCAAAAATTGGTTTTGTGAGATTAAACATGAGTAAAATCTTTGTTGTGATTTTTCGGAAAAAATTTTGCTTCAACAACAATGTTGAATGTAAGACAGCTAGGGAGTACACAAAGGCGTTCAATCCGTTGCAACTTACAACAACACGTTGGAGGCAATAAAACTTTTAAGCAAAGGTTAACTTCCAATTGTTCAAGATGAGACAGCAAGAGAGTACACAAAGGCGTTCGATCCCTCGCTTTCTCATATCAATAATTGAGAGTTTGAAAAAATTTATTTGGAAAAACTTGATTGCTACTACACATACATATTCATATAAGAACACTTGGAAGTACACAAAGGCGTTCGATTCCTTGTACTCTTATATCAATCTATATGTATAACAAGATCTTAGAATGTATAAAACATTCTGAAAATAAATATATCTTTTAAGAACGGGTTGCATACATAGTATATACAAGCCACTAAAAAATCTTTTTGTTAATTTTTGTAATTTTTCAATTTTGTATTTTTGTTTTCTGAAATGTGTCAAGAATTCCTTC